>CM057455.1:952985000-954192500 GCA_016271365.2 Neoceratodus forsteri
CCCAGTCATAGAACTCCACCAGGTGTCTGACATGATTTCCCTGGGATGAATCCATGCTGTCTATCGTCCAGGCACCCTGACTTATCCATGTCCCCCCCAGCCTCTCCTTGACAATGCTCTCCATCACCTTGCCCACCACCGATGTCAGGCTGACAGGTCTGTAGTTCCCTGCCACCTCCCTTGATCCCCCCTTGTGGATAGGCACTAAAAGCGCCACCTTCCAGTCTTGGGGCACCCACCCTGTCCTCAGAGAGATGGTGAAAAGCTCCACCAGGGGTTTCGCCAGGACATCCGCAAGTTCCTTCAGCACTCTGGGATGTAATCTATCCGGCCCCGGTGCTTTCTCCATCTTAAGGGAGCTGAAGGCTTCCCTCACTCTCTCTGCTGTGATTTCCACTTCCGTACCTCTTCTCCCTGCTTAGCCTCCCCACCTGCCAGTGATGCCTCTCTCCTCCCCAGACCCGCTGATCGGTAAGGGTCCCCTCCTCAGTATCTCTGTCTCCTCCCATGTATGATGCAGCACCCCATTTTCCATGGTGAAAACTAGGTGAAGTACTCATTTAGTACCTCAGCCTGCTCCCCGGGTCTTGTGCCCATCTCTCCTGATTTAATCCTGCTAATCTGCCCCTTCACCCTTCGTTTTTCCCCAATGTATCTAAAGAACCCTTATTCCCTCCCTATTTCCTGGCCAGGTTCTGCTCCTTCCTGCCTTAGCCACCCCCACCACTCTAGTGGCCCTTCTAGCCATCAGCTCTGCACTCCCTAGATCCCTTTCACTCCTTGAGCACTTGAATTGCTTATAGGCTGCTTTCTTTCCCCGCACCACCTCCTGGACCTCCCTGGTCCACCAGCAGGGTTTTTGGGCCCTACCGCATTTTCGTCTTACTCTTGCACAGGTGCTGGTAGCATCCTGCACCCCTCTCCTGATGATTTCCCACCTACTATCAGCATCCATGTCTGACCCAATCCCATCCAAATGCTCCTTAAGGATCCTTCTAATTTCCTTAAAATCCGCCCCCCTGAAGTCGGTTACTTCTGTCTTTGCGCAGCCTTCTACCCCTCCTAGGTCCAGGCAAAACCAGACCGAGGCATGGTCACTCCCTGCCAATGGGTCCTTCATCCCAGGCCCCAATCTGGTCACTGTCTGCCAGGACCACATCCAGTACCCGCCCCTGGTCGGTTCCTCACCTGCTGAGTTAGGAACGGTCTTGAAAGACATCCAACAACTTCTGTTCCCTGGTCACAGAGGATGTCATAGTCTCCAGTCTGTTCCTGGCATGTTTAAGTCCCCAACACCTACTGTTCTTCTGCCCAGTCTGCAGTGTCTCCCAACATCTGCCACCAGACTGTCCTCCAGCTCCTCCGCCAGGGCAGGGGTTCTACACCACTCCTATTTTACCTCTTGCCCCCTTGTTATCAAGGTGACCCAAATCGCCTCCATGGTTCCCTCTGCCTCTACTCCCCTATGCCAATGCAGTTTTTGACTATCATTGCCCCTCCTCCCTTCCCTCCCCTGTCCTTCCTGAACATAGTGTAACCCTCCAGGTTCAGGTCCCAGTCATGTCCTGCAGTGGCCCAAGTCTCAGTGACCGCTGCCACATCCACTGCTCCCTCAGTTAGCATCGCCTGGAGCTCAGGCATTTTATTGCCCAAGCTCCTGGCATTTAGCAGGACTACCTTCCACCCTTTCCCTATAGTTCCATTTCCCCTGCTCGTGTTCCCATGGGGATTCTGTTTTCCCCTGGTCTGCACTTTGCCAGTCGGCCTTTTCCTGCAATCCTCCTGGTCCCCAGGGGTGTGGAGACAGAGTCCCTCCTTTATCGGCACCCCCTTGACAGCCTTTTCTCCCATCCCACCCCCCTTCACAAGTTTAAACCCCACTTTTCACCAATGAACCCCTCTATTTTCAACTTAAGGATTCCTCTCCCCTCCAAATTGAGATGTAGTCTATCTCTAGCATACAGCTCCTTATCCTCCCAGGTCTCCCCCCAATCCCTCATCAACCCATACTCTCTGGCCTCACACCACTCCCTGAGCCACTGGTTTATCTCCCTAATCTTCCTTTTGTGTTCCCCACTAGCCCTTGGCACTGGCAGGATTTCTGAGAAGGAAACTGTGCATCCTATGTCATGACAGACCCTGGTGAGCTCCCTGAATCTTGCCTGTATCTCTAGCCGCTATTTCCCTCAATGTCATTTGTACCCAGGTGGACCAGTATGTCTTGGGAACCCCCACAATCCTTTGCCAGCTGATATACCTCGTGCTTAGCCCTGTGCACCGTTAGTCCAGGGAAGCATCTTGTTCTAACCGGCCAGGCTTCTCTCCCTATCCCATTTGATACCCTGATCATAGAATCCCCAGCAGGAGCACCTGACCACTCTTTTCCTCCATTCCCCTTCCATGTCCCTCATCCTTTCTACGGCCCCTCCACCCAGCCGGCTCCTGTATTCTCCCTATCTGGGTGCCACATGCCACCCCCTCCTTATTTACCACTTATTACCCCCTCCTCAATCCTATGCCTCTTCCTCCTGAGTATCCTTCTGTACCTTGCTAATTCCCCCTCACTGCTTCAACTGGTCCTTCTCCCCATCTGCTAAACTAGCCTGGCTCATCCTCCCTTCCTTCCTGTCTCCATTTAGTTCCTCCTTGCCTCGCCGTGCTCCCTGGCCTAAACCCTCAGCTCCCTTTACTGAATCCTCCTTGTACTTCTGGTCCTTCTCCTCACCTTTCCTCCCAACTGGTCCTTCTCTTGCGCTTTCCTCCCTCTTCCCTGCCCCTCCTGCTCTGATTCACTGCTCCCCATTCTCCTGCATTCCAGGTCCCCCTGTTCTTCCTGCTATCTGGCCCCTGCCTCCTGCCTCCCACCCTTTCTGTCTCTAACCACCCCTGTCGTGGCTACATCACCCCCCTCATCCTTGAGCAGAAGAAGAGAATTGAGCGTTATTGAGTGTAAGGTCTGATCCACTCTCCGCCTTGCTTCCTTCTGTCCAGCCCTGGCCATCTGCCTACTTCCCTGAGAATGTTGTCCCTCTGTCCCTCCTTTGTGAGGGTCCCCAGTTACCTGCCTGCTTCCTTGGTAGTGTCCTTTGGACCCCTCTGCCAGGGTCCCTATGTGACCCTGAGTATTCTCCTGCACCTTTCCCTATGCCCCCACCCCAGTGCTTGGTGCAACCCCGTGGGAGATTCCAGCCCCTTCCCCAACCATACCACCCCTTCCCCCAGCTTTCTCCTAATCCCCGCAACCTCCTCCCTAAGCTGTGCTAGTTGCAGCACACTGGGCAACCACCAAACTTCCCAAGCCCAGTCCAGTATCATGGCTGCTCCACACCCTGTGCACCCCACTACCCTCCCAAAGATGCCGCCCTAATGACGGTGGTTCCATCCTCCAAATAGGTTTCCTTGGGTGAGCCACCAGGTTCCCCCAGTCCAAGATACGCCCTACTGCCTAATCAGGTCACCCACTAATCTTAGAGACAGTCCCACTGTACACCAGTAACCCTGTTACTAGGTGCAGTACAACACATTAAACTTATAAGGAAATGAACAACCCCAAGCTCCTCTCTCCCAGCCTTTAAATCCAACCCCAGTGGCTAGAACTACATGAGCTGCACCTGCAGCCTTTTCCTCAATTGCAGGGCAGGTGTTCCCCTATAAATTAGCAGACTACTGGGGAGAGAGGGTCTTGGGCAGACACCTGACTCGAGAGAGAGTGTATCAGCCCTGTGTCTCCCCTCCAAGCCCAGCAGCCAAAGAACCAGGCCCAAGCAAATCCCACCAAATAGGTTTTAAATCAGAAGAAATAGGCCTCTACCAGCGCAGCCTGTTACACAGTAAAACATCCACATCCACTGTTGTTGGCAATCTTATATGAAAGACCAAGGTTTAAATGGACATGAAGTCAATACTCCATTTTCACCCAACACATGTAGCACCTCCATTACACATTTGCAGCACAGTGGCAAGGTTAAGGATACAGAAACTGTGTCCAGTGCAAAACCCATGTGTTCAACACAAAACCCAAGTGTTCAATCCAAAATCTAACTGCTCAATCTATGCAAACATACTAATGTATGTTCTTCTAAATTTTTAGCCTTTCAACACACTTGAAATGATTGCAAAAAATGACTTTTCTATTTTTTTCCACAAAGCAGTTTCTGCCATTGAAGTCAGCCTGTCATCAGCTGCCCCCCACTGCTGCCCAGCACATACCCCCTCAGGACTTAACAGATTGAGTCCTCCATGGATTGCCCCCCCATGGTGTGTCAAGGAAGATGAGATCCTTCTTCCCCCCAGCAGGTATAAACATCCAGATTTGTCAGGTCAGGGTAGCAGTGCAGTCTTGGGATTGGGTGAGGTGTCATCTGCGGGCTCCATTTTCTGTTTTCACCCCACCCTCTTCTCCAACATTTGGTACAGCCCACAGCTGGTCTCACATGCTACTGACATGTCTTGGGAGAGGAGCAGGCTCCCTGGCCCACTGCAAGACTTGCCTGAGTGGCGAATCCTGACACCTTCTCTCCCTGAGCTAAGGGCACTACCATGTGAGGTACCTCAGGGATCAGTCCTGGGGCCAGTCCTCTTTAATATCATCATCAGTGACATTGCAGATGGATTGGAGGATAAGGTTTGTCTGTTTGCAGATGACACCAAGATCTGCAACAGAGCAGATGATCCAGATGGGGTGGGCAGAATGAGAAGAGAGCTGGATAAACTGGAAAAATGGTCAGAAGAGTGACAAATGGGGTTTAACTCAAAGAAGTGCAAGATCATGCACATAGGGAAGAGAAACCCTGAAGCCACCTATAGGTTGGGAGGGGAATTGCTGGCAATCACAAGGAAAGAAAGAGACTTGGGCATCATCATCACAGATGACCTGAAATCCAAGCAGACCACTAAAGCAATATGTAAGGCTGGAGGGATGTTGTGGTGTATTAATAGGGGTATCGCAAGTCATAAGAGGGAGGTAATGATCCCTCTTTACAAGACACTGGTTAGGCCCCATCTGGAGTACTGCGTGCAGTACTGGAGGCTGCACCTGCACAAAGACATTAACAAAATGGAGGCAGTCCAGAGAAGGGCAACCAAAATGGTGCAAGGATTTCATCAGAAAACATTGAGGACAGATTAATGGAGCTCAATATGTATACCATAGAGCAAAGGAGGGAGAGAGGTGATCTGATCAAAACATTCAAACATCTTAAGGGCATTAACAAGGTGAAAGAGTCTAACATGTTTCAATATAAGAGAAATAGCAGGACAAGAGGACACAGCATGAGATTAGAGGGAGGCCGATTAAGGGGTAATGTGAGGAAGTTCTTTTTCACAGAAAGGGTGGTGGATGCATGGAACGGCCTACCTCAGGAAGTGGTGGGTATGAATACAGCACAGGGCTTTAAATAGGTATGGGATAGGCATAAGGGAGCAATGCAGAGGAGTATAAATAGATAGGCCATTGACAGCTTATAGGCCTATGGCACATTCATAAGGTAGAAAAAATGGGCAGACTAGATGGGCCTTGTGGTCCTTATCTGCCATCAACTTCTATGTTTCAATGTTGTAGATCCTTCCCAACCTTTGGGCCAGCGTGACCCAGCTCCTGAGTCAGCTCCTGAACCCTCGGCACTGGAACAGGAGTGCAGATCACTACTCATTGGGCCATTGGGTGGTCCCTGCAAATTACTATTTTTTACAGTGCCCACATAGTCATTACAGTACTTGTAAGCATTCTATTTAGCACCTAAGTATTCATTGCAGTACCCACACCTCAGAGCAGTCAGTTTTCTTTGGTGTGATTCTCATATGACCTGGTTTCAAGTAGGAATTATCCATCCATGCTTCCTTGCTCTAGAAGAAGGTCTATTGTTAATGTGCGACCCAGATCTGCTGCTCTTTCTTGGGGGGACCCATTTATTTAACTCTTGCCACTGGTAACCCCTGCACTACCTTCTTGATCTGTCCCTTAATTTAGATCTCCTTGGCTGCTCTTTCCATTGACATGACCATTCCCTCTTGACAGAACTGCAGTCCATCTTAACTTGGTTATGGAACACCCTCATTTAACTCATACTGCAGACAGGCACATCGCTTTACCTGCACTAGCATCATGGTCCTGCAATGCCCCTCCAACAGTCCTGCTACATTGGTACACATGAGAAATGCTCCATCATGACTAAAGATATTTTAATACTTCTGTCACAATGTCCTCAGTCGCAGTGAATTGTTATTCATTTTGTTACTTGGTGTCACTGTTCAAATGCTAAAAATATACATATACCACCCAGTTGGTAGCTTCCACTAAGGTGAAAAATATGGGTGTCATCCTTATTGATAGATTGACACATGAGGCTCAGGTGTCATCCAGAGTGGTCTTTACCACTTAAGGAATGTTGCCTGGATCAAAGCCTTAATTCCGCCTGGTTACCTGCCCTCACTGGTGCATGCCTTTGTTACATCAAGGCTAGACTACTGTAATGCTCTATACTTCAGGGTCAGTGGTGGGATTCTCTTTAGCTTGCAGTTGTTGCAGAATGCAGCCGCGAGGTTGCTGACAGGTCTCCTGATTTCCTACCATGTGACCCCGGTCCTGCATGACCTGCACTGGCTGCCAGTGAGGTGGAGGATCGCCTTCAAGGTGGGCTTGCTTGTCTATAATGCCCTACAATATTTGGTTCAAGTGCTGGTTAATTGAGTGAACTCCTGTCTCCTGTCCACTCACTCCACTCCTCCACCAAAAGCCTTCTCGTGATTCCCAGGGCCCGGCTGAAGATCCTGGGAGATATGCATTTGAGGTGGCCAGCCCAGCCCTATGGAACTCACTGCCAAGATCTTTGAGAGAGACTCCATCGGTGGAAGCCTACAAGCAGGCTGTGAAGGCCCATCTATTTACAGATGCTTTTGGTAGCAAGCTGTAGGCTACTTATTATTGACATACTGTTTTACTGATATTTATTTATTGATTTAATTGACTGTCTGTCATGCCCTGTTTATTGCCATTGTTGACACTGTGTATATTTTCTGCATCTCTTCTTTTGAAAAGTGCCCAGAGCCTCCAGGAATGGGCGTGCAAGAAATAAACATTTTACTTACAGTACTTACTTACTTACTTACATTATCATCTGCAGGGTTAATAAAGAGTCAGCAGGTGAGAGTGTACAGAAAATTAGCACACTGTCAGGAGAAGTCTCAGTGAGGACCAGCTGATCAGCAAATATAAAACCAAGGAAAAACACACAAAGTCAAGCAATCCTTCCAACCAAAGGATTTATTATTTAACATGCACAGTGCATCTTATGCAAAAACAATAAATAGTGAGACCATCAGAAGACAAGCCCCAGTGTTTTGAGGTAAAGGAAAAACTCTCCCTCAGGGATATGGTTATCACAGTGCAAACACAACCTTTCTATACAGTGACATACATGTGAAAATAATAAATTAAAATTAATGTTGTTGTGATTATAAACAGTACAAAATGCAATGGGAAAAACCTACATCTTAACAGCTAAATTCTGTAATGTTGAAACAAAATTGCTGCATTGCCCCATATACCATTGAGTTTTGTGCAGTACAGACAAAAGCAAACAAAAAATGTTTTATGCTTCATTACAAACTATGAAGTAATAGTGGTGATGTCTGTGTTTACTTCATGTTAAGACTGGCGGAGTATAAAATTAAAGGAGCCTCCTCTTGCGAATGTTGTAAATTGGCACTCACACAACACAAAGGTGGATAAAAAATAAGTTCAAACAGCTGTTAAGATTTATGTACTCAGTGTGAATTCCCAAGAATAAAGATGTGGGGAATTTATAAAAATATAACTTTTATGAAAGCTTTATTGAAATGTAAAGCTTCATAGTAAGGGATTGTGTTGTCTCAGTTTCACTGACTAGACCTTAACAGGAGGGCTTACAGTATTCCCATGATGATTGATGGGTGCACAAAATAGTACAAGCTAGGACACCAGGGTAAAAAGCTAATATTGACTATGTTGAAAGTAACGGGGGGGGGGAGGATGCTGTATTTCAAAAAAATTAGTTCTGTGAGAAAATGAATTATGGTCTCCCTTTATCTATATAACACACAAAGAAATGGGTCCCTGAGAAGAAGTGGAATTGGAACAGAGGGGTCATTGGAGAGCGCTGAGGAAGGACAAAAGGAAAGGTAAAAAGGCTGTTCAGGACTTCCGGTGACGTCACCCTACTGAATGGAAGCCTAAGAAGTGAGCTCCTGGGCCGTCCCATTAATAAAAGCTAAAAATAAGGGGATTTGAACTAAAAGGGGAAGGAAATACCCATCAGCGGCAAGCAAGGATGCCAAAGAAAGGAGAAAGTGCGATCCCTAAACCAGGGGAAGAGCGAGATGGAACAGGATTTTTGGAAGGAGACTCGGAGAACGAAGGGTCACAGGCATTGGGGACCTCGCGCGGCAGAAGAGCGAGATCACAACAACCTCCCCTGTCAGCAATACAGAAGCAGATGTCAGCCATGCCCTCTGAAATAAGAGACTTTCGAAAAGAAATGAGGGTGACGGTAACAGCCCTCCGCACGGATCTCACAAAGTTGGACAAGCGGCAGGATGAGTTGGAGGAGCAAGCTACAATAATGGACCACAGAGTGGATAATACGGAGCGCGCAGTAGCCCAGATATCAAAAGAGGTGCAGGCCCTACAAGCGAGAGTGGAGGACATGGAAAGCCGCAACCGACGGAATAATATCCGCATCTCGGGAATCCCGGAGGGAGTAGAAAGCCCAGACATAATCCTCTTTATGAAGCAGCTGTTAAGGGAGGCTATAAAAATTCCAGACAACTTAACTCTCGAATTTGAGAGAGTACATCGCACTCTGGGCCCAAAGCCGGCTACGGGAGCACGCCCGAGAGCAATTTTAGTGACTTTTCTCCGATTCCAAGAAAAAGAAGCTGTACTGCACGCAGCATGGAAACAGGGCGAGGTACTCTTCCAATCACACAGAATATTTCTAGAGAACGACTACGCTCCTGAGATAATGTTCAGAAGAAGGCAGTATATCCCAATCTTGCGCATCCTAAAAGCGGCAGGCCTCCGATTCCATACCCCGTACCCTGCAAAGCTGGTATTAGGATTCCCAGAGGGTTCCCACACCTACGATTCTGCAGGGGAGGCAATTGCAGAGCTAAAAAAGAGAGGTTTTGAGACCCCGAAGACACCCACCAACCAAAGACTTTACCTGGCGTCTAAACTTTCGCAGCAAGTATGGAACAAAGGCAATAGAGGGGCATGCAGACAGCAAGGCAGAGAAGCCATTCAGCAGATCGTTAAAACTCTACAGCAACCACCACAGCGTAGTAGCACGGGTAATCCCACCGAGAGGAAGCAGAATGATAGCCATCCTAGATGAATTTCTTCGGAAGGTGGTCTGAGGGCGTGCCACTGGTTGCATAACAAGTTGTGCAGGACTGATAATCATAGAATTGGACTTGGGGGGGGGGAGCAGGGTTCTATTTGAACCTCCCGGTCTGAGTCTTCCGTTTATCAATCATCAAAAAATCAACAGAAAACTCATGGACTGCTCCAGATAAGTTACAGATTAGCCTAGATGCATAACTTTCTCTCTGTATAAAGTACTGTAGTGGCTAACCAGTATAAAGGAAAATAATTATTCTTAAAGTTTGGAGATCTGCCACCTCCTTCCCGGCTATTTTGGGGGTCGCTCACATGACAATAGGGGGCTCTCGGGTGGTTGAGGGGTATACCCTTAGTCATCACTGCTCGCCCCTAGCCCTGGTCTTCCGGCCCTCTCTTTCGCTATGCCCCGGTACCAGGGGGTGGAGGGCGAGGGATGCGCTTTGATCTCAAAGTGCTGGGAATAGTCACACCTGGTGGGAAGGAGGGGAGATAGAGGGCTTCTCTGCCACCTCTTCACTTATTCATATCTCCAAATGGAAATAGTTATGTAAGCCGGAGTCCTAGTGGGATTTCCCCGTATGGCAGAGCATGATTTTATGCTTTCCCCCAATTCTAACTAAATAAAATTAGGGGAAACCTTTTTACTAAAGCAGATCCTCATATGTAAAATCGGCAATGAGATATTAGGGGCGGCCCTAGAGAGTAGAGGGATGTTCCAGTCCATTTACTTCCCTAACTGACACTAGCCCATAGCCTTATTACACGGGCTTGGCCTAGCAGTCTCCCTCCCCCCCCAAAAAAAATAAGCAGACACGACAAGTGTCTAGAATTCTCAAAACACCGAGAGTTCAGGTGTGTAATTGTGCAGCACACCATGATTCCAGAGTGGGATCACAATGATGGAAGATCCGCAACTCGATGGAATACCAAATTATCGAAATTGGCCCAGTTGGCCATGTTTCATCATAGGTACCATCGAATTAGGAAGGGATATTACCTCCTAAGTTTATGTTTACTTATTTCGGTTAGTTACCGAGTTGGAGGTTTAAGTTTAGTTATAGTTAAAGTTCATGACATACAGTACCCGACAAGTATGGACTATGATAAAGTCAGGCATGGTATTTTGCAGAATTATAATATGTTACAACCCATTGAGAGAACAAACAAAGGCTTGGAGGGCAGAGGTTTCCACTTCCGATCTAGATCGAGAGGAAAGGTAATTGGTTTGATATGAATAGACGGTAACATTATATTCCCTAAACGTTAATGGTTTGGGAACCCTATAAAAAGGACTAGAATATTAACACTACTAAAGAAATCTGGTTCAGATATTGCATTTCTACAAGAAACTCACATGTCACCAAAGGAACATGAGAAATTGAAAAGAAGAGGTTTTTCTCGGGTATATGCCTCAGCAATGGGGGAAGCGGGAAGAAGAAGAGGGGTGGCCATATTAATTCCCTCAAGCACTCCTTTTCAGGAGATAAAGAAATGGGAGGACCCAGAAGGCAGACTAGTGATAGTACAGGGCTGGCTATGGGATAGGGAGGTAACCCTGGCAAATATATATATTCCTCCGGGCGCGAATATACCCACTATTCGGACCTTATTAGATAGAGTGGTTTCCCTGACTAAGGGAATACTGCTGTTGGGAGGAGACTTCAATGCCACACTGGACCCTGCATTGGACTCCACCAAACTAATTAAGAATAAACAACCCACCCCGCAGAGATTTTTCCGACGCTTCATACGGGAGGTGGGATGGCTAGACACTTGGAGATCACTACACCCGAAAACTAGGGGATATTCATTTTTCTTAGCACCACATGGCACCTACTCTAGAATAGATTACTGTTTCACACAAAAAGAAAATTTAGATAAATTGATAGAAGCAAAAATGGGAGCCATTGCATCATGCCCCAATAGTTACCGTCTGGGCAATAGGAGAGGTGAGAAGAACAACTAGGTGGAGGTTTAACCCTGCGCACCTTAAGAGTGAGGTGTTTAAGGAATTCCTCAAGGAAAAATAGAAGAAATTCAGAGAGACAATGCTGATCCAAACATCTCGGCGGCAATTAGGTGGGACACTTTAAAAGTGGTTCTTAGAGGCCACTTGATAAAACACACAGCCACACTGGCTAAAGCCAGAGAGCAAATGAGGAATCTCCTTGAGCAGACCCTGTTGGATCTCCAACAGAAACATCAGCAGGGAGATACCTTAGTTCTACCGCAGCTCCAAAGGGCAAAAGAGATCTGAGGACTTATGCATGCAGTAAGTTGAAGGGCAAGTTAGCTTCCCAGCAGAAGTATGATGGCAGGCCCGAGGGCCTCTCTCGCCTATTAGCATATAGATTATGCAAGCAGCGAAATGTCCACAATAGCAATAATTAAAGACCCAAAAACAGGCACACAACAATACAAGCTAGAGGAGGTAACCTGAGTTTTTGTTCAATATTTTCAAGAATTATATACTCCAGAACAAGAGACTCCTCCAGAGCAAGTGGAAGCTTTCTTCAGGGATTTGACCTTCCCCAAACTTACTGAGGAACAGCAAGCAATTTTAGTGGCTCCTTTAACCCTACAGGAATTAACTACAGCAATTGCCAGATCAAAGACACAAAAATCTCCAGGCCCGGATGGATACGGAGCTGAATTTTATAAAAACATGGCCCACACAGTTTGCCCTACCCTGGTAGAAGCCATGAATGAAATAATGCAGGGTAATACCTCCCCCCCCACCTAGCTGGTCATACGCTACAATCTCCCTTATCCTTAAACCCGAAAAGGACTCCCTACAATGCAGCTCGTACAGACCAGTATCAGTCCTTAATGTAGATTATAAATACTACACTGCCATTTTGGCTGAGATTAGATTCAGTACTCCCGAATCTGATTAATTTGGATCAAACAGGCTTTGTAGGAGGTAGATCAACTACCGACAACACCCGTCGGGCATTACACCTGATACAGGAGATGCAGGCCAGCAAGACACAGAGTGTCCTTCTCGGCTTGGATGCCGAGAAGGCATTCGATCGGTGTCCTGCCTTCCTTTTCACTACAATGAGGGAGATGAGCTTCCTCCTCTTTTCATCACACTCTCACAGAATTATATTCTCACCACAAGCCTGTATAAAGGTTTCGGGTCACCATTCTCAGTATTTCCCCTTAGGCAGAGGCATAAGACAGGGCTGTCCGCTGTCACCAGGTCTCTTCACTATATTTATAGAACCCCTGGCCCAAGCTATACGACAATCCACAGAAGTAGAGGGAATTAGGATAGATGATTTAGAGCATCGTATAGTGTTATACGCAGACGATGTCTTGCTCTTCCTTTCAGATCCAACTAGGTCAATTCCCAAGGTTTTCGAAATTCTAGAGGAATACAGCAGATGTTCGGGCTATCGAATGAATACTAACAAAACAGAGGCAATGGTCTTTCACTTTGACCCGCCAGATTGGCTAAGAGTTAGATACCCCTTCCGCTGGAAGTTAAATAAACTTAAATATTTGGGAATTTTCCTATCTCACAAAACAGAAGACGCCTTGCAATTTAATTATGGCCCCTTTACGGCCCAGATGAAAAGTGACCTGGAAAAGTGGGATATTCTCCCCCTGAACCTGAAACAGAGAGTTGAGGTGATACGAATGGTGATCTTACCCAGAGCACTCTATCTATTTCAAAACATATCCCTTCATTTGCCCCCAACCCTATTTCGGGACTGGAATAAAATAATATCGAAGTTTCTGTGGTCAGGAAAGAAGCCCAGAGTGGGACTGAACACACTAATGCTTCAAAAAGACAAAGGAGGACTGGCCCTTCCTAATCTTAAATTTTACAATTGGGTCTCACATATCTCATTTGTGATCAGGAGAGCAGCACCCGATAATACAGCTAGATGGAAGAAGATAGAGGAGTCTTTACTCTCAAACTCAGAGTGGGAAAGAGCCTTGTTTTACTCTACCCCCCCTCCTAACCAGGGGCAGCCATGTACGGACCCCTGGACCAACCATCAGGTAAGAGCCTGGAATGGGATTTGTAGATCCCTGGGAATCTCCTCATATCTGACCTGGTTCCTACCCATTGGGCAACTGGAAAACTTCCCCCCTGGTAGATTAGATCATACCTTCAGAAACTGGGAACACCAACACTTTACTAGCCTAACTCAATTGGTGACAGGCTCACAGGTGAGGACCTTCACCTCCCTTCAACAAGAGTTCAAACTGAGACCCTCTGACTTTTTTAGATACTTGCAAATTCGGCACTTCTTTAACAACTTACCCCCAGAGGTACAATGTCAGGAGGAACACCCTCCTTTGATAAAAATGCTTCTTCAAAATCACCGTATCAAAAACTTACCACATGCAATCTCTTGCATATATAAAGCAATAACGCAGACAATAGGGGGAGACACCTATCTGGTCAGACAGAAATGGGAAAGGGAACTAGACATGCAGATACCCGAAGAGACATGGGAAATAGCCTGCAACCTGACTAGTAAACTTACTAATTCTCAGGAGTGGCGGTTGTTCTGGCAACTTTTAGTAAGGTACTTACGACATCAGTAATAACTTCACACTATGAAGAAGGTTAGAACTGCCTCCTGCTGGCGGGATTGCAGAGAAACAACAGCTCACCATACACACATCTTCTGGACATGCCCAAATTATAATCCTTCTAAGCTCCCTTCTAGAAGAATTGGAGTTGATTTGGGGCCCAGGGCTCCCATGGTCAGGAGAATTTTTCCTATTGCATATTTTCCCCAGATATTTAAGGGGTCCATCTACTGGTCCCCTATTAGGAATTATGCTCCTTGCTGCCAAGAAGGCAATAACGAAATACTGGTTAACTGTTAGGATTCCCACAATAGAGACTTGGAGGACTATTGTTCACATTATTTATAAAGCAGAAAAGATTACATACTCCTTAAATAATAAAACAGCACTTGGTACAGAGAGATGGAGTAGATGGATAATGTACATTATGCCTAGAGAACCAAACTTTGTACCCTAGAGAAGAGATGGTAGGTTGATGAACAGTACCCACAAGATATCTGAAGGGGTCAGGACAGACCCGAGAGGGGTTGGAGAAACTTCCTTTGTTATACCGTAAGAGAAAGAGAGGATCATCCAAAAATAATGGTAATGGTAAAGGAAAAAGACAGACAGATGGGGACAGGGGAGCAGAAGTCATACTGAAATAAGATAATAGGATCAGAAGTGGAAGGTTAGGACCTCGGATCTGAGTATGAGATTTATGTTAATTAAAGATGTACACATATGAATTTACATGTAAAGCTAGAGATGTAACGAATGAGTTTAGAATATAATAACGAACGAATGTATTTCATGTCCGGAGTTGCCCGAGACTATGCATTTTACTGTAAAATGGCAAATGGTACTGTATGGAAGTGAATAATGAAAATGACTAATAAAAAATATAATTACCAAAAAAAAAAAGGCTGTTCAGAAGGGCTCAGGAATGGAGAAAGGGAAGAGACCCAAAGACTTGTTATTATTGTAGTTAATGTAGGGCAAATGCCACTTGTTCAAGTTCAAGTTTATTGCAGGAAAGACTCCATTGAGCAAGCTCATTCACAAGGAGGTCCTGAGGCACATACAAATACAGTTCGCAATTACATAGACAGGAGATATAAAATATAGAACAGCAAAGAAAAAATATATAATACAAGAGGTATACACAATAGAAGTCCTTATGCTATATATGCAGTACATTCCAGCTTTAACCTTACCCTAAATTATGCAACACATTTCAGCTTAATAAGTAGAAGGCCAGTTGGTACCTAGGAAGTTGGCTTGGTGTTGGGGGCCTAGTAGCACCTACATATGTCTTTTAATTTAGAGATAGCTAGTGTTTTGTAGGAGTTAATTGATACGATGCTAGTTAGTATACAAAAATGTAATTGTTATCCATTGTTTCAGTCACTTGAGGCAATGGTATATGTTGCCACCCACTACACAATCCCATGTAAGTCATTAATGAGGGGAAAAAAAGTGGGAGGCCAAACAAAAATTATAATGTTTTTAATAAGTGAAGCTAATGAAGCCAACCTGTTTTCTCAAAAACAAAGTAAACAAAAATGTGTGTGCATGTGCGTGTGTGCTGGGGGGTAATGTAAAAAAAGTAAAAAAAATCATTTAATGAATAGTAAAATGCTACATTGCACTTAATGGCAAAAAAAAAAATCACACACAAAAAAAATGACACTTGGCCAGTGACAAGCCAAGACACATACTAATGTGATGGAGAACATAGAACAAAATGCACTGTGATGAGTAAATATTTTCATAATAAAGGAGTACAATTGCACATAATTCATATTAACATTAACAGCCAGAAAGTTGTCACTATTTACATTGGCCTCTAAGAGGAAACAGTTCTTACATAAAAGAAAAAAAAAACAGTTTGATCAGAAGTTATTGTGCATATAGATATATATTAGAATGTGGTGATTTGCATATACAGCCCATGATGCTTTGGATTATGGGGGTATGTGTGATTTTGTATTTCTTTGAAACTTGGCTTCCTGGCCAGTGCTGTTTGGGGTGACCCGTGCCTCTGTGCTTGCGCACTAAGGTTCTTTGTATATCAGAATGTCAACCGATTTAGACCTGGGCTAATCCCCTTATAGAATAATAGTACATGTAAGGTTCCCTCTTCACTGTGAAGTGATAAGTGGGACTGAAAAGACCTGTATGATAAATATATCAAAAGAACAGACATGAGGTGTGAGGAGTGATGAGTCAGAGGTGGAGGAGAATAAATAGGTGAGAAGGGTAAACTATGAAAAATAAATAAAACTAAAGAGGTGAAAAAAAGGGTGAGGGTAACAAGGTAAAAGTTGAAAGACATAGCCACTGGAAATGGAAAAGCAACCAAAAACCACAATAAACCCAGGGTATAAAATAAATGCTCAAAACTGTCCAACATGCAAGTAATTCAAGGTTACTTTGGTAACTAGAATGAACAAACAACACAGTATGGCAGCATTCAGCAATAGAAACATAGAAACATAGAAGTTGACGGCAGATAAGGACCGCAAGGCCTATCCAGTCTGCCCATTTCTTTTTCTACCTTATAAATGTGCCATCGGCCTTTGCTCTGTCAGTGGCCTATCTATTCATACTCATTTGTATTGCTCCCTTATGCCTATCCCATGCCTGTTTGAAGCCCTGCACTGTATTCATAGCCACCACTTCTTGAGGTAGGCCATTCCATGCATCCACCACCCTTTCTGTGAAAAAGAATTTCCTCACATTTCCCTTAATCGGCCCCCCTCTAATCTCATGCTGTGTCCTCTTGTCCTGCTATTTTTCTTATATTTAAACATGTTAGACTCTTTCACCTTGTTAATGCCCTTAAGGTGTTTGAATGCCTCGATCATATCACCTCTCTCCCTCCTTTGCTGAAGGGTATACATATTGAGCTCTGTTAATCTGTCCTCATATGTCTTCTGATGCAGTCCCTGCACCATTTTGGTTGCCCTTCTCTGGACTGCCTCAATTTGGTTAATGTCCTTGTGAAGGTGTGGCCTCCAATACTGCACGCAGTACTCCAGATGGGGGGCCTAACCAGTGTCTTGTAAAGAGGGATTATTACCTCTTACGACTTGTGATACCCCTACTAATACACCCTAACACCCCCCTAGCCTTACCTACTGCTTTAGAGGTCTGCTTGGATGATTTCAGGTCATCAGTGATGATGATGCCCAAGTCTCTTTCTTCCTTTGTGACTGCTAGCAACTCCCCTCCCAGCCTATAGGTGGCTTCAGGGTTTCTCTTCCCTATGTGCATGATCTTGCACTTCATTGCATTAAGTCCCAGTTGCCACCCTTCTGACCATTTTGCTAGTTTATCCAGATCTCTTCTCATTCTGCCCACACCATCTGGATCATTTACTCTGTAGCAGATCTTGGTGTCATCTGCAAACAGACAAGCCTTACCCTCTAGTCCATCTGCAAGGTCACTAATGAAGATGTTGAAGAGGACTGGCCCAAGGACTGATCCCTGAGGTACCCCACTTGTGACTTGCATCTCTTCTGACTGTATACCATTTACCACCACTCTCTGTTTTCTGCCTGTCAACCGGTTTGCCACCCAGTTGACCAACTTCTGACCCACCCCGAGCCTATCCATCTTATTTATCAATCTTCTATGTGGAACAGTATCAAAAGCTTTGCTGAAGTCAAGGTAGGCGACATCAACTGCTCCCTCTTGGTCCACCACTCTGGTTACCCAGTCAAAGAAATCTATGAGATTAGTTTGACAGGACCTTCCTTTGTAAACCCATGCTGTCTTGGATCCTGTGCCCTATGGATTCCAGGTGTTGCACTATCCTTTCCTTAAGGAGTGCCTCCATAATCTTGCCTACTACTGAGGTAAGACTGACTGGTCTGTAGTTCCCTGCCTCCTCACTGCTACCACTCTTGGGGAGTGGATCACATGAGCTTCTCCAGTCTTCTGGGACCTCTCCTGTGCTCAGAGACTCACTAAACAGTTCTGCTAATGGCTCGCTAGTTCCACCTTTAGCTCCTTAAGTACCCTCGGATGTATGCCATCAGGTCCCATTGCCTTATCCACCCTGAGCTTAGCAAGCTCTTGTAGGACCCTTTATTTTGTGAAGGGAGTAGTGCTCACCTCCCTCCCCCCTGTGTCCATGGTGCTGAGCTGTGGGCTCTACCCTACCTTCTCTTCAGTAAATACTGAGTAAAAGTATCTATTTAGGATAGATGCTTTTACATGGTCCTCCTCCTCACATGCTGCCTTTTCTCCATTAAGCTTAGCAATACCCCCTCTGGATTTTCTCCTTTCACTAATGTATCTATAGAATGTCTTGTCACCTTCTTTTACTGTTTGTGCTAGTGTTTCCTCAGTTTGGGACTTTGCCTGCCTTACTGCCTTCCCTGCTTCCCTTAGGGCAGTTTGGTATGCCTCCCTATCTTCATCCTGCTGTGTTCCCTTATATTTCCTGAAGGCCAGCCTTTTGGCTCTGACCTTTTCTGCTACTGTATTTGAGAACCAAAGTGGTTTCCTTCTTCTTTTGCACTTTCTTTTCTGTCTAACACAATGGGATGCAATAGATACATAATTCCTATTAGAGTTCATAATTCTTTATAAGAGGATGTATATGCTAAATGATTTAGTTCTGTATACTTTATATAGCATAGGTTGTTCTCTATGAAGTGTGGCTTTTTGTAGTCAAATTTATATGTTTGATCAGTATGAGGTGTTTATTATATAAATAAGTACACATAGGGCTGGATATTCAGACTGCACCAGGCAGTGGCACAAGCCTGGGGGCAACCCAACTGGGATACACCGGCACCAGGGCCAGGTGATATTCAATAGTGATGCGCCATGATGTAGCATGGTTGAATATGGCAAGGTCAGTGCACATACTGCGCATGGCTCAGTGGCACTGCACCGGCGCATGCCACAGATAAGGAGCACAGGGAAGCACCAGCACAAGTGCAGTCGTGCTAGGTGCATCACCTGTGATATTTATCAGGGGGCATGAAAATGAGGCCATAAAATATGCAAGGCACAAATGGGGCAATTTGCATGTCATTATGGCCCCATTTGCATGCCTTGCACAGGGCAGCCCAGCGACTTGCACCCAGTGCCTTGCACAGCATGATGTGTGCAGTGGGGATCCCAGGACATCCCCCTCCTGTAGCTGTGATCACTTAAATGCATACCATGAAATCCCTGGTAGCCTAGTGGCCCCACTTCCGAGTCCCAAAATCCCCAATAAGTGTAATGAAGGACCATCCCTGGTGGGCAAGTGGTCCCCCTTCCCACCCGAGCCCCTGAGAACTATTAAATGATTGTCCCTGGTGGTCTAGTGGAACCCCCCCTCACCCGTAGCCATGATCGTGGTAATCCTCCATAAATGACCGCCCTGGTGATCCAGTGGCACCCCACCCTCCCACCCACACCTAACCTTTACCCACCCTCACCTCCTCCGGCATTGGTGGGCAGCTGCAACCACCCTCATACCGGCAGGCCACCCATGAATAGCCAGGTACAATATGGGCTGTAAGCCCATTGGTCGTGTGGACCATGGGTGTGCAGGTCATCAGTATTAGACAGTCCCAAATATGTGAACACTCATATTTGGGACTGAAATTAGTATTATATGCCCTTGCAAACCCATTGTCCACACTGTAGACCACCAGGGCTTACAGCCCATACTGTACCAGCTCATTCGGGCGAAAGCAGACAGGTGGTGTGCGGCAGATTGCAGCCACCCACCCATGACGGGGGCGAGGTGGGCAAGGTGTTTGGTATGGTGGGAGGGGTGGGTGCCACTGAATCACCAGGCTCATTTACTGAAGATTACCGCCATCGCTGCTACAGGTGGGGGGGTACCACTAGACCACCAGGGATGGTCATTTAACATTTCTCAGGGACTCGGTGGAAGGGGGCACCACTTGATCACCAGGGATAGTCCTTCATTACAATTATCAGTGATTCAGGGACTCGGGGGGGCACTACCCTACCAGGGATTGATTGGTATACATTTACATGATCGCGGCTACTGGCAGGGGGTCCACTTGACCACCAGAGTTATGTGTGTGCTTGCCAATGGTGTTCTGGGTGGGCTGCTGTGTTGTGCCCTGCAATACTGCTGCCCAACTGTGGGTGGCCAGGAGTTGTTCCATCTTTTCTGGGGCTCAACTTTGAGCCCCCCTATGTGGCGCAATGCAGGGTTGTGCCTGCATATGCGTCACACATCCTGGGCTGAATATCGGGATGTGCCACATATGCATGGGCACGCCCCCTCCATCTGCACTGCATATATTAGCATTGGGCCCTGGCGCATTGAGATTTGTGCAGCGCCAGGCAGCCTTCTCAATATCCCTCCAGGGCTCAATGCTGGGTTGCGCCAATGCATCTCTGTTGCGCCAGGCCCAAGCACTTTGAATATCTTGGCCATTATATGTAATACAACATTTTGTATACCACTTTATGAGGGTTTAGGATCTCTAGGGTAGAGGTGTTGGTTGGGGAGGATTTGGGATGGTTGTTAATTTTAATGTTTTTGTTCATTGTTTGTTGTTCTTATATTTTATTTGATGTTGAAAAGTGTTTATTTGAATGATATCTTATTTTGTATTTTTTGTAGTTGGGAATTAAATCTAATAAAGAAAAGAAAGTTAAAAACAAAACAATAGATACATAATTCATAGAAAGGGCTCCCAGTCCATAAAATAAATAACATAATGTGGTTTCAGAGTTCAGAGTTTAAACATTCACATGGATTCTTTCTGGAGAAGGGTTTGATCCCTGTATCCCCCATGTGGGTTACTGAGAATCACCTCTATCTCCATCTATCCACTCTGAGCTGTTTATGCTGCCTTGTTTATCACTGTTGTTACATTGAGTGCTTACTTGATATTTAATTGTTGTCTATCTGTGTTATTTGTCCCTATTGTAAATATATTTTATGTATTGTATTACTTGGCCTAGATTTAACCAGGTCCATCTTGTAAATGAGCTTGCTCAATGATGTTCGCCTGGATAAATAAAGATTTTGATTGATTGATTGATTGATAGTGGACAGCAACTTTACTTTCATGTGTAACAGTAGCCAAATGATTGGCTATTGGATGTTGCATATTACCCATTGTTATTGCCCAGTAATTCTCCTGTATATGTTTCATTGAAGATCTAACCATCCTGCCAATATACATTTTGCTGCAGGAACACCACAGGGTATATACCTCAAATGTAGATGAAGAGGTGAAAAATTGACACATTTGGACTTTCCTGTTGCCTATTATTATTTATCTACTTGAGCACAAGATGTAGCTTTGACTTGTTTCCTTTGGTGGTCTCCATTTATACAACATCATCTGCCTTTTGCTTGTTAATACTGGTAACACTTAAAGCAACCCTGACTGGTCTGACCCAAATTTAGCTGCCAGTAAGCTCTGGTCTGACCCTAAGGATCTAAGGTTAATGCACCTAAGTGTTTGTAGCCTGGGGCCAATTCCAGAATGAATGTTGCAACTTGCAGGCATATGCGAGAAATTACATACGCTGCTACACTAGTGACCTTGCATCGTATTCTAAGAGTGACAGGGTCCTGGCACTTATGACATGCGACTTGCGACACACATAGGCTAATGCCACTGGCATTGCATAATAGCCCCACATGTCTCAAGTCGAAGCCCGCTGCAGACTGCCCCCTGGAGCCCCCAAACCTGGAATACCACAGCATGCACCAGAGGGCGTGAGGGACTGGACAGGTGGCAAAGGAGTCCAGGGGGTACAGTGGAGAATGGACCCCGAGGGGTACCTGACATTCAGGGGCCATGGTCATATTCATGGTGGCATGGGGAGCACAGCGGGACTTTGCCACAGTGCTGCATAGTTGGCATCCATCAAATGGCACCAACGGATCCCCCTTAGAGCATCTCCAAGATGTTTTTCACCTATAAGTCAGCTTAGCCAGTGTGGCTCCTGGAATTGCAATAGTGGGTTATGGCAACCATCCTTCTGGAATAGGGCACAGTTGCTGCTGTATCCCACCCTTCCACCATTTTGATGCAGGTTGTAGCATAGTGAGTGGCATATCCCATAGTTGGCATAGCCTGCAGCTGACATGGCGCTAGGCCCCTTTTGGAATTGGGAATGGCATAACGTATGATGCAATTCGTGAGTTATGCCATGGGGGTTTGGTGCAACTCAGCTGTGCTGGTGTATGCCATCTTGGAATTGGGCACCTGGTCTTTAAATTGATGGAAGGTGAAGCCCTTATCTCTGTGCATGATCCCCATAGTCTAGTCACCATGGAGGGCTGTTTAAAACCTTACATTAGTGACTCTGAAATTTTCTTGCACAATTATATGATCCATTGTAAAGACAGATAAAAAAAAGTGGGGATATAATACTCTGGATGCCAAGTGTTTCTCCCCTAATTACTCAGCCTCTACCATTTGTGAATGACTATTAATTCAGTTGAGTCTGGGAGCCCAATTATCAAAGCCTTTAGATTGGTACAACATGACTGCATCAAACATAAATGATGCAAATGGCATTATGTGTCAAAAAATGTACCCTGAGCTATTTTCAAAAGAAGCCTGTGTCAAACACAGGCTGCATGCTGCAGATGGGCTTGCACCAGCCTTGCACCACAAAATGGGCTGCAGCATGGCCCTATGGAGCTTGGGGCAGATGCAGGCTTCCATATCCCCTCAATTGGTATTCTAAAAACCCTCCCAGAGGGCAATGGTCTAAATACCATTAGGCCAGCCAATGGCTGATTTAATGGTACTTTGAAATCCTCTGGGAGGTGCGCCAATGTGCCACCCCCAGCCCTGATCTCCCATTGTAATAATCGGTAACATTTATAATAAAAATATACTTTATATATATATCAGTGATTAAGAGTAGCTGTCTTTCACTGAGCTCATACTATATACAGTATACACTCATTCAGAACTCAGTCAATGGCTGGCCATGGTGGTTTGTGATGCGGTGTGCCAGTAACTGGCTGGGTTACTGGTTGGAGGGGAGCAGGGTGGTAGGGCACTGCAGGGTCGGGGTGAGGGGTCTGCTACACCACCAGGAATTTTTACATTTCTGTTAACCATGGATCAGGGCTGGGATGGTCTGCTAGATCACCAGGGAATATAAATGTACTATACAGTATTACCGACCGGTACTGTATAATGGGAGATCCGGGCTGGGGTTGGGGGGGCTGTAGACTACCAGGGAATATGAATATATTATTATAAATATTACTGACTGACATAACGGGAGATCAGGGCTGGGGTGGACAACTAGACTACCAGGGAATATTAATGTTTTATTATAAATATTACAGATTGATATAACAGGAGATTGGAGAGTGGTGCTGAGAGTGCTAGACTACCAGGGAATAGAAATATTTGATTATAAATATTACTGATTAGTATAATAGAAGATCAGAGCTTGGGGGGCTGCTGGACTACCAGTGAATAGGAATATTTTATTATAAATATTACTGACTGGTATAATGGGAGATCAGGTTGGGGTGCACTAGACTACTAGGGACTGCTCTGGAGATTGCTGCATGGCTGCCCATGGCTTGCGGCAACATCTCCAGAAGTGTCCTCTGTTTGGTGCACTGCTATGGTTGCAGCAAGGAGGGGGACTTTGCCACTGGGACCCTGCCTGATTGAGAATTGGCCACAGGGTCCATGGCACACAAACAATCGGCACAAGCCACCTTTGGCACGGCTTGCACTGAGTTTTGAGAATTGGTCCCTGAGTATCAAAAAACTAAGTTTCTACTGTGCATACTAACCTCCAAAGGTTGGAGTTGAGAGCCTCAAGGACTTGGTCCAACTGGTTTCTATCCTAGGCAGGGTTCAGTTACTTATTATGGGTGATCTTAAACTGGCTCAGCAACACTGCATCATATAGAGATATTCTCAATTACTATGGCCTTACTCAAATCTTCACTGCACCAACTAGGATCATTGTTAAATCAGGAAATCTCACCCTCCTTGACCGGATATTGGTCAGCCACATTAACAGAGTCAGACTACATGAGCATCCATCTTACTCAGTCTGTGATCACACCGCTATTTATTGCCTATGGCACAACAGTGCATCTTGTAATCCAGGCCCAAAAGTTTCATGTACTGTAATTGTTAATATTTCAGTTCCTTGCCATTTTTGCAAGATCATTAAATTACTGATTTGTCCTTTCTGGAAGTGATACCTGACATTAACTGTGAACGGGACCTCTTTGTTTCAGAGTTAGTAGCAGTACTTGATTACCATGCCTGTATTACCAGACACAAGGTCAAAAATCTTAATTTCAAATGGCTTACTAAAAGTCATGTCAAGTTAATGAAGAACAGGCATTGCACTGGGTACCGCCAAGAAAGCAAACTTGCACTCAGATTGGGTTGCTTCCATGTGTTTATGAATAAATGTAACCACAACTCAGCATGGTGAAAAGTGTATATCTCAAAGCGCAGCAGACAGACAATCCTAGTGACCCCACAAAATTGTGGAACCGCATAAACTCCTTGCTCAACTCCAGAATTGCTACCTCCTCTCCCTCTCTTGAAGAGAATGTCCTCAAGCACAGAGATCTCAAATCTATTGCTGATTTGCTCAATGACCACTTCTGCAACCTTGAGAAATATAGACTCCCCTTGTGTGGCACAGTATGTCTTCTGGATTCCAGCATGCCTAACTCATGGCCATGCCATCCCCTATTTTATTTTTAGAAAATCACTGTCAAGGGTGTCCATAAATTGTTGCTTCATCTAAAAGCTGACAGATTGGCTGACTGCAATTGCCTAATTCTGATACTGATTAAAATATCAGTCATACAAATTGCTTTCATCTTTTCCAAAAATTGTAATCACTCTTGTGAGTCCACAAAAATCCCTAGCATCTGGAAATTGGCTTCTGGGGAGGGAGCTGGATGTCACTGTCCACCTAGGGATAAATGACCTGGCTAAGAAAGGGATTAGAGAAGTGCAGGAAGAGTTTGTGGAATTGAGGAATGGCCTTAGACAAGTAGCATGCACGGTAACCTTCTCAGAGGTGCTGCCCATCTATGATGTAGGAGAGGCTAGGGTGTTCCGCATCATGGGATTCAATCAGTGGTTGAAAAACTGGTGTGGAGCTCAAGGATTTGGCTTCATTGGGGACTGGGGGTCCACCTGGAGTGATGCAAGCCTATACTGGCATGATGGGCTGCATCTATCCTGGAGGGGAACCAGAATCCTAGGTGATAGGTTTAAATACTTCATTGGCAAGCATTTAAACTAGCCAAGGGGGAGGGCACTGGAAAGGAGCAGGGAAATCCTAGCCCCCCCAAAAAAGTCTCGGTAGTAAGTGTGATAAACACCAACATAGAGATGTCAATAGGGAGAAGTGCAGGGGTAAATGGAGAAAGTGACAAACACAATAAGAACAGGGATGGGCCAAAAATGGGTAAGGCCATCAAGAAATGGAGGGTAATGAGTACCAATGCCCGTAGTATGGGCAACAAGCTCTCTGAGCTGGTGGCCTTGATGGAAGAGGGATGCCTGGATATCATGATGGTCACAGAAACATGGTACATAGAGAACCATGACTGGGATGTTAACATACCAGGGTACATAACCTACAGGAGAGACAGGTGGGGAGAAGAGGGGAAGGAGTAGCTCTCTATGTAAAGGAAGGGATAAAAGCAACTGAACAAAAGAGTAAACAGGTAGGAGAGGAGGCACTGTGGGTCACCTTGGAGACTGGAAAGGACACCACAATCCGGACAGAGGTTGTGTACAGACCCCCATATCAGGTGGAGGGAATGGACAAGGATATGATAGAAGGCATTCTTAGGATGGCAGAGAAAGGGGACATACTGTTGATGGGAGACCTGAATATGCCAGATGTTAACTGGAGCACATTTGCTGCAGCCACATCCAAGAGCAGGGCCATTCTTGATGCCCTACAGGTGGCAGGCCTCAGACAGCTAGTTTCAGAACCCACTCATGAGGGAGCAATCTTAGACCTCGTACTCTCAAATGGGGGCAGTGAGAGGATCTCAGATCTAGAAGTCGGTTGCCATCTGGGAACAAGTGACCATCAAACAGTGTGGTTCACGTTAAACTCAGCTACACAGTCAAGCCATGCAAAAGTGAGGGTACTGGACTTCAGGAGGGCTGACTTTGGCAAGATGGGAGAGTGCCTCAGAAAAGCACTAGCAAACTGGCTAGAAGGAGGTGTGGAGCAACAATGGGGAATCATCAAAACTGCCATCACAGAGGCAACAAGCCTTTGTGTAAAGCGAATAAACAAATCAAAATGAAAGAAAAATCCACTATGGTTCTCAAAAGAGGTGGCTGTGAAAGTCAGGAAGAAAAAGATAGTATTCCGGAAGTATAAGGAAACACAGAAGGAGCAGGACAGAGATCTGTACCCGTTAAGGCAGAAGGAAGCAGGGAGGGAAGTCAGAATAGCAAAGGCCCAAACTTAGGAAAAGATAGCCAACTCGGTTAAGAAGGGGGATAAAACCTTTTATAGGTACATCAGCGAGAGTAGAAAGACAAAGGGAGGATAGTGAGGCTGAATAGAATGAGCAGTGGGTGGGCAGGGGGACAGTGAAAAGCAGGGTACTGAATGAATATTTCTGCTCAGTATTCATAAAGAGAGGAAGTGCCTAATCCAATTAACAGGCGCACTCTTGATAGAGGTCGATCCCAGTCCTTTCACAGAAGAAAGGGTTCTGCAAGAACTCCTAAAACTGAAGGTGGACAAAGCAAAGGGGCCTGATGGAATTCACCCCAGAATTCTAAAAGCATTAAGGGGAAACTAGTGAAACCACTGGCTAATCTTTTTAATAAATCATTGGAGGATGGTGTGGTACCCGAGGACTGGAGGAAGGTGGATGTAATTCCCCTTCATAAAAGTGGGACCAAGACAGAGGCAGGAAACTACAGACCTGTCAGTTTGACCTCTGTGGTAGGGAAAGTGATGGAGTCACTTCTGAAGGAAAGAATTGTTGAGTACCTAGAGGCCAATGGGGCACAGGACCCAAGGCAGCATGGGTTCACAGCGGGAAGATCATGTCAGATGAATCTAATAGATTTCTTTGACTGGGTGACCAAAGTAGTAGACCAGGGAGGGGCTGTGGACATGGCCTACCTAGACTTTAGCAAGGCATTTGACACAGTCCCACACAAAAGATTACTAGTCAAATTAACCAGCCTGGGAGTGGGTCCCAGGGTGGTAGCCTGGGTAAAACATTGGCTGGACAACAGGACACAGAAGGTAATTGTAAATGGAGTCCACTCTGAAGAAAGAGGGGTTACTAGTGGGGTACCACAGGGTTCAGTACTGGGTCCAGTCCTTTTTAATGTCTTCATAAGTGACATTGCAGAGGGACTAAAAGGAAAAGTATGCCTCTTTGCAGATGACATAAAGATCTGCAACAGGGTTGATACACAAGGCGTGGAAAGGATGAGAAGGGACTTGGCAAGATTGGAGGAATGGTCAGAAGTATGACAGCTTGGATTCAATGCAAAGAAGTGCAAAATAATGCACCTGGAAACAAGAACCCAGGAAAGAATACATAATGGGGAGGTAGTAACAACAACAAAAAGAAGGGATCTGGGGTAATCATATCAGATGACCTTAAGGTTAGCAAGCAATGTGAGAAGGCAGTAGGAAGGGTTGGGGGTATACTGGGATGCATAGGGAGAGACATCACCAGCAGAAAACAGGAAGTTATTATCCCTCTGTACAGACAATTGGTGAGACCCCATCTGGAGTACTGCATCCAGTTCTGGAGACCCCATCTCCGCAAGGACATAGACAGGATAGAGGCAGTCCAGAGGAGGGCAACTAAAATGGTGCAGGGTCTGCAAGAAGAAGCCATGTGAGGAGAGATTAAAGGAGCTTAATATGTATACCCTTGAGGAAAGGAGGGAGAGGGGGGACATGATAGAAATTTTTAAATACCTCAGTGGAATCAACAAAGTCCAAGAGGGTAAAGAGACGTGCAAGAACAAGGGGACACAATTTAAAGATAGAGGAGGGGGAGGTTCATGGGCAATGTGAGGAAGTATTATTTCACAGAGAGGGTAGTGGATGCATGGAACAGCCTTCCTGAGGAGGTTGTGGGGTCTAAAACTGTGGGAGAATTCAAAAATGCATGGGACAGACATAAGGCAATTCTTGTGGGGGGTAGGAAGAAATAGGCTGTTGGTTAACTAGGATCTGTGGCCTATCCTGTAGGTAGGAAAATGGGCAGACTAGATGGGCCAAGCAGTCCTTATCTGCCGTCAAAGTCTATGTTTCTGTGTTTCTATGTTTCTATAGTACTGTTGGACAAAAAATGCAAGCAAACTATCCTTGACAACTACAGAACTATTTCTATATTATCAGATTTGGCTAAGGTGCCGGAGAGGACAGTACATAATCAGCTTACTGTACTTCCTACTTAGACCAGCACAGGCTACTCTGTGATGAGCAACGTGGCATCAGGAAGGGTCATAGAACATGTACAGAGTTGGTCAGCTTCATGAACACAGTAGTCCATGTTTTGGACAATGGCCTGTTGACTGGTGCCATGTTCATGGACCTCACCAATGCCTTAAAGTTATCAGGCCATTATATGCTCATATAGATGCTGAAATGGCTTGAACTGGGGGGGGAGGGGCAGCAACTCTGTGGTTCCTAACTATCTGCAAGACAAGTCACAATTTGTTTTAATTTGTAATGTCTTGCCCAGGGAAAAAATTATTTCCTGTCAGATCCCCCAGGGATCCATTCTTGGCCCTCTCCTCTTTACTATTTTCATCAGTGACCTACCCAAGATCTGCAGTGCTGCCACAATCATTCTATATGCAGATGATGCATTCATCTTTGTGTATGGGAAAGACACCATCACTATCAGCAAAATCTTTGGGAAAAACTTCCAGTCACTTTAACAGTGGTGCACAAATGAGAAACTGAATGAATGAATGAATGAATGAATGAATGAATGAAGTAAAGTAAGTAAGTAAAATTTATTTTTATACAGGAAACAAACCCTAAGCCAAAGGCCCAGTTTACAAGAAAGTCCTGTTTGCAACATGTTACCTATACATACATCCTATAAAAAAATATAAATAAAAACATAACAATATGTTTACACTCAATCATTACATTAATCCCTTACTGCCACTCAAGCACCCTATTATTTAATTTGTTCAAACATACAATGAACATTTCACTTTTAACATAGCCCAACACTTACCAAATTCCAGTATAATCTAACTATACATAGAACATACAGCTATGGAAGTAGCAAACATATACTTACACATACATAACAATACTCAAACAAGCAATCATTGCATTTCCTATAACACCTCCAAATAATTGTTCCTTCATTAAAATATACCTAGAAACATGAACACCTGACATGACTTAATATTGTCAATTCCTGTAAAAAGTGGATATATACTGGGAATAAACGTACAGAGTGATGTAGATTATTTCAATATTTGGCAGCTTCATGGCATAGGGTCTTTTCACTGTATCTATTTTTGTTTGTGAAAGCAATAATCTTATTTATTTGACAGTTTCTTTTTGGTCTTGAGTTTACCTGGTCATACCCTCCAAACAAACACTCATTAATGTAATGTTCTGGATAATCTACATAATATTTGTAAATTAATTTTTGCCACATCATGGCACATCTGTTCTCAAGTGTTTGCCACTATAGTGTAGTCAGCATCACACAGTGATGTGTTCTTAACTCACACTGTAGCACATATCTAGCAGTTCTATTATAGACAATATCCAATTTTCTCAAAAGTAATTTATTAGCAGTTCGATATATTAAGTCCCCATATGTTAATACAGGGAGTATTAATTATTCAGCAACCCTTTTCCTACTACTCATATTTAAACAACTAGTTGTTCTCCGCTACGCCCCCAGTCTTTTACTCACGCTGTCAACTAGTGATTCAATATGTTCTCTAAAGTTAATTTCCTCATCAAATGTAATTCCCAAATATGTATAAGATGACACCTGTTCCAAATATGTATCATTTTTCACTTTAATAGTGAGTTGTTTGTTTTTTTTTTATTTTGTGTAGGTCCTAAATATAGCACCTTTGTTTTCTTTGTGTTCATCACAAGGCCCAACCTGATGAACCACCCCCCCCCCACACTATCAAAATCTGCCAGCATTTTTTTCTTGTAAATCTATACTATTACATCCCACAGTCACCATTACAGTGTCATCAACATACAACCATATCTGTGAGTGTTGTATAACTTGTGGGAGGCCATTTTTAAATATAAAGAACAGCAGAGGTCCTAATATGGACCCCTGTGGCACTCCCCTATTTAGTGACCTTTTGATAGAATAATTCCCATTTATTGTCACAAATTGTATACGCTTCTCTAAGTATGATCTTAACCATTCCCTAGGACCTTCTGTAATTCCCATCCATTCTACGGGTTGCATCAGGAGGGAATGGTCCACCAGGTCAAAGGCCTTGGACAGATCCACGAAGAGAACTGCTGTGTCTAATCCCTTATGTAGGGAGGTGCTAATAAGATTATTGAACTCAATTTTAGCAGATGTTGTAGAAAAACCTTTTCGAAACCCTGATTGGTTTGGTGTAATTAATCTGTACTTCTCTATATAACCCATCATTTGAGTATGTACATGCCTCTCTAAACATTTTGCCAAAATAAACAATAAAGCAATAGGTCTATAGTTATTTAACTCTGTTTATTTACCCCCTTTATGTATGGGGGTAACTTTACTCACCCTCCATTGTTGTGGAAAATAACTTTCCTGCAAACTTCTGTTAAATATATTTGTTACCATGGGTGCTACATACCTAGCCGCTATTCTCAAAAATCTCCTTTCCAAACAATCTGAACCCATTGCTTTATGAATATTTATTTTATTTAATCTCTTCTGGACCTCAGACACCCTTAAGATCTTAAATCGAAAAGGTGGTTGAGAACCTTGGAAATCATCTATGCCTTGTGAGTTTTGAAAATCCAGAGTACCCACTGGTTGGGCAATACCAGGTAAGTCTACAAAAAAAAATATTTAAAGAATTTGCTATTTTGTTCAGTCAAAGACCCATTTATTTCAAGGCAAAAATTATTCTTAACACCCTGCCCTCATTTGGACAAGGAATTAATGGTCTTCCAGAATTTTCTAGAATCAGATTCCACAGTCAATTTATCCTTGTAATAAAGGATCATTGCCTTCTTTATTTGTTGCTTACATTTATTTCATTTTTGTTTAAACAATATCCATTCATTCATCTGTTTCATTTTTCTTGCTTTTTTCCAACACCTATTTTTTACTCTAATACTGTTTAATATCATGTCACTTATCCAAGGAAGTTTAACTGGGCGTTTACTCTGTTTTTTTTTTGGTTTTTGGGGCATGCATATCACACAAATTAATAAATGTATCCGTGAAATACGCCAAAGTTGAATCTAAGTCTGATATAATTTTATACCTCTCCCATTTTACCCTCTCAACACTTAACAGGAAACTAGTTCCTGAAAAAAAACTTCATATTCCTTAGCCATGTATTATTATTGGATTCCAACATTTTCTGTTTTTGCCCTATCTTTATATCTTCCCATATTGTACTGTGGTCTCCAAGACAAGGTGCTAAAACTCATGTGGCCTCAACTGTCAATGAATAAGATAGAAATAACAAATCCAATATTGTTCTTTTTTTAGCCTGCCCCTCGTCATGACCACTGGATGATCTAAATCTCCTGCTTCTCTTAATCCCCCTCTCATCTCTTTCTCCTCTCCCCATTCATCTCATCTCACACTACCCACGGATTCAAGGACCCCTACTACTATTCTGGCACCCCCTAATCAACTCCCCTTTTCATTTATATTATCTTTCAGCTATTGCCCTCCCCAGTTTCTTCCTCAGTATAATTTGTAAGGTACTTCTCTAAGCAAAGTTGTATCCTTTTGTGATGACACATGCACGAAGCACCTTTTCTCATTGGAGCCTGTTCCCTTCCTGTCAAGACTCATTCCACTACATGTTTAGTTGACTGAATTATCCTATATGGTGTTTTATATGCCATAATTACTGTCTACTTGTAATACTGTTGACTGTATTTGTGCCTGATCCCTTCCTGTTATGTTGAGTTCCATTATATGTTTAGTTGACTGTATTATCCTACACAGTGTTTTATATGTCATTGCTATTGTTGCATGTAATACTGGCTCTTGTTTTGTTAGCTAATCTACTGTTATCTTTGTTTACATGGCTAAAAATAAGCTATACTGTATTGCTGTCATGCACTCCTGAAATACTTTTCTGTATGTTTTGCCTTGTACTCTTCTGGGTAATGCCTGAAAATAATCATTTGTTGGCTAGTGCACTTACCTGGTTAACAAAAACGAAATAAATAGTAAATAAATATCTTGTTGTTACCTGTATATACTGAGCTACTCCCAAAGTTGACATTATTTCCTTCAAGGACCTTCCCGTCCCTTCGTCCCAATTACAATTAAAATCGCCCATAAGGACTATACTTTTGTCCCTTAGAGCCCCTTGTATTATGTTAATTATTTCCTCTATCTGTTCAATTTTTGTTTTTGGTGGAGAGTAAACCACAGAAGTAGCCAAATCCAATTTAGTAATTTTTATTGTTATAGTTTCTATATTATGTAGATTTCCTTTGAATGAATGAATGACATTTATTTTCAAACAAGTAATAAAATTGTTAGAGTGTTACCCTATTTAAAACAATCTCCTGTACAAAACATATTAAAAGTACAGATGTACAAACATTTAATGTATCATTTTTATCACTTACATTTCATAGCCTCTGAGAAGATTACTTTTTGTTAAAAACATACATGGGTATGGTTTAAGTAATTTTTCAAAACATTTCTGTAAGTGCAATATGAGGAGATACATTTTAAATTGTTTGGTAACTTATTCCAAGATATGGACACAGAATTATGAAATATGGCATCCCCATATCTATTATGTGATCTGACAGTTGGAATACTTAAATTATGATTTCTCAGATAATATCCCTTTTCCACCTTATAAGTGAGGTTTACAGTACCCCCTTGTTGCGTACTTCTCTTCTAATAAATTAATTTATGATACCAGGTTAGCCAAATACAACTTCTTTTTTCTTCCAGGTGAAACCAACCTAGTTTCTTTTACAGTATACAATGATGTATTCCGTGTTTACTCTTAGTTACAAATGCTACCAATTTATGATAAAGTTGGTTTAGCTTGATTAATTCAGTTTTATTAGCATTTCTATACATATCCAACCATACTCTATCACAGGAATTAACATATGATTCACAATTTTCTTTCTTGTTTCAGTTATTAAACAATTTGCTGCTCTCCTTAAGACCCCCAGTTTTTGATTAGTCTTTTTAACTGTTAATTGTATGTGTTCTTTAAAGTTAGATGTATTATTCACTTCTACCCACAGATACTAATAACCGGTTATGTTTTCCATCCTGAGCCCATTGTTAAACTTCACATCCAATGCCCAGCCTTGTAATGTTCCATTGCCAGATTGAAAACATACATTAGACATTGTGTTTTTTTTTCTTATTTGACAATAGACCTGATCTCTCAAACCAGGTCTCCATGCTACTCAAATCTTCCTGAAGTTTGTGTTCCAGCTGGGGGCGACTGCACACGGACACCACCAGTATGGTGTCATCCGCATACAGACGCACCCCACTGTTTTTAATATTCATTTCCAGGGCATTTACAGGGCAGTTTGTTTAAATACACTGCCCCGCACTTATGGAACTCGCTCCCAGCTAATTTGGTTGACTGGACTTCTCTTCAAGGACTCAAATTGGGCCTCAAAGTGTACCTTCTGGAATTAAACCTCTGCAGCTGCAATTGCTAGCCCCTATTCCCTTGCCATTCTAATGAAAGTGTTAGCTGTGACCACTATATTTGAATGCCCATACCACAAATATGCAAATAAAACTACTGTTAACCCTATGCGTTGTATCATATGTAAAATTCTATATTGTCTACTGTAATTACTGTCTCTGCAATGTATGTTGCAATTTTAACCACTGCATTATCATCCACTGTATGTAATCTCTGCTGAATGTATCTAATCCCCAGTCACCCCTGAAAAGGGACCTCTGGTCTCAGTGGGCTTACCCAGATAGCAAAATCTAAATAAATAAATAAATAAAGAGCAATGTGCCCAGGATGGATCCCTGTTGTACCCCCATATTTCCCTCTTCATTTGTGTAACACAGGTACCATTAACTACACATTGCCTCCTATGTGATAGATATTATTTAAACCAGTGCAGTGGTTCTTGGTGGACACCTATTTCTAACAAGCTCTCCAACATTATCTGGTGGTCAACCAGGTCAAAGGCTTAGCTGAGGTCCCTTAATACTGCACCTGTTTCCTTCCCCTGATTCACAGAGGAAGTAATTAAGTTGTTAAACTCCATAAGGGCAGGACCCATGGACCTTCCAGCCCTAAACCCATGTTGAGCAGCAGACAATCAATCATGGTGCTCCTAGTATTGATAGAATTGCCTATGTACCAACCTCTCAAGCACTTTAGATATAGTAGACAGCAATGCTATAGGTCTATAATTAGAGAGTATGGTTACCTCTCCTCCTTTATATATTGGAACCACCTGATCTATCTTCCAGTTTTCTGGAAAAATCCCACTGCACAAGCTCCTGTTAAACAGGTATGTCACGGGGCTAGCCAAAATATACGCACCTATTTTTAATTGTTTTTAGATTATTTATCATCCTTGGCCATCTCTCTTCCCTGTTAGACCTTGCCTCCTAGCCAGGGATCCAGATGCCATCCACCTTGACCGGGACCACTAGCACACTGAAACCCCTGTGGCTTGTAGTTTGATAAGCAGACTAAGGAGAAGCTTCCTGAAGCTCACCCTCCATGCAAGGGGACTACTGTGCCCTTTCAGGCTGTTTCCTCTCAAGCAAACTGCATTCTGCAGTTTGATAAGCAGACTAAGGAAAAGCCACCGGAAGCTCACCCTCCAAGCAAGGGGACTACTGTGCCTTTTGGGCTGTTTCCCCTCAAGCAAACTGCATTCTGCAGTTTTATAATCAGACTAAGGAGGAGCTGCCCGAAGCTCACCCTCCAAGCAAGGGGACTACTGTGACATTTCAAGCTGTTTCCTCTCAAGCAAACTGCATTCTGCAGTTTGATAAGCAGACTTAGGAGAAGCTGCCTGAAGCTCACCCTCCAAGCAACGGGGACTACTGTGCCCTTTCAGGCTGTGTCCTCTCAAGCAAACTGCATTCTGCAGTTTGATAAGCAGACTAAGGAGAAGCTGATCGAAGCTCACCCTCCAAGCAAGGTATGGGTAGGAACTCTGAATTTTGGCATCCACCCCTGGAGGAATCTCACTTGCTTCTGTTTGCCAGTGTTACTCACACTATGTGCAGCAATTCAGAAGTCTTCTAGGAACTGCTGCCAAGAAATTAATGCTAAGACTGATCTCTACTTGAAATGTTTTTGATTTCTCACTTTAAGTAATGTTTAGTTTGATGTAGAGATTTCTTAGAGTTGATTTAAGTTTTGAGGTAGGTTTTAAGGTAGTGTGATGCTATCTGCCATGAGCCCTGTACCCCTTCTCTTAGAGCTGTAAGTCTGTGGGCTGAACCCTTGACCTGTGTGTCCCATTGAGGCTGCTACAGTGCCCCACCAAACTTGCTTCAGAACCTCCCTGCCTGTTTTTTTTTTTGTTTTTTTAAGTGCTGACTTATCTATTAGCAGATTATATCTTTTAGCTACTAGAGAGCCCAGTTATAAGCACACTTACCCAATTCAACCCAATACAATACAATTCCTGTTTCATTTCACTTATTGTGTGATCAGTCTATTACTATTCATCAGTCCTTGCCCCCTTCCTCTTCCACTGATTGTTACTGATTGATCGGCCACACCCGGCCAAGTTCCTACCCAATCCTTCTGCGTGGTTCTACTCCTCCTTAGAGCTACTGATATGCACATCAAGCTTGCTGTCTCTGGCTAGCATGACACTTACTAATCCTGTCTTCTCCTACCCACTTAACCGACTGTGTCCATAACTCTCCTAGCCCTAGTATTTGTGGTGCCATGGCACACTCCTTATACTCAAGCCTTTTCTTATTACTAACTAAGTTATCCACAGTGGCTCACCCCAACAAAGAACCAAGATCAGGTCCACCTCTGGAAATTTCCAATCCTGTATCAGGAACCTCATTCCACTGCACCTCCCCTTATTTAATATGTCCACCTCCCTTTATCCTCGGCCTATATCCTTCACCCTTACACTTTCTGCTCCATTCATATATGTTGATCAGAGCACTCTCCTTAGCTTCCCTTCACTGCTGCTCTAGCATTACGTCGCACCCATCATCACCTTGCAGAAGGTGGCAAAGGAAAAAAAGTGCTCCTATAATGCAAAAACTGGATCAAGAAACTGCTTCTCTTGCTCCTTCTCTGTTCAGGTAATGTGGTGCTAAACCCTGGACCCCCATTACCACTTGCATCTCCTACAGAATTTGCATCTGCACCTGGACTTAAGTTAATGTTAGTAAACATATTGAACCTCACAAAAAAGTTTGATCAGCTCCAAATATGGGCTGCCCATACTGAGCTGGACCTCATTATTATAACAGAGTCTTGGCTCAAAAAGTCAAACAGTGATCAACAAGTCTCCCTTCCTGGCTACAATCTGCACAAGGTAGATAGGGATGCCAGAGGGGGTGGTGTGGCCATCTACACTAAATCTAAGTTTACAGTCAGTGATATTCACTGCAAATCTTAACCTAAGGAGTACAAAATCGTATCTCTCAAATTACATCTTCAGTTCAATGAATGTCTCACTATTATTGGTGGTTATTGACCCCCATCTGGTGGCACTGACATCCTCACCATACTTAAATCCTTAATCGCCTCCACCAACACAGAAACTTTAATACTTGGGGATTTTAATATGGACTGGCTTACCCCCAAGTTGCACAGCCTGAAACCCTTATGTGATGAAGTCGGCTTAGCCCAGTTAGTCGATGAACCCACTAGAGCCAATACATCCAATCCCGACAACACTTCTCTCTTTGATGTCATACTTTCAGCGCATCCTCTAAAAATTCTTCACTCTGCAGTCTTCCAGAATGACATGAGTGATCATGTGGTAGTTGTTTGTACAAGATCACAAATTATAGCCCGACAGCAACCAACAGTCATAACTAAGTGGTCCTTTTGCAAGTTTAATGCATAATACTACTTATCCAACTTGAGCAAGATTAGATAGCAAGACCTCTACCTTGCCAAAATGATCGATGAGGTGGTCACTGTCCATAATGACAACCTCACTGTGCTGGCCAACAAGCATGTCCCTTTGATCAAAATACCACCAACAGCTTAATCTGGTTCAAAGTCAGTTGACATTCATCTGTATCCCCTTCCCCCGGGTTGTGCCTGAAAATAGGCAGAATTTATCTAGTGCACTTATCCGGTCAAAAAACTAAATAAAAATAAATAAATAAATAAATAAATAAATAAATAAATAAATAAATAAAAGTCAGGGTTCGTAAAACACCCAGCCCATGGTTTACATCAGATCTCAAGACTATACTACTATGCTGTGATAAACTACGGGCTAAGGCTAGAAAATCCAAAATCCCAGCTGACTGGCAAGCATTCAAAGCAGCTAGAAACACCTGCATTAAACAGATCTGCCCAAGCAAAGTCAACTATTATGCCTCCATCCTTGAACATGCAAAGGAATTCCCAAAAATCTGGAGACACTCAAGTCCATCAAAGGTCAGCCTGTAGCCTTCTCCATCACTCTGAAGATCCTCAGTGATGGTAGGGCTGTGGAAAACAACTGCCTAATCCTCAGAAAATCAACAATCACTTTGTAACTGCTGGTCTAGCTTCGACTCTTTTCCTTTATGCAGCCTGTGGTAGCAACCAAGACTGTAATAACATTGACTAGCACTCTTTGACCCGCAAACTCCAGTTGTGCCTGCTTAGCTATAAAGAAATTGAAGATTCACTTCTTAACATTGGCATTCAAAAAAGTGCAGGGGACGATGGTCTAGAACCTTTTTTTCATAAACTAGGCTATCTCGACCTCAGGATCCCTATCCTCCACATATTCAATCTTTACATTTCCACTGCCACTTTTCACTCCTGCTGAAAATCTGCCCACGTCTTTCCATTATACAAGTCAGGGGATCCATGCGACCTAAACAATGATAGGCCCACCTCAATGTTATGTGTCCTCTCTAAAGTCCTTGAAAAGCTAGTTTACTCCTAAATGAAACTCCATATCGAATCATCTTCAATCCTCAACCCTGCACAATCTGGCTACTGGCCCAACCATAGTACAGTCACTGTTCTAGCAAAAGTTACCAATGAATGGATCACAGCCATGGACTTCAAGAAAGTTATTGGTGCAGTATTTTTAGATCTCAGCAAAGTGTTTGACACTGTCAACCACAATCTGTTAGTCTCAAGCCTAATAAAGTTAGGCGCCATCCCCCCTTGCTGCCCAGTGGTTTACCAGCTACCTATCTGGAAGGACCCATAAAATAAAAGCTGGTGGCCTCTTTTCTGCATTCCTCCCAGTTGTCATGGGGAGTCCCACAAGGCTCCATATTAGGTCCCATCCTCTTCTCCCTGTACATCAATAACCTTGACGCATATATCCCAGTCCCATCTGCATTTCTTTGCTGATGATACTCTACTGTATACATCAGGCCCTACACTGACTGAAGTGAGGGATGTACTCAAGCTGACTTTGCACAACTAGAAATCTACCTAATCGACACCAAACTACTCCTCAATGCCAAGAAAACTGAGGCTATGATCTTCGCCCAAACACCACCTAACTTCCCTTGCAAACACACACAAAGAATTTATCACTACCTCCCTAGGTGAACCCCTTGAAATCACCTCCAAATTCAAATATCTTGGTTTGTGGCTAGAGAACAACTTTCTTTTCATGATCTCCTTGACAATCTGGCAAAGAGGCTGAAAATTAGGCTAGGTTTCTTCTTCTGTAACAAGTCCCTCCTTCCATTGGATACCAGAACTAGGCTGGTCCAGGCCACTTTCTTGCCACTACACAACTATGGAGATCTAATCTATTCCTCCGCAGTGGCCTCAGGACTCAAAAACTAGACATCCTCTACCACTGCGCCATATGGTTCATGACAAACCTACCCTACCGAACCCACCATTGCAGTTTGTAGCAAGCCGCTGGCTGGACATCACTCTCAACTAGAAGCATGCTTCATGCTGGTATCTGGACTCTTAAAGAGGACAGGAAATCATTCAAACTCCCAGCTGTTTATAAAGTTCTTATTCTCAGAAATGATATGCAATTACCTAAATTATCTATAGTTAACTATTCTTGAATAACAAGTGATATAAAAGCTGTACTTTGCATTGTCTTGTTTATATGGAAGCATTATGTACAGTTCTCTTCATTGAACCAATAATTTGGAGTTTAAACTATGTCATGAGTTGTGCACAGAACTCTAAGCAGTTCTGGTAGGTCAGCAGCTCATAATTAGCATTCTGCACACAAATTGTGACATAGTAAAACTCCACATAAGTGATTCCATGAAGTGAACTGTAACAGAATGCAGCCCATAAATACAACAATGCAAATTACAGTTTTACCTATCACTTTTATTTACTGTAGGTACAGTTAAATATGGATACTTTTAGGAGAATGCATATAGTTTCTGAGTATAAGGACTTTATAAACAGCTGCCAAATACACAAATCTCCTGTCCCCATTAAGATACTCCTGAATGAGCTCCCAAACTATCTCACAACCCTTTTCCATATTTCCCATAGCACCCACTCTCTTAGGAAAAATGATCTCCTGCTCCTCGATGTACTGAGAACTCACACCTCACTCAGCAAGCAAGCCATATCGAGCGTGCTCCCAACTATCTGGATCACCTCCAAGGTGTACTGAAGCTTCCAGGTACTGTCCCTGTCAGTCTATATAAAGGCTGGCTGCAGCAAAAATAAAAGATACATGCAGCTGCTTCTAAATCCTAGCTCACTGATCTAACCTAGCCCACTGCTTCCTCTTACCTTGAAATTACCTGCCTAGATACTCCAAAATAAGCACTTTGTTCCTTTTTCTGTACTTGTATTTTTCTATGTCATTGTCATTTTTATGCAACATGTTAATGCTTGCCCATAATTCTGTACTTGAATTTGTACTGGTTTTTTTTCAATTATGCAATCTGTAACTACCTGTCTGTGTCAAAGGACCTCCTTGTGAATGAGCTTGCTCAACAGAGTTTTCCTACAATAAACTTGAACTTGAACTTCCCCTAAATCTTTGTGTTCCAGAATCAGTTTACCATTATTTATTAGTTGGATCTGGTTGGACCCAACCAATGGTTGTTGAACTTTTTTGACACATTTCCAAAAATGTTTTGGTTTATTAGACTGCTCAAAATTTAATTTATAGTACCACTTTTTTGCATCCTAATATTCTCTGAGCATTTATTTCACCATGTTTTGTATATATTCCAATCATCCATACTTTTTGTTCTTATTGCTTTCTTCCATAACCTATTTTTTTATTCTTAATTGAGTTTTAAGTCTATCCATCATCCACGGAAAATTCTTATCATCTATTTTCTTTTGTACTTTAGGGCGTGTTTTTTTTATTATCTGTATTAGAGTATTTGTCAGATCTTGTAAGGCTAAATTTATATCAGGAATAAGATTTATTCTGGCTCATCTAGTTAAGCTTAGAGCTTTTCCTGAAACTATTTATGTTGAAATGCTTTAACTGCCTCATCCATTTAAATTGTGGTTCAATTCTACTTTTTCTTCCCATTTTATCATACACAATACTGGACAATGATCACTTATATTTTGGGTATTACATTTGACTCAAGTATATCAATACCCTCAGAAATAAAAATTAAGTCCAAGATTGATCCTTGAGTTGAAAGTTGAGAACATTTAGTGGGTTCCTGAATTACTTGTTTTAAATCCAATGGGCTAAAGGACATTTCTAATTTATTGCCCCTATTGTGTCCCCATCCTGCATTAAAATTCCCTGAGTACCAATTTTGACTCTTTTACTATATCTGCTATTCTGTTTTGTAATACCTCGAATCCTTTCAATTTAGTTTTTGTCCCAATTGTTAATTTAAGTGATACAATTATTTTAAGAGGTAGTCCATTCCTTTAATACTTTCTGACAAAATGGTTTTCAAGTTTCCCAAATGTTCCCAAATATACATCATTACTCCCCCCCCCACTTTCTCTATCTAATCTTTGATTTTTGTAGTTTTTAAATTGGACTTCCTTATTTTCCACTCTCTCATGCAGCCACGTTTCAGTTAATCCCTTATCTTTTTCTGCATCAATACACTTAATTCATCTATTTTTAGTACAACACTATGTGCAATTTCCAGTACAATTTTTAAACTTGTATCTTTACTAGGCCCTGGATTTGGCTTTACCCCCCCCCACACACACACACACCAACAGAAGGGCCTAATATATTCCACTCATTTTTCTTCCATCCCCATTTAATATTGTTTTTGCCATGTGCACTTTACCTGAATATAATCTCCATGCATTTGAAAACAAATTTCTTCTATATACATACAAGGGTTTGTGCCTTTGGACTGTCTTAGCAAAGGACAACAAACTTTCTTATTATTAATTCCTTTTGGGCTCCTCTCCACTCATTTTTCTTGACCAGTTTGAGGCTCAAAGGCAAAAACCCACATCAATATTGTTATCTTCATGTTAGTATATTTACTACAGTATGTTGTATCTTACAAATTAAATTAATCTGCACTTTAAATAGTATTATTTCCTCTCACTGATCAATTGTCTTAAAATCACACTCTGTGTTTGTTACTTCCTCATGAGCTAGCAATTCCCCAGATATTTTGCACACCACTCTAGCTAGACCCAGTTAAGTTTCATTTTAAACCTCCCTGAATAACCCAGAAGTTAACATTTCATGACGCAGCCTCCCTGAAGCCTCTCGCTGTAGACTCACTGGTGAATCTCACCACTCCAGCAAAAGTCGCTCATCCAAAGAGCTGCTCCATGCACAGCCGGTAGTTCTAGTAAACCTTTAAACATTTGTTGCCCCCCTCCTGGTCCTAAATATCCCTGAAAGTAAAGCCACGTTACTTGGCTCATCCCCAATGGTTTGACGATTTTCCCAAGACTTACCTATCTTAGCCTTAGATGTAGTAAAACTGGAGCTAGGTAATGAATTCAAATATGTTGGTGTTACTATTGATACCCACCTCACATTTGATGCTCATAGGACCAACACTGTAAGAACTGTTTGTCAAAAACTGTTTCTATTCTAACTTATTACAAAGTACCTGGCACCTGACACTAAAATCAGAATTGCCCAAAGCTGCATAGTCCCCCTGACTGACTACAGCTCCACTGTTATGGATGATGCTCTTCTAATGATCCAGGCGAAGAAAAAGGTCTTAACCCAAAAGGTTGCCAAATAGGCATCCTCACAATGCCCACAGTCCCATCACTGCACCAATTTTGAATGACTTAGTTGGCTGCTACCTGAAACCAGAGCCCAGTTAGCCCTAGCTAATTTTATGAACAGAATTCTAAATGGAAGTTCTCCTAATATCTATCAAGCTATTCTCACATGTGGACAACCACTTCTCTTGCTCATCTGTAAACAATCTAATGAATGTTCCATTCATGTGCATGGGCATAGGCCAGAACTCTTTTAGATACAGAGCAGTGTCATTATGGAGCACTATCCCTTTCACTATCAGAGCAGACTCTTCTCTAAAATGTTCACTGCCAAACTGAAAGTACATATCCAACAGTTTAATGTCTGTATCTGCTTTGCATGACTTACAAAACACTGCTGACTGAATATGCTGTCTGAATGCCCTTACTTTTGCATCATACCAGGTCATAATGTCGCATGCTTAATATTGTGGCATTATGGTGAAACCTGAGACCTGTGCACTCCTGAGTTGGACCCCCTGAGTGAGATGAGAATCTTTAGTGGGGGGTCTGGGGTGCAGCCCCTGTAATGGGGGATGTAGGGAGAGCCCCCACAGAACAAAGACATGATACCTCATGGCATAAATCACACAGTGCAATAGTGCCATGCAGCATTAAGTCTTGGGACATAATGACTCTGTGCCCTTTTGCATAATGTCACTTCATTTTGTATTATGATACTTATGCACATATACGTGTTCCACTACCTTGTTATAAACTCTTCAGTACCCTTGCCATGCCTGAAAAAGGTGTTACAGCGTCAGTGCACTTACCCACTCATCAAAATAAATAAATAAAAATTAAAAAATAAACCTGTTGGTGAATGCGTTGAAAATCGCTTACCTTGTACACTAAAATTACAGGCAACACAGCTTTTGCAGGATTAAAAACCTAAGAGGTTTTCAGATAGCCAACTGGTGGAACATGTTAGCTGTCTGAATGTGCTAAGTACTAAGGGATCACCAATGCTACTTCTCTTGTGAAATGCCACTCTAGGTCCTGTTGCTGTCACACTCTTAAGGTCTTTGTCAAGACCAGGCATGTACCAGTTTTTATACATTACAGGTTAAAGATTCATAGCAGAAGGGCAGTAGGTAGTAACCAAAGTAACTTTGATTTCTACCTAAACTAAATTTTTAGGTTGTAGCAAGGAGGGTTTTGTGTAGTGTTTAATGTCTGTTTATGGCTTCTTGTGCTGTATTTTCACAGTAGCCCCTAACTCTAGTCTGAATCTAACAGCTTTGACACCTCTTGTATTAAATCTTCTTTACTGGTGTAGTTGCATCTTAACCTATCAGCTGGTTATATGTATATTTTGTATGAGATGGGGGGAGCTGGGAGCAGGCATTAGGCTGTTACCAGGTGTGCTTGTTCTATAGTATAGGTACAGACTTTTGCCTGCAATGCAAGTATGATGTCCAGAAAATGTGGTTTTGTTTTATCACTATTAGCTGTGAATTGGAGCCCCACATCATTAGGTTGATGAAAGAAAAGAAATGAAGGAACTGAGTTGTGCTTCAGAACCGCCCCAAATACACACAATATATCATCGATATGTTGGACCCATTTAATAATGCCATTGTAATACAGGTTGTTTATGGGGTCACAGATGGACCCCTCCTCCCACAAACCCATAAAAAATTTGGCATAGGAAGGCCAATGACATGCCCCTGGCCATGCCCTGAACTTACATAAAGTATGAATTGTCAAAAAAAAATAGTTAATTAATAGTATTAGCTCAATAGCTTGTACAGCACAAGATACAGGAAAGTTTAATGGGGATTTTCCAATACTTATTTCACTGCATGAATGCTTAATTCATGTTGAATCATTATGTACAATGATGTAATTTCAGTTGTTAGCCAGACATGATTATTTTTCAAAACAGTCTTGAAAGCTTAAGTAGTGAGGCCCTACCTCAGAGAAACAAAAACAGTCTTTTAATTTCCTGCTGAATTAACCAATCAATAAAAAAGAAAAGTCTCTCTTTGAGCAATGCATTACCCAAGACTGTCAACCTCCCAGCTGGTCATTTAGGCATGTGATAAAAGTCTGACACCAAAGGAATGTCACAGCGTTATGCTGCAAATTCATCATCATCTGTCGACTCCTGGTCTAGTGCCAGTTCTAAGAAGACATGTAGTTTCTTCTTGATCAGTGGTATGGAGTTGTTAGATAGGCACCTGTAGTTATTAGAATCTTGTAGGCATTTCTAAAGCTTCATTCTTATGGTACTGTAGGCTGTGTCCATGATTACCACATACCCCCTTTATCCAAGGGTTTTACTGTAGTGTTCGACTTGCTCTTTAATTCATTAATAGCTTATCTTTCCTCATCTGTTAAAGTGTTCTAATTCCATGCATTTTGCTGTTTTTGTTGTTGTTTTTTTATAGCTTTTTCAGCATCGAGAAGGACCGCCTGTTGGAAAGTCAATATATCATTACTACACTCACTGTGTGGTGTAAAAATTGACTTCTATTTAGTTACTAGCATCATTAATTCATATGGTCCAATCTGTGTGAATTCAGCTGTTGGATCTGCTTCCTCAGTTAGCTGTTGTAATTTGCTCTTGTTAATGGTAATCAGTATATTATCATCAAATGCATAATGGGGGTTAGTTGATAGAGGACCTGATGTCATTTGAATTCCTGAAAACCTCGAATATTGTGTGAAATTGGTAATTGATGAAATGTCTTCATCAGAATGTATAACAGCACTATTGTTATTAATTTCTAATCTGTTTGTCAGTCTAGTATTTCTTACCATACTTGTTTTATTTAAAAAACTGTTTCCTTAAATTAGATTTTAGAAAGAAGTTAAATGGGTCACAGGGAATGTCAAAATGATCTACAAAGGTAGGCACGGCAAATGATAGGCCATAAGACAGAATTTGCAGCTGTATATGAGTCAATATAGTACTTGAGGTATTAATTACTGTCTCTGCTTGTGTGTCTAGGAGTGATTTTTCTCTTGCCTTCCCCAGCCTCTCTGCCACTCATTGTTTTTCTTTTTCTTTTCCCTCTTGATGCTTTTGTTATTTATGCCTCTGTGTACAGTATTTGTTGCTTTCAATGTCTTCTCTTGACAGTCTTTCTCTAAACAACTTACACTGTGAGATGTGGTAGCAGGAGAGATTGAAAGGTCACTAGAACAACAAGTGCACTGCTTTGATTGGTAAATATGTGGTGTCTCCTACTAGCTGACCTCCTCTAGATCTTTGTCTCCCTGCTTATCCAACAGCCTTTTCTCTCCAATTGTAACCTTGATTATTTAAATAGTTTTGTTTATCCAGTAGCAATTAATGCTTCTTTCTCTTATTCATTTCTTTTTTTCCTAACCAAGGTTTTTCTCCCCAGCCAATGAGCCCAGTTCTGCCCCAGCCAGCCACCTGCTGACTACCAGACCCTGGCACCTTCCTATCATGTTCCTCCATGGGTGCCCCTTCCATAGTGGGGCCAGGAGGGGAGGTCCATTTCCCTATCAAGCATTATCTGGTTGGGCAGGTGGTACCAGGTGCCTGAGCAGGTCAGTGCTGATCTGAGTGTCATCCGCTGGCTATTTTCCATTTTCTGCTCCTGATTGGTAGTCTGCAATGGCACAAGTGCATGTATGTGTGGAGGCACGCAAGAACTATGCACCAAGCTGCCAACTGCCACACAGTGTTGCTGCTACCACTTTCCCTGCCAGCACACCTTCACATGACAGCACTGCAGTAGTGCGGCATATCCCCTCCTCCACAGGAGGGGAGCAGCCATCGACACTCAATCTTCTCCCTTGGCTGACCCACAGCAACCTGAGTTCATTCCTGAATCCAGGCTGCTGGTGTGGCATCACGTTCCTCAACCATCCATGCCACTAAGATGGCCATTCATTTTGACTACTGTTTCAGATTTTACAGGTTTATCAGTAAGTGCATTACTGAGATATTTAATCAAATTTACTGCTGCACTGGTAGAGAGATCTGTATGTATACTTTCTATTTCTCCAAGGGTTTCTGCCTATTTGTGGTCACCCTCTATTATCAAGCTTTCCATAGATCTAATATAGCTTTGTTTCATATTTTCCTCCCATAAATCATTATGTTGGAGATTGTAGAAACCTTGTGTGTGTAGTCTGATTACTCTTAGTCCATGTGGCACCTGTCCTGTCTCTAAATACTTTTTAGAGACCAAATTTGATGCAATGTTATTTCCTTTGTAACTGCTATTTTTGACTTGTTAAATATTGTATAGCTTTGATTTTACTTTCTTCAGAGTCTAAAGTGAATACTGGATCAGCATTAAGTTCATCCTCAAATTCTCCATGTCTGGTAGCCAACAGAGATGTTGCAAAGTTGTAATTCACCAGCAAAGTTAAGGCAGATTCACTGAATTTGCCTTTGCACATAATTTCACATATTTTTTTCTGTTGGATGGGAAATTCACCTATGGCAACATCACTAAGCAACTTCACATGCAACTTCAGCTTTTGGGTACACCAAGGCAAAGTTGGGTCAAATTAAAGCTCTTGATACACAAATGGCTCAAGCTCAGCAGTCCCCTCTCCCTCCCCTCACTCCACAGCAGCCTGAAGACCATGTGCCATCCCATGAACCACCACCATGGGCTGCATCCACTCACAAATCTCAGTTAGGAGCAATTCTAACATTTTCTTGCCTGTGTGTGATCCAGTTACACCATTTATTGCCAGTGTGGCATCCTGGAAAATACCCGGAGGATTGATAATTACAATTGGGTTTAGTACAATTTTCCCCTGGAGAGAGTCAAATACTGCTCCAGGTACCTGTCCTATGTGCTGTAATGCACCAATAGGAGATACCATCTGTTTAGCCTCTGGTCTATGTATCCATACTGAGATATACAGTATGCATGCATATGGGGATGCTGAATGCAGCAGGTTCAGGAATGGCACAGGTGGAGACACACATGTGTGAGGCAATCTGCTATTAGGGACAGGTACGCACCATCATCCTGCCAAATCCCACATTCTCTATGAAAGAGAATGGCAGCAGATCAATTGCCATCATTTCAGTTGCTGCTGTATTCACTTCCCATGCAGTAGCATGATTGGGTGGGTATTAGGCATGATGCTCAAAAAACATGCTTTGCAGTGTAGACATGACCTTTCTAGGTGTTGGGCTATGAAACAGATGGACTGTCAGCTAACATTTGACTCAGGAGGATTCACGAATGTTGCTGAAGAGATATCAGTGATTTGGGTGTTTTCTTTATCACTTAAAGTTTATTGTTTTTGTGTAAAACATGCATACTTACAATTGAATTCTGTACATTAGTATAAAGGAATCATCTGGTAACTTTATAGTCCCTCCAGCAGGAAAAATAATTCCATTGGTACAAGTGACCTGATATAACTTTCCTCATGCTCAGCACTCTTGTTTGGAAATGGGAACCTATAATCCAGATCAGGCTTGGTGCCACCACAACCAGCAGTCATGGGGACACCAGCAACTTCTTCCTTGACCACTGTTGCTCAGCCAGAGATTTGCTACCAGACAGAACACCAGGAGGAAGGAGCTACTGGTATAACTAAAACTTCTCTACTGAGACTAAGAACTAGATCTCTTGTACTGGGACCTGCAATTTAGGGTAAAAAACAAACAAACAAAATAGGAGTGGGTGTGTTTGTCAGAGGTAGTTGAAGTAAATTGTTATCTGTTATCTCTGCTATCTGTGTACTTAGCTAGGTGCTTGTCACAGGTGTCAGAAGGGAATTGTTATCTGTGAAATAAACTAAGTGTAGAAAGATTTGCAAAGTAGGGGGTGGCTTAGCTAGAAGGAGCCAGGTTAAGACATATAAACATTGCCCTCGATAGCTTCTGCCAGAGAACAGACAGAAATCCAGGAGGAAGGAGTTACTGGTATAACAAAAACTTCTCTACTGGGACTATATTGCCCTCCTTCCCTGCCCTCCACCCCCACCTAAACCAGTTCTACTTTTATAGGCACAGGATTTTACTGGCAACAGAAACTTCGGTTTGGGAGCAGGAAGTGAGTGATCACAGGGCCACCAAAGACTGCCATCCTAGAAGGGCAAGAGTAGCTCTCTGTCCCCCCAGCTGCTGGAGGTCTGACTCTGAGCAAGTAAGGAGGCTACTGAGAAATATAGGAACTTCTTGTCTTAGAACAGGAAGATCAGGAGCTAAAGGGTGCAGAGGCAGTAAGTAAGTAGGAGAGAAAAAAGAAATAAACAGAGGAAAGAGTAAGTATTCCAAATAACAGTTGGGGACCAGAAAAAGACATGATGGGAGTGGTGCAGTGCAGTGGCTGTGGAGCAGCAGTATTCTGAGAGATGTTATGGAGGATGCAATGTTGTCCACTGCAGACACCTCTCTGGGCTGAGGGAGAGGTTGCTCATTTCCAGGCTGAGTTGGCCAGATTTTGTGGGACCTCCTCTCCACCCAGGGACCACCAGGATCACTGATGTTGCCTCAGAGGTTGCCAAAAAGAGGTGGTTGGACCACAGTGGGCTCAGGGAGGGTGAGGGTGGTGGAACAGAGGTGCTTCCATCTGGTTGTACCTCTCCACAGTTTCTATGCCATTCTGGAAAAGTGAGGTTCCTCTATGGAGGCACCCACAGTGGAGACCAAGGAGGATGCTGGGAACCTCCACAAAGGAGACCCACAGGAGGGTGGCATGGGACCCCACGGGAAGGAAACAACTCCTGGTGTGGGACTCTATTGTTAAGAAGGTAGAACTGGGGAAGAGGGAGATGGGTAAGGTGCCTGCCTGGCACCATGGCTTGGAGGGACAGGGGTGAATTCTCAGGATCACAGAAGCAGCTGCACAGAGGAGGGAGCCAGATGTCATTGTCCATCTAGGGACAAATGACCTGGCTAAGAAAGGGATCAGAGCTGTGCAAGAAGCATTTGTGGAGATGGGGAGGGGCCTGAGACAAACAGCACACACGGTAACCTTCTCGGAAGTGCTGTCTGTCTATGGCACGGGTGAGGCTAGGGTGCGCCACACAATGGAATTCAATCAGTGTTTGAAAAACTGGTGCAGAGCTCAGGGATTTGGCTTCATTGGGGACTGGGGGTCCACCTGGAGGTATGCAGGCCTATACTGGCATGATGATCTGTATCTGTCCAGGAGGGGAATCAGGATCCTAGGTGATAGGTTTAAATACTTCATTGACAAGCATTTAAACTAGACAAGGGGAGGCACTGGAAAGGAACAGGAAATCCTAGCCTCCCAAAATATCAGGGTACTAAGTGAGGTAGACACCAACATAGAGATGTCCATAGGGAGAAGCACAGGGTAAATGGAGAAAATGACAAATGCAATAAGGACAGAGATGGGGCAAAAGGGGTAAGGCCATCAAGAAATGGAGGGTAATGAGTACCAATGCATGTAGTCTGGGCAACAAGCTCCCCTGAACTGGTGGCCTTGATGGAAGAGGGATGCCTGGATATTGTAGCAGTCACAGAAACATGATACACAGAGAACCATGACTAGGATGTTAACATACCAGGGTACACAACCTACAGGAGAGACAGAAAGGGCAGAAGAGGGGGCAGCTCTCGTAAGAGAAGGAATAAAAGCAACTGAACAAAAGAGTAAACAGGGAGGAAGAGAGGCACTGTGGGTCACCTTTACAGACTGGAAATAGCACCACAATCTGCAGAGGGTTTATATAGACCCCCATGTCAGGGGAGGGAATGGACAATGATATGATAGAAGGCATCCTTAGGATGGCAGAGAAAGGAGATATTGTTGATGGGGACCTTAACATGCCAGATGTTTACTGGAGCACCTTTGCAGCAGCCACATCCAAAAGCAGAGCCATTCTTGATGCCCTTCAGGTGGCATGCCTCAAACAGCTAGTTTTGGAGCCTACTCATGAGGGAGCAATCTTAGACCTTGTACTCTCAAATGGGGACAGTGAGAGGATCTCAGATCTAGAAGTGGGTAGCCATTTGGGACCAGTGACCACCAAACAGTGTGGTTCATGATAAACTCAGCTACAGAGTCAAGCCATACAAAGTGAGGGTTCTGGACTTTAGGAGGCTGACTTTGGCAAGATGGGAGAATGCCTTAGAAAAGCACTAGCAAACAGGCTAGAAGGAGGGGTGGATCAAAATGAGGAAATATCAAAACTACCATCACAGAGGTAACAAGCCGTGGTGTGAAGCAAATAAACAAATCAAAATGAAAGAAAAAGACACTATGGTTCTCAAAAGAGGTGGCGGTGAAGGTTAGGGAGAAAAAGATAGCATTTAGGAAGTATAAGGAAACACAGAAGGAGCAGGACAGAGAACTGTACCAGTTAAGGCAGAAGGAAGCAGGTAGGGTAGTCAGAATAGCAAAGGCACAAACTGAGGAAAAGATAGCTAACTCAGCTAAGAAGGGGGATAAAACCTTTTATAGGTATATCGGGGAGCGTAGAAAGAAAAAGGGAGGGATAGTGAGGCTGAATAGAATGGATGGTTGGTGAGCAAAGAGTGACAATGAAAAAGCAGGGATACTGAATGAATACTTCTGTTTAATATTCACAAAATAGGAAGTGGGGGAGGTGCCTAATCCAATTAACAGAAGCACTCTGGAGAGGGGGATTGATCCCATTCCTTTCACAGAAGAAAGGGTCCTGAAAGAACTCCTAAAACTGAAGGTGTACACAGCAATGGGACCAGATGGAATTTACCCCAGAATTCTAAAAGAATTAAGCAGAGAACTAGTGACACCACTGACTACCCTTTTTAACAAATCATGGGAGGATGGTGTGGTACTTGAGAACTGGAAGAAGGTGGATGTGATTCCCCTTCACAAAAGTGGGACCAAGACAGAGACAGGAAACTACAGACCTGTCAGTTTGACCTCTGTGGTAGGGAAAGTAATGGAATCACTTCTGAAGGAAAGAATTGTTGAGTACCTAGAGGCCAGTGGGGCACAGGACCCAAGGTAGCATGGGTTCACAGCAGGAAGGTCATGTCAGACTAATCTAATTGATTTCTTTGACTGGGTGACCAAAGTAGTAGACCAGGGAGGGGCTGTGGACATGTCCTATCTAGACTTTAGCAAGGCATTTGACACAGTCCCACACAAAAGATTAGTAGTCAAATTAACCAGCCTGGGAGTGGGTCCCTGGGTAAAACACTGGCTGAACAACAGGACACAGAAGGTAATTGTAAATGGAGTCCACTCTGAAGAAAGAGGGGTTACTAGTGGGGTAGCACAGGGTTCAGTACTGGGTCCAGTCCTTTTTAATGTCTTTATACTGTAAGTGACATTGCAGAGGGACTGGAAGGAAAAGTATGCCTCTTTGCAGGTGACACAAGGATCTGCAACAGGGTTGATACACAAGGAGGTGTGGAAAGGATGAGAAGGGACTTGGCAAGGTTGGAGGAATGGTCAGAAGTATGGCAACTTGGATTCAATGCAAAGAGGTGCAAAGTAATGCACCTGGGAAAAAAAAATCCAGGCGAAGATTACACAATGGGGGGGAGGCAGTAACAACAACAAAAATGGAAAGGGACCTGGGGGTAATCATATCAGATGACCTTAAGGTTGGCAAGCAATGTGAGAAGGCAGTAGGGAGGGCTGGGGGTATACTGGGATGTATAGGGAGAGGTATCACCAGCAGAAACAGGAAGTTGTTATCCCCCTGTACAGACAGTTGGTGAGACCCCATCTGGAGTACTGCGTCCAGTTCTGGAGACCCAGTCTCTGCAAGGACATAGACAGGATGGAGGCAGTTCAGAGGAGGGCAACTAAAATGGTGCAGGGTCTGCAAGAGAAGCCATATGAGGCGAGACTAAAGGAGCTTAATACGTATACCCTTGAGGAAAGGAGGGAGAGGGGGGACATGATAGAAATGTTTAAGTATCTCAGTGGAATCTACAAAGTCCAAGAGGGTAGCATCTTTCAGAAAAAGAGATGTGCAAGAACAAGGGGACACAATTTGAAGATAGAGGAGGGATGACTTAGGGCAATCTGGAAACATTTTTTCACAAAGAGGGTGGTGGGCGCATGAAGCAGCCTTCTTGAGGAGGTTGTTGGAGAATTCAAGAATACATGGGACAGACATAAGGCAATTTTTGTGGGGGGTAGGAAGCAATAGACTGTTGGTTAAATAGGATCTGCAGCTTATCCTCTAGGTAGGGAAATGGGCAGACTTGGTGGGCCAAGCGGTCCTTATCTGCCGTCAAAGTCTATGTTTCTATGTTTCTCTCAGATTGATCCTCTTGTCACCACCTCATCCAGCAGCCACAAGCATGTATACCACAGATGTGGCAGAGAATAGCTTGGCAACACTAATGCCACCATCACTTCCACCAGTTACTCCATCGCTACTACTACTAACCACAGAGCACACAGATGAAGTTGCAGAGGTAGACTTTTAGGTGCAACAGCATTTTGCCCTACAGAACCTATGCCCTTCTTGGCTGCCTCACCAGCACCTCTTCCTTATTTGAGCATCTCTTTCCAGTCATTTTATATATTTAGATTTTTAATATTGCAAGTAAAAATAAATAAACACTGAAATAAAAGTAAATAGCAGCAGCAGCAGACAACACCTTTCCAGAGGGATTACCACTCTAAATGGAATCTGAACAGAATGCTAATAGTAGCTACAGTAAACTCACACTAAAAGTTTTTTTTTTTGTATTTTATTTTTGCACATGTGGAGACTACACACTATATGTGCTGGCTGTAACCCTATTAATTTATCCTTATAATTGCCAATAATGCAAAAAGCAGGGGAAAATGCTTGATCCAATCCTAATAACAGATCTAATTTTTAATTAATTGAGTCCCAAAGAGGAGTGACCTTGTGGCATTCCCATAACATATATGTATTTATTTATTTACTTATTCATTTATTTATTGATTTGTTAACCGGGTTGATGCACTGATCCAAAGTCCTTTTTCAGGCACGGCATGGGCCGGATTACTGGTACATTCAGTGGTATAAATATGAGATGCATGATGTGTGAGTGTAGAACAAAGGAAATAGTAGAATAAGTGCATAGTGACCTTGGTTAACACTGTGAGTGGCGGAACATAAGCGGAGCCATTAGTAATGCTTCCTGAGGTCACTATGCACAAATTCAGATATTTCCCACATTCCACACTCTCACATCATGTATTTGATTTATACAGTAGGGCCAGTTAGTGCTGTTGAGTTGTTGTTTTTTTGTGTGTGTGTGTAAAATTTGTTTTTATTTTTTAGATAAATATGTGGGACTTTTTTTGTGCTCGTTCGAGTACTAGGCTGGTTGGTAGAGTCATTAGCATCGCTGCTATGGAATCACTGTAGTTGTGGTCAGATTGGGCATTGTGAGTTGCTAGGTTTTGTATATGGGAGGGCCAGAGACCTCTTAGAAGATGGTGGCATTGTTTTCTGTCTTCCGAGTTACAGGGTGAACTTTGTGGTAGCAGATTTTTTTTTTTATTTGTGCTTTTGTGTTACTTTAAGTTTTTGTTTTGCTGTGGTGCTGAGTGAGGTTGTGGTTAGACTGGTGTGTGGGGGGCATCCTGTAGTGAATACTGGAGTGAAGTTTTTCAGCGAGGTGTCGGACAGTGGATGAGCGGTGTGATTAACTGTCGAAGCTACTAATTCGTGGAGAAAAGGTAGAGTGCTGTTTTTACATTCTGTCCTGTGTCCTAGGTTTTTGGAGTGAGGACTTCTCTACTTTTCGATGCTGCATTTGTCTGTATTTTGGTACCTGAAAGACCGATGGAGGTAGTTGAGTTTCTTTGGGCATGTTCGGTTCTGTTTAATTTTTAACTTTCATTTACTGAAAGTAGGTTGGCTTTGTGGGGCTATTACGTATCTGTATTGGTTAATTTGTTAGGTGACATATCCACTATGCAGTTTATTTTCATTTATTTTACTACGCATATGTCATGGTAGATTTATACAATGAGAGTGAATTTATACATATATACATGATAGCATATTCACTCACCCCTGTTGTATAAATATGGAATAAGGTCCCTGTTTAGCATGACATTTATTACAAAGATCCGAGGGCATCCTACCCATCTTATATAATTTAACAGGAGTAAATAACAGGTTGTGTAACACTTTGAATTGCATGAATCTCTATATATCATGCTTAACATATTTATATAAATCATTTCAGATAACAGGCCACTCCATAAGCCCCATGTAGTGCTGGGAGGGTATGATTACAATATACACTATATTTGTGTTTTATTTAAAAGTAGTGCTTGAAACTGTGACTACAAAATGGATACAACATTAGAGAATAAGCTGCTTTCAGTAGAGGTAACATTTGTTAAGCATATTCATTAAACCAGTGGCCAGATTCAAAATGATGAAGTGAGAGATGGGTGAGCTGCATAAAATACACCTTATCGAGAATATTATATTATCACGAACATAAAAAATTCGAGGAGAAACAGGCCTCACGGTCTATTGAATCTGTTTGAGTGTCCAGCTAGCACCCCATCTCACAGCTGCCCCTCCCGTCCCCCTCTTCTCAATATCTCTTACCCTTACCCTGTCCCAACCCCTCTTGAAACTGCCCACTGTCTTAAAGGACACTATCCTATCTGGTAAGGTGTTCCATTTGTCCAACACTCTTTCAGTGAAAAAATGTCAACTCATCTCCCTCCTGAATCTTCCTCCCTCCAATCTCAGTCCATGACCTCTCATGTCCCTCCCTTTTATCATCTGGAAAATCCCTTCTGTGTTGGTCTTGTTTTTCCCCTTTAGATACTTAAAGGACTTGCTCATATCACCCATCCCTCCTCTCCTCCAGTGAATACATATTCAACTCTCCCAGCCTGCCTTCATTGGGCTTGCTCTGTAATCCCTGTATCATCATTGTGGCTCTTTGCTGCACCCCCATCAACAATCTGCTGTCCTTCTTCAGGAATGGGTGCCATTACTGCACGCAGTACTCCAGGTGGGGCCTGACCAATAACCTATACAGGGCAGGCTAACCTCCCTCTTTCTGGTGGAGATGCCTCTTGCAATACACCCTGCATTTTGTTGGCTTTTTGTTGCTACCTTCTTGCACTGAACAGAGTTGTTCATGCTCCTAGTAATGATCACTCCTAGGTCCTTCTTCTCTGTGGAGCTCCCCAACTGTACCCCAATCAAGCGATAATCCCTCCCCTGGTTCCTGGCTCTGAAGTGCAGAACCTTGCACTCCTTGGCACTGAACCCCAACTGCCATGTTTCTGCCCACTCCTGCAGCTTAGTCAGGTCCTCTTACAACCCCTTCCACCCCTCCACATTATCCACCACAGCTCCCATCTTGGTATCGTTTATGAACAGACTGATCTTGCGCCAGATCCCATGTGAGATATCTGCAATAAAAATCCCAAACAGCACCAGTATAAGTACTGATCCCTGTGGTACCCCACTCGTCACCACGTTTGGTGACAAGAGGTCCCCCCCACCACTACCACCACCACCCTTTGCTGCCTTCCCTTTAGCCAGTCTGTGGTCCATTTCACCATTTTTGGTCCTGTCCTCACACATTCCAGTCCCCCCCCCATGCCGCTATGTAACACTAAATCAAAGGCCTTGCTGAAGTCTAAATACAAGACATCCACTGCATGGCCCTTGTCCAGTTCCCAAGTCACCCAGTCATAGTACTCTACAAGGTTTGTCTGGCAGGATCAGTTCACTACAAACCCATGCTGTTGACCATCCTGGAGACTGTTTTCCTCCAAGAAGCTCACTAGCCTCTCTTTTGCAGAGAAGGGTGGTCAAGATGTTGTATTTCAGCAAATTTTAGAAGAACACTGTTGGAAGCAATGTGCTCCATAGTTTGTATTTCAGGAACAGGCCAAAAAGGAGGGGTAGAAACCTGGCCTGACACCTTAAAATTAGGATTGCCTACAATAGGTTGTGATAAATCCTGTTTAAGGTCAAGGTGAAGTAGTTTACAAAGCTGCCTATGGGCTTTCAGTGAGACTGCTATGGGGTGGTCCATATGGAGCAGGAATTTAGATTAGGGGGTGAATATAACAAAGAGATAATATTAGCATTTGATTGCGTGGCCAATGAGAATTATATATCCAACCACTGGGGAGTATAGGCAGTGGATGTCTCTCCAGGCACATCACAACAACTCTAAAGATATTTACTACAATGAAGAGCCAGGTAATATATGTAAAAGATAGGAAGACAAAGTTCCCTTTCCTACATAGGGATGGTAAGCATATGAAAGGCTCTAAGGGGTGTTTTACCTGCAAAGGAAAACCACAAATAAAACTATGCAGTTTAATGACATTGCTGAAGGGCTGAGGGAAGGTTTGGCTCTTTGCAGATGATACCAATATCTGCAACAGAGTAGACACTCCAAGTAGGTTGAAAAGAATGATAAGGGATCTGGGAAAGCAGGAAAAAGGGTCCAAAGTGCGGCAATTACAATTTAATGCAAATAAGTGCATAATTATGCACCTGGGGTGAAGAAACCCTGCAGAGAGCTTCAGGATCGGGGGTGGAGCTGACAATCACCATGGAAGAAAAGAATTTATGTATAATCATCTCAGATGACCCAGAGGTGGCAAAACAGTGTAACAAGGCTGTGGGGAGGGCTGGTAGGATGCTTGGGTGCATATGAAGGGGTATCACTAACAGAGAAAGGCAGGAGGTGATGCAATTACACAAAATACTGGTGAGGCCTAATCTAGAATACAGTGTTCATTTCTGGAGGCTGCATCTTTGCAAGGGCATAGACAGGGTGGAGGTGGTCCAGAGAAGGGTGATCAAGAGGGTGTGGGGCTTGCATCATAAAACCTATGAGGACAGATTAAAAGACCTCAATATGTATACAGTGGAAGAGAAGATGGAATGGGGGGGATATGATACAGATCTTCAAGTATTTTAAAGGCTTGAACACAGTGCAGGTGGGTGACATCTTTCAGTACATGAGTTGTACAAGGATGAGGGGGCACAATAATAAGATTGAAAAGTGGCAGGATAAGGTGAAATGTGTGGAAGGTTTTCTTCATGGGAAGGGTGGTAGATGCTTGGAATAGCCTGCCCCAGGAAGTGGTGGGTGCTAACACAGAGGGGGGATTCAGTTATGCATGGGATAGACATAAAGGAACCCTAGATTTGGGAAAGAGAGGCAAAAGCCAATGACCAAGTAGGGTCAGTGGCCATTGATGAGCAAGGAATATGGGCAGACTAGGCTGGCCTAGCGGTCCTTATCTGCTATCAACTACCACAGTGTGTTACTGCATTACTATGTTACTATGTTACTAGGAGGAAGTATGGCGCAGTGGTTTAAGGCTCTGAGCTGCAAATCTGGAGACCTGGGTTTGAATCCACAGCCTCCACTTGCATACTGTGTGACCCTGAGCAAGTCACTTAACTTCCTCATGCTCCCAGGTTGCACCTGCAAACAAGCTTTCAGCTTAGTGTGTCTCACCTGGTAAAATAATTGGTTAAAAAAAAAATGTTTAGTAAACCATGTTTGAGCGAGGGTTAAGTTTAACATACTAAGAGGATATAAGACCCCTCAGCAGGAGATTCATTTTGACTACATTGAACCCTACCCCAGAGAGTAAGGGTGAGTTGAGCCCTATGAGCCAAGTCTTGTTTTATCTGGTCCAACTAATTATCCAAGTTATACTTTTGTAGCTTTGTAGAAGATGTACTCAATAAATACCTAAATATTTAAGCTTATCAGGTATACATACAAACCCCAAGCCATCCACTTCAGTCTTAAAGGTTCGACTATTAAGCAGCATCATTTCAGTTTTATTGACGTTTAATTTATAATTAGAAAAGGAGACAAAACTATGTTTAATATTTAAAATGGCTGGTCAGGATGTCTTTGGCTGTAGGAGGTGCAGGAGAAGGTCATTAGCATATACAGAAAATTTATACTGCCTGGACCCAACCATCACTCTCTGCACTGCAGGTGTTGCATTAATTTTCAGTAATTAATGGCTTGAGGAAAAAGATTTAACAATAGTGGAGAAAAGGGACATCCCTGTCACATACCTCATTGTAAAGTAATGCCTCAGAACATATTCCATTACAAAGTATTCTAGCAGAAGGGTTCATGTAAAGTATCCAGATCCATGTAATAAAGTCCAGGGAATACCAAATTTAAATAATGCAATGAATAAGTAGCTCCATGAGACTCAATCAAAACCTTTCTCTCATCCAGGGATGCCAACATCACTGGGTCATGTCTCTACCTTGACACAGAGAAAATGTGCATTATTTTGTATTATATTTTTTGACATGACTACGGGCATTAAGAAGACATACATGATGGGGTAATTCAAAACAAATTACAATAAATAATACCATCACTTCAAGAACTAAACAAAATAAGCACAATCAATATAGAATTGGCTGACAGATAATTAATTTAACCACACAAAACTGTGCTACAGAAATAAAATGAAAAATCACAGACCACACGGACCACAGGCAAACATTATTAAGAAGGAACTCTGAGGAAAATAAATCAGACTAGTGCTCACAGGGCTGCCTTGTTTGCTAGCTAAAAAAATCCTCCACTCTGCCACTCATCATGTTTCACTAGACAGAACAATACCACTACTTTCAACTAAATAAAACTACAAACAAATAACAGTAATCTAGCTGCACAAGACAATCTAGATATTTATTATGAGTGATTTTGTTCAAAATACTCCCCGTTTTGAGTAGTTTTATAGGTTTTTTGCTCAGACAAGTAAGGACAGACTTCTCTTCAACTGTCTCTTTGTAAGACTGCACTGAATGCATGACATACAGCTCATTTCAGTGCCATGCGACCTCCAGTCCATGGTACATTGCAAATTTTGCCTGTGGGTCCAACTTTGTCCAACTTAACCAGCAAAGTTACCAAATTTGTCATTCGCAACATTAGCCCTATTCTGCAAATTGAAACTTCACGTGGTTCTTTATTCAGCTGTGAGCTGTGTGAGAAATTCTATATTGCACATGATATCTGCAACAACGTGCACTTTGCTTAATTCTGTGGGACGTGAAACTAACTACCCTTGGTAATTGCTTTTATTCACATTTTATTTAGTGTTTAACCAAGAAGGGGCTTGCAAACTCTGTTTATCTTGTTAGTAACTTCAGAAGGATTTAAATACTGCATTTGGGTAGATCCTTGGAGGTAGCTAGATTGTCTACTAGGATTTTTCACAGTTAAACTATTTTAAATAAATTACAGGTGGCTGAGGAGTTGAAAAGGAACTTGTAAACTCTGCTTATCTTGGAAGTAACTTCACAAGTGTTTGAATACTGCATTTGGTTGTCCTTGGGGTAGCTGGATTGACTACTAGGATTTTGGGACAGTAACTATTTTTAAATAATTTACTGGTGCGTAGGAGTTTGTGATAGTTAAACTATTTTAAATAAGTTACTGTGGTTAAGGAGTTGTCATAGCAAAACCTGCAGTGTGAAACAGGAAAAGACAGTCTTTCAAGCAACAGAGGGAGGTGGATCTAGATTCGTTTGTTTGTTACAATTCTTAAGATTTTCAGTGCAGGAAGAGTTTAAAGCACAGCTGACTTATTTTGGGTCTGACAGCTTTCAGGCACAAACCACCAGGCCTGTTTTGGGGCAGGGAGGTTTACCTGTGTCTGACTTGGATGTGTGGATTTTTCTGTTTGATTAGCAGGGTATTTTCTCTGTCAAATTGTTGTGTAGGGTATCTTGCTGACAGGAAGGCACTCATCATGGACGGTGGGTCAGAGCTTGTAGCTGATTGTTTTGTGAGGGCACAGTTTAGGCCCAACCCCTTCCCACCCCTCATCCCACCCACCCCTGGAAACAGTTCCTTTATACCTGGGTTCTGACATCATTTCTTCAAGAATGCAAGGTGCATATCACTGTCATATCCTCTCTAGCACACTGCACTGACAATATAAGCATACACAATGTATAATATATATATATATATATATATATATATATATATATATTCTATATAACAAACCAATCACACACACAAAAGAAAAAAATGCGGGAAGTATGCAATGTAATGGCTGTGGGGCAGCAGTCTACCGGAGTCTTTCTGGAGGCTGAGATGCTGCCTATTTGAACAATCTCTGCCCTGAGGAGGAAGTTGCCCATCTTCAGGCCATACTGGACAGTAGTAAAGGAACCTTCCCCAGGCCACACTGGACAGTAGGAAGGAACCTCCCCATCCAGGGAGCACCACAGCCACCACCACTACCTCAGAGGTTGTGAAAAGCACAGCAGTTGGACCACAGTGGGCTCAGGGAGGGTGAGGATGGTGGAACAGAGGCACACCCAGTCAGTTGTTCCACACCACAATCCATACACCATTCTGGGAGTGACAGCTCCCCTATGGATGCACCCATAGAGGAGACTAAGGAGGCTGAGGACAACTGTCACAAGGGAGGCCCACAGGAAGGAGGCAGAGGACACCACAAGGAAAGGAAGCAGTTCCTGGTGGGGGACTCAATTATTAGGTGGATAGAACTGAGGAGAGCAGGAAAGCCGGATAAGGTGCCTGCCTGGTGCCATGGCTTGGAGAGACAAGAAGCGCATCCTCAGGATCACGAGAACAGCTGCTCGGGAGTCTGAGCTGGACATCATTGTCCACCTAGGGACAAATGACTTGGCTCATCATGAGATTAGAGCAGTGGAGAAGGACTTTGTAGAATTGGGAAGGGGCCAAAGACAAGTAGCACACACAATATCCTTCTCTGAGGTGCTGCCTGTCAATGGCATGAGTGAGGTGAGGGTACTTTGCACCATGCAGTTTAATGAATGATTGAAAAAATGGTGTGTAGCTTGGGGGTTTGGCTTCATGGGGACTGGAGTTCTACCTGGAGGGACACCAGCCTATACTGGCAGGATGGTCTGCATCTGTCCAGGAAGGGAACAAGTCTTTTGAGCAATCAGTTTAAATGCTTCATTGGCAAGCTTTTAAACTAGTCAAGGGGGGAGGCACTGATAAGCAGCAGGAAAATCCCAGTCTCTCCCTACAAACAGGGTACTAAATGAGAAAAAGACCGAGGTAGAAAGGTCAGTGGGGGATGCTGCAAAAGAAGGTAAAGCCATCAAAAAATGGAAAGCAATGAGTACCAATGCCCGTAGTCTGAGTAACAAGCTTCCTGAATTAGTGGCCTTGATGGAGGAGGAACATCTGGATATCATGGCAGTCACAGAAACATGGTACACACAAAACCATGACTGGGATGTAAACATACCAGGATACACTATCTACAGGAGGGACAGGGAGGGTAAAAGAGGAATAGGAGTAGCTCTTTACAGAAGGAATCAAAGCAACAGAACAAAGGGAAAACAGGGAGGAGAAGAAGCACTGTGGGTAATTTGGAGACTGGAAATGGCACCACATCCCGACAGGGTTGTATACAGACCCCTTCTCAGGGGAGGAAAAGGACAAGAAATGATAGAAAGAATACTTAGAATGGCAGAAAGGGAGATATTGCTGATGGGTGATCTGAATATGCCAGATGTTAACTGGAGTTCAGCTGCAGCAACCACTTCAAGAGTGGGGTTATTCTAGATGCCCTACAAGGGGAATGCCTTAGACAACTAGTATTGGAGCCCACTCGAGAGGGAGCAATCTTAGACCTGGTTCTCTCAAATGGAGATGGAGAGAGGATCACAGATGTAGAAGTGGGTAGCCATCTGGGAACTAGCGACATCGAACAGTATGGTTCACAATAAACACAGCAATAGAGTCAAGCCATACAAAGGCAAAAGTACTGGACTTTAGGAGGGCTGACTTTGCCAAAATGGGTGAGTGCCTAAGGAATGCACTAGCAAATGGGCAGGAAGGTGGGGTGGAAGAACAATGGGGAATAATAAAAACTGCCATCACAGAGGTAACAAGCCTTTGTGTGAAGCAAATAAACAAAACAAAATGATGTAAGAAACCACTAGGGTTCTCAGAGGAAGTGGCAGTGAAGGTTCAAGGGAAAAAGAAAGCATTCAGGAAGTACAAGGAATCACAGAAAGAGCAGGACAGAGAACTGTATCAGTTAAAGCAAAAGGAAGCTGGGAAGGCAGTCAGAACAGCAAAGGCCCAAACCGAGAAAAGATAGCCTACTCAGTTAAGAAGGGATAAAACCTTTATAGGTACATCAGGGAGTGAAGGAAGACCAAGGAGGGTTAGTGAGGCTTAATAAAGGGAGGGAGGGTGGGCAGAGGGTGACTGTGAAAGGCAGGATACTAAACAAATATTTTTGCTCAGTATTTACAAAGGAAGTGGGGGAGGTACCTAAAACAAACAGTAGAAACACTCTGAATACAGAAGTTGATACCAGCCCATTTATAGAAGAAAGGGTTCTGAAAGAACTCTTAAACCTGAAGGTGGACAAAGCAATGGGGCCTGATGGGATTCATCCCAGAATTCTAAAATAACTAAGGGTAGAACTAGTGACACCACTGACTACCCTCTTTAACAAATCATGAGAGGATGGGCTGGTACCTGAGGACTAGAGGAGGACAGATGTGATTCCCCTTCACAAAAGTGGGAGCAAGACAGAAGCAGGAAACTACAGACCTGTTAGTTTAACCTCAGTGGTAGGGAAAATGATGGAATCACTTCTGAAGGAAATAATTATTGAGTATCTAGAGGCCAGAGGGGCACATGACCCAAGGCAGCATGGATTCACAGTGGGAAGGTCATGCCAGACAAATCTGATAGATTTCTTTGACTGGGTGACCAAAGTAGTAGATCAGGAGGGGCTGTGGACATGGCCTACCTAGACTTTAGCAAGGCATTTGACACAGTCCACACAAAAGATTAATATACAAGTTAGTCAGCCTGGGACTGGTCCCAAGATGACAGCCTGGGTAAAGAATCGGCTGGAGAATAGGACACAGAGAGTAACAGTAAATGGAGTCCACTCTGAAGAAAGGGGGTTTACTAGTGGGGTACCGCAGGGTTCAGTATTAGGACTGGTCCTCTTCAATGTCTTTATAAGTGACATTGCAGAGGGACTGGAAGGAAAGTATGTCTCTTTGCAGATGGCACAAAGATCTGCAACAGAGTTGATGCACAAGGTGGGGTGGAAAGGATGAGAAGGGACTTGGCAAGGTTAGAGGAATGGTCAAATGTATGGCAGCTTAGATTCAATGCTAAGAAGTGCAAGTTAATGCACCTGGGAAACAAAAACCCAGGGGAAGAGTACACAATTTGGGGTGAGACACTAACAACAACAAAAATGGAAAGGGACCTGGGGGTAGTCATATCAGATGTCCTAAAGGTGGGCAAGCAATGTGAGAGGGCAGCAAGGAGGGCTGGGAGGATACTGGGATGCATAGGGAGAAGCATCACCAGTAGAAAACAGGAAGTTATTATCCCTCTGTACAGACAGTTGGTGAGACCCCATCTGGAGTACTGCGTGCAGTTCTGGAGACCCAATCTCCGCAAAGACATAGACAGAATGGAAGCTGTCCAGAGGAGGGCAACTAAAATGGTGCAGGGTCTGCACCAGAAGACATATGAAGAGAGACTTAAAGAGCTAAATATGCATAGCCTCAAGGAAAGGAGGGAGAGGGGGGACATGATAGAAACTTTCAAGTACCGCAAGGGAATCAACAAAGTCCAAGAGGTAGCATCTTTCAAAAAAGAGGTGTGCAAGAACAAGGGGCTCAATTTGAAGATGGGGGGCGGCTTGAGGTAACTTACGGAAGTATTTTTCACAGAGAGGGTTGTGGATGCATGGAATGGTTTCCGGAGGAGGTTGTGGAGTCAAAACAGTGGTGGAATTCAAGCATGCATGGGACAGTCATAAGGCAACTCTAGGGGTGGGGGTAGGAAGAAGTAGTCTGCTGGTTAACTAGGATCTGCAGCATCCATTAGGTAGGGAAATGGGCAGACTGGGTGGGCCAAGCAGTCCTTATCTGCCATCAAAATCTATGTTTCTATGTATCTGTGATGGATTAATTTTGTGAACTGTTGTGAATTTGCAAATTATTACATGAAGCAAAGTTACTAGCTTCAATCAACTCTAGTAGTCAGGTTCGTGCTTGTCATCGTGTATGCCATAGCCCCTTCTTGTGTCATGCCAGCTGTGGCTTGGATTCATGGCAACTTCACGTCATGATCTCCGGATTTATCGATTGGCCATAGAAAACAATATGGGCAGCTTGTTAAAAATGAATCCAGGATAATTAGCACAAAGTCAGCAGTACTGTTAGTGAGGACTGGGTGATCAGCAAATACATCTCCAAAGAAAATCAAAAATGGCTAAGCATTCCTCCCAGCCAGTGGATTTGTTACTAAAGTGCACAGTGCATCTCAAACAAAAATAATAAATGGTGAAACCATTACAAGACGAGCCCTAGGCGTCAAGGGAAAAAAATTAAAAAATCTTCCTCAGGGAGACTGGCAACCACAGTGCAAACAGCCCTTCTATACAGTGCCATACATGTAATAATAATTAATCAATTAAAATGAATGATGTTGTAATTATAAACAGTACAAAATGCAAGGGAGGATGAAATCTTTAAACAGCCCTCAGTTGGAAGGAGTGTTTGGCCATGTATGTTTTTCCAGGATAGTACAGAAACAATGTTGTACATATGTGTACTGCCATATGCCATCTAGTCTGTGAAGTCTCGTGATCATTTTTATTTATTTATGTCTCGGATTACATGTACCTTTGAGCTAAGAGCTCTTTTACAAAGGTTCCACATCAGTAGAAAGGACAACAGATTAAACAGGACAGTAAAGTACTGTACAATAAAGTGTAAATAGGAGGTACAAAAATCATAATGGACACAAAATCATAATGGACGGTCAAAATAAAATAACAGAGACACACTATGCTAATCAGTTTACAGGCACAGGAAAATGCATACAATACATTGATATCAGCCAGCAGGCTTTGTCAAGACAAACAGGGCACAGGGTGTAATAAGGGATGGGGTGGGTGGGCTGAGAAGAGTAAGAGAGGGGGGTGGGAGTGGAGGTTGTAAGGAGAGGTGGGTCAAGGGAAGGGGGAGGAAAGGTGGAGAGGGTGTAGGGGGGATGCAGGGGAAGGGATAGGAGGCAAGAGTGCTAAGTTACTATGAAAGAAGTTGAGTGCTAAGGTTGAGATTTGGGGAAATAGGGTTAAGGGAGAGAGTCACAGGTGCTAGCTGTAGTAAGTAGTGACCGAAGCTTGGATTTGAATGGGCCCAGCTTAGTTTCAGAGGTGATGTCACTGTTGAGAGCATTCATCCAGAGGGGTGTCCTGCAAGCAAATGATCATTGACCTTGGGTGGTTCGGCAATGAGGGACCTGTAGGAGCTGAGAATCAGAAACTCAGGTGCAGCGTGGATTATGAGGGGGGCTTAGAAGATCTTGTACTCCAGCTGTCAATAGGCCTAAGGCTATTTTCTTGGCCATCAGGCAAGTCTGATATTTGATGCAATTTTTAAGCTGTAGCAAACCGGTTAGGACATAGAGGTCACACATGTGGGTGAGATGGTGGGCTCCTGAGATGAGACAACATGCCTTGTTAAGAACAGTGGAGATATGCTGGAGGGCGGTATCAGTCGCAGAGCCATAGATGATCAGTCCATAGTCAATTACAGAAATAACAGAACTCTGCACAGCTATCCTTAAGGCTTCAGGGGTCAGAGAATGCCTGTGTCTTTAGAGTAGACCAATACAACTATTTACAGCTTTAGAGATGTTGGGCCGGATTCAGAGAAGCCAATGCAGGAGGCAAGGCAACTTGCATTGGAAAATGTGATGCAAGTCGCACTTCCATCCTCGTTGCATCCCTGAGGATACATAGGCAGCCTGCTACATGCGGCAGGCTGCTTGACCCAACATTACCTATGCACCTGAAACCCCTTTGCAACATGGTGGATTGGGGTTTCTGCCAGCATTTGCACCCTATTCAGATATGGTGGCCACTATGTCCACTAATGGGAGTCAGAGAGAACTACCAGTGAACATCCGTCAGAGACCAGTTACACCAACATAAAGGTGGTCTAATTGGTCTTTGCTGTTCACTGGAGGTTGCACTGTGCCCAGCCTCAAAACACCTGTGGGTTATGAACCCCCATGGGCTCTGGGTCCAACGCATGGCAAGCACTGTGCCAGGCAGGTTGAGTGTCACACTCCTAATGCCCAGACCCCGCACACACACATTGAGAGCCCCCCCATGCCCTGGGGCAAGATCCCTCCACCATCTCTGTAATGTCTGGTAGTCTAGTGGACCCCCACTCCACAGTGTGAGCCCCCACACCCCCAATACCCCACCAGCAACTGGCACAGCCCTCCCTCACCACCTGGGCCAGTCACCAAAGCACCTGCCGTGGTGTGTGTGTTGGGGTGGGGACCACTGGCCACCAGGCAGGTAAGGGTCCATGCTCTGGGGGTCCATGGCAAGGAGGCTTGGGGCTGGAAAGTTTGATCAGCTCCAAATATGGGCTGCCCATACTGAGCTGGACCTCATTATTATAACAGAGTCTTGGCTCAAAAGTCAAACAGTGATCAACAAGTCTCCCTTCCTGGCTACAATCTGCACAAGGTAGATAGGGATGCCAGAGGGGTGGTGTGGCCATCTACACTAAATTTAAGTTTACAGTCAGTGATATTCACGAAATCTTAACCTAAGGAGTACAAAATCGTATCTCTCAAATTACATCTTCAGTTCAATGAATGTCTCACTATTATTGGTGGTTATTGACCCCCATCTGGTGGCACTGACATCCTCACCATACTTAAATCCTTAATCGCCTCCACCAACACAGAAACTTTAATACTTGGGGATTTTAATATGGACTGGCTTACCCCCAAGTTGCACAGCCTGAAACCCTTATGTGATGAAGTCGGCTTAGCCCAGTTAGTCGATGAACCCACTAGAGCCAATACATCCAATCCCGACAACACTCTCTTTGATGTCATACTTTCCAGATCCTCTAAAAAATTCTTCACTCTGCAGTCTTCCAGAATGACATGAGTGATCATGTGGTAGTTGTTTGTACAAGATCACAAATTATAGCCCGACAGCAACCAACAGTCATAACTAAGTGGTCCTTTTGCAAGTTTAATGCATAATACTACTTATCCAACTTGAGCAAGATTAGATAGCAAGACCTCTACCTTGCCAAAATGATCGTAAGGGTGGTCACTGTCCATAATGACAACCTCACTGTGCTGGCCAACAAGCATGTCCTTTGATCAAAATACCACCAACAGCTTAATCTGGTTCAAAGTCAGTTGACATTCATCTGTATCCCCTCCCGGGTTGTGCCTGAAAATAGGCAGAATTTATCTAGTGCACTTATCCGGTCAAAAACTAAATAAAATAAATAAATAAATAAATAAATAAATAAATAAATAAATAAATAAAAGTCAGGGTTCAGTAAAACACCCAGCCCATGGTTTACATCAGATCTCAAGACTATACTACTATGCTGTGATAAACTACGGGCTAAGGCTAGAAAATCCAAAATCCCAGCTGACTGGCAAGCATTCAAAGCAGCTAGAAACACCTGCATTAAACAGATCTGCCCAAGCAAAGTCAACTATTATGCCTCCATCCTTGAACATGCAAAAGGGAATTCCCAAAAAATCTGGGAGACACTCAAGTCCATCAAAGGTCAGCCTGTAGCCTTCTCCATCACTCTGAAGATCCTCAGTGATGGTAGGGCTGTGGAAAACAGCTGCCTAATCCTCGAGAAAATCAACAATCACTTTGTAACTGCTGGTCTAGCTTTCGACTCTTCGCCTTATGCAGCCTGTGGTAGCAACCAAGACTGTAATAACATTGACTAGCAACCTTTGACCCGCAAACTCCAGTTGTGCCTGCTTAGCTATAAAGAAATTGAAGATTCACTTCTTAACATTGGCATTCAAAAAAGTGCAGGGGACGATGGTCTAGAACCTTTTTTTCATAAACTAGGCTATCTCACCTCGACCCTATCCTCCACATATTCAATCTTTACATTTCACTGCCACTTTTCACTCCTGCTGAAAATCTGCCCACGTCTTTCCATTATACAAGTCAGGGGATCCATGCGACCTAAACAATGATAGGCCCACCTCAATGTTATGTGTCCTCTCTAAAGTCCTTGAAAAGCTAGTTTACTCCTAAATGAAACTCCATATCGAATCATCTTCAATCCTCAACCCTGCACAATCTGGCTACTGGCCCAACCATAGTACAGTCACTGTTCTAGCAAAAGTTACCAATGAATGGATCACAGCCATGGACTTCAAGAAAGTTATTGGTGCAGTATTTTTAGATCTCAGCAAAGTGTTTGACACTGTCAACCACAATCTGTTAGTCTCAAGCCTAATAAAGTTAGGCGCCATCCCCCCTTGCTGCCCAGTGGTTTACCAGCTACCTATCTGGAAGGACCCATAAAATAAAAGCTGGTGGCCTCTTTTCTGCATTCCTCCCAGTTGTCATGGGGAGTCCCACAAGGCTCATATTAGGTCCCATCCTCTTCTCCTGTACATCAATAACCTTGGCGCACATATCCCAGTCCATCTGCATTTCTTTGCTGATGATACTCTACTGTATACATCAGGCCCTACACTGACTGAAGTGAGGGATGTACTCCAAGCTGACTTTGCACAACTAGAAATCTACCTAATCGACACCAAACTACTCCTCAATGCCAAGAAAACTGAGGCTATGATCTTCGCCCCAAACACCACCCTAACTTCCCTTGCAAACACACACAAAGAATTTATCACTACCTCCCTAGGTGAACCCCTTGAAATCACCTCCAAATTCAAATATCTTGGTTTGTGGCTAGAGAACAAGCTTTCTTTTCATGATCTCCTTGACAATCTGGCAAAGAGGCTGAAAATTAGGCTAGGTTTCTTCTTCTGTAACAAGTCCCTCCTTCCATTGGATACCAGAACTAGGCTGGTCCAGGCCACTTTCTTGCCACTACACAACTATGGAGATCTAATCTATTCCTCCGCAGTGGCCTCAGGACTCAAAACTAGACATCCTCTACCACTCGCCATATGGTTCATGACAAACCTACCCTACCGAACCCACCATTGCAGTTTGTAGCAAGTCATTGGCTGGACATCACTCTCAACTAGAAGCATGCTTCATGCTGGTATCTGACTCTTAAAGAGGACAGGAAATCATTTCAAACTCCTAGCTGTTTATAAGTTCTTATTCTCAGAAATGATATGCAATTACCTAAATTATCTATAGTTAACTATTCTTGAATAACAAGTGATATAAAAGCTGTACTTTGCATTGTCTTGTTTATATGGGAAGCATTATGTTACAGTTCTCTTCATTGAACCAATAATTTGGAGTTTAAACTATGTCATGAGTTGTGCACAGAACTCTAAGCAGTTCTGGTAGGTCAGCAGCTCATAATTAGCATTCTGCACACAAATTGTGACATAGTAAAAACTCCACATAAGTGATTCCATGAAGTGAACTGTAACAGAATGCAGCCCATTAAACTACAACAATGCAAATTACAGTTTTACCTATCACTTTTTATTTACTGTAGGTACAGTTAAATATGGCCACTTTAGGAGAATGCATATTGTTTCTGAGTATAAGGACTTTATAAACAGCTGCCAATTAACACAAATCTCCTGTCCCCATTAAGATACTCCTGAATGAGCTCCCAAACTATCTCACAACCCTTTTCCATATTTCCCATAGCACCCACTCTCTTAGGAAAAATGATCTCCTGCTCCTCGATGTACTGAGAACTCACACCTCACTCAGCAAGCAAGCCATATCGAGGTGTCCCAACTATCTGGATCACCTCCAAGGTGTACTGAAGCTTCCAGGTACTGTCCCTGTCAGTCTATATAAAAGGCTAGCAGCAGCAAAAATAAAAGATACATGCAGCTGCTTCTAAATCCTAGCTCACTGATCTAACCCTAGCCCACTGCTTCCTCTTACTTACCTTGAAATTACCTGCCTAGATACTCCAAAATAAGCACTTTGTTCCTTTTTTCTGTACTTGTATTTTTCTATGTCATTGTCATTTTTATGCAACATGTTAATGCTTGCCCATAATTCTGTACTTGAATTTGTACTGGTTTTTTTTCAATTATGCAATCTGTAACTACCTGTCTGTGTCAAAGGACCTCCTTGTGAATGAGCTTGCTCAACAGAGTTTTCCTACAATAAACTTGAACTTGAACTTCCCTAAATCTTTGTGTTCCAGAATCAGTTTACCATTATTTATTAGTTGGATCTGGTTGGACCCAACCAATGGTTGTTGAACTTTTTTGACACATTTCCAAAAATGTTTTGGTTTATTAGACTGCTCAAAATTTAATTTATAGTACCACTTTTTTGCATCCTAATATTCTCTGAGCATTTATTTCACCATGTTTTGTATATATTCCAATCATCCATACTTTTTGTTCTTATTGCTTTCTTCCATAACCTATTTTTTATTCTTAATTGAGTTTTAAGTCTATCCATCATCCACGGAAAATTCTTATCATCTATTTTCTTTTGTACTTTAGGGGCGTGTTTTTTTTATTATCTGTATTAGAGTATTTGTCAGATCTTGTAAGGCTAAATTTATATCAGGAATAAGATTTATTCTGGCTCATCTAGTTAAGCTTAAGCTTTTCCTGAAACTATTTATGTTGAAATGCTTTAACTGCCTCATCCATTTAAATTGTGGTTCAATTCTACTTTTTCTTTCCCATTTTATCATACACAATACTGGACAATGATCACTTATATTTTGGGGTATTACATTTGACTCAAGTATATCAATACCCTCAGAAATAAAAATTAAGTCCAAGATTGATCCTTGAGTTGAAAGTTGAGAACATTTAGTGGGTTCCTGAATTACTTGTTTTAAATCCAATGGGCTAAAGGACATTTCTAATTTATTGCCCCTATTGTGTCCCCATCCTGCATTAAAATTCCCTGAGTACCAATTTTGACTCTTTTACTATATCTGCTATTCTGTTTTGTAATACCTCGATCCTTTCAATTTAGTTTTGTCCCAATTGTTAATTTAAGTTACAATTATTTTGAGGTAGTCCATTCCTTTAATACTTTCTGACAAAATGGTTTTCAAGTTTCCAAATGTTCCCAAATATACATCATTACTCCCCACTTTCTCTATCTAATCTTTGATTTTGTAGTTTTTAAATTGGACTTCCTTATTTTCCACTCTCTCATGCAGCCACGTTCAGTTAATCCTTATCTTTTCTGCATCAATACACTTAATTCATCTATTTTAGTACAACACTATGTGCAATTTCAGTACAATTTTAAACTTGTATCTTTACTAGGCCCTGGATTTGGCTTTTCACCCCCACACACACACACACCAACAGAAGGGCCTAATATATTCCACTCATTTTTCTTCCATCCCCATTTAATATTGTTTTTGCCATGTGCACTTTACCTGAATATAATCTCCATGCATTTGAAAACAAATTTCTTCTATATACATACAAGGGTTTGTGCCTTTGGACTGTCTTAGCAAAGGACAACAAACTTTCATTATTATTAATTCCTTTTGGGCTCCCTCTCCACTCATTTTTCTTGACCAGTTTGAGGCTCAAAAGGCAAAAACCCCACATCAATATTGTTATCTTCATGTTAGTATATTTTACTACAGTATGTTGTATCTTACAAATTAAATTAATCTGCACTTTTAAATAGTATTATTTCCTCTCACTGATCAATTGTCTTAAAAATCACACTCTGTGTTTGTTACTTCCTCATGAGCTAGCAATTCCCCAGATATTTTGCACACCACTCTAGCTAGACCCAGTTAAGTTTCATTTTAAACCTCCCCTGAATAACCCAGAAGTTAACATTTCATGACGCAGCCTCCCTGAAGCCTCTCGCTGTAGACTCACTGGTGAATCTCACCACTCCAGCAAAAGTCGCTCATCCAAAGAGCTGCTCCATGCACAGCCGGTAGTTCTAGTAAACCTTTAAACATTTGTTGCCCTCCTGGTCCTAAATATCCCTGAAAGTAAAGCCACGTTATTTGGCTCATCCCCAATGGTTTGACGATTTTCCCAAGACTTACCTATCTTAGCCTTAGATGTAGTAAAACTGAGCTAGGTAATGAATTCAAATATGTTGGTGTTACTATTGATACCCACCTCACATTTGATGCTCATAGGACCAACACTGTAAGAACTGTTTGTCAAAAACTGTTTCTATTCTAACTTATTACAAAGTACCTGGCACCTGACACTAAAATCAGAATTGCCCAAAGCTGCATAGTCCCCCTGACTGACTACAGCTCCACTGTTATGGATGATGCTCTTCTAATGATCCAGGCGAAGAAAAAGGTCTTAACCCAAAAGGTTGCCAAATAGGCATCCTCACAATGCCCACAGTCCCATCACTGCACCAATTTTGAATGACTTAGTTGGCTGCTACCTGAAACCAGAGCCCAGTTAGCCCTAGCTAATTTTATGAACAGAATTCTAAATGGAAGTTCTCCCTAATATCTATCCAAGCTATTCTCACATGTGGACAACCACTTCTCTTGCTCATCTGTAAACAATCTAATGAATGTTCCATTCATGTGCATGGGCATAGGCCAGAACTCTTTTAGATACAGAGCAGTGTCATTATGGAGCACTATCCCTTTCACTATCAGAGCAGACTCTTCTCCTAAAATGTTCACTGCCAAACTGAAAGTACATATCCAACAGTTTAATGTCTGTATCTGCTTTGCATGACTTACAAAACACTGCTGACTGAATATGCTGTCTGAATGCCTTACTTTTGCATCGTACCAGGTCATAATGTCGCATGCTTAATATCTGTGGCATTATGGTGAAACCTGGACCTGTGCACTCCTGAGTTGGACCCCCGAGAGTTGAGAATCTTTAGTGGTGGGTCCAGGGGTGCAGCCCCTGTAATGGGGGATGTGGGAGAGCCTCCACAGAACAAAGACATGATACCTCATGGCATAAATCACACAGTGCAATAGTGCCATGCAGCATTAAGTCTTGGGACATAATGACTCTGTGCCCTTTTGCATAATGTCACTTCATTTTGTATTATGATACTTATGCACATATCGTGTTCCACTACCTTGTTATAAACTCTTCAGTACCCTTGTCATGCCTGAAAAAGGTGTTGCAGCATCAGTGCACTTACCCACTCATCAAAATAAATAAAAATTAAAAAATAAACCTATTGGTGAAGGCCTTGAAAATCAGCTTACCTTGTACACTAAAATTACAGGCAGCACAGCTTTTGCAGGATTAAAAACCTAAGAGGTTTTCAGATAGCCAACTAGTGGAACATGTAGCTGTCTGAATGTTCACGATACTAAGGGATCACCAATGCTACTTCTCTTGTGAAATGCCACTCTAGGTCCTGTTGCTGTCACACTCTTAAGGTCTTTGTCAAGACCAGGCATGTACCAGTTTTTATACATTACAGGTTAAAGATTCATAGCAGAAGGGCAGTAGGTAGTAACCAAAGTAACTTTGATTTCTACCTAAACTAAATTTTTAGGTTGTAGCAAGGAGGGTTTTGTGTAGTGTTTAATGTCTGTTTATGGCTTCTTGTGCTGTATTTTCACAGTAGCCCCTAACTCTAGTCTGAATCTAACAGCTTTGACACCTCTTGTATTAAATCTTCTTTACTGGTGTAGTTGCATCTTAACCTTATCAGCTGGTTATATGTATATTTTGTATGAGATGTGGGGGGGGGGAGCTGGGAGCAGGCATTAGGCTGTTACCAGGTGTGCTTGTTCTATAGTATAGGGTACAGACTTTTTGCCCTGCAATGCAAGTATGATGTCCAGAAAATGTGGTTTTGTTTTATCACTATTAGCTGTGAATTGGAGCCCCACATCATTAGGTTGATGAAAGAAAAGAAATGAAGGAACTGAGTTGTGCTTCAGAACCGCCCCAAATACACACAATATATCATCGATATGTTGGACCCATTTAATAATGCCATTGTAATACAGGTTGTTTATGGGGTCACAGATGGACCCCTCCTCCCACAAACCCATAAAAAATTTGGCATAGGAAGGCCAATGACATGCCCCTGGCCATGCCCTGAACTTACATAAAGTATGAATTGTCAAAAGAAAAATAGTTAATTAATAGTATTAGCTCAATAGCTTGTACAGCACAAGATACAGGAAAGTTTAATGGGGATTTTTCCAATACTTATTTCACTGCATGAATGCTTAATTCATGTTGAATCATTGTGTACAATGATGTAATTTCAGTTGTTAGCCAGACATGATTATTTTTCAAAACAGTCTTGAAAGCTTAAGTAGTGAGGCCCTACCTCAGAGAAACAAAAACAGTCTTTTAATTTCCTGCTGAATTAACCAATCAATAAAAAAGAAAAGTCTCTCTTTGAGCAATGCATTACCCAAGACTGTCAACCTCCCAGCTGGTCATTTAGGCATGTGAAAAGTCTGACACCAAAGGAATGTCACAGCGTTATGCTGCAAATTCATCATCATCTGTCAACTCCTGGTCTAGTGCCAGTTCTAAGAAGACATGTGTTTCTTCTTGATCAGTGGTATGGAGTTGTTAGATAGGCACCTGTAGTTATTAGAATCTTGTAGGCATTTAAAGCTTCATTCTTATGGTACTGTAGGCTGTGTCCATGATTACCACATACCCCTTTATCCAAGGGTTTTACTGTAGTGTTCGACTTGCTCTTTAATTCATTAATAGCTTATCTTTCCTCATCTGTTAAAGTGTTCTAATTCCATGCATTTTGCTTGTTTTTGTTGTTGTTTTTATAGCTTTTCAGCATCGAGAAGGACCGCCTGTTGGAAAGTCATATATCATTACTACACTCACTGTGTGGTGTAAAATTGACTTCTATTTAGTTACTAAGCATCATTAATTCATATGGTCCAATCTGTGTGAATTCAGCTGTTGGATCTGCTTCCTCGTTAGCTGTTGTAATTTGCTCTTGTTAATGGTAATCAGTATATTATCATCAAATGCATAATGGGGTTAGTTGATAGAGGACCTGATGTCATTTTGAATTCCTGAAAACTCGAATATTGTGTGAAATTGGTAATTGATGAAATGTCTTCATCAGAATGTATAACAGCACTATTGTTATTAATTTCTAATCTGTTTGTCAGTCTAGTATTTCTTACCATACTTGTTTTATTTAAAAAACTGTTTCCTTAAATTAGATTTTAGAAAGAAGTTAAATGGGTCACAGGGAATGTCAAAATGATCTACAAAGGTAGGCACGGCAAATGATAGCCATAAGACAGAATTTGCAGCTGTATATGAGTCAATATAGTACTTGAGGTATTAATTACTGTCTCTGCTTGTGTGTCTAGGAGTGATTTTCTCTTGCCTTCCCCAGCCTCTCTGCCACTCATTGTTTTTCTTTTCTTTTCCCTCTTGATGCTTTTGTTATTTATGCCTCTGTGTACAGTATTTGTTGCTTTCAATGTCTTCTCTTGACAGTCTTTCAAACAACTTACACTGTGAGATGTGGTAGCAGGAGAGATTGAAAGGTCACTAGAACAACAAGTGCCACTGCTTTGATTGGTAAATATGTGGTGTCTCCTACTAGCTGACCTCCTCTAGATCTTTGTCTCCCTGCTTATCCAACAGCCTTTCTCTCCCAATTGTAACCTTGATTATTTAAATAGTTTTGTTTATCCAGTAGCAATTAATGCTTCTTTCTCTTATTCATTTCTTTTTCTAACCAGTTTTTCTCCCAGCCAATGAGCCCAGTTCTGTCAGCCAGCCACCTGCTGACTACTAGACCCTGGCACCTTCCTATCATGTTCCCTCCATGGGTGCCCCTTCCATAGTGGGGCCAGGAGGGGAGGTCCATTTCCTATCAAGCATTATCTGGTTGGGCAGGTGGTACCAGGTGCCTGAGCAGGTCAGTGCTGATCTGAGTGTCATCCGCTGGCTATTTTCCATTTTCTGCTCTGATTGGTAGTCTGCAATGGCACAAGTGCATGTATGTGTGGAGGCACGCAGAACTATGCACCAAGCTGCCAACTGCCACACAGTGTTGCTGCTACCACTTTCCCTGCCAGCACACCTTCACATGACAGCACTGCAGTAGCGGCATATCCCCTCCTCCACAGGAGAGGGAGCAGCCATCGGCACTCAATCTTCTCCCTTGGTTGACCCACAGCAACCTGAGTTCATTCCTGAATCCAGGCTGCTGGTGTGGCATCACGTTCCTCAACCATCCATGCCACTAAGATGGCCATTCATTTTGACTACTGTTTCAGATTTTACAGGTTTATCAGTAAGTGCATTACTGAGATATTTAATCAAATTTACTGCTGCACTGGTAGAGATCTGTATGTATACTTTCTATTTCTCCAAGGGTTTCTGCCTATTTGTGGTCACCCTCTATTATCAAGCTTTCCATAGATCTAATATAGCTTTGTTTCATATTTTCCTCCCATAAATCATTATGTTGGAGATTGTAGAAACCTTGTGTGTGTAGTCTGATTACTCTTAGTCCATGTGGCACCCTGTCCTGTCTCTAAATACTTTTTTAGAGACCAAATGTTACAGTGCAATGTTATTTCCTTTGTAACTGCTATTTTTGACTTGTTAAATATTGTATAGCTTTGATTTTACTTTCTTCAGAGTCTAAAGTGAATACTGGATCAGCATTAAGTTCATCCTCAAATTCTCCATGTCTGGTAGCCAACAGAGATGTTGCAAAGTTGTAATTCACCAGCAAAGTTAAGGCAGATTCACTGAATTTGCCTTTGCACATAATTTCACATATTTTTTTCTGTTGGATGGGAAATTCACCTATGGCAACATCACTAAGCATTCACATGCAACTTCAGCTTTTGGGTACACCAAGGCAAAGTTGGGTCAAATTAAAGCTCTTGATACACAAATGGCTCAAGCTCAGCAGTCCCCTCCTCCCCTCACTCCACAGCAGCCTGAAGACCATGTGCCATCCCATGAACCACCACCATGGGCTGCATCCACTCACAAATCTCAGTTAGGAGCAATTCTAACATTTTCTTGCCTGTGTGTGATCCAGTTACACCATTTATTGCCAGTGTGGCATCCTGGAAAATACCCGGAGGATTGATAATTACAATTGGGTTTAGTACAATTTTCCCCTGGAGAGAGTCAAATACTGCTCCAGGTACCTGTGCCCTATGTGCTGTAATGCACCAATAGGAGATACCATCTGTTTAGCCTCTGGTCTATGTATCCATACTGAGATATACAGTATGCATGCATATGGGGATGCTGAATGCAGCAGGTTCAGGAATGGCATAGGTGGAGACGCACATGTGTGAGGCAATCTGCTATTAGGGACAGGTACGCACCATCATCCTGCCAAATCCCACATTCTCTATGAAAGAGAATGGCAGCAGATCAATTGCCATCATTTCAGTTGCTGCTGTATTCACTTCCCATGCAGTAGCATGATTGGGTGGGTATTAGGCATGATGCTCAAAAAACATGCTTTGCAGTGTAGACATGACCTTTCTAGGTGTTGGGCTATGAAACAGATGGACTGTCAGCTAACATTTGACTCAGGAGGATTCACGAATGTTGCTGAAGAGATATCAGTGATTTGGGTGTTTTCTTTATCACTTAAAGTTTATTGTTTTTTGTGTAAAACATGCATACTTACAATTGAATTCTGTACATTAGTATAAAGGAATCATCTGGTAACTTTATAGTCCCTCCAGCAGGAAAAATAATTCCATTGGTACAAGTGACCTGATATAACTTTCCTCATGCTCAGCACTCTTGTTTGGAAATGGGAACCTATAATCCAGATCAGGCTTGGTGCCACCACAACCAGCAGTCATGGGGACACCAGCAACTTCTTCCTTGACCACTGTTGCTCAGCCAGAGATTTGCTACCAGACAGAACACCAGGAGGAAGGAGCTACTGGTATAACTAAAACTTCTCTACTGAGACTAAGAACTAGATCTCTTGTACTGGGACCTGCAATTTAGGGTAAAAAACAAACAAACAAAATAGGAGTGGGTGTGTTTGTCAGAGGTAGTTGAAGTAAATTGTTATCTGTTATCTCTGCTATCTGTGTACTTAGCTAGGTGCTTGTCACAGGTGTCAGAAGGGAATTGTTATCTGTGAAATAAACTAAGTGTAGAAAGATTTGCAAAGTAGGGGGAGTGGCTTAGCTAGAAGGAGCCAGGTTAAGACATATAAACATTGCCCTCGATAGCTTCTGCCAGAGAACAGACAGAAATCCAGGAGGAAGGAGTTACTGGTATAACAAAAACTTCTCTACTGGGACTATATTGCCCTCCTTCCCTGCCCTCCACCCCCACCCTAAACCAGTTCTACTTTTATAGGCACAGGATTTTACTGGCAACAGAAACTTCCGGTTTGGGAGCAGGAAGTGAGTGATCACAGGGCCACCAAAGACTCGCCATCCTAGAAGGGCAAGAGTAGCTCTCTGTCCCCCCCAGCTGCTGGAGGTCTGACTCTGAGCAAGTAAGGAGGCTACTGAGAAATATAGGAACTTCTTGTCTTAGAACAGGAAGATCAGGAGCTAAAAGGGTGCAGAGGCAGTAAGTAAGTAGGGAGAGAAAAAAAAGAAATAAACAGAGGAAAGAGTAAGTATTCCAAATAACAGTTAGGGGACCAGAAAAAAGACATGATGGGAGTGGTGCAGTGCAGTGGCTGTGGAGCAGCAGTATTCTGAGAGATGTTATGGAGGATGCAATGTTGTCCCACCTGCAGACACCTCTCTGGGCTGAGGGAGGAGGTTGCTCATTTCCAGGCTGAGTTGGCCAGATTTTGTGGGACCTCCTCTCCCACCCAGGGACCACCAGGATCACTGATGTTGCCTCAGAGGTTGCCAAAAAAGAGGAGTGGTTGGACCACAGTGGGCTCAGGGAGGGTGAGGGTGGTGGAACAGAGGTGCTTCCATCTGGTTGTACCTCTCCACAGTTTCTATGCCATTCTGGAAAAGTGAGGTTCCTCTATGGAGGCACCCACAGTGGAGACCAAGGAGGATGCTGGGAACCTCCACAAAGGAGACCCACAGGAGGGTGGCATGGGACCCCACAGGGGAAGGAAACAACTCCTGGTGTGGGACTCTATTGTTAAGAAGGTAGAACTGGGGGAAGAAGGGGAGATGGAGGTAAGGTGCCTGCCTGGCACCATGGCTTGGAGGGACAGGGAGTGAATTCTCAGGATCACAGAAGCAGCTGCACAGAGGAGGGAGCCAGATGTCATTGTCCATCTAGGGACAAATGACCTGGCTAAGAAAGGGATCAGAGCTGTGCAAGAAGCATTTGTGGAGATGGGGATGGGCCTGAGACAAACAGCACACACGGTAACCTTCTCGGAAGTGCTGTCTGTCTATGGCACGGGTGAGGCTAGGGTGCGCCACACAATGGAATTCAATCAGTGTTTGAAAAACTGGTGCAGAGCTCAGGGATTTGGCTTCATTGGGGACTGGGGGTCCACCTGGAGGTATGCAGGCCTATACTGGCATGATGATCTGTATCTGTCCAGGAGGGGAATCAGGATCCTAGGTGATAGGTTTAAATACTTCATTGACAAGCATTTAAACTAGACAAGGGGGGAGGCACTGGAAAGGAACAGGGAAATCCTAGCCTCCCCAAAATATCAGGGTACTAAGTGAGGTAGACACCAACATAGAGATGTCCATAGGGAGAAGCACAGGGGTAAATGGAGAAAATGACAAATGCAATAAGGACAGAGATGGGGCAAAAAGGGGTAAGGCCATCAAGAAATGGAGGGTAATGAGTACCAATGCATGTAGTCTGGGCAACAAGCTCCCTGAACTGGTGGCCTTGATGGAAGAGGGATGCCTGGATATTGTAGCAGTCACAGAAACATGGTACACAGAGAACCATGACTAGGATGTTAACATACCAGGGTACACAACCTACAGGAGAGACAGAAAGGGCAGAAGAGGGGGCAGCTCTCGTAAGAGAAGGAATAAAAGCAACTGAACAAAAGAGTAAACAGGGAGGAAAGGAGGCACTGTGGGTCACCTTTACAGACTGGAAATGGCACCACAATCTGCAGAGGGGTTGTATATAGACCCCCATGTCAGGGGGGAGGGAATGGACAATGATATGATAGAAGGCATCCTTAGGATGGCAGAGAAAGGGGAGATATTGTTGATGGGGGACCTTAACATGCCAGATGTTTACTGGAGCACCTTTGCAGCAGCCACATCCAAAAGCAGAGCCATTCTTGATGCCCTTCAGGTGGCATGCCTCAAACAGCTAGTTTTGGAGCCTACTCATGAGGGAGCAATCTTAGACCTTGTACTCTCAAATGGGGACAGTGAGAGGATCTCAGATCTAGAAGTGGGTAGCCATTTGGGAACCAGTGACCACCAAACAGTGTGGTTCATGATAAACTCAGCTACAGAGTCAAGCCATACAAAGTGAGGGTTCTGGACTTTGGGGGCTGACTTTGGCAAGATGGGAGAATGCCTTAGAAAAGCACTAGCAAACAGGCTAGAAGGAGGGTGGATCAAAATGAGGAAATATCAAAACTACCATCACAGAGGTAACAAGCCGTGGTGTGAAGCAAATAAACAAATCAAAATGAAAGAAAAAGACACTATGGTTCTCAAAAGAGGTGGCGGTGAAGGTTAGGGAGAAAAAGATAGCATTTAGGAAGTATAAGGAAACACAGAAGGAGCAGGACAGAGAACTGTACCAGTTAAGGCAGAAGGAAGCAGGTAGGGTAGTCAGAATAGCAAAGGCACAAACTGAGGAAAGATAGCTAACTCAGCTAAGAAGGGGATAAAACCTTTTATAGGTTATCGGGGATGAAAGAAAAGGGAGGGATAGTGAGGCTGAATAGAATGGATGGTTGGTGAGCAAAGAGTGACAATGAAAAAGCAGGGATACTGAATGAATACTTCTGTTTAATATTCACAAAATAGGAAGTGGGGAGGTGCCTAATCCAATTAACAGAAGCACTCTGGAGAGGGGATTGATCCCATTCCTTTCACAGAAGAAAGGGTCCTGAAAGAACTCCTAAACTGAAGGTGTACACAGCAATGGGACCAGATGGAATTTACCCAGAATTTAAAAGAATTAAGAGAGAACTAGTGACACCACTGACTACCCTTTTAACAAATCATGGGAGGATGGTGTGGTACTTGAGAACTGGAAGAAGGTGGATGTGATTCCCCTTCACAAAAGTGGGACCAAGACAGAGACAGGAAACTACAGACCTGTCAGTTTGACCTCTGTGGTAGGGAAAGTAATGGAATCACTTCTGAAGGAAAGAATTGTTGAGTACCTAGAGGCCAGTGGGGCACAGGACCCAAGGTAGCATGGGTTCACAGCAGGAAGGTCATGTCAGACTAATCTAATTGATTTCTTTGACTGGGTGACCAAAGTAGTAGACCAGGGAGGGGCTGTGGACATGTCCTATCTAGACTTTAGCAAGGCATTTGACACAGTCCCACACAAAAGATTAGTAGTCAAATTAACCAGCCTGGGAGTGGGTCCCTGGGTAAAACACTGGCTGAACAACAGGACACAGAAGGTAATTGTAAATGGAGTCCACTCTGAAGAAAGAGGGGTTACTAGTGGGGTAGCACAGGGTTCAGTACTGGGTCCAGTCCTTTTTAATGTCTTTATACTGTAAGTGACATTGCAGAGGGACTGGAAGGAAAAGTATGCCTCTTTGCAGGTGACACAAGGATCTGCAACAGGGTTGATACACAAGGAGGTGTGGAAAGGATGAGAAGGGACTTGGCAAGGTTGGAGGAATGGTCAGAAGTATGGCAACTTGGATTCAATGCAAAGAGGTGCAAAGTAATGCACCTGGGAAAAAAAAATCCAGGCGAAGATTACACAATGGGGGGGAGGCAGTAACAACAACAAAAATGGAAAGGGACCTGGGGGTAATCATATCAGATGACCTTAAGGTTGGCAAGCAATGTGAGAAGGCAGTAGGGAGGGCTGGGGGTATACTGGGATGTATAGGGAGAGGTATCACCAGCAGAAACAGGAAGTTGTTATCCCCTGTACAGACAGTTGGTGAGACCCCATCTGGAGTACTGCGTCCAGTTCTGGAGACCCAGTCTCTGCAAGGACATAGACAGGATGGAGGCAGTTCAGAGGAGGGCAACTAAAATGGTGCAGGGTCTGCAAGAGAAGCCATATGAGGCGAGACTAAAGGAGCTTAATACGTATACCCTTGAGGAAAGGAGGGAGAGGGGGGACATGATAGAAATGTTTAAGTATCTCAGTGGAATCTACAAAGTCCAAGAGGGTAGCATCTTTCAGAAAAAGAGATGTGCAAGAACAAGGGGACACAATTTGAAGATAGAGGAGGGATGACTTAGGGGCAATGCGAGAAAGCATTTTTTCACAAAGAGGGTGGTGGACGCATGAAGCAGCCTTCTTGAGGAGGTTGTTGGAGAATTCAAGAATACATGGGACAGACATAAGGCAATTTTTGTGGGGGGTAGGAAGCAATAGACTGTTGGTTAAATAGGATCTGCAGCTTATCCTCTAGGTAGGGAAATGGGCAGACTTGGTGGGCCAAGCGGTCCTTATCTGCCGTCAAAGTCTATGTTTCTATGTTTCTCTCAGATTGATCCTCTTGTCACCACCTCATCCAGCAGCCACAAGCATGTATACCACAGATGTGGCAGAGAATAGCTTGACAACACTAATGCCACCATCACTTCCACCAGTTACTCCATCGCTACTACTACTAACCACAGAGCACACAGATGAGGTTGCAGAGGTAGACTTTAGGTGCAACAGTTTTGCCCTACAGAACCTATGCCCTTCTTGGCTGCCTCACCAGCACCTCTTCCTTATTTGAGCATCTCTTTCCAGTCATTTTATATATTTAGATTTTTAATATTGCAAGTAAAAATAAATAAACACTGAAATAAAAGTAAATAGCAGCAGCAGCAGACAACACCTTTCCAGAGGGATTACCACTCTAAATGGAATCTGAACAGAATGCTAATGGTAGCTACAGTAAACTCACACTAAAAAGTTTTTTTTTTTTTTGTATTTTATTTTTTGCACATGTGGAGACTAGCACTATATGTGCTGGCTGTAACCCTATTAATTTATCCTTATAATTGCCAATAATGCAAAAAGCAGGGGAAAATGCTTGATCCAATCCTAATAACAGATCTAATTTTTAATTAATTGAGTCCCAAAGAGGAGTGACCTTGTGGCATTCCCATAACATATATGTATTTATTTATTTACTTATTCATTTATTTATTGATTTGTTAACCGGGTTGATGCACTGATCCAAAGTCCTTTTTCAGGCACGGCATGGGCCGGATTACTGGTACATTCAGTGGTATAAATATGAGATGCATGATGTGTGAGTGTAGAACAGAGGAAATAGTAGAATAAGTGCATAGTGACCTTGATTAACACTGTGAGTGGTGGAACATAGCGGAGCCATTAGTAATGCTTCCTGAGGTCACTATGCAGAAATTCAGATATTTCCCACATTCCACACTCTCACATCATGTATTTGATTTATACAGTAGGGCCAGTTAGTGCTGTTGAGTTGTTGTTTTTTTGTGTGTGTGTGTAAAATTTGTTTTTATTTTTTAGATAAATATGTGGGACTTTTTTTGTGCTCGTTCGAGTACTAGGCTGGTTGGTAGAGTCATTAGCATCGCTGCTATGGAATCACTGTAGTTGTGGTCAGATTGGCATTGTGAGTTGCTAGGTTTTGTATATGGGAGGGCCAGAGACCTCTTAGAAGATGGTGGCATTGTTTTCTGTCTTCCGAGTTACAGGGTGAACTTTGTGGTAGCAGATTTTTTTTTTTATTTGTGCTTTTGTGTTACTTTAAGTTTTTGTTTTGCTGTGGTGCTGAGTGAGGTTGTGGTTAGACTGGTGTGTGGGGGGCATCCTGTAGTGAATACTGGAGTGAAGTTTTTCAGCGAGGTGTCGGACAGTGGATGAGCGGTGTGATTAACTGTCGAAGCTACTAATTCGTGGAGAAAAGGTAGAGTGCTGTTTTTACATTCTGTCCTGTGTCCTAGGTTTTTGGAGTGAGGACTTCTCTACTTTTCGATGCTGCATTTGTCTGTATTTTGGTACCTGAAAGACCGATGGAGGTAGTTGAGTTTCTTTGGGCATGTTCGGTTCTGTTTAATTTTTAACTTTCATTTACTGAAAGTAGGTTGGCTTTGTGGGGCTATTACGTATCTGTATTGGTTAATTTGTTAGGTGACATATCCACTATGCAGTTTATTTTCATTTATTTTACTACGCATATGTCATGGTAGATTTATACAATGAGAGTGAATTTATACATATATACATGATAGCATATTCACTCACCCCTGTTGTATAAATATGGAATAAGGTCCCCTGTTTAGCATGACATTTATTACAAAGATCCGAGGGCATCCTACCCATCTTATATAATTTAACAGGAGTAAAAACAGGTGGAGTAGCACTTTGAATTGCATGAATCTCTATATATCATGCTTAACATATTTATGTAAATCACTTCAGATAACAGGCCACTCATAAGCCCCATGCGGTGCCGGGAGGGTATGATTCCAATATACAGCTATATTTTGTGTTTTATTTAAAAGTAGTGCTTGAAACTGTGACTACAAAATGGATACAACATTAGGAGAATAAGCTGCTTTCAGTAGAGGTAACATTTGTTAAGCATATTCATTAAACCAGTGGCCAGATTCAAAATGATGAAGTGAGAGATGGGTGAGCTGCATAAAATACACCTTATCGGGAATATTATATTGTCACGAACATAAAAAATTCCGAGGAGAAACAGGCCTCACGGTCTATTGAATCTGTTTGAGTGTCCAGCTAGCACCCCATCTCACAGCTGCCCCTCCCGTCCCCCTCTTCTCAATATCTCTTACCCTTACCCTGTCCCAACCCCTCTTGAAACTGCCCACTGTCTTAAAGGACACTATCCTATCTGGTAAGGTGTTCCATTTGTCCAACACTCTTTCAGTGAAAAAATGTCAACTCATCTCCTCCTGAATCTTCCTCCTCCAATCTCAGTCCATGACCTCTCATGTCCCTCCCTTTATCATCTGGAAAATCCCTTCTGTGTTGGTCTTGTTTTCCCTTTTAGATACTTAAAGGACTTGCTCATATCACCCATCCTCTCTCCTCCAGTGAATACATATTCAACTCTCCCAGCCTGCCTTCATTGGGCTTGCTCTGTAATCCCTGTATCATCATTGTGGCTCTTTGCTGCACCCCATCAACAATCTGCTGTCCTTCTTCAGGAATGGGTGCCATTACTGCACGCAGTACTCCAGGTGGGGCCTGCCCAACAACCTATACAGGGCAGGCTAACCTCCCTCTTTTGGAGGAGATCCTCTTACAACACCTCGCATTTTGTTGGCTTTTTGTTGCTACCTTCTTGCACTGAACAGAGTTGTTCATGCTCCTAGTAATGATCACTCCTAGGTCCTTCTTCTCTGTGGAGCTCCCCAACTGTACCCCAATCAAGCGATAATCCCTCCCTGGTTCCTGGCTCTGTGCAGAACCTGCACTCCTTGGCACTGAACCCCAACTGCCATGTTTCTGCCCACTCCTGCAGCTTAGTCAGGTCCTCTTACAACCCCTTCCACCCTCCACTTATCCACCACAGCTCCCATCTTGGTATCGTTTATGAACAGACTGATCTTGCGCCAGATCCCATGTGAGATATCTGCAATAAAATCTGAAACAGCACCAGTCTAAGTACTGATCCCTGTGGTACCCCACTCGTCACCACCTTTGGTGAAGAGGTCCCCCCCCACTACCACCACCACCCTTTGCTGCCTTCCCTTTAGCCAGTCTGTGGTCCATTTCACCATTTTGGTCCTGTCCTCACACATTCCAGTCCCCCCCCCATGCCGCTATGTAACACTAAATCAAAGGCCTTGCTGAAGTCTAAATACAAGACATCCACTGCATGGCCCTTGTCCAGTTCCCAAGTCACCCAGTCATAGTACTCTACAAGGTTTGTCTGGCAGGATCAGTTCACTACAAACCCATGCTGTTGACCATCCTGGAGACTGTTTTCCTCCAAGAAGCTCACTAGCCTCTCTTTTGCAGAGAAGGGTGGTCAAGATGTTGTATTTCAGCAAATTTTAGAAGAACACTGTTGGAAGCAATGTGCTCCATAGTTTGTATTTCAGGAACAGGCCAAAAGGAGGGTAGAAACCTGGCCTGACACCTTAAGATTGGATTGCCTACAATAGGTTGTGATAAATCCTGTTTAAGGTCAAGGTGAAGTAGTTTACAAAGCTGCCTATGGGCTTTCAGTGAGACTGCTATGGGGTGGTCCATATGGAGCAGGAATTTAGATTAGGGTGAATATAACAAAGAGATAATATTAGCATTTGATTTTTGGCCAATGAGAATTCTATGTCCAACCACTGGGAGTATAGGCAGTGGATGTCTCTCCAGGCACATCACAACAACTCTAAAGATATTTACTACAATGAAGAGCCAGGTAATATATGTAAAAGATAGGAAGACAAAGTTCCCTTTCCTACATAGGGATGGTAAGCATATGAAAGGCTCTAAGGGGTGTTTTACCCTGCAAAGGAAAACCACAAATAAAACTATGCAGTTTAATGACATTGCTGAAGGGCTGAGGGGAAGGTTTGGCTCTTTGCAGATGATACCAATATCTGCAACAGAGTAGACACTCCAGAGTAGGTTGAAAGAATGATAAGGGATCTGGGAAAGCAGGAAAAAGGGTCCAAAGTGCGGCAATTACAATTTAATGCAAATAAGTGCATAATTATGCACCTGGGGTGAAGAAACCCTGCAGAGAGCTTCAGGATCGGGGGGTGGAGCTGACAATCACCATGGAAGAAAAGAATTTATGTATAATCATCTCAGATGACCCAGAGGTGGCAAACAGTGTAACAAGGCTGTGGGGAGGCTGGTAGGATGCTTGGGTGCATATGAAGGGTATCACTAACAAGAAAGGCAGGAGGTGATGCAATTACACAAAATACTGGTGAGGCCTAATCTAGAATACAGTGTTCATTTCTGAGGCTGCATCTTTGCAAGGGCATAGACAGGGTGGAGGTGGTCCAGAAGGGTGATCAAGAGGGTGGGGCTTGCATCATAAAACCTATGAGGACAGATTAAAGACCTCAATATGTATACAGTGGAAGAGAAGATGGAATGGGGGATATGATACAGATCTTCAAGTATTTTAAAGGCTTGAACACAGTGCAGGTGGGTGACATCTTTCAGTACATGAGTTGTACAAGGATGAGGGGGCACAATAATAAGATTGAAAAGTGGCAGGATAAGGTGAAATGTGTGGAAGGTTTTCTTCATGGAAGGGTGGTAGATGCTTGGAATAGCCTGCCCCAGGAAGTGGTGGGTTCTGACACAGCGGGGGGATTCAGTTATGCATGGGATAGACATAAAGGAACCCTAGATTTGGGAAAGAGAGGCAAAAGCCAATGACCAAGTAGGGTCAGTGGCCATTGATGCAGGCAAGGAATATGGGCAGACTAGGCTGGCCTAGCGGTCCTTATCTGCTATCAACTACCACAGTGTGTTACTGCATTACTATGTTACTATGTTACTAGGAGGAAGTATGGCGCAGTGGTTTAAGGCTCTGAGCTGCAAATCTGGAGACCTGGGTTTGAATCCCACAGCCTCCACTTGCATACTGTGTGACCCTGAGCAAGTCACTTAACTTCCTCATGCTCCCAGGTTGCACCTGCAAACAAGCTTTCAGCTTAGTGTCTCACCTGGTAAAATAATTGGTTAAAAAAAAAAAAATGTTTAGTAAACCATGTTTGAGCGAGGGTTAAGTTTAACATACTAAGAGGATATAAGACCCCTCAGCAGGAGATTCATTTTGACTACATTGACCCTACCCCAGAGAGTAAGGGTGAGTTGAGCCCTATGAGCCAAGTCTTGTTTTATCTGGTCCAACTAATTATCCAAGTTATACTTTTGTAGCTTTGTAGAAGATGTACTCCAATAAATACCTAAATATTTAAGCTTATCAGGTATACATACAAACCCCAAGCCATCCACTTCAGTCTTAAAGGTTCGACTATTAAGCAGCATCATTTCAGTTTTATTGACGTTTAATTTATAATTAGAAAAGGAGACAAAACTATGTTTAATATTTAAAATGGCTGGTCAGGATGTCTTTGGCTGTAGGAGGTGCAGGAGAAGGTCATTAGCATATACAGAAAATTTATACTGCCTGGACCCAACCATCACTCTCTGCACTGCAGGTGTTGCATTAATTTTCGTAATTAATGGCTCGAGGAAAAAAGTTTAACAATAGTGGAGAAAAGGGACATCCCTGTCACATACCTCATTGTAAAGTAATGGCCTCAGAACATATTCCATTACAAAGTATTCTAGCAGAAGGGTTCATGTAAAGTATCCAGATCCATGTAATAAAGTCCAGGGGAATACCAAATTTAAATAATGCAATGAATAAGTAGCTCCATGAGACTCAATCAAAACCTTTCTCTCATCCAGGGATGCCAACATCACTGGGTCATGTCTCTACCTTGACACAGAGAAAATGTGCATTATTTTGTATTATATTTTTTGACATGACTACGGGCATTAAGAAGACATACATGATGGGGTAATTCAAAACAAATTACAATAAATAATACCATCACTTCAAGAACTAAACAAAATAAGCACAATCAATATAGAATTGGCTGACAGATAATTAATTTAACCACAAAACTGTGCTACAGAAATAAAATGAAAAATCACAGACCACACGGACCACAGGCAAACATTATTAAGAAGGAACTCTGAGGAAAATAAATCAGACTAGTGCTCACAGGGCTGCCTTGTTTGCTAGCTAAAAAAATCCTCCACTCTGCCACTCATCATGTTTCACTAGACAGAACAATACCACTACTTTCAACTAAATAAAACTACAAACAAATAACAGTAATCTAGCTGCACAAGACAATCTAGATATTTATTATGAGTGATTTTGTTCAAAATACTCCCCGTTTTGAGTAGTTTTATAGGTTTTTGCTCAGACAAGTAAGGACAGACTTCTCTTCAACTGTCTTTGTAAGACTGCACTGAATGCATGACATACAGCTCATTTCAGTGCCATGCGACCTCCAGTCCATGGTACATTGCAAATTTTGCCTGTGGGTCCAACTTTGTCCAACTTAACCAGCAAAGTTACCAAATTTGTCATTCGCAACATTAGCCCTATTCTGCAAATTGAAACTTCACGTGGTTCTTTATTCAGCTGTGAGCTGTGTGAGAAATTCTATATTGCACATGATATCTGCAACAACGTGCACTTTTGCTTAATTCTGTGGGACGTGAAACTAACTACCCTTGGTAATTGCTTTTTATTCACATATTTATTTAGTGTTTAACCAAGAAGGGGCTTGCAAACTCTGTTTATCTTGTTAGTAACTTCAGAAGGATTTAAATACTGCATTTGGGTAGATCCTTGGAGGTAGCTAGATTGTCTACTAGGATTTTCTCACAGTTAAACTATTTTTAAATAAATTACAGGTGGCTGAGGAGTTGAAAAAGGAACTTGTAAACTCTGCTTATCTTGGAAGTAACTTCACAAGTGTTTGAATACTGCATTTTGGTTGTCCCTTGGGGGTAGCTGGATTGACTACTAGGATTTTGGGACAGTAACTATTTTTAAATAATTTACTGGTGCGTAGGAGTTTGTGATAGTTAAACTATTTTTAAATAAGTTACTGTGGTTAAGGAGTTGTCATAGCAAAACCTGCAGTGTGAAACAGGAAAAGACAGTCTTTCAAGCAACAGAGGGAGGTGGATCTAGATTTACGTTTGTTTGTTACAATTCTTAAGATTTTCAGTGCAGGAAGAGTTTAAAGCACAGCTGACTTATTTTGGGTCTGACAGCTTTCAGAGCACAAACCACCAGGCCTGTTTTGGGGCAGGGGAGGTTTACCTGTGTCTGACTTGGATGTGTGGATTTTTCTCTGTTTGATTAGCAGGGTATTTTCTCTGTCAAATTGTTGTGTAGGGTATCTTGCTGACAGGAAGGCACTCATCGCAGCGGTGGGTCAGAGCTTGTAGCTGATTGTTTTGTGAGGGCACAGTTTAGGCCCAACCCCTTCCCACCCTCATCCCACCCACCCCTGGAAACAGTTCCTTTATACCTGGGGTTCTGACATCATTTCTTCAAGAATGCAAGGTGCATATCACTGTCATATCCTCTCTAGCACACTGCACTGACAATATAAGCATACACAATGTATATATATATATATATATATATATATATATATATATATTCTATATAACAAACCAATCACACACACAAAAGAAAAAAAAATGCGGGAAGTAGTGCAATGTAATGGCTGTGGGGCAGCAGTCTACCAGGAGTCTTTCTGGAGGCTGAGATGCTGCCCTATTTGCAGACAACTCTCTGCCCTGAGGGAGGAAGTTGCCCATCTTCAGGCCATACTGGACAGTAGTAAAGGAACCTTCCCCCAGGCCACACTGGACAGTAGGAAGGGAACCTCCCCCATCCAGGGAGCACCACAGCCACCACCACTACCTCAGAGGTTGTGAAGAAAGCACAGCAGTTGGACCACAGTGGGCTCAGGGAGGGTGAGGATGGTGGAACAGAGGCACACCCAGTCAGTTGTTCCACACCACAATCCATACACCATTCTGGGGGAGCATAGCTCCCCTATGGATGCACCCATAGAGGAGACTAAGGAGGCTGAGGACAACTGTCACAAGGGAGGCCCACAGGAAGGAGGCAGAGGACACCACAAGGAAAGGAAGCAGTTCCTGGTGGGGGACTCAATTATTAGGTGGATAGAACTGAGGAGAGCAGGAAAACCGGATAAGGTGCCTGCCTGGTGCCATGGCTTGGAGAGACAAGAGCGCATCCTCAGGATCACAGACAGCTGCTGGAGTCTGAGCTGGACATCATTGTCCACCTAGGGACAAATGACTTGGCTCATCATGAGATTAGAGCAGTGGAGAAGGACTTTGTAGAATTGGGAAGGGGCCAAAGACAAGTAGCACACACAATATCCTTCTCTGAGGTGCTGCCTGTCAATGGCATGAGTGAGGTGAGGGTACTTTGCACCATGCAGTTTAATGAATGATTGAAAAAATGGTGTGTAGCTTGGGGGTTTGGCTTCATGGGGACTGGAGTTCTACCTGGAGGGACACCAGCCTATACTGGCAGGATGGTCTGCATCTGTCCAGGAAGGGAACAAGTCTTTTGAGCAATCAGTTTAAATGCTTCATTGGCAAGCTTTAAACTAGTCAAGGGGAGGCACTGATAAGGCAGGAAAATCCCAGTCTCTCCCTACAAACAGGGTACTAAATGAGAAAAAGACCGAGGTAGAAAGGTCAGCGGGGGATGCTGCAAAAGAAGGTAAAGCCATCAAAAAATGGATAGCAATGAGTACCAATGCTCGTAGTCTGAGTAACAAGCTTCCTGAATTAGTGGCCTTGATGGAGGAGGAACATCTGGATATCATGGCAGTCACAGAAACATGGTACACACAAAACCATGACTGGGATGTAAACATACCAGGATACACTATCTACAGGAGGGACAGGGAGGGTAAAAGAGGAATAGGAGTAGCTCTTTACATAACGGAAGGAATCAAAGCAACAGAACAAAAGGGAAAACAGGGAGGAGAAGAAGCACTGTGGGTAAATTTGGAGACTGGAAATGGCACCACAATCCGCACAGGGGTTGTATACAGACCCCCTTCTCAGGGGGAGGAAAAGGACAAGGAAATGATAGAAAGAATACTTAGAATGGCAGAAAAAGGGGAGATATTGCTGATGGGTGATCTGAATATGCCAGATGTTAACTGGAGTTCAGCTGCAGCAACCACTTCGAAGAGTGGGGTTATTCTAGATGCCCTACAGGGGAATGCCTTAGACAACTAATATTGGAGCCCACTCGAGAGGGAGCAATCTTAGACCTGGTTCTCTCAAATGGAGATGGAGAGAGGATCACAGATGTAGAAGTGGGTAGCCATCTGGGAACTAGCGACCATCGAACAGTATGGTTCACAATAAACACAGCAATAGAGTCAAGCCATACAAAGGCAAAAGTACTGGACTTTAGGAGGGCTGACTTTGCCAAAATGGGTGAGTGCCTAAGGAATGCACTAGCAAATGGGCAGGAAGGAGGGGTGGAAGAACAATGGGGAATAATAAAAACTGCCATCACAGAGGTAACAAGCCTTTGTGTGAAGCAAATAAACAAAACAAAATGATGTAAGAAACCACTAGGGTTCTCAAAGGAAGTGGCAGTGAAGGTTCAAGGAAAAGAAAGCATTCAGGAAGTACAAGGAATCACAGAAAGAGCAGGACAGAGAACTGTATCAGTTAAAGCAAAGGAAGCTGGGAAGGCAGTCAGAACAGCAAAGGCCCAAACCGAGGAAAAGATAGCCTACTCAGTTAAGAAGGGATAAACCCTTTATAGGTACATCAGGGAGTGAAGGAAGACCAAGGAGGGTTAGTGAGGCTTAATAAAGGAGGAGGGTGGGCAGAGGTGACTGTGAAAAGGCAGAGATACTAAACAAATATTTTTGCTCAGTATTTACAAAGGAAGTGGGGAGGTACCTAAAACAAACAGTAGAAACACTCTGAATACAGAAGTTGATACCAGCCCATTTATAGAAGAAAGGGTTCTGAAAGAACTCTTAAACCTGAAGGTGGACAAAGCAATGGGGCCTGATGGGATTCATCCCAGAATTTAAAATAACTAAGGTAGAACTAGTGACACCACTGACTACCCTCTTTAACAAATCATGAGAGGATGGGCTGGTACCTGAGGACTAGAGGAGGACAGATGTGATTCCCCTTCACAAAAGTGGGAGCAAGACAGAAGCAGGAAACTACAGACCTGTTAGTTTAACCTCAGTGGTAGGGAAAATGATGGAATCACTTCTGAAGGAAATAATTATTGAGTATCTAGAGGCCAGAGGGGCACATGACCCAAGGCAGCATGGATTCACAGTGGGAAGGTCATGCCAGACAAATCTGATAGATTTCTTTGACTGGGTGACCAAAGTAGTAGATCAGGGAGGGGCTGTGGACATGGCCTACCTAGACTTTAGCAAGGCATTTGACACAGTCCCACACAAAAGATTAATATACAAGTTAGTCAGCCTGGGACTGGGTCCCAAGATGACAGCCTGGGTAAAGAATCGGCTGGAGAATAGGACACAGAGAGTAACAGTAAATGGAGTCCTCTGAAGAAAGGGGTTTACTAGTGGGCACCGCAGGGTTCAGTATTAGACTGGTCCTCTCAATGTCTTTATAAGTGACATTGCAGAGGGACTGGAAGGAAAGTATGTCTCTTTGCAGATGGCACAAAGATCTGCAACAGAGTTGATGCACAAGGTGGGGTGGAAAGGATGAGAAGGGACTTGGCAAGGTTAGAGGAATGGTCAAATGTATGGCAGCTTAGATTCAATGCTAAGAAGTGCAGTTAATGCACCTGGGAAACAAAACCCAGGGAAGAGTACACAATTTGGGGTGAGACACTAACAACAACAAAATGGAAAGGGACCTGGGGTAGTCATATCAGATGTCCTAAAGGTGGGCAAGCAATGGAGAGGGCAGCAAGGAGGGTTGGGAGGATACTGGGATGCATAGGGAGAAGCATCACCAGTAGAAAACAGGAAGTTATTATCCCTCTGTACAGACAGTTGGTGAGACCCCATCTGGAGTACTGCGTGCAGTTCTGGGAGACCCAATCTCCGAAAGACATAGACAGAATGGAAGCTGTCCAGAGGAGGGCACTAAATGGTGCAGGGTCTGCACCAGAAGACATATGAAGAGAGACTTAAAGAGCTAAATATGCATAGCCTCAAGGAAAGGAGGGAGAGGGGGACATGATAGAAACTTTCAAGTACCGCAAGGGAATCAACAAAGTCCAAGAGGGTAGCATCTTCAAAAAAGAGGTGTGCAAGAACAAGGGGCTCAATTTGAAGATGGGGGGGCGGCCAGAGGTAATTTAAGAAGTATTTTTCACAGAGAGGGTTGTGGATGCATGGAATGGTTTCCGGAGGAGGTTGTGGAGTCAAAAACAGTGGTGGAATTCAAGCATGCATGGGACAGTCATAAGGCAACTCTAGGGGGTGGGGGTAGGAAGAAGTAGTCTGCTGGTTAACTAGGATCTGCAGCTTATCCATTAGGTAGGGAAATGGGCAGACTGGGTGGGCCAAGCAGTCCTTATCTGCCATCAAAATCTATGTTTCTATGTATCTGTGATGGATTAATTTTGTGAACTGTTGTGAATTTGCAAATTATTACATGAAGCAAAGTTACTAGCTTCAATCAACTCTAGTAGTCAGGTTCGTGCTTGTCATCGTGTATGCCATAGCCCCTTCTTGTGTCATGCCAGCTGTGGCTTGGATTCATGGCAACTTCACGCCATGATCTCCGGATTTATCGACAATACAGAAACAATATGGGCAGCTTGTTAAAATGAATCCAGGATAATTAGCACAAAGTCAGCAGTACTGTTAGTGAGGACTGGGTGATCAGCAAATACATCTCCAAAGAAAATCAAAAATGGCTAAGCATTCCTCCCAGCCAGTGGATTTGTTACTAAAGTGCACAGTGCATCTCAAACAAAAATAATAAATGGTGAAACCATTACAAGACGAGCCCTAGGCGTCAAGGGAAAAAAATTAAAAAATCTTCCTCAGGGAGACTGGCAACCACAGTGCAAACAGCCCTTCTATACAGTGCCATACATGTAATAATAATTAATCAATTAAAATGAATGATGTTGTAATTATAAACAGTACAAAATGCAAGGGAGGATGAAATCTTTAAACAGCCCTCAGTTGGAAGGAGTGTTTGGCCATGTATGTTTTTCCAGGATAGTACAGAAACAATGTTGTACATATGTGTACTGCCATATGCCATCTAGTCTGTGAAGTCTCGTGATCATTTTTATTTATTTATGTCTCGGATTACATGTACCTTTGAGCTAAGAGCTCTTTTACAAAGGTTCCACATCAGTAGAAAGGACAACAGATTAAACAGGACAGTAAAGTACTGTACAATAAAGTGTAAATAGGAGGTACAAAAATCATAATGGACACAAAATCATAATGGACGGTCAAAATAAAATAACAGAGACACACTATGCTAATCAGTTTACAGGCACAGGAAATGCATACAATACATTGATATCAGCCAGCAGGCTTTGTCAAGACAAACAGGGCACAGGGGTGTAAAGGGATGGGGTGGGTGGGCTGAGAAGAGTAGAGGGGTGGGAGTGGAGGTTGTAAGGAGAGGTGGGTCAAGGGAGGGAGGAAAGGTGAGAGGGTGTAGGGGGATGCAGGGAAGGGATAGGAGGCAAGAGTGCTAAGTTACTATGAAAGAAGTTGAGTGCTAAGGTTGAGATTTGGGGAAATAGGGTTGAGGGAGAGAGTCACAGGTGCTAGCTGTAGTAAGTAGTGACGAGCTTGGATTTGAATGGGCCCAGCTTAGTTTCAGAGGTGATGTCACTGTTGAGAGCATTCATCCAGAGGGGTGTCCTGCAAGCAAATGATCATTGACCTTGGGTGGTTCGGCAATGAGGGACCTAGGAGCTGAGAATCAGAAACTCAGGTGCAGCGTGGATTATGAGGGGGCTTAGAAGATCTTGTACTCCAGCTGTCAATAGGCCTAGGCTATTTTCTTGGCCATCAGGCAAGTCTGATATTTGATGCAATTTTAAGCTGTAGCAAACCGGTTAGACATAGAGGTCACACATGTGGGTGAGATGGTGGCCCTGAGATGAGACAACATGCCTTGTTAAGAACAGTGGAGATATGCTGGAGGGCGTATCAGTCGCAGAGCCATAGATGATCAGTCCATAGTCAATTACAGAAATAACAGAACTCTGCACAGCTATCCTTAAGGCTTCAGGGGTCAGAGAATGCCTGTGTCTTTAGAGTAGACCAATACAACTATTTACAGCTTTAGAGATGTTGGTCCGGATTCAGAGAAGCCAATGCAGGAGGCAAGGCAACTTGCATCGGAAAATGTGATGCAAGTCGCACTTCCATCCTGCGTTGCATCCCCGCGGGATTCACATAGGCATCCTGCTACATGCGGCAGGCTGCCTGCATCCAACAGCATCTATGCACCTGAAACCCACTTGCGACATGGTGGAAGGGGGTTTCTGGCAGCATTTGCACCCTATTCAGGTACGGTGGCCACTATGTCCACTAATGGGAGTCAGAGAGAACTACCAGTGAACATCCGTCAGAGACCAGTTACACCAACATAAAGGTGGTCTAATTGGTCTTTGCTGTTCACTGGAGGTTGCCACTGTGCCCCAGCCTCAAAACACCTGTGGGTTATGAACCCCCCATGGGCTCTGGGTCCAACGCATGGCAAGCACTGTGCCAGGCAGGTTGAGTGTCACACTCCTAATGCCCAGACCCCGCACACACACATTGAGAGCCCCCCCATGCCCTGGGGCAAGATCCCTCCACCATCTCTGTAATGTCTGGTAGTCTAGTGGACCCCCACTCCACAGTGTGAGCCCCCACACCCCCAATACCCCACCAGCAACTGGCACAGCCCTCCCTCACCACCTGGGCCAGTCACCAAAGCACCTGCCGTGGTGTGTGTGTTGGGGGTGGGGGACCACTGGGCCACCAGGCAGGTAAGGGTCCATGCTCTGGGGGGGTCCATGGCAAGGAGGCTTGGGGCTGGTGCCCACACCATAAGGGGCCTTGGAGGTGCGCATGGGAGTTGTGCAACTGCTGGCTTGTGTTCTGCAGCATTCTCGGTGCTGTGCCCTACCTTGTGCAACTATCGCAACTCACAGGACGCAGACCGCTGCACCCACTCTGATCCTGAATTGGATGCACGGACCCGGGTACAGGGCAGGTCACTGCAAGCTTCCATTGCTGCAGCTTGCAGCAGCCCGTTATCTATATGCATCCCATATGATTTGTTGCTGTCTATAGTGACTCCAAGATAGTTAAAGAATTGTACCTGTTCGATGGCAGTACCAAGGCAGTTAGCGATAGTCAGAGGATGTTTCCTGTGCTTATTATGGGAGCTACTGAAGAGCATAAGCTTAGTTTTTTTATACTTTAGTAACAACTTGTGATGACTAAACCATTTCTCTACTGAGGTAAATCTGAGTTGTAGCTGGTTCTCAAGGGGTATAGGCTTGGGGGGAGTTGTGTAAATTATGGCATAATCTGTGTAGAGAAGGATTTGTTCAGGGCAGGAGCTTGGGAAACTGTTTAGGAAGAGACTAAATAAGAGTGGGCCCAGGATGGATCCTTGAGGAACGCCAGAGTGAACAGGTCTTGAGTCAGAGAGGACGTCGGCAATTTTAACTTGTTGAGTACAGTTGTCCAGATAACTTTTAAACCAGGCAGTGGAGTCAGAGGACTGCCCTGCATTAAGTAGTTGTTCCAGTAGTAGAGGGTGATGGACCATGACAAATGCTTTTGTCACATCGATGAAGGCAGCCAACTAATTGACTATGGTCCAGGGAGCTGTGTATAGAACTGGTGAATTGTATAAGGGCCGAGGTGGTGCTATGCCTTTTTCTGAACCCATGTTGTTGGGCACATTGGATCTTATGTTTGTCAAGATAATCAGTAAGCTGGTCAGCTAAAATGTGTTCAAGAGCCTTAGAGAGAGGTGGTAATATGAAGATGGGCTGGAAGTTCAGGTGAAGAGTCCTGTCTCCTCTTTTGTAGACTGGGGTAACCACGGCTGATTATCATTTCCTGGGGAACTGTGCGAGTCTGAGTGAGAGGTTAAAGATCCTAGTTAAAGGTACTAACACTTTCCCAAGAGTGAGGGACAGCAGTTTGAGGTCAAGGGAGTCCCACTGTGTCTAGATTTGCCAATTGCTTAACGGATGTATTTTTGGGCTTCATGCAATGAGATCTGTTTGAAGTCGAAAGATGGGTGACTAATCATTGGGGGAGAGCATACAGGATTATCTGAGGTGACATCTGCATCAAAAAAGTCAGGTGGAAGAACACTGTTAAGGTCCGTGAATGCGTTATTAATGGTATTGCCAATAGCTAGGGGTCCAGAATTGTAGTTCTATCAACATCAAGTAAAGTAGGTGATGCTTTGGGTTTGTTCCCAGTAACCTTTTGATATTATTCCAGAAAGCTGCATTTTGCCCCATGTGTCAGTAAGCACTCCTTTGTAGTATTTTTTTCAAGGTAGATGGACCTTGTACAATCATTCTGTGCTCTTTTGTATTTTTCAATGTCTGATTGTGTGCCAGTGGCTCGAACCTGATGCCAGAGGTGGTCACTAGATTTCATATGAGCTAATAAGTCTGGAGAGAGCCTGGGGTTGCAAGGGCCTTTGATTTTCTGCTTTTTTAGCAGAGCATGGGTGCCACAGGCAGCATTAAAGGTGTTGATGAAATAATCAAGTGCCATGTTGACATCCTTCACACTGTCGATGGGAGTCCAATCCTGCACTCTTAGGAGGAATTTGAGGGGTTCAAAATGCTTTAGGTACATGTTGGTGATTGTCTTTGGTGGAGGTTTGCAGAATTTGTTTGTCCATGTGCAGATGACTGGGGAATGGTCACTGAGCGTGTCCGGAAGGACAAAGTACAAGAACACAAGCACCCACTAGAACCAATACATCCAATCCTGGCAATAGTTCTCTTTGGTGTCATACTTTCTATGCATCTCCACAAAATTCTTCACTCTGCAGTCTTCCACAATGACATGAGTCATCATGGGGTGGTTGTTTGTACAAGATCACAAATTATAGCCCGACAGCAACCAACACTCATAACTAAGCGGTCCTTTCGCAAGTTTAATGCATCATACTACTTATCCGACTTAAGAAAAATTAGATGGCAAGACCTCTACTTTGCCAAAATGATCGATGAGGCGGTCACTGTCCATTACAACAACCTCACCATGCTGGCAAACAGGCATCCCCCTTTGATAAAAGTCAGGGTGCGTAAAACATCCAACCCATGGTTTACATCAGATCTCAAGGCTAAACTACTACACTGTGATAAAATCTGGGCTAAGGCTAGAAAATCCAAAAGCCCAGCTGACTGGCAAGTATTCAGAGCAGCTAGAAACACCTGCATTAAACAAATCTGCCCAAGCAAAGCCAACTATTATGCCTCCACCCTAGAACAGGCAAAATAGAATTCCCCAAAAATCTGGGAGACACTCAAGTCCATCGAAGGTTGGCCTGTAGCCTTCTCCATCACTCTGAAGATCCTCAGTGATGGTAAGGCTATGAAAAACAGCTGCCTAATCCTCGAGGAAATCAACAATCACTTTGTAACTGCTGGCCTGGCTTTTGACTTTTTGCCTTATGCCGTCTGTAGTAGCAATCAAGACTGTAATAACATTGACTCACAAACGTTGACTCGTCCACTCCAGTTGTGCCTGCTTAGCTATAAAGAAATTGAAGATTCACTTCTTAACATAGACATTCAAAAAAGTGCAGGGACGATGGTCTAGAACCTTTTTTCTTTATCTAGGCTATCTCGACCTCACCACCCCATCCTCCACATATTCAATCTTTCCATTTCCACTGCCACTGCTCCCTCCTGCTGAAAATCTGCCCACATCCTCCCATTATTCAAGTTGGGGGAGCCATGCGTCCTAAACAACTATAGGCCCATCTCCATCTTATCTGTCCTCTCTAAAGTCCTCGAAAAGCTAGTTTACTCCCAAATGAAACTCCATATCGAATCATCTTCAATCCTCAACTCTGCACAATCTGGCTTCTGACCCAACCATAGTACAGTCACAGCTCTAGAGAAAGTTACCTATGAATGGATCACAGCCATGGACTCCAAGAAAGTAATTAGTGCTGTATTTTTGGTGCAGTATTTTTAGATCTCAGCAAAGCGTTCTACACTGTCGACCACAATCTGTTAGTCTCAAGCTTAATAAAATTAGGTGCCATCCCCCCCACTTGCTACCCAGTGGTTTACCAGCTACCTATCTGGAAGGACCCATAAAGTAAAAGCTGGTGGCCTCTTTTCTGCATCCCTCCCAGTTGTCAGGGGAAGTCCCACAAGGCTTCATATTAGGTTCCATCCTCTTCTTCCTGTACATCAATAACCTTGAAAACATATATCCCCAGTCCCATCTGCATTTCTTTGCAGATGATACTGTACTGTGTACATCAGACCCTACAATGGCTGAAGTGAGGGATGTATTCCAAGCCGAATTTGCACAACTAGTAATCTATCTAATTGATGCCAAACTACTCTTCAATGCCAAGAGAACTAAGGCCATGATCTTTGCCCCAAACACTACCTCCACTTCCCTTGCAAACACACACAAAGAATTCATCACTACCTCCCTAGGTGAACCCCTTGAAATAACCTCCAAATTCAAATATCTTGGTATGTGGCTAGACAACAAGCTTTCCTTTCATGACCACCTCGACGATCTGTCAAAGAGGCTAACAATAAGGCTAGGTTTCTTCTTCTGTAACAAGTCCATCTTTCCATTGGGTACCAGAACTAGGATGGTGCAGGCCACTTTCTTGCCGCTACTTGACTAAGGAGATCTAATCTATTCCTCCGCGGTAGCCTCAGGACTCAAAAACTAGACATCCTTTACCACTGCGCCATTATGGTTCGTGACAAACCTACCCTACTAGACCCACCATTGCGATTTGTAGCTGGCGGCTGGACATCACTCTCAACTAGAAGCATGCTTCATGCTGGTATCTGACTCTTAAAGAGGACAGGAAATCATTTAAACTCGACAGCTGTTTATAAAGTTCTTATTCTCAGAAATGATATGCAATTACCCAAATTATCTATAGTTAACTATTCTTGAACAAAAAGTGATATAAAAAGCTGTACTTTGCATTGTCTTGTTTTTATGGGAAGCATTCTGTTACAGTTCTCTTCATGGAACCAATAATTTGCAGCTTAAACTATGTCATGAGTTGTGGACAGAACTCTAAGCAGTTCTGGTAGGTCAGCAGCTCATAATTAGCATTCTGCACACAAATTTTGACATAGTAAAAACTCCACATAAGAGATTCCATAAAGTGAACTGTAACAGAATGCAGCCCATTAAAATACAACAATGCAATTTACAGTTTTACCTATCACTTTTCATTTAGGTACAGTTAAATATAGATACTTTAGGAGAATGCATATCGTTTCTGAGTATAAGGACTTTATAAACAGCTGCCAATTAGCACAAATTTCCTGTCCCCTTTAAGTTACTCCTGAATGAGCTCCCGAATTATCTCACAACCCTTTTCCATATTTCCCATAGTGCCTACTCTCTTAGGAAAAATGACCTCCTGCTTCTCGATGTACTGAGAACTCGCACCTCACTTGGCAAGCAAGCCATATTGAGCATGCTCACAGCTATCTGGACCAGCTCCAAGGTGTACTGAAGCTTCCAGGTACTGTCCCTGTCAGTCTATATAAAAGGCTGGCTGCAGCAAAATAAAAGATCATGCAGCTGCTTTTCTAAATCCTAGCTCACTGATCTAACCCTAGCCCACTGCTTCCTCTTACTTACCTTGAAATTAGCTGCCTTGATACTCCAAAACAAGCACTTTGTTCCTTTTTTCTGTACTTGTATTTTTCTATGTCACTGTCATTTTATGCAACATGTTAATGCTTGCCCATAATTCTGTACTTGAATTTGTACTGTTTTTTTTTATTATGCGATCTGTAACTACCTGTCTGTGTCAAAGGACCTCCTTGTGACTGAGCTTGCTCAAAGGAGTTTTCCTACAATAAACTTGAACTAGAACTTCCCTTACCTCTTTGTGTTCCTGAATCAGTTTACCATTATTTATTAGTTGGATCTGGTTAGACCCAACCAATGGTTGTTGAACTTTTTTGACACATTTCCAAAAATGTTTTGGATTATTTGACTGCTCAAAATCTGATTTATAGTACCTCTTTTTTGCATCCGATTATTCCCTGAGCATTTATTTCACCATGTTCTATATGTATTCCAATCATCCATACTTTTTGTTCTTCTTGCTTTCTTCCATAACGTATTCTTTTATTTTTAACTGAGTTTTAAGTCTATCCATCATCCATGGAAAATTCTTATCATCTATTTTCTTTTGTACTTTAGGGGTGTGTTTTTTTATTATCTGTATTAGAGTATTTGTCAGATCTTGTAAGGCTAAATTTATATCAGGAATAAGATTTATTCTGGCTCATCTAGTTAAGCTTAAGCTTTCCCTGAAACTATTTATGTTGAAATGCTTTAACTGCCTCATCCATTTAAATTGTGGTTCAGTCCAACTTTTCTTTCCCATTTTATCTTTCACATTACTGGACAATGATCACTTATATTTTGGGGCATTATGTTTGAATCATGTGTCAATACCCTCAGAAATAAAAATTAAGTCCAAGATTGATCCTTGAGTTGAAAGTTGAGAAAATGTAGTGGGCTCCTGAGTTACTTGTTTTAATCCAACAGGCTAAAGGGCATTTTCAATTTCTGCTCCTGTTGTGTCCCCATCCTGCATTAAAATTCCCTGTGAGTACCAGTTTTGACTCTTTAACTATATCAGCTATTCTGTTTTGTAATACTCAAACTGCTTCAATTTAGTTTTTGTCCCTATTACTAATTTAAATGATGTTTTTTAAGAGGTAGTCCATTCCTTTAATACTTTCTGAAAAAATGGTTTTAATGTTTCCCAAATGTTCCCAAACATACATCATTACTCCTCTCCCTCTGCTTTCTCTATCTAATCTTTGATTTGTGTAGTTTTTAAATTAGACTTCCTTATTTTCCCCTCCCTCATGCAGCCACATTTCAGTTAATCCCTTATATATGGCTTATTTTTCTGCATCGATACAGTTAATAACCTAGTTTTGGTACAGCACTACATGCATTTTCCAGTACAATTTTTAAACTTGTAGCTTTGCCAGGCCCTGGATTTGGCTCTATCCCCCCCACACACACACACCAACAGAAGGGACTAAGATGTTTCACTCATTTTCTTCCATCCCCATTTAATGCTGTTTTTACCATGTGCACTTTACCTGAGTATAATCTCCATGCATTTGAAAACACATTTCTTCTATGTACATACAAGGGTTTGTGTCTTAGGACTGTCTTAGCAAAGGCACAACAAACTTTCATTATTATTAATTCCTTTTGGGCTCCACCTCCACTCATTTTTCTTGACCAGTTTGAGGCCCAAAAGGCAAAAACCCCACATCAATATTGTTATCTTCATGTTAATATATTTTACTACAGTATGTTGTATCTGACACATTAAATTAATCTGCATTTCTAAACAGTAATATTTCCTCTCATTGATCAATTGTATTAAAAATCGCACTCTGAGTTTGTTACTTCCTCATGAGCTAGCAATTCCCCAGATATTTTGCATACCACTCTAGCTAGACCCAATTAAGTTTCATTTTAAGCCTCCCCTGAATAACCCAGAAGTTAACATTTCATAATGCAGCCTCCCTGCAGTCACTCGCTGTAGACTCACTGGTGAATCTCACCACTTCAGCAAAAGCTACTCATCCAAAGAGCTACTCCATGCAGAACTGCCAGTTCTAAAAAGCCTTTAAACATTTGTTGCCCCACCTCCTGGTCCTAAATATTCCTGAAAGTAAGGCCACATTACTTGGCTCATCCCCAATGGTTTGACGATTTTCCCCAAGACTAACCTATCTTAACATCAGATGTAGTAAAACTGAGATAGGTAATGAATTCAAATATGTTGGTGTTACTATTGATACCCACCTCACATTTGATGCTCATAGGACCAACACTGTAAGAACTGCTTGTCAAAACTGGGTCTATTCTAACTTATTACAAAGTACCTGGCACCTGACACTAAAATCAGAATTGCCCAAAGCTGTATAGTCTCCTGATTGACTGTAGCCTCACTGTTATGGATTATGCTTTCTAATGATCCAGGCAAACAAAAGGGTCTAACCCATAAGGTTGCCCAATAGGCATCCTCACAAGGTCCACAGTCCCATCACTGCACCAATTTTGAATAACTTAGTTGGCTGAAACCTGAAACCAGAGCCCAGTTAGCCCTAACAAATTTTATGAACAGAATTCTAAATGGAAGTTCTCCCTATTATCTACCTAAGCTATGCACATATGTGGACAACCCCTTCTCTTGCTCATCTGTAAACAATCTAATAAAAGTTCTATTCATGTGCATGGGCATAGTCCAGAACTCTTTTAAATACAGAGCAGTGTCATTCTGGAACACCATCCGTTTCACTATCAGAGCTGACTCTTCTCCTAAAATGTTCACTGCCAAACTGAAAGTACATCTCCAATAGTTTAATGTCTGTATCTGCTTTGCATAACTTACAAAACACTGTTGACTTAATATGCAGTCTGAATGCCTTACTTTTGCATCGTACCAGGTCATAAGGTCGCACGCTTAATAGCGTATGGTATTATGGTGAAACCTGGACCTGTGCGGTCCTCGAGTTGGACCCCCCTGGAGTTGAGAATCTTTAGTGGGGAGTGTCCGGGGGGTACAGCCCCCTGTAATGGGGGGGTGGAGGCAGAGCCACCCACAGAACAAAGACATGATTCCTCATGGCATTAATCACACAGTGCAATAGTGCCATGCAGCATTAAGTCTTGGGACATAATGACCCTGTGCCCTTTTGCATAATGTCACTTCATTTTGTATTATGATATTTATGCACTTGTACATGTTCCTCTACCTTGTTATGTACTCCTCAGTACCCTTGTCATGCCTGAAAAAGGTGTTGCAGCATCAGTGCACTTACCCGCTCATCAAAATAAATAAAAATTAAAAAATAAACCTATTGGTGAAGGCCTTGAAAATCAGTTACCTTGTACACTAAAATTACAAGCAGCACAGTTTTTGCAGGATTAAAAACCTAAGCGGTTTTGAGAAAGCCAACTAGTGGAACATGTTAGCTGCTTGAATCTGTTACATACTAAGGATCACCAATGCTACTTTCTTGTGAAATGCCACTCTAGGTCCTGCTGCTGTCACACTCTAAGGTCTTTGTCAAGACCAGGCATGTACCAGTTTTTATGTATTACAGGTTAAAGATCCATGGCAGAAGGGCAGTAGGTAGCAACCAAAGTAACTTTGATGTCTACATGAAATATATTTTAGGTTGTAGCAAGGAGGGTTTGTGTAGTGTTCAATGTTTGTTTATGTCTTTTTGTGCTGTATTTTCACAGTAGCCCCTAACTCTAGTGTGAATCTAACAACTTTGACACCTCTTGTATGAAATCTTCTTTACTGGTGTAGTTGCATCTTAACTTTATCAGCTGGTCATACAGTATATTTTGTATGAGATGTCAGGGTTGGGATCTGGGGGCATGCAGTAGGCTGTTATCAGGTATGCTTGTTCTATACTACAGGGTACAGACTTTTTGCTGTGCAATGCAAGTATGATGGCCAGAAAATTTAGTTTTGTTTTATCACTACTAGCTGTGAATTGGAGCCCCACATCATTAGGCAGATGAAAGAAAATAAATGAAGGAACTGAGTTGTGCTTCAGACCCTCCCCCCCCCAAAAAAACACACAATATATCATCGATATATTGAACCCATTTAATAATGCCATTGTTATACAGGTTGTTTATGGGGTCACAGATGGACCCCTCCTACCACAAACCCATAACAAATTTGGCATAGGAAGGCCAATGACATGCCCTGAACTTGTATAAGTATGAATTGTCAAAAGAAAATAGATAATTATTAGTATTAGCTCAATGACTTGTACAGTACAAGATACAGGAAAGTTCAATGGGGATTTTCCAATACTTATTTCACTGCATGAATGCTTAATTCATGTTGAATCATTATTATACAGTGATGTAATTTCAGTTGTTAACCAGACTGATTATTTTTTCAAAACAAAGTCTTGAAAGTGTAAGTAGTGAGGCCCTACCTCAGTGAAACAAAGACAGTCTTTTAACTTCCTGCTGAACGAACCAGTCTATGAAAAAAGAAAGTCTTTCTTTGAGCAATGCATTACCCAAGACTGTCAACCTCCCAGCTGGTCATTTAGGCATGTGATAAAAGTCTGACGCCAAAGGAATGTCACAGCATTATGCTGCAAATTCATCTTCATCTATCAACTCCTGGTCTAGTGCCAGTTCTAAGAAGACATGAAGTTTCTTCTTGATCAGTGGTAAGGAGTTGTTAGATACTGTAGGCACCTGTAGTTATTAGAATCTTGTAGGCATTTCTAAAGCTTCATTCTTATGGTACTGTAGGCTGTGTCCATGATTACCACATACCCCCTTTATCCAAGGGTTTTACTGTAGTGTTTGACTTGCTCTTTAATTCATTAATAGCTTGTCTCTCCTCATCTCTTAAAGTGTTCTAATTCCATGCATTTTGTTGTTTTTGTTGTTTTTATAGCATATTTTGCATCAAGAAGGACCACCTGTTGGAAAGTCAGTATATCATTACTACACCACTGTGTGTGTAAAGTTGTCTTCTATTCAATTACTAGTCTTATTAATTCACATGGTACAATCTGTGTGAATTCAGCTGTTAGATCTGCTTCCTCAGTTAGCTGTTGTAGTTTGCTCTTGTTAATGGTAATCAGTATATTATCATCAAACACACAATGGGGGTTAATAGATTGAGGATCTGATGTTATTTTGAAATCCTAAAAACTTGAATGTTGTGTGAAGTTGGTAATTGATGAAATGTCTTCATCAGAATGTCTATCAACACTATTGATATTCATTTCTGATATGTTTCAGTAGTCTACTGTTTCTTACCATACTTGTTTTATCTTTAAAACTGTTTCCTTAAATTAATTTTTGAAAGAAGTTAAATAGGTCATAGGGAATGTCAAAATAATCTACAAAGGTAGGCAGGACAAATGATAGGCCATAAGACAGAACTTGCAGCTGTACATGAGTCAATACAGTACTTGAGGTGTTAATTACTATCTCTGCTTGTGAATCTAGGAGTGATTTCTCTCTTGCCTTCCCCAGCCCCTCTGCCACTCATTGTTTTTCTTTTTCTTTTCCCTCTTGATGCTTTTGTTGTTTGTGTCTCTGTGTATAGTATTTGTTGTTTTCAGTGTCTTCCCTTGACAGACTTTCTCTAAACAACTTACACTGTGAGATGTGGTAGCAGGAGAGATTGAAAGGTCACTAGAATCACAAGTGTCACTGCTTTGATTGGTAATTATGTGGTGTCTCCTATTAGCTGACCTCCCTCTAGATCTTTGTCTCTCCTGCTTATCCAACAGCCTTTTTTCTCCAAATTGTAACTTTGATTATTTAAATAGTGCTGTTTATCCAGTAGCAGTTAATGCTTGTTTCTCTCATTCATTTCTTTTTTTAAACAAGGTTTTTCTCCCCAGCCAATGAGCCCAGCTCTGCCCCAGCCTGCCACCAACTGACTGCTGGACCCTGGCACCTACCTGTTATGTTCCTCCATGGTGCCTCTTCCATGGTGGGGCCTGGAGGGGGTCCATTCCCCATCAAGCACAATCTGGTTGGGCAGGTGACACCAGGTGCCTGAGCAGGTCAGTGCTGATCTGGGTGTCATCTGCAGTCTATTTTCCATTTTCTACTTCCAGTCGGTAGTCTGCAATGGCACAATTGCATGTATGTGTGGAGGCACGCATGAACTATGCACCATCTGCCAACTGTCACACAGTGTTGCTGCTACGACTTTCCCTGCCAGCACACCTTCTGCATGACAGCACTGCACCTCCACAGGAGAGGGAGCAGCCATCGCACTCAGTCTTCTCTTCTTGTTGACCCACAGCAGCCTGAGTCCATTCCTGAATCCAGGCTGCTGGTGTGGCATCAAGTTCCTCAACCATCAATGCCACTGGTATGGCAATTCACTTTGACTACTGTTTCAGATTTCACAGGTTTATCAGTAAGTGCATTATTGACATATTTAAACAAATTTACTGCTGCACTGGTAGAGAGATCTGTATGTAAACTTTCTATTTCTCCGAGAGTTTCTGCCTGTTTGTGGTCACCCTCTGTTATCAAGCTTTCTATAGATCTCATACAGCTTTGTTTCATATTTTCCTCTCATAAATAATTATGTTGGAGATTGTCCAAACCGCATGTGGGTAGTGTGATTACTCTTAGTCCATGTGGCTTCCTGTCCTGTCTCTAAATACTTTTTTAGAGACCAAATGTTATAGTGCAATGTCATTTCCTTTGTAGCTGCGATTTCTGACTTGTTAAATATTGTATAGCTTTGATTTTACTTTTTCAGAGTCTAAAGTGGATACTGTATCAGCATTCAGTTCATCCTCAAATTCTCCATGTCTGGTAGCCAACAGAGATGTTGCAAAGTTGCAATTTACCAGCAAAGTTAAGGCAGATTCACCAAATTTGCCTTTTGCAAATTCACTTATGTTTTTCTGTTGAATGGGAAATTCACCTATGGCAACATCACTAACCTCTCACATGCAACTTCACCTTTTGGGTACACCAAGTCAAAGTTGGGTCAAATTAAAGCTCTTGCTACACAAATGGCTCAAGCTCAGCAGTCCCCTCTCCCTCCCCTCACTCCACAGCAGTCTGAAGACCATGTGCCATCCCCTGAACCACCACCACGGGCTGCATCCACTCACAATTCTCAGTTAGGAGCAATTCTAACATTTTCTTGCCTGTGTGTGATTCAGTTACACCATTTATTGCCAGTGTGGCATGCTGGAAAATACCCAGAGGATTGTTAATTACAATTGGGCTTAGTACAATTTTCCCCTAGAGCGAGTCAAATACTGCTCCAGGTACCTGTGCCCTATGTGCTGTAATTCACCAATAGGAGATACCATCTGTTTAGCCTCTGGTCTATGTATCCATACTGAGATATACAGTATGTACACAAATGGAGATGCTGAATGCAACATGTTCAGGAATGGCACAGATGGAGAATCACATTTGTGAGGGAATCTGCTATTTGGGACAGGTACGCACCATCATCCTGCCAAATCCCATATTCTCTATGAAAGAGAATGGCAGCAGATCAATTGCCATCATTTCAGTTGTTGCTGTATTCACTTCCCATGCAGTAGCATGATTGGGTGGGTATTAGGCATGATGCTCAAAAACATGCTATGCAGTGTAGACATGACCTTTCTAGGTGTTGGGCTACGAAACAGATGGACTGTCAGCTAACATTTGACTCAGGAGGATTCACAAATGTTGCTGAAGAGAAACCAGTGATTTGGGTGCTTTCTTTATCACTTAATGTTTATTGTTTTTTGTGTAAAACATGCACACTTACAATTGCATTCTGTACATTAGTATAAAGCAAACATCTGTTAACTTTATAGTCCCTCCAGCGGGAAAAATAATTCCATTGATACAAGAGACCTGATATAACTTTCATCAAGCTCAGCACTCTTGTTTGGAAATGGGAACCTATAATCCAGATCAGGCTTGGTGCCACCACAACCAGCAGTCATGGGGACACCGGCAACTTCTTCCTTGACCACTGTTCCTCAGAAGAGATTTTGCTACCTCTCAGATTGATCCTCTTGTCACCACCTCATCCAGAAGCCACAAGCATGTATACCACAGATGTGGCAGAGAATAGCTTGGCAACTCTAATGCCACCATCACTTCCACCAGTAACTCCATCACTACTACTACTAGCCACAGAGCACACAGATGAGGTTGCAGAGGTAGACTTTTAGGTGCAACAGCCTTTTGCTCTTCTTGGCTGCCTCACCAGCACCTTTTCCTTACTTGAGCATCCCCTTTCAGCCATTTTATATATTTATATTTTTAACATTGCAGTAAAAATAAACACTGAAGTAATAGTAAATACCAGCAGCAGCAGACAACACCTTTCCAGAGAGATTAGCATTGTAATTGGAATCTGAACAGAATGCTAACAGTAGCTACAGTAAACTCACACTAAAAAGTTTTTGTTTTTTTTGTATTTTATTTTTTGCACATGTGGAGACTAACACTGTATGTGCTGTCTGTAACCCTATTAATTTATCCTTATAATTACCAATAATGTAAATATCAAGGGAAAATGCTTGATCCAATCCTAATAACAGATCTAATTTTAAATGAATTGAGTCCCAAAGAGGAGTGACCTTGGGGCATTCCCATAACATATATGTATTTATTTATTTACTTATTCATTTATTTATTCATTTGTTAACCGGATTGTGCACTGATCCAAAGTCCTTTTTCAGGCATGGCACGGGCGAGATTACTGGTACATTCAGAGGTATATATATGGTATGCATGATGTGTGAGTGTAGAACACAGGAAATAGTTGAATAAGTGCATAGTGACCTTGGTTAACATCGTGAGTGGCGGAACATAGCGGAGCCATTAGTGATGCTTCCTGAGGTCACTATGCACAAATTCAGTTATCTCCCGCATTCCACACTCGCACATCACATATTTGATTTATACAATAGGACCAGTAAGTGTTGTTGTGTTGTTGTTTTTTGTGTGTGTGTGTAAAATTTGTTTTTAATTTTTAGATAAATATGTGTGACTTTTTTTGTGCTCGTTCTAGTATAAGCCCGGTTGGTAGAGTCATTAGCATCGCTGCTATTCAGCTGCTGTAGTTGTGGTCAGATTGTGCATTGTGAGTTGCTAGATTTTGTATGTGGGAGGGCCAGAGACTTCTTAGAAGATGGTGGCTTTGTTTTCTGTCTTCCGAGTTACAGGGTGAACTTTGTGGTAGCAGATTTTTTTTTATTCATACTGTTGTGATACTTTAAGTTTTTGTTTTGCTGTGGTGCTGAGCGAGTTTGTGGTCAGACTGGCGTGTTGGGGCATCCTGTAGTGAACACTGGAGCAAAGTTTTTCAGTAAGGTGTCGGACAGTGGATGAGCGGTGTGGTTAACTTTTGAAGCTACTAATTCGTGGGGAAAAGGTAGAGTGCTTTTTTTTACATTCTGTCCTGGGTTTTAGGAGTGAGGACTTCTCTTCTTTTTGATGCTGTATTTGGCTATATTTGGTACCTGAGAGACCGATGGAGGTAGTTGAGTTTCTTTGGGCATGTTTGGTTCTGTTTAATTTTTTAACTTTCATTTACTGAAAGTATGTTGGCTTTGTGGGTCTCTTACGTATCTGTATTGGTTTATTTGTTGGGTGACATATCCACTATGCAGTTTATTTTCATTTATTTTACCCAGATATGTCATGGTAGATTTATACAATGGGAGTGAATTTACACATATATACATGTTAGCACATTCACTCACCCCTGTAGTATAAATATGGATTAAGCTCCCCTGTTTAGCATGATATTTATTACAAAGATCCGAGAGCATCCTACCCATCTTATATAATTTAACAGGAGTAAAAAACAGGTTGTGTAGCACTCTGAATTGCATGAATCTCTCTATATCATGCTTAACATATTTAAATAAATCACTTCAGATAACAGGTCACTCAAAAGCCCCATGCGGTTCCGGGAGGGTATGATTCCGATATACAGTGATACTTTGTGTTTTATTTAAAAGTAGTGCTTGAAACTGTGACTTCAAAATGGATACAGCATGAGGAGAATAAGCTCCTATCACTAGAGGTAACATTTGTAAAGCATAGTCATTAGACCAGTTGCCAGATTCAAAATGATGAAGCTAGAGATGGGTGAGCTGCATAAAATACACCTTATCGGGAATATTATATTGATACGAACATACAAAATTGCCAGGAGAAACAGGCCTCATGGTCTATTGAATCTGTTTGAGTGTGCAGCTAGTTCCTCATTTCACAGCTGCCCCTCCTGTCCCCCTCTTCCCAGTATCCCTTACCCTTTCCCATGTCCCAACCCTTCTTGAAACTGCCCACTGCCTTACAGGACACTATCCTATCTGGTAAGATGTTCCATTTGTCCACCACTCTTTCAGTGAAAAAATGTCAACTCATCTCCCTTCTAAATCTTCCTCCCTCCAATCTCAGCCTATGACCTCTCATGTCCCTCCCCTTTATCATCTGGAAAATCCCTTCTGTGTTGGTCTTGTTTATCCCCTTTAGATACTTAAAGGTCTTGCTCATATCCCACATCCCTCCTCTCCTCTGGTGACTACTTACTCAGCTCTCCCAGCCAGCCCTCATAGGGCTTGCTCTGTAACCACTGGATCATCTTTGTGGCTCTTTGCTGCACCCCCTTCAACAATCTGATGTCCTTCTTCAGGAATGGGTGCCATTACTGCACACACTACTCCAGGTGGGGCCTGACCAATAACCTATACCGGGCAGGCTAACCTCCCTCCTTCTGGAGGAGATCCCTCTTGCAGTACACCCCAGCATTTTGTTGGCTTTTTGCTGCTGCCTTCCTGCACTCAACAGAGTTGTTCATGCTCCTCATAATGATTACTCCTAGGTCCTTCTCCTCTGTGGAGCTCCCAACTGTACCCCAATCAAATGATAATCCCTTCCCTGGTTCCTCACTCTGAAGTGCAGAACCTTGCACTCCTTGGCATTGAACCCCAACTTCCATGTTTCTGCCCACTCCTGCAGCTTAGTCAGGTCCTCCTGCAACTCCTTCCACCCCTCCACATTATCAACCACAGCTCCCATCTTGGTATCGTTTATGAACTGACTGATCTTGTGCCAGATCCCATGTGAGATATCTGCAATAAAAATCAGAAACAGCACCAGTCTAGGTACTGATCCCTGTGGTACCCCGCTCGTCACCACCTTTGGTGACGAGATGTCCCCCTCCTCCTCCATCACCACCACCATTTACTGCCTTCTCTTTAGCCTGTTTGTGGTCCATTTCACCATTTTTGTCCTGTCCCCACATGTTCCAGTTTCCACCCCCTCTCTGCCATGTGACACTGAATCAAAGGCCTTGCTGAAGTCTAAATACATGACATCCACTGCATGGCCCTTGTCCAGTTCTCTTGTCACCCAGTCGTAGTACTCTACAAGGTTTGTCTGGCAGGATCAGTCCACTACAAACCCATGCTATTGACCATCCGGGAGACTATTTTCTTCCAAGAAGCTCACTAGCCTCTCTTTTGCAGAGAAGGGTGGCCAAGATGTTGTATTTCAGCAAATTTTAGAAGTACACTGTTGGAAGTAATGTGCTCCATAGTTTGTATTTCAGGAATAGGCCAACAAGGAGGGGTAGAAACCTGCCCTGCCACCTTAAAATTAGGATTGGTCACAATAGGTTGTGATAAATCCTGTTGAAGGTCAAGGTGAAGTAGTTTACAAAGCTGCCTATGGGCTTTCAGCGAGACTGCTATGGGGTGGTCCATATGGAGAAGACAGTTAGATTAGGGGGTGAATATAACAAATAGATAATATTAACATTTGATTGTTTGGCCAACGAGAATTCTATATCCAACCACTGTGGAGTATAGGCAGTGGATGTCTCTCCAGGCACATCACAATACCACTAAAGATATTTATTACTATGAAGAGCCAGGTAATATATGTAAAAGCTAGGAAGACAAAGTTCCCCTTCTAACATACGGTTGGTAAGCTTATAAAAGGCTCTAAGGGGGTGTTTTACCCTGCAAAGGAAAACCACAAGTAAAGCTATGTAGTTTAGTGACATTGCTGAAGGACTGAGGGGAAGGTTTGTCTCTTTGCAGATGATACCAATAGCTGCAACAGAGTAGACACTCCAGAGTAGGTTGAAAGAATGACAATGGATCTGGGAAAGCAGGAAAAATGGTCCAAAGTGTGGCAATTAAAAATTAATGCAAATAAGTGCATAATCTTGCACCTGGTGTGAAGAAATCCTGCAGAGAGCTACGGGATGGGGGGGGGGTGACAATCATCAAGGAAGAAAGGTATTTAGGGATAATCATCTCAGATGACCCAAAGGTGGCAAAACAATGTAACAAGGCCCTGGGGAGGGCTGGTAGGATGCTGGGGTGCATATGAAGGGGTATCACTAGCAGAAGAAGGCAAGAGGTGATGCAATTGCACAAAACACTGGTGAGGCCTCATCTAGAATACAGTGTTCACTTCTGGAGGCTGCATCTTTGCAAGGACATAGACAGGGTGGAGGTGATCCAGAGAAGGGTGATCAAGAGGTTGTGCGGCTTGCATCATAAAACATATGAGGACAGATTAAAAGACCTCAATATGGATACAGAGGAAGAGAAGATGGAATGGAGGGACATGATAGAGATCTTCAAGTATTTTAAAGGCTTGAACACAGTGCAGGTTAGTGACATCTTTCAGTACATGAGTTGTACAAGGATGAGGGGGCACAATATAAGATTGAAAGGCAGCAGGGTAAGGTGAAATGTGTGGAAGGTTTTCTCCAGGGACAGGGTGGAAGATGCTTAGAATAGCCTGCCCCAGGAAGTGGTGGGTGCTAACACAGTGGGGGAATTCAGTTATGCATGGGATTGACATAAAGTAACCCTAGATTTGGGAAAGAGAGGCAAAAGCTAATGACCAAGTAGAGTCAGTGGCCATTAATTCAGGCAGGGAATATGGGCAGACTAGGCTGGCCTAGCGGTCCTTATCTGCTATCATCTACGCAGAGTATGTTACTATGTTACTATGTTTAGAAACCATGTTTGAGTGAGGTTAAGTTTAACATACTAAGAGGATATAAGACCCCTCAGCAGGAGATTCATTTTGACTACATTAACCCTACTCCAGAGAGTAAGGGGAAGGTGAGCCCAATAAGCCAAGCCTTGTTTTATCTGGTCCAACAAATTATCCAAGTTATACTTTTGTGGCTTTGTAAAAGATGTACTCCAATGAATACCTAAATATTTAAGTTTATCAGGTATACATACAAACCCCAAGTCATCCTCTTCAGTCTTAAAGGTTTGACTATTAAGCAGCATCATTTCAGTTTTATCGACATTTAATTTATAATTAGAAAAGGAGACAAAACTAAGTATATTTAAAATGGCTGGTTGGGAAGTCTTTGGCTGTAGGAGGTGCAGGAGAAGGTCATTAGCATATACAGCAAATTTATACTGCCTGGACCCAACCATCACTTCTGCACTGCAGGTGTTGCATTAATTTTCATAATTAATGGCTTGAGGGAAAACATTTAACAATAGTGGAGAAAAGGGACATCCCTGTTGTGTACCTCATTGTAAAGTAATGGTTTCAGAACATGTTCCATTACAAAGTATTCTAGCTGTAGGGTTCATGTAAAGTATCCAGATCCATGTAATAAAGTCCAGGGGAATACCAAAATTTTCTAATACAATGAATAAATAGCTCCATGAGACCCAATCAAAAACTTTCTCTGCATCCGGGGATGCCAACACCGCTGTGTCATGGCTCTCCCTTGACACAGAGAAAATGTGCCATTGTTTTGCATTATATTTTTTAACATGACTACGGGGATTAAGAAGACATACATGATGGGGTAATTCAAAACAAATTACAGTAAATAATACCATCACTTCAAGAACTAAAGAAAATAAGCACAATCAATATAGAAACAGGCTGACAAATAATTAATTTAACCACACAAAACTGTGCTACAGAAATAAAATGAAAAAATCACAGACCACACAGACCACAGACAAACATTATTAAGATGGAAGACTGAGGAAAACAAATTAGACTAGTGCTCACAGGGCTGCCTTGATTGCTAGCTAAAAAAAAAACTCCACTCTGCCACACATCATGTTTCACTAGACAGAACAATACAATTACGTTCGCCTAAATAAAACTACAAACACATAACAGTAATCTAGCTGCACAAGACAATCGAGATATTTATTGTGAGTGATTTTGTTCAAAATACTCCCCATTTGGAGTAGTTTTATAGGTTTTTTGCTCAGACAAGCAATGACAGAATTCTCTTCAACTGTCTCTTTGTAAGACTGCACTGAATGCATGACATGTAGCTCATTTCAGTGCTATGCGACCTCCAATCCATGGTACATTGCAAATTTTGCCTGTGGGCCCAACTTTGTCCAACTTAACCAGCAAAGTTACCAAATTTGCCATTCGCAACATTAGCCCTATTCTGCAAATTGAAACTTCACATGGTGGATTAACTTTGTGAACTGTTGTGAATTTGCAAATTAATACATGAAGCAAAGTTACTAGCTTCATACACCTCTAGTAGCCAGGCTTATGCTTGTCAATGTGTATGCCATAGCCCCTTCTTGTGTGATGCCAGCTGTGGCTTGGATTCATGGCAACTTTACTTCATGATCTCTAGATTTATCGATTGTCTGGCCATAGAAAACAATATGGGCAGCTTGCTAAAAATGAATCCAGGATAATTAGCACAAAGTCAGCAGTGCTGTTAGTGAGGACTGGGTGATCAGCAAATACATGGCCAAACAAAATCAAATATTTTATTTGTGTCTAGGATTACAAAGTACCTTTGAGCCAAGGCTCTTTTACAAAGGTTCCACGTCATGCTGGTTACAGGGTAACAGACACTAAAACATAAAACAGTTACAGGCACATGGTTTTAGGCAGTAACTTTGCTTGACAAAATCAGACTGAATGATGAGTAACTCAAGCAACAATAGGAGGAAGAGGGCAAGAAAGGGAGAGGGCTGAGGGTAGGGGAAGGCATAGGTGTAGATGGTCAGGGTGAGGCAGCTGAAGGGTCTTGTCAGGACAGATACAGGACAAGTGCATTAGAAGCTGCATTGGATAGGTAAGTGCAAGAAGAAATGGCAGAAACTGACACCTATAAGGTTAGAAGCAGCGTAGGGAATGAAAATGTTATGGGGTGCAAGCACAGGTGGAGGTGCAGTTATGGAGTGGCGGAGCTTTTTTTGAATGGTGGCTAAGCATTCCTTCCAGCCAGTGGATTTATTAATTAAAGTGCACAGTGCATCTTAAACAAAAATAATAAATGGTGAAACCATTAGAAGACGAGCCCTAGGCTTCAAGTTAAAAAAAAAAAAAAACTCTTCCTCAGGGAGACTGGCTACCACAGTGCAAACAGCCCTTCTATACAGTGCCATACATGTAATAATAATTAATCAATTAAAATTAATGATGTTGTAATTATAAACAGTACAAAATGCAAGGGAGGATGAGATCTTTTAACAACCCTCAGTTGGAAGGAATGTTTGGCCATGTATGTTTTTCTAGGATTGTACAGAAACAATGTTGTAGATATGAATACTTCCATATGCCATCTAGTCTGTGAAGTCTAGTGTTTATTTTTATTTATTTATTTAAGTCTCGGATTACATATACCTTTGAGCTAAGAGCTCTTTTACAAAGGTTCCACATCAGAAGAAAGGACAACAGGTTAAACAGGACACTAAAGTATGGTACAATAAAGTATAAATAGGAGGTACAAAAATCATAATGGACACAAAATCATAATGAACGGTCAAACTAAAATAACAAAGACACATTATGCTAATCAGTTTCAGACAGAGGAAAATGCATACAATACATTGATATCAGCCAGCAGGCTTTGTCAAGACAAACAGGGCACGGGGTGTAGGAAGGGATGTGGGTGAGTGGGCTAGGAAGAGTAAGAGAGGGGGGGTGAGATTGGAGGGTGTAAGGAGAGGTGGGGCAAGGAGAGGGGGAGGAAGGGTGGAGAGAGCAGGTAGGGGGATGCAGGGGGAGGGGTAGGAGGCAACAGTGCTAAGTAGCTGTGAAAGAGGTTGAGTGCTAAGGCTGAGGTTTGGGAAAGCAGGATTAAGGGAAAGAGTCACAGGTGCTAGCTGTAGAAAGTAGTGACCGAAGCTTGACTTTGAAAGGGCCCAGCTTAGTTTTAGAGGTGATGTCACTGTTGAGAACATTCATCCAGAGGGGTATCCTGTAGGCAAATGATCATTGATCTTGGGTGCTTTGGCAATGAGGGACCTGTAGGAAATAAGAATCAGAACCTCAGGTGCAGCGTGGATTACGACTGGAGCTTAGAAGATCTTGTATTCCAGCTGGCAAGAGGCATAAGGCTATTTTCTAGGCTATCAGGGAAGTCTGATGTTTGAAGCAATTTTTAAGCTGTAGCAAACTGGTTAGGACATAGAGGTCACACATGTGGGTGAGATGGTGGGCTCCTGAGATGAGACAACATGCCTTGTTAAGAGCAGAGGAGATATGCTGAAGGGCGGTATCAGTCACAGAGCCATAGATGATCAGTCCATAGTCAATTATAAAAATAATAGAGCTCTGCACAGCTATCCTTAAGGCTTCAGGGGTCAGAGATTGCCTGTGTCTGTAGAGTAGACCAATATGACTATTTACAGCTTTAGAGATGTTGGGCCAGATTCAGAGAAGACAACGCAGGATGCAAGGCAACTTGCATTGGAAAATATGATGCAAGTCGCACTTGCATCCCGCGTTGCGTCCCCGCGGGATTCACATAGGCAGCCTGCGACATGCGGCAGGCTACCTGCGCCCAACGGTACCTATGCACCTGAAATCTCCTTGCGACATGGTGGAAGGGGGTTTCTGGCAGCATTTGCACCCTATTCAGGTACAGTGGCCACTATGTCCACTGATGGGAGTCAGAGACAACTACCAGTGAACATCTTTTAAAGACCAGTAACGCCAACAAAAAGGTGATTTAATTAGTCTTTGCTGTTCACTGGAGGTTGCCACTGTGTCCCAACCCCAAAACCTCTGCGGGGTTACTGACCCCCCATGGACTCTGGGGCCAGGCATGGCATGCACTGTGCCAGGCAGGGTGAGTGGCACACTCCTAATGCCCAGACCCCCCCACACACACATTGAGAGCCCCCCATGCCCTGGGACAAGATCCCTCCACCATCCCCATAACCCCCTGATAGCCTAGTGCCCCTCCACCCCACAGTGTGAGACCCCCACACCCATAATACCCCACCGGTGACTGGTACAGCCCTCCCTCACTACCTGGGCCAGTCGCCAAAGCACCTGCCGTGGTGTGTGTGTTGGGGGTGGGGGACCACTGGGCCTCAAGGTCAGGTAAGGGTACATGCTCTGTGGGGTCCATTGCAAGGGAGCTTGGGGCTGGTGCCCACACCGTATGGGGCCTTGGAGGTGGGCATGGGGGTCATGCAACTGCTGCCCTGTGTCCTGTGGCATTCCGGGGTGCTGCTCCCTACCTAGTGCATCTATTGCAACTCACAGGATGCAGACCACTGCACCTGCTCTAATCCTGAATCGGGTGCACAGACCAGGGTACAGGGCAGGTCACTACAAGCTGCCATTGCCGCAGCTTGCAGCAGACCTCTCTGAATCCAGCCTGTTATCTATATGCATCCCATATGAAAGGTTGCTGTCTATGGTGACTCCAAGATACTTAAAGAATTGTACCTGTTCGAGGGCAGTACCAAGGCAGTAGATGATAGTCAGAGGATGTTTTCTGTGCTTTTTATGGGAGCTGCTGAAGAGCATAGGCTTAGTTTTGTTATAGTTTAGTACCAACGTGTGATGATAAACCATTTCTCTACTGAGGTAAATCTGAGTTGTAGCTGGTTCTCAAGGGGTATAGCCTCTGGAGGAGTTGTGTAAATTATGGCATCATCTGTGTAGGGAAGGATTTGTTCAGGGCAGGAGCTTGGGACACTGTTTAGGAAGAGACTAAATAGGAGTGGGCCCAGGATGGATCCTTGAGGAACGCCAGAGTGAACAGGTCTTGAGTCAGAGAGGACGTCGGTAATTTTGACTTGTTGAGTGCGGTTGTCCAGATGACTTTTAAACCAGGCAGAGGAGTCAGAGGAGTGCCCTGCATTAAGTAGTTGTTCCAGTAGTAGAGGGTGATGGACCATGTCGAATGCTTTTGTCACGTCGATGAAGGCAGCACCAACTAACTGACCATGGTCCAGGGAGCTGTGTATAGAATCGGTGAATTCCATAAGGGCCGAGGTGGTGCTATCCCCTTTTCTGAACCCATGTTGTTGGGCACATTGGATCTTATGTTTGTCAAGATAATCAGTAAGCTGGTCAGCTACAATCTGTTCAAGAGCCTTAGAGAGAGGTGGTAATATGAAGATGGGCCAGTAGTTCACGTGAAGTGTCCTGTCTCCTCTTTTATAGACCAGGGTAGCCATGGCTGATTTCCATTTACTGGGGAACTGTGCAAGTCTGAGTGAGAGGTTAAAGATCCTGGTTAAAGAAACTAACACTTCCTCAAGGGTGAGGGACAGCAGTTTGAGGTCAAGGGAGTCCCACTGTGTCTAGATTTGCCAATAGCTTAACGGATGTATTTTCCGGACTTCATGCAATGAGACTTGTTTGAAGTAGAATGATGGGTGACTGATCATTGGGGGAGAGCTTACAGGATTAGCGGAGGTGACATCTGCATCAAAAATGTCAGGTTCCCAGTAACCTTTATGATATTATTCCAGAAAGCTTTACCTTTGCCCCATGTGTCAGTAAGCACTCCTTTGTAGTATTTTTGTTCAAGGCAGATGCACCTTGTGCAATCTTTCTGTGCTCTTTTGTATTTTTCAATGTCTGATTGCATGCCAGTGGTTCCAACCTGATGCCAGAGGTGGTCCCTTGATTTCATATGAGCTAATAAGTCTGGAGAAAGCCAGGGGTTGTAAGGGATATTGATTTTCTGCTTTTTTTAGCAGATCATGGATGTCACAGGCAGCATTAAAGGTGTTGATAAAATAATCAAGTGCCATGTTGACATCCTTCACACTGTTGATAGGTGTCCAATCTTGCACTCATAGGAGGAATTTGAGGGGTTCAAGATGAGCCCGTGTTAGGTCCCTGCTGGTGATTGTCTTTGGTGGAGGTTTGCAGAATTTGTTTGTCCATGTGCAGATGACCGGGGAATGGTCACAGAGCATGTCCGGAAGGACAAAGTACAAGAAGACAAGCACCCACTAGAACCAATAAATCAAATCCCGACAACAGTTCTCACTTTGATGTCGTACTTCCTACGCATCCCCAAAAATTCTTCACTCTGCAGTCTTCCACAATGACATGAGTGATCATGGGGTGATTGTTTGTACAAGATCACAAATTATAGTCCAACGGCAACCAACGCTCATAACTAAGCGGTCCTTTCGCAAGTTAAATGCATCTTACTACTTATCCGACTTGAGCAATATTAGATGGCAAGACCTCTACCTTGCCAAAATGATTGATGAGGTGGCCACTGTCCATAACGACAACCTCACCATGCTGGCCAACAAGCATGCCCCTTTGTTCAAAATCAGGGTGCGTAAAACATCCAACCCATGGTTTACATCAGATCTCAAGGCTACAGTACTACACCATGATAAACTCTGTGCTAAGGCTAGAAAATCCAAAAGCCCAGCTGTCAGGCAAGCATTCAGAGCAGCTAGAAACACCTGCATTAAACAAATCTGCCCAAGCAAAGCCAGCTATTATGCCTCCATCCTTGACCAGGCAAAAGGGAATTCCCCAAAAATCTGGGAGACATTCAAGTCCATCGAAGGTCGGCCTGTAGCCTTCTCCATCACTCTGAAGATCCTCAGTGATGGTAGGGCTATGAAAAACAGATGCCTAATCCTCAATGAAATCAACAATCACTTTGTAACTGCTGGCTTAGCTTTCGACTCTTCGCCTTAAGCAGCCTGTGGTAGCAACCAAGACTGTAATAACACACTCGCAAACTTCGACCCGTCCACTCCAGTTGTGCCTGCTTAACAATAAAGAAATTGAAGATTCACTTCTTAACATAGACATTCAAAAAAGTGCGGGGACGATGGTCTAGAACCTTTTTTTCTTAAACTAGGCTATCTCAACCTCACCACCCCTATCCTCCACATATTTAATCTTTCCATTTCCACTGCCACTGTTCCCTCCTGCTGAAAATCTGCCCACATCCTCCCATTATTCAAGTCATTGGACCCATGTGACCTAAACAACTTTAGGCCCATCTCAATCTTACCTGTCCTCTCTAAAGTCCTCGAAAAGCTAGTTTACTCCCAAATGAAGCTCCATATCGAATCATTTTCAGTCCTCAACCCCGCACAATCTGGCTTCCCGGCCCAACCATAGTACAGTCACTCACTAGCGAAGGTTATCAATGAATGGATCACAGCCACGGATTCCAAGAAAGTTATTGGTGCAGTATTTTTAGATCTCAGCAAAGCATTCAACACTGTCGACCACAATCTCTTAATCTCAAGCCTAATAAAATTAGGTGCCATCCCACCTTGCTGCCCAGTGGTTTACCAGCTACCTTTCTGGAAGAACCCATAAAGTAAAAGCTGGTGGCCTCTATTCTGCATCCCTCCCAGTTGTCAGAGGGAGTCCCACAAGGCTCCATATTAGGTCCTATCCTCTTCTCCCTGTACATCAATAACCTTGATGCACATATATCCTAGTCCCATCTGCATTTCTTTGCTGATGATACTGTACTGTATACATCAGGCCCTACACTGGCTGAAGTGAGGGATGTACTTCAAGCTGACTTTGCACAACTGCAAATCTACCTAATAGATGCCAAAATACTCCTCAATGCCAAGAAAACTAAGGCCATGATCTTTGCCCCAAACACCAGCTCCACTTCCCTTGCAAACACACACAGAGAATTCATCACTACCTCCCTAGGTGAACCCCTTGAAATCACCTCCAAATTCAAATATCTTCGTATGTGGCTAGACAACAAGCTTTCCTTTCATGACCACCTTGACGATCTGGCAAAGAGGTTGAAAATTAGGCTAGGTTTCTTCTTCTGTAACAAGTCCCTCTTTCCATTGGATACCAGAACTAGGCTGGTCCAGGCCACTTTCTTGCCGCTACTCGACTATGGAGATGTAATCTATTCCTCCGCAGTGGCCTCAGGACTCAACAAACTAGACATCCTCTACCACCACTCCATATGGTTCATGACAAACCTACCTTACCGAACCCACCATTGCGATTTGTACCTAGCCACTGGCTGGACATCACTCTAAACTAGAAGCATGCTTCATGCTGGTATCTGGACTCTTAAAGAGGACAAGAAATCATTTCAAACTGATAGCTGTTTATTAAGCTCTTATTATCAGAAATGATATGCAATCACCTAAATTATCTATATTTAACTATACTTGAATAAAAAGTGATATAAAAAGCTGCACTTTGCAATGTCTTTTTTTTTGGCAGCATTCTGTTACAGCTCTCTTCATGGAACCAATAATTTGGAGTTTAGACTATGTCATGGGTTGTGCACAGAACTCTAAGCAGTTCTGGTAGGTCAGCAGCTCATAATTAGCATTCTGTACACAAATTGTGACATAGTAAAAACTCCACATACGTGATTCCATGAAGTGAACTGTAACAGAATGCAGCCCATAAAAATACAACAATGCAAATTACAGTTTTACCTATCACTTTTCATTTAGGTACAGTTAAATATGGATACTTTAGGAGAATGCATATAGTTTCTGAGTATAAGGACTTTATAAACAGCTGCCAATTAGCATACATTTCTCGTACCCTTTAAGTCACTCCTGAATGAGCTCCCAAACTATCTCACAACCCTTTTCCATATTTCCCATAGCACCTACTCTGTTAGGAAAAATGACCTCCTGCTCCTCAATGTACTGAGAACTCGCACCTCATTCGGCAAGCAAGCCATAACGAGCATGCTCCCAACTATCTGGACCAGCTCCAAGGCATAATGAAGCTTCCAGTTACTGTCCCTATCAGCCTATATAAAAGGTTGGCTGCAGCAAAAATAAAAGATACATGCAGCTGCTTTTAAATCCTAGCCCATTGATCTAACCCTAGCCCACTGCTTCCTCTTACTTACCTTGAAATTTGCTGCCTTGATACTCCAAAACAAGCACTTTGTTCCTTTTTTTCTGTACTTGTATTTTTCTATGTCACTGTCATTTTTATGCAACATGTTAATGCTTGCCCATAATTCTGTACTTGAATTTATACTGTTTTTTCGATTATGTAATCTGTAACTACCTGTCTGTGTCAAAGGACCTCCTTGTGAATTAGCTTGCTCAAAGGAGTTTTCCTACAATAAACTTGAACTTGAAATTGAACTTCCCCTACTCCTTTCTGCTCCTGAATCAGTTTACCATTATTTATTAATTGGATCTGGTTAGACCTAACCAATGGTCGTTGAACTTTTTTGACACATTTCCAAAAATGTTTTGGATTATTTGACTACTCAAAATCTGATTAATAGTACCTCTTTTTTGCATCCGAATATTCCCTGAACATTTATTTCACCATGTTCTATATGTATTCCAATCACCCATACTTTTTGTCCTTCTTGCTTTCTTCCATAACCTTTTTTTTATTCTTAACTGAGTTTTAAGTCTATCCATCATCCATGGAAAATTCATATCATCTCATTTCTTTTGTACTTTAGGGGCATTTTTTTTATTATCTGTATTAGAGTATTTGTCAGATCTTGTAAGGCTAAATTTATATCAGGAATAAGATTTATTCTGGCTCATCTAGTTAAGCTTAAGCTCTCCCTGAAACTATTTATGTTGAAATGCTTTAACTGTCTCATCCATTTAAATTGTGGTTCAATTCTACTTTGTCTTTCCCATTTTATCATACACATTACTGGACAATGATCACTTATATTTTTGGGCATTACGTTTGACTCAGGTATATCAATACCCTCAGAAATAAAAATTCAGTCCAAGATTGATCCTTGATTCGAAAGTTGAGAAAATTTAGTGGGTTCCTGAATTACTTGTTTTAAATCCAACGGACTAAAGGAAATTTACAATTTCTGGCTCCTATTGTGTCCCCATACTGCATTAAAATTCCCTATTAGTACAAATATTGACTCTTTTACTGTATCAGCTATTCTGTTTTGTAATACCTCAAATCCCTTCAATTTAATTTTTTGTCCCTATTACTAATTTAAGTGATACAATGTTCTTTAAGAGGTAGTCCATTCCTTTAATACTTTCTGAAAAAATGGTTTTAAAGTTTCCCAAATGTTCCCAAATATGCATCATTACTTCTCTCTGTCTGCTTTCTCTATCTTATCTTTGAGTTTTGTAGTTTTTAAATTGGACTTCCTTATTTTCCACTGCCACATGCAGCCACGTTTCAGTTAATCCCTTATATATGGCTTCTTTTTCTGCACCAATACACTTAATTCATATATTTTTGGTTCAACACTACTTGCATTTTCCAGTACAATTTTTAAACTTGTGGCTTTACCAGGCCCTGGATTTGGCTCTATTCCTCCCTTCACCCCCCACACACACACCAACAGAAGGGCCTTAGATGTTCCACTCATTTTTCTTCCATCCTCATTTAATGTTGCCTTTACCAAATGCACTTTACCTGAGTATTATCTCCTTGCATTTGAAAACAATTTTCTTCCATATGCATACAAGGATTTGTGTCTTTGGACTGTCTTAACAAGGAACAACAAACTTTCATTATTATTAATTCCTTTTGGGCTCCCTGTCCGCTCATTTTTCGTGACCCAAAAGGCAAAACCCCCACATCAATTTTGTTATTTTTGTGTTAGTGTATTTTACTACAATGTGTTGTATCTTACAAATTAAATTAATCTTATCTTTTAAACAGTAATATTTCCTCTCACTGATCAATTGTCTAAAAAATCACACTCAGTGTTTGTTACTTCCTCATGAGCTAGCAATTCCCCAGATATTTTGCATACCACTTTAGCTAGACTGAGTTAAGTTTCATTTTAAACCTCCCCTGAATAACCCAGAAGTTAACATTTCATAACGCAGCCTCCCTGAAGCCTCTCGCTGTAGACTCACTGGTGAATCTCACCACTCCAGCAAAAGTCACTCATCTAAAGAGCTGCTCCATGCAGAACCGCTAGTTCTAGTAAGTCTTTAAACATTTGTTGCTCCTCCTCCTGGTTCTAAATATGCCTAAAAGTAAAGCCACGTTATTTGGCTTATCCCCAAATGTTAGAGGATTTTTCTAAGACTTACCTATCTTAACCTTAGATGCAGTAAAACTGGAGCAAGGTAATGAATTCAAATATGTTGGTGCTACTATTGATACCCACCTCACATTTGATGCTCATATGACCAACACTGTAAGAACTGCTTGTCAAAAACTGGGTCTATTCTAACTTATTATAAAGTACCTGGCACCTGACACTAAAATCAGAATTGCACAAAGCTGCATAGTCCCCCTGATTGACTATAGCTCCACTGTTATGTATGACGCTTTTCTAATGATCCAGGCAAAGAAAAGAGTCTTAACCCACAAGGTTGCCCAATAGACATCCTCACAAGGTCCACAGTCCCATCACTGCACCGATTTTGAATGACTTAGTTGGCTGCAACCTGAAACCAGAGCCCAGTTAGCCCTAGCAAATTTTATGAACAGAATTCTAAATGGAAGTTCTCCCTAATATCTATCCAAGCTATTCACATATGTGGACAACCACTTCTCTTGCTCATCTGTAAGCAATCTAATGAATGTTCCATTCATGTGCCTGGGCATAGGCCAGAACCCTTTTAGATACAGAGCAGAGTCATTCTGGAACGCTATCCCTTTCACTATCAGAGCTGACTTTTCTCCTAAAATGTTCACTGCCAAACTGAAAGTACATCTCCAACAGTTTAATGTCTGTATCTGCTTTGCATGACTTAAAAAACACCGCTGACTTAATATGTTGTCTGAATGCCTTACTTTTGCATCATACCAGGTCATAATGTCGCATGCTTAATATTGTGTGGCATTATGGTGAAACCTGGACCTGTGCACTCCCTGAGTTGGACCCCCCCCAGAGTAGAGAATCTTTAGTGGTGGGGTTGGGGGGTGAAGCCCCCCCTAATGGGGGGTGTAGGAGCAGAGTCCCCCACAGAACAAAGACACGATGCCTCATGGCATTAATCACACAGCTCAATAGTGCCATGCAGCATTATGTCTTGTGACATAATGACCCTGTTCCCTTTTACATAATGTCACTTCAGTTTGCATTATGATACTTATGCACTTGTATGTGTTCTACTACCTTGTTATATACTCTTCAGTACCCTTGCATGCCTGAAAAAGGTGTTGCGGATTCAGTGTACTTACCCACTCATCAAAATAAATAAATAAAAATTAAAAAATAAACCAATTGGTGAAGGCCTTGAAAATCAGTTACCTTGTACACTGAAATTACAAGCAACACAGTTTTTGCAGGATTAAAAACCTAAGAGATTTTGAGATAGCCAACTGGTGGAACATGTTAGCTGTTGGAATTTGCTATGTACTAAGGGATCACCAATGCTACTTCTCTTGTGAAAGACAAAGAACCTCTGTGTGCAAACACTGAGGCAAGGGTTACCCAAAAGGGCATTTGGCTGGGAAGCCAAGTTTCAAGAAAATACAAAAATCACACATGCCCACACAATGCAAAGCATCATTGGCTGCATATGCAAATCACCACAGAATGTTATGCTGGTTCAACTTTAAGTAGAACTGCATGGTGGTGAAAGGCCTCTCACACAGTTTGCAAAGGGTGCTAACAGATGACATAGACACATGTTTCATCCTACCAGGACTCATCAGTATGCCTCGTCTGTTTGACACCTAGTGGAATGAACCAGCTACCCTAAGACAGTCTGTCTGGTTATGTTGTGGTGAACCCATTAAAATAAAAACTATTTAAGATAAAGAACTTCTTGTATTAAACACTGAGGCAGGTTAGCTTCCTAAAGGGCATTTGATGAGAAGCCATGTTTCAAGAAAATACAAAATCACACATGCCCACACAATGCAAAGCATCATGGGCTGCATATGCAAATCACCACAGAATGTTATGCTGGTTCAACTTTAAGCTTGTGTGGGCATGTGTGATTTTGTATTTCTTGGAACTTGGCTTCCCAGCCAAATGCCCTTTGGGGTAACCCTTGCCTCAGTGTTTGCGCACAGAGGTTCTTTCTCTTTTAAATAGTTTTTTATTTTAATGGTATCACTACAGCATAACCCAGACAGACTGTCTTAGGTTAGCTGGTTCATTCCACTGGAGTGACAAACAGATGAGGCATACTGATGAGTCCTGGTAGGATGAAACATGTGTCTATGTCATCTGTTAGCACCCTTTGCAAACTGTGTGGGAGGCCTTTCGGCACCATGCAATTCTGCTTAAAGTTGAACTAGCATAACATTCTGTGGTGATTTGTTTATGCAGCCCATGATGCTTTGCATTGTGTGGGCATGTGTGATTTTGTATTTTCTCTTGTGAAATTCCACTTTAGGTCTTGTTGCTGTCATACTCTTAAGGTCTTTGTCAAGACTAGGCATGTACCAGTTTTTATGTATTACAGGTTAAAGATCCATAGCAGAAGGGCAGTAGGTAGTAACCAAAGTAACTTTGATGTCTACCTGAACTATATTTTTATTTTGTAGCAAGGAGGGTTTGTGTAGTGTTTAATGTTTGTTTATGGCTTCATGTGCTGTATGTTCACAGTAGCCCCTAACTCTAGTCTGAATCTAACAACTTTGACACCTCTTGTAAGAAATCTTCTTTATTGATGTAGTTGCATCTTAACCTTATCAGCTGGTCATACAGTATATTTTGTATGAGATGTGAGGGGTGGGAGCTGGGAACATGCAGTAGGCTGCTACCAGGTATGCCTGTTCAATACTACAGGGTATAGACCTTTTGCACTGCAATGCAAGTATGATGTCCAGAAAATTTAGTTTTGTTTTATCACTACTAGCTGTGAATTGGAGCCCCACATCATTAGGTTGATGAAAGAAAAGAAATGAAGGAACTGAGTTGTGCTTCAGACCCCTTCCCCCCATCAAATACACACAATATATCATTGATATATTGAACCCATTTAATAATGCCATTGTAATACAGGTTGTTTATCGGGTCACAGATGGACCCCTCCTCCCACAAACCCATAAAAAAGGTTGGCATAGGAAGGCCAATGACATGCCCCGGCCATGCCCTGAACTTGTATAAAGTATGAATTGTCAAAAGAAAAATAGTTAATTGTTAGTATTAGCTCAATAGCTTGTACAGTACAAGATACAGGAAAGTTTAATGGGGATTTTTCCAATACTTATTTCACTGCATGAATGCTTAATTCATGTTGAATCATTGTGTACAGTGATGTAATTTCAGTTGTTAACCAGACACGATTATTTTTCAAAACAAAGTCTTGAAAGTTTAAGTAGTGAGGCCCTACCTCAGAGAAACAAAGACAGTCTTTTAACTTCCTGCTGAATGAACCAGTCAATGAAAAAGGAAAGTCTCTATTTGAGCAATGCATTACCCAAGACTGTCAACCTCCCAGTTGGTCATTTAGGCATGTAATAAAAGTCTGTCGTCAAAGGAATGTCACAGCGTTATGCTGCAAATTCTTCTTCATCTGTTAACTCCTGGTCTAGTGTCAGTTCTAAGAAGACATGTAGTTTCTTCTTGATCAGTGGTATGGAGTTGTTAGAATGGCACCTGTAGTTATTAGAATTTTGTAGGCATTTCTAAAGCTTCATTCTTATGGTACTGTAGGCTGTGTCCATGATTACCACATACCCCCTTTATCCAAGGGTTTTACTGTAGTGTTTGACTTGCTCTTTAATTCATTAATAGCTTGTCTTTCCTCATCTGCTAAAGTGTTCTAATTCCATGCATTTTGCTGTTTTTGTTGTTGTTTTTTATAGCTTCTTCTGCATCGAGAAGGACCGCCTGTTGGAAAATCAAAATATCATTACTACACTCACTGTGTGGTATAAAGGTTGACTTCTGTTCAATTATTAGTCTCATTAATTCACATGGTCCAATCTGTGTGAATTCAGCTGTTGGATCTGCTTCCTCAGTTAGCTGTTGTAGTTTGCTCTTGTTATTGGTAATCAGTATATTATCATCAAACACATAATGAGGGTTAGTAGATAGAGGATCTGCTGTCTTCATCAGAATGTATAGCAGCACTATTGATATTAATTTCTGATATGTTTGCCAGTTTAGTGTTTCTTACCATACTTGTTTTATTTTTAAAACTGTTTCCTTAAATTAGTTTTTAGAAAGAAGTTAAAGTGGTCACAGAGAACATCAAAATGATCTACAAAGGTAGGCAGGACAAATGATAGGCCATAAGACAGAACTTGCAGCTGTACATGAGTCAATACAGTACTTGAGGTATTAATTACTGTCTCTGCTTGTGTGTCTAGGAGTGATTTCTCTCTTGCATTCCCCAGCCCCTCTACCACTCATTGTTTTTCTTTTTCTTTTCCCTCTTGATGCTTTTGTTGTTTGTGTCTCTGTGTACAGTATTTGTTGTTTTCAGTGTCTTCCCTTGACAATCTTTCTCTAAACAACTTACACTGTGAGATGTGGTAGCAGGAGAGATTGAAAGGTCACTAGAATAACAAGTGCCACTGCTTTGATTGGTAAATATGTGGTGTCTCCTATTCGCTGAACTCCCTCTAGATCTTTGTCTCCCCCTCTTATCCAACAGCCTTTTCTCTCCCATTTATAACCTTGATTTTTTAAATAGTTCTGTTTATCCAGTAGCAATTAATGCTTCTTTCTCTCATTCATTTTTTTTATTTTTAACCAAGGTTTTTCTCCCCAGCCAATGAGCCCAGCTCTGCCCCAGCCTGCCACCAACCGACTGCCAGACCCTGTCACCTACCTGTCATGTTTCTCCATGGTTGCCCCTTCCATAGTGGGGCCAAGAGGGGTGGTTCATTCCCCTATCAAGCACAATCTGGTTGGGCAGGTGGCACCAGGTTCCTGAGCAGGTCATTGCTGATCTGGGTGTCATCTGCAGGCTATTTGCCATTTTCTACTTCCAGTCAGTAGTCTGCAATAGCACAATTGCATGTATGTGTGGAGGCACGCATGAACTATGCACCAATCTGCCAACTGTCACACAGTGTTGCTGCTACGACTTTCCCTGCCAGCACACCTTCTCATGACAGCACTGCACTCCACAGGAGAGGGGAGCAGCCATCGGCACTCAGTCTTCTCCCCTTGGCTGACCCACAGCAGCCTGAGTCCATTCCTGCATCCAGGCTGCTGGTGTGGCATCAAGTTCCTCAACCATCCATGCACCTGGGATGGCCATTCACTTTGACTACTGTTTCAGATTTCACAGGTTTAGCAGTAAGTGCATTATTGAGATATTTAATCAAATTTACTGTTGCACTGGTAGAGAGATCAGTATGTATACTTTTTATTTCTCCGAGGGTTTCTAGCTGTTTGTGGTCAACCTCTTTTATCAAGCTTTCCATAGCTCTAATACAGCTTTGTTTCATATTTTCCTCCCATAAAACATTATTTGGAGATTGTCCAAACTGCATGTGGGCAGTCTGATTACTTGTAGTCCATGTGGCACCTTATCCTGTCTCTAAATACTTTTTAGAGACCAAATGTTACAGTGCAATTTTATTTCCTTTGTAACTGCTATTTCTGACTTGTTAAATATTGTATAGTGTTGATTTTACTTCCTTCAGAGTCTAAAGTGGATACTGTATCAGCATTCAGTTCATCCTCAAATTTTTCATTTCTGGTAGCCAACAGAGATGTTGCAAAGTAGTAATTCACCGGCAAAGTTAAGGCAGATTCACTAAATTTGCCTTTGCAAATAATTTCACATATTTTTTTTTCTGTTGAAAGGAAAATTCACCTATGGCAACATCACTAAGCAACTTCTCCTTTTGGGTACACCAAGGCAAAGTTGAGTCAAATTAAAGCTCTTGCTACACAAATGCCTCAAGCTCAGCAGTCCCCTCTCCCTCTCCTCACTCCACAGCAGCCTGAAGACCATGTGCCATCCCCTGAACCACCACCATGGGCTGCATCCACTTACAAATCTCAGTTAGGAGCAATTCTAACATTTTCTTGCCTGTGTGTGATCCAGTTACACCATTTATTGCCAGTGTGGCATGCTGGAAAATACCCAGAGGATTGTTAATTACAATTGGGCTTAGTACAATTTTCCCCTAGAGCGAGTCAAATACTGCTCCAGGTACCTGTGCCCTATGTGCTGTAATGCACCAATAGGAGCTACCATCTGTTTAGCCTCTGGTCTATGTATCCATGCTGAGATATACAGTATGTACGCATATGGGGATGCTGAATGCAGCAGGTTCAGGAATGGCACAGATGGAGAATCACATTTGTGAGGGAATCTGCTATTTGGGACAGGTACGCACCATCATCCTGCCAAATCCCATATTCTCTATGAAAGAGAATGGCAGCAGATCAATTGCCATCATTTCAGTTGTTGCTGTATTCGCTTCCCATGCAGTAGCATGATTGGGTGGGTATTAGGCATGATGCTCAAAAAAATTGCTATGCAGTGCAGACATGACCTTTCTAGGTGTTGGGCTACGAAGCAGATGGACTGTCAGCTAACATTTGACTCAGGAGGATTCATGAATGTTGCTGAAGAGAAACCAGTGATTTGGGTGTTTTCTTTATCACTTAAAGTTTATTGTTTTTTGTGTAAAACATGCACACTTACAATTGCATTCTGTACATTAGTATAAAGCAATCATCTGTTAACTTTATAGTCCCTCCAGCGGGAAAAATAATTCCATTGATACAAGAGACCTGATATAACTTTCATCAAGCTCAGCACTCTTGTTTGGAAATGGGAACCTATAATCCAGATCAGGCTTGGTGCCACCACAACCAGCAGTCATGGGGACACCAGCAACTTCTTCCTCGACCACTGTTCCTCAGCCAGAGATTTTGCTACCTCTCAGATTGTTCCTCTTGTCACCACCTCATCCAGCGGCCACAAACTTGTATACCACAGATGTGGCATAGAATGGCTTGACAACACTATGCCACCATCACTTACACCAGTTACTCCATCACTACTACTACTCACCACAGAGCACACAGATGAGGTTGCAGAGGTAGACTTTAAGGTGCAATATTCTTTTGCCCTACAGAACCTATGCCCTTCTTGGCTGCCTCACCAGCACCTCTTCCTTACTTGAGCATCCCCTTTCAGCCATTTTATATATTTATATTTTTACCATTGCAGTAAAAATAAACACTGAAGTAATAGTAAATACCAGCAGCAGCAGACAACACCTTTGCAGAGAGATTAGCATTGTAATTGGAATCTGAACAGAATGCTAACTGTAGCTACAGTAAACTCACACTAAAAATTTTTTTTTTTTTTGTATTTTATTTTTTGCACATGTGGAGACTAACACTATATGTGCTGTCTGTAACCCTATTAATTTATCCTTACGACTGCCAATGATGCAAATATCAGGGGAAAATGCTTGATCCAATCCTAATAGCAGATCTATTTTTTAATGAATTGAGTCCCAAAGAGGAGTGACCATGGGACATTCCCATAACATATATGTATTTATTTATTTACTTATTCATTTATTTATTCATTTGTTAACCGGATTGGTGCACTGATCCAAAGTCCTTTTTCAGGCATGGCACGGGCGAGATTACTGGTACATTCAGTGGTATTAATATGGTATTCATGATGTGTGAGTGTAGAACACAGGAAATAGTTGAACAAGTGCATAGTGACCTTGGTTAACATCGTGAGTGGTGGAACATAAGCGGGCCATTAGCGTGATCTTCCTGAGGTCACTGCACAAATTCAGATATTTCGCATTCCAACTCGCATCATCATATTTGATTTATACAGTAGGGACAGTTAGTGCTGTTGTGTTGTTGCTTTTTTTTTTGTGTATGTAAAATTTGTTTTTATTTTTTAGATAAATATGTGGGAATTTTTTTGTGCTCGTTCTAGTATTAGGCTGGTTGGTAGAGTCATTAGCATCGCTGCTATGCAGTCGCTGTAGTTGTGGTCAGATTGTGCATTGTGAGTTGCTAGGTTTTGTATGTGGGAGGGCCGGAGGCTTCTTAGAAGATGTTAGCTTTGTTTTCTGTCTTCCAATTTACAGGGTGAGTTTTGTGGTAGCAGATTTTTTTTTTATTTGTGCTGCTGTGTTACTTTAAGTTTTTGTTTTGCTGTGGTGTGGAGCGAGGTTGTTGTCAGACTGGCATGCGGGAGGCACCCTGTAGTGAATACTAGAGTGAAGCTTTTCAGCGAGGTGTTGGACAGTGGATGAGCGGTGTGGTTAACTGTCAAAGCTACTAATTCTTGGAGAAAGGGTAGAGTGCTGTTTTTACATTCTGTCCTGGGTTTTAGGAGTGAGGACTTCTCTACTTTTCGATGCTGTATTTTTCTATATTTTGGTACCTGAGAGACTGATGGAGGTAGTTGAGTTTCTTTGGACATATTCGGTTCTGTTTAATTTTTTAACTTTCGTTTACTGAAAGTAGGTTGGCTTTGTTGGGCTCTTACGTACCTGTATTGGTTTATTTGTTGGGTGACATATCCACTTTGCAGTTTATTTTCATTTATTTTACCCAGATATGTCATGGTAGATTTATACAATGGGAGTGAATTTACACATATACTGTATACATGATAGCATATTCACACACCCATGTTGTACAAATATGGATTAAGGTCCCCTGTATAGCGTGACATTTATTACAAAGTTCCGAGGGCATCCTACCCATCTTATATAATTTAACAGGAGTAAATAACAGGTTGTGTAACACTTTGAATTGCATGAATCTCTATATATCATGCTTAACATATTTATATAAATCATTTCAGATAACAGGCCACTCATAAGCCCCATGTAGTGCTGGGAGGGGATGATTACAATATACACCTATGCTTTGTGTTTTATTTAAAAGTAGTGCTTGAAACTGTGACTACAAAATGGATAAAGCATGAGGAGAATAAGCTCCTTTCACTAGAGGTAATATTTGTTAAGCATATTCATTAGACCTGTGGCCAGATTCAAAATGATGAAGCTAGAGATGGGTGAGCTGCATAAAATACACCTATCGGGAATATAATATTGATATGAACAAATAAAATTGCCAGGAGAAACAGGCCTCACAGCCTATTAAATCTGTTTGAGTGTGCAGCTAGCACCTCATCTCACAGCTGCCCCTCCCATCCCCCTCTTCCCAGTATCCCTTACCCTTACCCTGTCCCAACCCCTCCTGAAAATGACCACTGTCTCACTATCCTATCTGGTAAGGTGTTCCATTTGTCCACCACTCTTTCAGTGAAAAAATGTCAACTTATCTCCCTCCTGAATCTCCTTCCCTCCAATCTCAGTCCATGAGCTCTCATGTCCCTCTCCTTTATCATCTGGAAAATCCCTTCTGTATTGGTCTTGTTTTTCAATTTTAGATACTTAAAGGTCTTGTTCATATCCCCCATCCCTCCTATCCTCCAGTGAATACATATTCAACTCTCCCAGCCTACCCTCATTGGGCTTGCTCTGTAACCCCTGGATCATCTTTCTAGCTCTTTGCTGCACCCCCATCAACAATCTGATGTCCTTCTTCAGGAATGGGTGCCATTACTGCACGCAGTACTCCAGGTGGGGCCTGCCCAATAACGTATACAGGGCAGGCTAACCTCCCTCCTTTTGGAGGAGATCCATCTTGCAATACACCTCAGCTATTTGTTGACTTTTTGTTGCCACCTTCTTGCACTCAACAGAGTTGTTCATGCTCCTTGTAATGATCACTCCTAAGTCCTTCTCCTAAGTGGAGCTCCCCAGCTGTACCCCAATCAAGTTATAATCCCTCCCCTGGTTCCTGGCTTTGAAGTGCAGAACCTTGCACTCCTTGGCATTGAACCCCAACTGCCACATTTCTGCCCACTACTGCAGCTTAGTCAGGTCCTCTTGCAATCCCTACCACCCCTCCACATTATCAACCACAGCTCCCATCTTGGTATCCTTTATGAACAGACTGATCTTGAGCCAGATCCCATGTGAGATATCTGCAATAAAAATCTGAAACAGCACCAGTCTAAGTACTGATCCCTGTGGTACCGCACTCGTCACCGCCTTTGGTGATGAGAGGTCCCCCCCTCCACCACCACCATCCTTTGCTGCCCTCCCTTTAGCCAGTTTGTGGTCCATTTCACCATTTTTGGTCCTGTCACCATATGTTCCAGTTCCCCCACCCAACCTGCCATGTGACACTGAATCAAAGGCTTTGCTGAAGTCTAAATACAAGACATCCACTGCATGGCCCTTGTCCAGTTCCTGTGTCACCAAGTCATAGTACTCTACAAGGTTTGTCTGGCAGGATCAGTCCACTACAAACCCATGCTGTTGATCATCCTGGAGACTGTTTTCCTCCAAGAAGCTCACTAGCCTCTCTTTTGCAGAGAAGGATAGCCAAGATGTTGTATTTCAGCAAATTTTAGAAGAACACTATTGGAAGTAATGTGCTCTATAGTTTGTATTTCATGAAAGGGCCAACAAGGAGGGGTAGAAACCTGCCCTGCCACCTTAAAATTAGGATTGGCCACAACAGGTTGTGATAAATCCTGTTTAAGGTCAAGGTGAAGTAGTTTACAAAGCTGCCTATGGGCTTTCATCGAGACTGCTATGGGATGGTCCATATGGAGCAGGGAGTTAGATTAGGGGGTGAATATAACAAAGAGATAATATTAACATTTGATTTTTTGGCCAATGAGAATTCTATGTCCAACCACTGTGGAGTATAGGCAGTGGATGTCTCTCCAGGCACATCACAATACCACTAAATATATTCACTACTATGAAGAGCCAGGTAATATATGCAAAAGATAGGAAGACAAAGTTTCCCTTCTAACATGGGGGTGGTAAGCTTATAAAAGGCTCTAAGGGGTGTTTTACCCTACAGTGGAAAACCACAAATAATGCTATGTAGTTTAGTGACATTGCTGAAGGGCTGAGTTGAAGGTTTGCCTCTTTGCAGATGATACTAATATCTGCAACAGAGTAGACTCTCCAGAGTAGGTTGAAAGAATGATAAGGGATCTGGGAAAGCTGGAAAAATGGTCCAAAGTGTGGCAATTAAAATTTAATGCAAATAAGTACATAATTATGCACCTGGGGTGAAGAAACCCTGCAGAGAGCTATGGGATCAGGGGGTTAGGGGCTGACAATCTCTGGGAAGAAAGGGATTTCGGGAGATTCATCTCAGATGACCCAAAGGTGGTAAAACAGTGTAACAAGGCTGTGGGGAGTGCTGGTAGGATGCTGGGGTGCATATGAAGGGGTATCACTAGCAAAAGAATGCAGGATGTGATGCAATTGCACAAAACACTGGTGAGGCCTAATCTAGAATACAGTGTTCACTTCTGGAGGCTGCATCTTTGCAAGGACATAGGCAGGGTGGAGGTGGTCCAGAGAAGGGTGATCAAGAGGGTGTGGGGCTTGCGTCATAAAACCTATGAGGACAGATTAAAAGACCTCAATATGTATACAGTGGAAGCGAAGATGGAATGGGGGGATATGATAGAGATCGTCAAGTATTTTAAAGGCTTGAACACAGTGCACGTGGGTGACATTTTTCAGTACATGAGTAGTACAAGGATGAGGGGGCACAATATAAGATTGAAAGGCGGCAGGATAAGGTGAAATGTGTGGAAGGTTTTCTTCATGGGAAGGGTGGTAGATGCTTGGAATAGCCTGCCCCAGGAAGTGGTGGGTGCTAACACAGAGGGGGGATTCAGTTATGCATGGGATAGACATAAAGGAACCCTAGATTTGGGAAAGAGAGGCAAAAGCTAATGACCAAGTAGAGTCAGTGGCCATTAATTCAGGCAGGGAATATGGGCAGACTAGGCTGGCCTAGCGGTCCTTATCTGCTATCATCTACCGCAGTATGTTACTATGTTACTATGTTTAGTAAACCATGTTTGAGTGAGGGTTAAGTTTAACATACTAAGAGGATATAAGACCCCTCAGCAGGAGATTCATTTTGACTACATTAACCCTACTCCAGAGAGTAAGGGGAAGGTGAGCCCAATAAGCCAAGCCTTGTTTTATCTGGTCCAACAAATTATCCAAGTTATACTTTTGTGGCTTTGTAAAAGATGTACTCCAATGAATACCTAAATATTTAAGTTTATCAGGTATACATACAAACCCCAAGTCATCCACTTCAGTCTTATAGGTTCAACTATTAAGCAGCATCATTTCTGTTTTATCGACATTTAATCTATAATTAGAAAAGGAGACAAAACTATGTATAATATTTAAAATGTCTGGTCAGGATGTCTTTGGCTTAGGAGGTGCAGGAAAAGGTCATTAGCATATACAGAAAGTTTATACTGCCTGAACCCAACCATCACTCTCTGCACGGCAGGTGTTGCATTAATTTTCATAATTAATGGCTTGAGGAAAAACATTTTACAATAGTGGAGAAAAGGGACAGCCCTGTCGCCTACCTCATTGTAAAATAATGGCCTCAGAACATATTCCATTACAAAGTATTCTAGCTGTAGGGTTCATGTAAAGTATCCATATCCATGTAATAAAGTCCAGGGGAATACCATATTTCTCTAATACAATGAATAAATAGCTCCATGAGACCCAATCAAAAGCTTTCTCTGCATCCGGGGATGCCAACACCGCTGTGTCATGGCTGTCCCTTGACACAGAGAAAATGTGCCCTTGTTTTGTACTATATTTTTTAACATGACTACGGGGATTAAGAAGACACACATGATGGGGTAATTCAATACAAATTACAGTAATTAATACCATCACTTCAAGAAGTAAACAAAATAAGCACAATCAATACAGAAACAGGCTGACAAATAATTAATTTAACCACACAAAACTGTGCTACAGAAATAAAATGAAAAATCACAGACCACACAGACCACAGACAAACATTATTAAGATGGAAGACTGTGGAAAACAAATCAGACTAGTGCTCACAGGGCTGCCTTGTTTGCTAGCTAAAAAAAAACCTCCACTCTGCCACACAACACGTTTCACTAGACAGAACAATACCATTACTTTCAACTAAATAAAACTACAAACAAATAACAGTAATCTAGCTGCACAAGACATTCCAGATACTGTATTTATTGTGAGTGATTTTGTTCAAAATATTCCCAGTTTGGAGTAGTTTTATAGTTTTTTTGCTCAGACAAGCAAGGACAGACTTCTTTTCAACTGTCTCTTCGTAAGACTGCACTAAATGCATGATATACAGCTCATTTAAGTGCCATGAGACCTCCAGTCCATGATTCATTGCAAATTTTGCCTCTGGGCCCAACTTTGTCCAACTTATCTAGCAAAGTTACCAAATTTGCCATTCGCAACATTAGCCCTATTCTGCAAATTGAAACTTCACATGGTAGATTAATTTTGTGAACTGTTGTGAATTTGCAAATTAATACAGGAAGCAAAGTTACTAGCTTCATACACCTCTAGTAGCCAGGCTCATGCTTGACAATGTGTATGCCATAGCCCCTTCTTGTGTCATGCCAGCTGTGGCTTGGATTCATGGCAACCTCACTTCATGATCTCCTGATTTATCGATTGTCTGGCCATAGAAAACAATGTGGGCAGCTTGCTAAAAATGAATCCAGGATAATTAGCACAAAGTCAGCAGTGCTGTTAGTGAGGACTGGGTGATCGGCAAATACATGGCCAAATAAAATCAGATATGGCTAAGCATTCCTTCCAGCCAGTGAATTTATTAACTAAAGTGCACAGTGCATCTTAAACAAAAATAATAAATGGTGAAACCATTAGAAGACGAGCCCTAGGCTTCAAGGTAAAAAAAAAAAACCTCTTCCTCAGGCAGACTGGCTACCACAGTGCAAACAGTACTTCTATGCAGTGCCATACATGTAATAATAATTAATCAATTAAAATTAATGATGTTGTAATTATAAACAGTACAAAATGCAAGGGAGGATGATATCTTTTAACAACCCTCAGTTGGAAGGAGTGTTTGGCCATGTATGTTTTTTCCAGGATTGTACAGACACAATTTTGTTCATATGTGTACTTTCATATGCCATCTAGTCTGTGAAGTCTAGTGTTTATTTTTATTTATTTATTTACGTCTCAGATTACATATACCTTTGAGCTAAGAGTTATTTTACAAAGGTTCCACGTCAGTAGAAAGGACAACAGATTAAACAGGACAGTAAAGTACTGTACAATAAAGTGTAAATAGGAGGTACAAAAATCATAATGGACACAAAATCATAATGGGCGGTCAAAATAAAATAACAGAGACACACTATGCTAATCAGTTTACAGGCACAGAAAAATGCATACAATACACTGATATCAGCCAGCAGGCTTTGTCAAGACAGACAGGGCACAGGTGTAGGAAGGGATGTGGTGGGTGGGCTGGGAAGAGTAAGGGGGTGGGATTGGAGGTGTAAGGAGAGGGAGGGGGAGGAAGAGTGGAGAGGGGTAGGGATGCAGGGGAAGGGGTAGGAGGCAAGAGAGCTAAGTTACTATGAAAGAGATAGAGTGCTAAGGTTGAGGTTTGGGAAAACAGGGTTGAGGGAGAGAGTCACAGGTGCTAGCTGTAGAAAGTAGTGACCGAAGCTTGACTTTGAATGGGCCTAGCTTTGTTTCAGTGGTGATGGCAATTTTGAGAGCATTCATCCAAAAGGGTGTCCTGTAGGCAAATGATCATTGACCCTGGGTGGTTCGGCAATGAGGGATCTGTAGGAGTTGAGAATCAGAACCTCAGGTGCAGCGAGGATTACAATCTTGTACTCCAGCTGGCAAGAGGCCTAAGGTTATTTTCTTGGCCATCAGGCAAGTCTGATATTTGATGCGATTTTTAAGCTGTAGTAAACCGGTTAGGACATAGATGTGGGTGAGATGGTGGGCTCCTGAGACGAGACAACATGCCTTGTTAAGAGCAGTGGAGATATGCTGGAGGATGGTATCAGTCGCAGAGCCATAAATGATCAGTCCATAGTCAATTATAAAAATAATAGAACTCTGCACAGCTATCCTTATGGCTTCAGGGGTCAGAGATTACCTGTGTCTGTAGAGTAGACCAGTAAGACTATTTACAGCTTTAGAGATGTTGGGCCGGATTCAGAGAAGCCAACGCAGGACGCAAGGCAACTTGCATTGGAAAATATGATGCAAGTAGCACCTGCATCCTCCGTTGTTTCCCCGCAGGATTCACATAGGCAGCCTGCTACATGCGGCAGGCTGCTTGCACCCAACATTACCTATGCACCTGAAACCCCCTTGCAACATGGTGGATTGGGGTTTCTGCCAGCATTTGTACCCTATTCAGATATGGTGGCCACTATGTCCACTGATGGGAGTCAGAGACAACTACCAGTGAACATCTGTCAAAGACCAGTTACGTGAACAAAAAGGTGGTCTAATTGGTCCTTGCTGTTCACTGGAGGTTGCCACTGTGCCCCAGCCGCAAAACCCCTGTGGGTTATGGACCCCCCCATGGGCTCTGGGTCCAATGCATGGCACGCACTGTGCTAGACAGGGTGAGTGGTGCACTCCCAATGCCCAGACCCACACACACACATTGAGAGCCCCCCCATGCCCTGGGGCAAGATCCCTCCACCATCCCTGTAACCCCCTGGTAGTCTAGTGGCCCTCCACCCCACAGTGTGAGCCCCCCACACCTCAGTACCCCACCGGCAACTGGCACAGCCTTCCCTCACCACCTGGGCCAGTCGCCAAAGCACCTGCCATGGTGTGTGTTTTGGGGGGGTGCGGTACCACTGGGCCACAAGGGCAGGTAAGGGTCCATGCTCTAGGGGGTTCATGGCAAGGGGGCTTGGGGTTGGTGCCCACATAATAAGGGGCCTCAGAGGTGGGCATGGGGGTCATTCAACTGCTGCCCTGTGACTTGAAGCATTCCTGTGCTGTGCCCTAGCTTGTGCAGCTATAACAACTCACAGGACACAGACTGCTGCACCCACTCTGATCCTGAATTGGATGCATGGACCAGGGCACAGGGCAGGTCACTGCAAGCTTCCATTGCTGCAGCTTGCAGCAGACATCTCTGAATCCAGCCCGTTATCTATATGCATCCCATATGACAGGTTGCTGTCTATGGTGACTCCAAGATACTTAAAGAATTGTATCTGTTCGAGGGCAATACCAAGGCAGTTAGTGATAGTCAGAGGATGTTTACTGTGCTTATTATGGAAGCTGCTGAAGAGGATAAGCTTAGTTTTTTTTTATAGTTTAGTACCAACTTGTGATGACTAAACCATTTCTCTACTGAGGTAAATCTGAGTTGTTGCTGGTTCTCAAAGGGAATAGGCTCTGGGGGAGTTGTGTAAATTATGGCATCATCTGTGTAGAGTTAGATTTGTTCAGGGCAGGAGCTTAGGAGACTGTTTAGGAAGAGACTAAATAGGAGTGGGACCAGGATGGATCCTTGAGGAACCCCAGAGTGAACAGGTCTTGAGTCAGAGAGAATGTCGGCAATTTTGACTTGTTGAGTGCGGTTGTCCAGATAACTTTTAAACCAGGCAGTGGAGTCAGAGAAGAGCCCTGCATTAAGTAGTTGTTCCAGTAGTAGAGGGTGATGGACCGTGACAAATGCTTTTGTCATGTCAATGAAGGCAGCACCAACTAATTGACCATGGTCCAAGGAGCTGTGTATAGAACCGATGAATTCCATAAGGGCCGAGGTGGTGCTATGCCCTTTTCTGAACCCATGTTGTTGGGCACATTGGATCTTATGTTTGTCAAGATAATCAGTAAGCTGGTCAGCTACAATGTGGTCAATAGCCTTAGAGAGAAGTGGTAATATGAAGATGGGCCAGTAGTTCATGTGAAGAGCCCTGTCTCCTCTTTTGTAGACCGGGGTAACCATGGCTGATTTCCATTTACTGGGGAACTGTGTGAGTCTGAATGAGAGGTTAAGGATCCTGGTTAAAGGTACTAACACTTCCTCAAGGGTGAGGGACAGCAGTTTGAGGTCAAGGGAGTCCCACTGTGTCTATATTTGCCAATTGCTTAATGGATGTATTTTCAGGCTCCATGCAATGAGACTTGTTTGAAGTCGAATGATGGGTGACTGATCATTAGGGGAGAGCATATTGGATTAGCTGAGGTGACATCTCCATCAAAAAAGTCAGGTGAAAGAACACTGCTAGGTCTGTGAATGCATTATTAAAGGTATTGCCAATAGCTAGAGGGTCCAGAATTGTAGTCCCATCAACGTCAAGTAAAGCAGGTGATGTTTTGGGTTTGTTTCCAGTAACCTTTTTGATATTATTCCAGAAAGCTTTATCTTTGCCCCATGTGTCAGTAAGCACTCCTTTATAGTATTTTTTTTTCAAGGCAGATGGACCTTGTGCAATCATTCTGTGCTCTTTCATTTTTTTCAATGTCTGATTGCATACCGGTGGCTTGAACCTAATGCCAGAGGTGGTCCCTAGATTTAATATGAGCTAATAAGTCTGGAGAGAGCCAAGGGTTGCAAGGGCATTTGATTTTCTGCTTTTTTAGCAGAGCATGGGTGTCACAGGCAGCATTAAAGGTGTTGATGAAATAATCAAGTGCCATGTTGACATCCTTCACACTGTTGGTGGGAGTCCAATCTTGCACTCTTAGGAGGAATTTGATGGGTTCAAGATGAGCCTGTGTTAGATCCCTGCTGGTGATTGTCTTTGGTGGAGGTTTGCAGAATCTGTTTGTCCATGTGCAGATGACCAGGGAATGGTCACTGAGCATGTCCGGAAGGACAAAGTACAAGATGATAAGAAAGTGCAAAGTGATGGCCTCTACTATTCTTAATGGTTATTCGCTCAAGATACTGATTGACATGAGGGTACTTGATTTGGGGCACAACTCTGTTTTACTATGGAGCTATCTATGAATGTCACCTTATTACCCCTCTACTTTGCTTTTTTCTACTTCCTCCATGGTAGGTGAGATACAGGGCTGGGCAGAATTCAAGGATATGTCTTACACACATTATCACAAAGTTTCACAAACCTCATGAAATTAAACTTTATTACTGATGTTAATTTGCAATTTTTAACTGCTTAAAACATGCCATCCTTTAAGAAACAGATTAAAAAGTTGAAGCAACAGATTAAAAAGTTGATACACATAGCCCCCTTCTTATCATCTATGAATGTGCTGAAACTGGTGGCAATTGTTTAGGGCTTAAAATAGTGCAGTTTACATATCTGTGAATTTTCATTACAAAAATTTCCAGATGTTTGTCTACTTAAAACTCAACTCGCTTAAGTGCTAGAGATCTGAAACTTGACACATACAGTGGAGCTGGTAAGGATGGAAGAAAGACAAAAGCAGATTTCTGCAGAGTTATTCTAGGAAAATATACAATTTCAATGGCAGTTAATACCTTTTGTGGAGGAATCTGTGATAGAGTGTTGCATCTTGATGTCTTTCGTGGTATATCTATGAGGTAGAGAACTTACAATATACCAAATCTGGTGTAATTCTGAGAAATAATATTAATATTAGGTGGAAATAACTGAAATTGTGATAACATTTCACACATTTACACAACTGTGGGGAAGCAAAATCATTACAATATAATGCCTTCCACCAGTGGAAGTTAAATGTTTCCAGCTCTATAGTTCACCTCCTGTAAATCTAGATATATGAAAAACAGCACATGCATACAGTATATGCAGCATGGAACTACAAAGAATCCAAATTCAGTGACATTGCAAGTAGACTCTATTACCCTGAAAGTGTGCATAGTCAAGGACTACCAAGCCCAACACCTAGAATTTCAGGAAGAGCTGACAGCCAGGGAAGAACAAGTAGCCCTATTTAAAAACCCTAAAGACTATGCCAGCTTTGAAACAAAAAGTAAACAGGCTACAGAGAAACAGGGTAAAAGAATAAAAGCAATCAAACTAAAAAAATCAAAAGGAACAAGAGTCATGTGATGCTTGCTCAGGGCCAGATGTATCTCGGGTGAGCTCTGTCGGGTTTAACCATTATTTTATGGTGGAGAATAGGTATGAGGATATGTCCTCCTTTCTGAAAGACATTCCCTTGCCATATTTGTCTAACTCAGCTGCTTCACTTTTAGAGGGTCCGATAACTGAAAATGAAGTTTGGGAAGTTATTGCTGCTTTAACATTAGATAAAGCGCTAGGTCCAGATTGATTTGTCTCCAATTTTTATAAACTGCTCATTGATGAGCTTGCCCCTATTCTAATGACACTCTATAGTTATTTGCATTCATCTGATTTATTAGAAACATTGTTTTTGGAAGCTTATTTTGTTGTATTACCCAAACCCAGCAGAGATTAGTCCCGTCCTGTAAATTATGGACCTATATCACTTATTAATTCATTGCCTTCACAGGAGCTCTCTGAGGTTGCACCATTTGTCTCCTGTATACTGTTAACAGTGAATCATGTGCCTTTCTAAGCAAAATCAAGCTATAGTCACTATGCCACAAACAAATCCTAATAGCTCAAGAACCATAAGAGCTAGACACAAAGTATGAGGGGCAAAGTTATTCAGCACAAAATTACCTTTCTAATGGTGGTATGCAAATAATAATATGTAATTTTGTTTTTTTCTATGCTGGTTGAAACAGCAAAAAAAAAAAAATTGTCACTAAAATAGGAAACATAAGCCATACACACCATACCATAAACAAATGTAAATAACTCCTAAAATATACATGATATACACAAAAGATCGGTGGCAAAGTTGTTCAGCACAAAATTACCTTTCCAACGGTGCTATGCAGTCAAATATATATTATATTCTCTTATATTATATATTAAAATATATAAGTGACATCTCCAGAGGTAGCATGGGCACACAGGAAGTCAGTAGCTGACTTCTGTAGGTGTCCTCAGGACACACCAGTGTATTTTACTGATGACTACAGGCATTGGCTAGGAGACAATGAGTTAATGTTGCTATGACAATACTTGCCAAAATCTTAGCCACTTGCCTTGACTGGGTTTGGGGGGATTTAATAGGTCCTGAGCAGGTAGGGTTCGTGAAAGGGAGACTCTCAAGTGACCATTTTCATAAACTATTTCACTTAATTTCCACATCCAGGGAGGGTGTGCTACTGTAGATATGGTTCTCATTTCCCTGGATGCAGAAAAAGTCTTTAACAGAGTTTCTTGGCCCTACCTGTTCTGGATACTACAACAATAAGGGTTCACTGACTCTTTTCTTTGCTGGATATGCCAGTGGATATGCCACTGTGATATATGTCTCTGCCCATATGCACTTCATTTCGAGTTCACAACTCTGACCTCTAAGCCTACTTGCACTTGTCTAGAGTGTGTAATTTTGTTGTAAGTTACTGCACCTTGACTACTGCATTGTTAACCTGTTATTGCTGTCTGCACTGCTCTACGTGTTACTGCTGCTTACTGGAATGTTTGTACTGATGATCTAGGGGTGCCAGGTACTGGCGCAGCCAATGCCTAAGCATCCCCAACAGACCCTGCCTCACTCTTATTGCCCCTGGACCCACAGCGCCCCCACCCCACCTGAACACCTTTTCCTGCCCGGATACAGTTTCACAACCCGGACCTGCTTGCTGTCAGCCACTGAACCACTCCTGCCATGCCTTTTGAACCCCACTATCTTTAGCCTCCCCACAGCCTACGGCTCCACGATCCTGGGCTCCTCTAGTAGGCTTCTCCCGCTTAAACCGCTCACCCGCTGCTTTCACCCCCGTGATTCTCACACTATTGATCTGTCCAGCTCATGATGGTTTCCATGGACATGGTCTCATCCCTCAGCCCCCTGCCGCCATTCCTGCCATATCCCCTAACACTGACTTTTCACTTCTACACCCCAGTTAGACCCATTTGCTCTTAACCCGCAGCCCCCGACTACCCCAACTGAGCACCGGACTCCTGCCCGGAACAGTACCACAACCCGGTACTTGCCGCACCTTCCAGCCGCTGATGCCGCTCCCCCGCCGTACCTCACCCCAAACCCCGCCATCCTAACTCTCCCCTGCTGACTTCGGTTCCATGAACCCTGGCTCCTCTTGAGTGGTTCTGCCGCTAAAGCCACCCCGTGGCCATCTTCACCTCCGATCCCCTCACCTGCAGCGCTATCTCTAGCAGCCGCACGGTTCCATGGACACGGTCTCTTCCCGTAGCCTTCTACCGCTTATGCCACCATATCCCCCTCCCCCAGATGTATACCGTAGGCCCCCTGCCCCGTCCTAATGTTCCCCTGCTTCAATCCTCCTCTGGCCGCCGATGCCTATCATGTCCTTTCCTGCCCTGTTTTCGTGCTGCCTTTTACCCCTCTATAGCCCCACTGCAGGTGGTGTCTCCCCTGCCTCCAGCTCTGCCTGACCTACTCTCTCCCCCCACCTTGACCATGTACCATCACCATCCATTCACCGCCCCACACCCAGACCCCCCGTCCTGCCTCCTTCATCCCTGCTGCCACCTTAACCACTTAGCCACAAGGTTGCCTTCCTGCATCCTCCCTTTTTACCTGCTCACCCAGTTCCCTCTCCCATTCTCTCCCTCCCTGACCCACCTGTCCTTTGGATCTGCCCTGCATACCTTTAGCCACTCACTAAATACTACCTGTACACTGTAAATCTGCTGTTTTCTCTTGACCTGTTGATTGTCACTGAAGCTGTACCCTTTATTGCCTTTACTGAAAACTGTCTCTGTACTGTTACTGCTTCCTGTATTATGTAAATGAGACTCTTGTATTGTTACTGTACTCCGGATGCGTGCCTGAAAATAGTCGCCTGTTTGGTTAGCGCACCAACCCGGTAAACAAAACCTAAATAAAATAAACTCTCATCCAGCTGCAAGGTACCTGTGTAATGGCATACTTTCTAACCTCTTTCCCTATTTCTCATGGCACCCAACAAGGTTGCCCATTATCCCCATACCTTTTCAACTTGTATTTAGATCCCCTAATACAGAAGATCACTAGCTCTCCTAATATAGCAGGAATCACTATAGGCACCCAGGGATGAAAAAATCTCTACCAATGTTGCAGTATGATATTTTGCTACACCTGTCTGACCTAGTCGCCTCTCTTCGATTGGCTCTTTTAACTATTCAACAATTTAGTACTTTTTCTGGTTATAAACTCAACCTTGATAAGACCATTATTTTTCCTCTTTCTCCCCATATTTTAAAGTCAGACTTTAACATATTTGGCCTGCAATGGGAAATGAAAAGCTTGCATTATTTGGGTATTAGGATTTCTCCAGACATCTCCCTTCTAAAATCACTTAATTTAGACCCATTAGTGAGGTGGATCTCTCAAGACTTGGATAGATGGAAGTTACTACCCCTGACACTATGGGGAATATCTAATACTATAAAAATGAATATTATCCCTCTGGTTTTATACCCTCTAGGAATGCTAAACATAGTTTTTCCCCTTAATTGGTTTAATAATGTGCATCGCATACTATTTAAATTTCTATGGTTGCACACACCTCCAGTTGCTAATACTGTATGATAAATTAGTCCGACTTAGAAAGTATGGTGGGCTCCAACTATCCCATTTTTAAGATATTATTTCACTTTACATGGTGCTACATATGTCCACTGGGTATCTCCAGATATTTGGCTTCCTCTAGCTTCTGCCCCCCTTGACTTATTATAGAAAGAGATTGATGTTATTTGCACCAATAAGACTTCAAATCATTACTTTTCTTATACCCTCTTAAATTGCCCCAACAGCTTAAATTGACTCCATTATTTTGGCCCTTACAGGTGCATACTCAGCTCTGCAAACATCTTAAACTTGGTTATGTTAAAGACCATTCCCAACCCATCTTTGCATCCCTAATTTTACAATTAATAACAAACCCCTGTACAAAAAACACTGGGCATATTTAGGAACCCCACTACTTAGTGACTTTATAGTAGATGGAGTATTTATCTCTTTTGACCAATTACAGACTAAGTTTGGTGCTTCAACTCATTGTTTTTTCAATTTTTACAACAGTGATATTGTATTAATGAGTTTTTGAGTTCATCTCCATGGTCCACCAAAGCTAGTACTCTCTTTTCAGCTTTGTCAGATTTAGTACAAAGAGATTACCCCATTTCTATAATATATAATGCTATTGGTCTGGTAGTATGTGAATCAAAGTCACCGGCTGCTTTTTACTGGGTTAATACCCTTCATATTGACCGTGACAATGATTATCGGTTCCACATGTAGTCAAACCTATATAAATATGTTAAACAAGACAGATTCTGACTACTGCAGGTTAACATCCTGCATGGCCTATATCTCCCATCACAATGATTGCATAGAATGGGAAGAGCAGAATCAACAATATGTCCTTGCTGTTAAGATTTTGAAGGCTCCCTATATCATATGCTGTGGTCTTGTCCCGACATTACTTCGTTTTGGAAACTTATACAATCTAAACTAGACCCTTTATTAGGCCTACACCTGAGATTTGTATCCTAGGAGACTATGCTACTCTTACGGGGGCTTCCCACAAAACTCATATGGCTCTGATCTCTGCTGTTACTAAATTGTTAATTCTGAAACAGTGGCTCGATTCCTCTCTTCCCACTTGGTCTGATTGGTTAACTGAAGCACTTACATCATTAAATGTTGAGAAGACCATTGCAGCCTTTTATAGGTCTATGGCTGTGTACAGATCTAAATGGGAAACCTTACATACATTGTTTTCATTGTCTTCGACTAGTCAGCCCCTTGATATCCTTTTTCATTTTTCTTTTTTTCTTGCTTAATATGGATTGCAGGGAAGGGGAGTGGGGTTTGTTTGGGGTGTGGGGGGTTGCTAATAGTGTCTATTCTTTATCCTTTTTACTCTTTGTCATGTTTGTCTTTCATATACACTGACAGTGTTCTCATTATAACTCTGTCACTGACCTACAGTGTTGTATTTTTTTTCTGTTTTGTTTTGTATTGGTTTTATAATCATGAACCATTACTCTATAATTTTAATAAAGTGTATTACATCACAAAAAAAAATCAAATGAAACAGGAATAACTACACACCTGATTGGTCAGATATTTAATTGGAAAAACCATGACCTCAGAAACAAGGTCATGGCTAGACAAGACCTTAGTCAATTCAAAAAGGTATCAGTCCCCTGGATACTATTCATCAATCAGTGGGTCAGCAATGAATCAGGAGAGGATTTTTTTAGAGTAAGGCCAGACACCAGTAGACACGGGTCCGAGGAGAAGCCCATGCAGAGTGATCTTTGAGCAGACACAGTCACAACCCCAAGACAGAAAAGAAGAATAGGGGCCAAAAGGAGGAGATACAAACAATATAGATCCCCAATAAAGGAAGAACAGGTCAAAACAGAAGAAAGAAATGTAATAAATCTTTAATTATGAACACTAACAACTGCTGAAATCTCTTTTAAAAAGGATGATTATTTATTATAAAAATTTCCTCCACTCTGATTGGTCAATGTATATAAGGGACAATAATGTTATCTGAGTATAACATCACTGTATCAAGTCCAGGCACACATATGACCATATAACATTAAAACATATCAGTCTTGACACTGCCCTCACAAGCTCCCATTGTGTAATAGAGCCCCATCCCCATGAACTGTCTTAAGAGACTACAGCACTGCAGAGAAAATCAGCACTAAGCCAAAACAAACTTCACATCTTTTTTTTTTTTCAGACTGCCTGGGAGCGAGTGGCTCACACACACATAGCTCTGTAGGGTGGACTGAGCACACCAACTCCCTCACACTTCACTGCTCAATTTAGAGCACATTTTAGTACCTCAGGCTTATTGCCATGTCAGACAGCACGGGATGCTTTTCTGAAGGGAGTGCCTTGTACCATCCCCCTAATCCTGTAACTGGCACCAAACCATGTTTTTTTTTTTTAAACTACTGTTATGGTGAGTGACTTCTCACACTTGGCTAACAGCAGATCAGTGACCACACGCAGTAGCCCCTCAGTCCCTCACTCTGCTCGGAATGGATTTCTAACAGCGGTTCCCCGATCCCTTGGGCAACCATAAACTGAGCACAACATTACATCATCATTCATAAAGTCACTTAAATTTAAAACAGCACTGGCTTATTGGCAGCACAATGAATCCCCTGATGTGCTGGTGAAGGCAATAGATCAAACATGAAACGCTGCCCACTCAACTTACACACAGTTTCACTTTGTGCATACTACTTACTTCCTGGCTACCTGTACAGTAGGTTTCTGGAGTTGTTCACCCTCGGGGCTACAGGTTTTTGCCATGGTGATCCTAATGTTGGAGAGGACAAGGTGAGGGACAGACAGAGAGAGAGACTGGCAAGCAAGGATTGTCACAAAGACATGTGCTGGCTACCCCAATAAAGCACAGCACCACCTAGTGGACAGAAAAAAGGAACTTCTTTTTTTATTAATGTGCTTCCACAATCAAAAAGAAGTTTAAAATCAGTTTTTTTTTTACTTTGTTTAACTTTAAATATAAATGAGCCATTGTATTATAATAATAATAATAATGCAATCCAGTGTGTGTGTCGTGCTAGGATAACATCACTTCTCAGGTGGTGGAAGCACTTGGCTTGTGTCCTCATGCCCAATTTCCCAAGGCATGATGTTATCCCAACATGACACACACCCTGTCATGCATTATTGCTTAATTCCTACACACAACATCATCCATTTGATATATTTGTGGAATTCAGGAAATTAACCAGGAACTTAAATCTCAAAGTATTCTGGGCTATGTGTGTGAGATGGGTGTCACTACTGAGAGTATCCATCAGGGGTAAGCATTACTGAATGCAGATGAGACCCTGAATGAATGAATGAATGAAATGTATTTTTATACAGGTAATACACATTGTTATGGTATAATCCTATTTACAACAATCTCCTGTACAAAACATATAAAAACAGTTCAGACATACGCACATTAAACATGACATTTCTGTTACATACAACTCATTGCCACAATGAAGATCACTCTTTAAAACAGACATAGGTATGGAGCAAGTTCTTTTTCAAGGTATTTTGAAATGTGTAATAGGGAGAAATATATTTTAAGTCACTGGGCAACTTATTTCAGGATCTGGACACAGAAGTCTGAAACATGGTATCCCCAAATCTGTTCTATGTTCTGACAGTTGGAAAATTTGAATTACTAAATATCAAATTATATTGCTTATCCAACTCATGAATAAGGTTTATAATGCAACCTAGCTGTGTATTTTTCTGTTGATAAATTGATTTATGACACCAATTTAGCCAGATGTAACTTCTTTTTTCTTTTGGATGTAACCAACTTAAATTCTCATACAGTTTACAATGGTGTGTCCCATGTTTACTCTTAGTTATGAATTTTGCTAATGTGTAATATAGTTGGTTTAGTTTATTTCAGTTTTGTTGGCATTCCTATATACTAACAAACAATACTCCATCACAGGAATTATCATATGGTAACAATTTTCCTTCTAGTCTGAGTTGTTAAACAGTTGACCTCTCTCCTAAGGGCCCCCAGTTTCTGATAAGTCTTTTTGACAATGAATGAACTTTTTGATCCCACAAATACCAGACAAGTCAATTTATTCTGTCCAGAAACTGAGACTCACTCCAAACCTCTTACACTACAACAGAGTATCAGACATTTCATCTGCCCTATAATGCCTGAATCCAGGTGTTAGAGAGTCCATGGAAGGAAGAATTCTGCAGGCTCTTCACTGAAGATGAATGAAGAAAATACAGTAACCTTACACCAGCAGAGGCAGAGGCCCTACATACCTTAGAAACTGAAAAAAATAAAAATAAAAAGGGCAGATAAGGGTGAGGCTGTAGTCATCCTTGACACAGTTAAATATCTGGCGGAATATAAAAGACAGTTGAATAACCATCTTTTTATTGCCTCTTGCCATCTGATCCCACAAATGAACTCAAAAGATTGGTGGATCAATTTTTAAGTAAAGCTGTACTAGTAATCATGATACCAGAGAATGTTAGGGATTTTCTGAAGGTGACACATCCCATGAAAACCACATTTTATGTATTTCCAAAAGTACACAAAAGTATACAGGATCCTACAGGACAACCCAAAGTGCTGGGCATAAGGAGTTTAATGGGGCCTCTCTCCCAGTTTGTAGATGCCCACATAAAAGAATTGGCCCAGTCTTTATCATCTCACGGTACATCAGAGATGCAGAGGCTGCATTGAGCATGATGGAGGACCTGGAAATGGAGGTTGATTGGTGGTTGGTCTCTATGGATACAGAGGCCTTACACACCAACATCCCCCACAGGGATGATGTAGAAGCCCTGAGATATTGGCTCGCTAACCACATCAACTATGCAGTACATTTTGTGGACTTCCTGTGTGAATGTACCTGGCTTATTTTACAATCTAACATCTTTCTCTTTCAGAACAGCTACCACTTGCAGGTAAAAGGTATGGCTATGGTGGTGCATTTGCCCCTAATTATGTCAACCTGTATCTGGGACTCTGGAAGAAATGTATTATCCATAGCCTCAAGAACAATCCTTTCCACCACGGGTTAGACTTCTGGAGGCACTTTATAGATGACAACATTATGGAATGGTAGGGCAACAGAGATGAGCTAAATGCCTTTGTCACCTTCATAGAAGGTACAAACCTGAACCTACTGTTCTTTCTAGAGGCCAGCTGGAGTGTGATTAACTTCCTGGACTTAAGGGTGACTAGGAAATGAGATGGTACAATAAACACAAATTTATACCTCAAAGCCACTGACTGCAATACTGTGCTTTTGCCTCACTTTGCCACTCATACCACATGATCAAATATATCCTGAAGTCACAATTCCTTGGAGTGAGGTGTAACTGCAGTGATGTAGCCGAATGCATAGCTGAAAACAGTAAGATGAAACAAAGGTATTCTTTGCATGAAGCTGCTAATTTCAGTTTTGTATGCCTAGACATGATTATAGAGGGTAGTTATAAAACGGTACATACGGGGTCTCTACCATTCAGGAGCAATGAGGCTTTTCAGTTGATTTTAAAGTTGGGTAGAGAGTTAATTGTAAATAGTTATAAGAGGGTAGGGATTATGGGGGGGGGTATCAGATATCCTTGGTGTTCTGCTTCTCTTCACTTTTAATGATGGGGTCTCCCCTCACTTTACAATTGTTTTAATGGACGGATTTATGTTCATATTTTTTGGGGTGTCTTGCAGGAACACCAATCTTATAGTTTCCAAGGAATAATTGTTGGGGGGGGGGGTTATTGGTGCACTTTCTCATTACAAGGGACTGGTTATGTATGGGGATTTATAGATTTCAATGGCTAGTGGCCTGAAAAAAATTATAACCTGGAATGTAAGAGGGGCTCGTGAACTTAATAAAAGAATTCAGGTTCTTAAACACTTAACACTACTGCAGGCCCATATCTCCTTTATCCAAGAAACTCATCTTCTCTCTGGGGAAGCGGTGGGCTTGCGTAGACTGGAGATTGGGCAAGTTTTCGCCTCCAGTACCTCAACCGCCAGTGGTGGCACTGCCATCCTAATTCACAAGTCGATTGCCTTTCAACCAAAAATGATAATTACTGACCCACAAGGGAGATATGTATTAGTTCACGGCCTATTGGAATGCACTGAATTAGTCCTTGGGAGTGTGTACGGGCCTGTGGGGAGAAATTCTGAATTTTTTCAGGACTTACTGAACAAATTGCGAATGTTTTCTGCACTTCCCCTAATCATTTGGGGGGGGATTGGAACTTACCACCCACGCTGGACTTTGATTATTCTAATTCCTTGCTTACATCCCCCTCTAATGTCCAGAGGGCATTTGCTGAATTCCTCAATTCCTGGCTGTGTGACCCATGGCGTTTGCAAAATCCCAGGGTCCGCGCCTTCTCTTTTCACTCTATGGTGCACTCCACCTGGTCCTGGCTGGACTATATTTTACTTAGCCATTCTCTTATACACAGTCTAAATGACTCTGCCATAGAACCGATTGTTATATCAGATCACGCTGTGGCCTGGGTCACTGTCATGCTAAACCAAAACCTCCAAAGGGCGTTTAAATAGTCAGCTTTTAAAAGAAGTCTATGTTATTACTAGGATCTCTGACTTGATTCAAGTATTCATTGCAAATAATCAGGGTTCTGTCGCAAGAACAGATCATGAATGGTGTACCTTGAAATGCTTTTTGAGAGGTGAGTTTATTAGGCTGTCCTCTACCCGTAAGCGGAAGAGACAGGCTACCATCATCTCACTCCTGGATCAAATCCGTACACTCGAGCAATCTCTCACCTCTTCTTCCTCTCCCAATCTGTTAAAATCATTACTGAATTTAAGGAATCAGTATTCTCGTTTAGTACAAGAAAAAGCGCAATTTCTCATACTAAGAACTCAGGCGAAATATATAGAGCAAGGTGAGAAGGCGAGTCATCTCCTAGCCTTGCACCTGAGGAAATTAGAGGCATCAAGATTTATTTCCTCTATTAATGATCCTGACAGAATTACTAAAACACACCCAAGAGACATAACTTCTGTTTTTAGACAGTTCTATTCCTCTCTTTATAGTCAGTGTCCCGCATCTCCATCACAAGCTGAATTATTAGAATACCTGTCTGCTTCATCTTTACCTACTCTCTCTCTCTCACGCAGCAGTCCCTTTTATCAGCTCCTATATCACTCCAAGAAGTGTTATTGGCTATTCATAATCTCACAATGGACAAGGCCCCCGGTCCAGATGGATTCCCTTCAAACTTTTATAAAGTTTTCGCCAAAGACCTTGCACCTTGCCTGTTGCAATTGTATCAATATATGCTCTCCGGGCAAACTCAAGATCCATCCCTGCTGGAAGCCTCTATTATCCTCCTCCTTAAACCAGACAAGCCACCCCAGTCTCCAGAGAGCTATCGTCCAATTTCTCTTGCTAAATTGTGATATTAAAATTCTAGCCAAGATACTCGCTAGTAGAATTCAACAAGTCTGGACTCATCTTCTCAGTCCGGAGCAAATTGGATTTGTGTCAGGCAGAACCCCTGCTGATCACCTTCATAAATTGTCGTATCTGGTTCAAGTGGCCAAAACCTCCCCTATCCCTATGGCCTTGATATCCCTTAATGCAGAAAAGGCCTTTGACAGGGTGGACTGGAATTTCTTGTGGGCTACACTACAGATAATGGGCTTTCCTAATAACTTTATTAAATGGATCCAGGTTCTATATTCCTCCCCTCTGGCTAGAATGCACTGCAACGGTGTACTCTCTGATGTCTTCCCTCTCTTTTTGGGTATGCGGCAGGGATGTCCGCTTTCTCCTTTTCTCTTTAACATATATCTTGAACCCCTGATCAGGTGGCTGAAATCTTCTCCTTTAATTTCTGGTATTCCAATAGGCGATAGGGTCCCTTTGCTCTCAGTCTATGCAGACGACATATTGCTTCATCTCTCAGATCCAGTCTCTTCTCTAACAGAAGCACTGCATATTATTGACATTTTTGGGAAATTCTCGAACTACAAACTCAATATTAGCAAAACTGAAATTTTCCCCCTTAATTAAACATATAGCTCAGCTTTCAGTAAGTTCGGTATGAAATGGACCCCCAGGTCCATTAAATATTTGGGTATTCATATTATCTCGGGCTTATCTTTACTCCGCAAACTTAATCTGGAGGATTTGTGGTATAATACTCAGCAGGACTTATCAAGATGGAAAAAGCTTCCCCCCTCGTTATGGGGCAGAATTAACAACGTCAAAATGAATGTCCTACCCAGATTGTTTTATCTGCTAAACATGCTGGATGTTTGGTTACCTTTGTCTTTTTTTCAGCATATCCATTCTGATATTAATTCCTTTATCTGGCAGAACAAAGCTATTCGAAGATCCTGTCTTAAGCTCTCCTTGCCTAAAGAGCTAGGAGGCTTGCATCTCCCTAACTTTTTATATTATTACTGGGCTTGTCATCTCTATAAGTGTGGGAAGTGGCTTTCTTTATTGGAACTCCTTACTCATCATGAGCATGTCCCAATCTGGTTGCATATTGAGTCGGACATTCTTGCTGTGCATAATTTAGCTCCATCCTCACTTTTTTATACGCCCTTTAAAAATATACCAAAAGCTTTGCAGTCTTTCCCAATTGGTATTTCATTAAGAGTTCTTTCTCAAATGTTCAGTTTTTATAAGGTAGTTCTGCACTCTGATTTTTCTCAGCCAATCTATGCTAATTTGAATCTCAAAATAGGTGGTGCTCCTATATCTCGGCGTTGGTTATCACTCTCTCCCGATCTCACTGTGGCTGACTTTTATTCACAGGACTCTATTCTGTCTGCTGAGGAGATTCTTACCAAATTTGATCTAATGTCATGGGCTGACTTCCAAATTTTTCAGCTTAAGCATTTACTAGCCAATGTGTTTGGGAAAGAATCCAAACCCTCCCATATTGGAGCCTTTCTCCAGCAAATCAAGATCTTGGCTTGCAAATCCCATGGCATTTCTACCATATATAAATTGGTTCTCACATACCCGCAACCTCCCCCAATTGCCGGATCTCAGATCTGGCAAGTGCTTTTCCCTGACGAAGTTATTAACTGGCACTCTATATGGACAGGCCTATATACATACCTCACTCAAGATCGATACAGGCTTACACAATACTGTATTTTAAACAATATGTATTATACTCCTGTCAAATTGGCTCAAATGAAGCAGCTTCCTCCAACATGTGTTCTAGGTGTAACAAGAGGAGGGCTCATCTTCATATATTGTGGTCGGTGAAAAATATCTCCTTGTGGAAGCAAATTGAATCTGCTCTAGACCCACTGCTGGGACTGCAGGGCCTCTTCTCCCCCATCATATGTATTCTGGGAGATTACTCCGGCATTCCTGTGAAGGAGAGAAGATTTCATATGGCTCTAATCTCAATGGCAGTCAAAAAGCTAGTGCTTAGACATTGGATGGATCAAGCTACCATTTCTTACACCGAATGGTTGCATGAAATATCATTTGCACTCTGTGTTGAACACTTAATTGTGAGTGTACGCCACCATCAATTATCTTTTAACACAAAATGGGGGAAATTATACGCCCTCTATTTGTCTTGATAGGATGTCTTGGTAAGTTTGCCAGCCTCTCCTCCATCTTATCTTTTTCCTTTGGCCTTTTTTGATTCTGCAGAGGATGACCCCTTGTTTCTTGTATGGCCTCTTATCGTTTCTTGATAATTTCATTCAACTGTTATCATCTTGGTCCTCTTTTTAGTTCTGTTGCTTTAAGCTATAGGAAAGTGCACCATGGAGTTGGGGGTGGGAGGGGTAGTTTTTGATTTTGTTTTTTTCAAGGTAGTGTTATTATTTTTCCAAAAGTTTATCTTTTCCTGTTAATAATCTGCATACAGCTTATTATGCAATATGTGCTGATGTCAATGTATCCCATGTTTTTATGACCATGTGTTTGGTTATACTTAATAAAGTATGTTAAATAAAAAAAAAAAAGATGAAACAAAGGTTCCAGAAGAGGTGTTGAAATACCAGGGGTAGTGATGAGGCCAGAGGAAATACCCTAACCACAGAAAGGTCCTCCCGGTTGGATGTTAAGAATAGGGTACCTACAGAAGACTCCCCTCATACACTTTGTCACCACGTACAGGAGACAGTTAAAAGCTATATGTGACACTGTCACAAAAAATCAGGTCATATTACATTCTTATCTAGTCTAACAAACTATACTTTAAAACCCCACACATGGTATTCAAAAGGGCAAGAACCATGGGATAGATAGTGCATATTCTGCAAACTACCCAGAAATCCATAACTCAAACATGGCTACCACCGTTCCCCATGGGCAGACAATGTGGGCATTGCAAATATGGTGAGGTGGCTGAAAAAGCATGCACTTTAATTCTGTCAGTACCCATAAAACATTTGAGATAAGCACATCATCAGCTTTGATAACATATCGATTGTGTATCTAGCCATATGTAGATGTGATGCATTTTATATCAGCAAAACCTCTAGGACCTTCAAAGTAAGAATGGGAGAGCATTATGAGCTACACAAAGGAATGCTTGTGGTAGTTACTTATGAACACACATCCCACCCCATATGAACACAAGTTCCATTTCTTTGGAACTGTAAAAGGTGAAGCTAGGTAAAATGGGAAGATTTGGAACCCTATTATTGAAAAGGAAAACTATGTGGATGGTGCAGCTTGAGACCACTGTGCCCCAGGTTTAAATGAAAAATGTGATCTTATCACTCTGAATAAGAATAGGTAATGTCATTCTGTAACATATGTTGGTATTATATTATGCTGACCTTTTAAAGTATTTTGTCTTTTGGATTCTCTTAGATTACTATTGGACCTTGCAGTGAGATCTGGAAGGAGCCTAGTCTATGAGGGGAGCAGGGCATAGTAAAATAGACTGCACAAGGACAACCTGACCATTTGCATGCTAGTCCACTAAGTATTTCTGAGGGAATAGTGTTTCAAGGTATGATGCTAGTGTTGTAAGATTGTCCTCCCATTTCCCTTACTACCCCACCTCTCCCTGCTCCCCTAAATATCTTTACCTCTCCCCATGCAACTGTTACCTCTTTTTTCTGTTTTGTGGTTGCTGTTACAATTGTAAGATGAAGCCAGGTTGCATGAGTTTAAGCTTGTTGGCCCAGATATTCAAAAGAGTTGAGCCATGCACAATAGGGTTGCGTCTGTGCAGGTCTGAAAATTCGCCATTCTTTGATATTCAGCAGGAGGCAGTTGCGCCTCCAAATCACGCTGAGCAACAGCGCAATGATAATGAATGCATGCACAACTGAAGAGGGAAGAACCATGCATAAATGGTGCAGTGCGATATTCAACAACATGCGCCATGTGCAATAGGGGAGCCAGCGGAAGTTGCGCCATAGCGGAAATGAGCCAAAATAAAAGGGAGCAAGGGAGAGGCACAAGATTGCTACAGGGAAGCCACATGGGAGTCAAATACAGCAGGAAACACTGGGCAGCAGGGACACACAGGGTCAGCCAGGAAAGGGCACCTGGAAGCAACAGGCACAGGGGAAGGTGTGGGGAGCCACAGTGCAGAAGGGGGAAGTACACCACACAGCAATGAGGCCAGCACAGGCAGGTGTTTCCGGTGCAGGGGAAGTATCAGCCAGGACAGCAGGGGGAATACAGAAACAGCTGCTGGGGGGGTGAACACAAGCCAGGGACATGGCCAGTGCCACCATCCAGATGGAGGCCATAATGAAGGGAGTGAGAAGGCGGGCAGTAGGGGGGCATGGCCATGGAAGGGCCCGTCGGCGGTATGCCTCCAACAGGCAGTTCTGAACCCACACCAGCTTTGAGCTGTACAGTGATACTGAGATTGTGGGCCAGTACCACCTGAATGGGGCAATTCTGAGGTGGCTCTGTGAGCTGTGCAGGGATGTGATGCAGGCACCCACATGACAGAGCCATGCCCTGTCAGTGGAGATGAAAGTGACAGTTTGCATATGCTTGCTTGCCACGGGTACCTTCCAGAGGCCAACTAGGGACACCACAGGCATAACCCAGTCGGCCACATCACGCCACCTCACCCCATTCCTCAGCGCACTGCTGCAACATGCTGCGGAGTACATCTATTTCCCCAGCACACCGGCGGAGCGCATAGCAAACATGCAGGAGTTCCACAGGGTAGCACACATGCCTGGTGTGCTAGGGGCAATAGACTGCACCCATGTGGCCATCCGCACACCACCTGGCCCCAAGGGGGCTGCATGTATAAATCGCAAGGGCTATGCCAGCATCAACTGCCAGGTGGAGTGCGATGCCAGGGGGTGCATAATCACTGTCTGTGCCACGCACCCTGGTGGAGCACATGATGCCTTCATCTGGCACCAGTCAGCACTGTGCCACAGATTTGAGAGTGGGAATATCCCCAATGACCACCTAGTGGGTGAGTATGCAAACCACATGGACAATAATAGGGCCTGGATGGGCATGGTCAGAGGTGACATGGGTAGTGGCCTACATGGCCTGGGGCAGGGTGATGCTGATCACCAAACTAACCTCCACCATCTACACACAGGTGACAGTGGATACCCATTCTGTCCCTGGCTGCTCACACCCTACCGGCGGCCTGCGACCCCATCGCAGTAACGCTCCAATGAGGCAACGCCACCACACGTAATGTCATCGAGTGGGTGTTCGGGATGCTGAAGGCATGTTTCCATTGCCTGGACACCTCTGGCAGTGCCCCACAGTACAGCCCCTCAAAGGCCTGTGGGCTATTCCTGGCCTGTTGCATCCTGCACAACATGGCCAATGAATGTGGAATAGAGGTACAGGTCAAAGAGGGGGACAGCAATGGGGATGATGAAGACGCCGGTGACAATGGTGATGGGCAGACTCCCCTTGGGCGACGGGACCCCGACTGCTCCAACTGGCACAGCTGCACCGGGACACCATCACGGAGGAGCACTTCAGCCAACCCAGGTAAGTCATGGGGCCATGTGCAACCAACAGTGGCTAAGGCACAACCCACAAACATGCATGGACACACACCAGGGGTGCATTCCATCAAGGGAAGTGGCCAGGCATGGAACCACACACACAACCAGGGATGGGTGAGGTCTAACATGCCACGTGGATGGACACACACACACACACACACACAATGCACCAGACATGCACAAAGGGTAGGAGGCACACCGACCCAGAACGCCACCCCTAGCCACACACATGTCCACAGACCACCATGCCCACTGCCTGTCCTTGTGCATGTGTCAGATGCTGAGCACCATTGCACATTGGTGTACAGTGCAATGCAGGCATCATCATGCACACGCAACTGCAGATGGCAGCCAGGAGGGTGTGCAGATGGGCTGTGTGTCCACGTGCAGGGCCGAGTACCCACCCGTGCAATTTCTGCTGAATGACACACTGCACACAGGGCAGCACCAGACAGTAGCCGCATTGGGTGACAGGTCAGTCATGTGCCACAGTGCCCCAGCTGCCACGGATGCATGGGCGGCCCTGCCGAGACCCGCCAGCACTGACAGGCTGACCACTGGCCTCATGGGGTGGCACCGATGGTCCCCAAGGGGTTCCACTGCATGAACACGACCATGCTTGCACAGGGATCTGCAGCACACCGAACATGCCTATGCCAGGCGTGCTAGGGATGCCCAGAGCTGAACCCTGGGTCGACAAGGAGGGTGTCGCATGACGCCAGGAATGGGGTGGACAGTGCACTGCGTGGTGTCTGCGATGCATGGGCACATGACTGTGTGCCCATTGTGGCCATGACAGCAGTGAATGCCTGTGTCTGCCTGTCAATGGCAGCGGTCACATCCTCCTGAAACCAGTCCATCCCTGCCAGGATCAGAGCGGTGTCTCTGCTGTGATGCTCCTCTGCCCACTCCAGAGCCGCACGCAGTGCATCCACCGATGTCGCAAGCTGCATCTGCTGGTTGACTGATGCTTGTAGTATGCGGGTGTGCTCGTCCAAGAGGTCATCTGCCTCCTCAGCATCCTGTCCCTCAGGGTGTGTGCAGCCCTGATGCCCAGCATCCCTTGAGGGTGGGCGCTGCACACCAGGACCAGGTCTGGGCATGTCCACAGGCGGCGCACTGATGCCACCCCCTGACCCTGTACCTCCAAGCCCATTGGCTGACTGCTGATGCTGCCCATCTGGCTGCCACTCACCAGGGCTCACTGGTGCTGCCGCAGTGGCCACAACAGCCCCACTGTCCTGTACACACACCAGTGCTGCCCCACTGGTGCTGACAGGCACAGGCTGGGACTGTGATGACACGCAAACCTCCATGGCAGCACCACCCACAGCAATGGCCACGATGTTACCTGCTGTGTGACCATCCCTTGGCACACACGTGTCACTGCCCATGCCGTTAGCAACATCATCATCAGTGATGGACCCGGCAACAGCCTGAGTCACAGCATGCTGGGATCCATGGACGCTGGCATGTTGGGAGACAGGCAGGGCCTCCTCTGCACCTGTTCCAACAATATCAGTCTGGACAGCCAGGCAGGCCCACTGTCGCACCGAGCCATGTATACCTGTGGAGGTGGAAGGGTCCTCCTCCATCTCCATCTGACTGTCATCAGTGGACAGGCCCACCACCGCTGACCCATGCAGATGCTCAGGATCTGTAAGGGAAAACAAAGTTGCATTACTGCATGTTACCTACCCAGCCCCCCCAATAGACCGACCATGACCTACCATGCAGTGACGGGCTACCACCCATCTGGAAGCCACCACCCGGAACTCCCTCAATGGCGCTATGCTGCATGCTTCCAGCAACCCTCTCCTCCTGTGGGGTCAGGTGTACCACCTCCGTCCCCCACCTGTCGAGCTTTGCTGCCCTGATGGCAGCCACCTTCTCCCTTTATCCTTCTCCTGTCTGTGCCCATCTTCTTCTTGCACTCCTGCATGGAGCACTGGTGGCTGCCATGCAGGTTCACTGCACACTCCACCTCCTCCCATGCAGCAGCACAGGCCTGTGGTGTTCCCTGCTGTCCGCTGAGAAGTGGCTCCTGATCCAGGTAGGCATCAAACAGGGCATCGGTCTTGGCTTTGGTGAAATTAGGCCTCCTCCTCCTCCTCCTCCTCCCACCACTGTGTTCCTCCTCTCCCACAACTCGCTCGGTCATTATTTAGCCTGTAAGAATGAAAGTTGTTACCTGTGACTGTGCAGTACCATGCATGTCCCAAAATCCACAGTCCACACTCCCAAACAGCATGCAACTCACCAATAGACTGCAATAACCGACTATGACCAGTGCAGCCCAATGTCGCACTTTTATAGCGCAACCCATGCAAATGAAGCGAGGCACAACTTTAAGTGGATGCAAATTGCAGTGCTGTGCCATTGAATGGCTGATTAGCTGATTTGCATATGACGACTGAATATTGTGCTGTTGCGCTTTGCGCAATTGTGTTGAACATGCTGAGCCAAGGCACAGTTCTGTGACATGCGCGATACACACCCACCGCGATGCCCGGTTGCTGATGCAGGCATCTGCCGTGCTGCTGACGTGTTGTGCGCAGGAAGCAATGCAGGGCATGGCCACCATTGTGCCAGTGGTGCTACAGCGATGTTCACCTATATGGCGCTGTGGCACTGGGCCATCATAGGTGCACTGGGGCAACAGCACGGTAGGCAGCTACTGGAGGTAGCACACAGGCATCCAATCGCACTACACACATTGGGTTCCAATGGCGCTGTGCCTGTCTGTGCACCACAGACCCTTGACCCTGTGCCCAACCTTTGCCCCCTAGGCACCATGTGTCTGGCATGGGTGCACCACTATCGTGTTGTTCGGTGACAGTGCGATAGAGAATGGCAGTGCTGTACCACGCAGCATCTGCATGTGGTGGAGCCGCACTGCAGAGTGCCATTTTGAGCTGACTGAGCAAGTGGAATGGCACGGAGGAGGGCTGCACAGTGGACCCAAGTTGAACTGGCCAACCTGGTGGCCATTGTAGAGCCACTTTATGGCCCACTGTTTGGGGAGGCACCCCTTGACAGGTCTAGGAGCCAGGTGTGGGAGGAGGTGGCCAATGCCCTGGAAGAGGCCACAGGAAGGGGGTGGATGGTGGACCAGTGCCACCACAGATATGGCGACCTGCAGAGGAGGGAACCGGACCTGCTTGCCTGCCTTCGGGGACATGCCAGGAGGGGCACGGTGCCACGGCCAGGTAGGTGTTACGTCCACACACCTTTATCATTCATATGGGTATCATGGTTGTATGTGTCCAGAACATGGGGGAGGGACTGTCTGGTGTTGGCTGTGGTGGTGTTATCAGGGTGTGGGGTGGGTGGGTCTGGCTGGGTGGGAGTGCACACACATGGGGGCAGGAGGACTTTGCTACAAGATTGTACTGATGTTCCTCTCTCCATGTTTGCACCACAGGGCCAGAGGAGAGGTGTCTGGCCAGGGAGATGTTGCACCAGCAGGACGACAGGGCCGCTAGGAGGGGCGATGGTCAACAGCGCCCGAGGGACCGGCCTGATGATGGTAAGTGCCATACCTCCATGATTACTATTGCATGCTGAGTAACAAGGTGGGCAGTGGGGCATGGCCACCATCCATTGACACCACTGCCATGCACGCAACTTTTTACAGTCAGCACTGTCCAGTGGCACTGCATGTCTGGGAGTGCGTCGATGGTGGTCCATGCGTGCATCAGGTACATGGCTGTGCCACTGCCTTCGCACCACATAGCCATGTCACTAGACAGCCACGGTGGTGCTGTGCATGACTTGGCCGGTGGGTTTGTGCAGCAGTCCGCATGGCTGTATGCGACTGGGTGGGCAGGTCTTGGGGACGTGATCACTGTGGGTGGTCACACACCATCACAGAGGCATGTCCCATGGCCGCATGCCATGCACAGTGGGTGGGCTGTATAGGGCTGTGCATTCACACCAATTGACTGTGCTCCCTTGTCTTAGGTGCCCGCCAGCTGCAGGCCATCCATGAGGCACTGCAGGAGATCTTGACAGTGGCGAGGGCATCGCTGGACATACTGCGGGGGTTTGAGCAGCTGGGTGTCCAGCGGAGACACAGCAGGCAGAGAAGCTGGAGTGGGGAGTAGGGCTCACAGTGACCATATATATGTCCCTGATTTCCCCTCCCCTGGACCCACCTCACACCCTCCTTTCCTGTCCCATTTGTTCACCCCTGCCCCTTACCCACCCCACCTTGTTTGTGGCCTCCCCACATTTGTACATAGTTTTGTAAATAGTTCTTTTATATGGTTTTGAATACAAATCTTTGATATGAATACTGTGGTGGTTCTGATTTGCAGCGGCTATAGGTGCTCAGCTGCAATGGTGTGCATGGCGTCCGGGGTGGTGCAGTCATGGGTATGTGTGTGTGTCCGTGGGGAGGTGACTATGGTGTGGGAGTCACTATCAGTCAGTGTCTGTGGTGTGTGTGTTGTGCCCTGTGCACTGGATGACTGTGTGCAGTGGTCCATGGTGCATGCTTTGTGTCCATGGCACCCCTGTCAGCCCGTCCATGGCCTGTGAAGCTGACACCCTTGCATGTCTGTGACCTGCACGGTCTGCTGGAATGTCAGTGGTGGCTGTCGATGCAGGGCAGCCACTGTACCCGTCACAATGCTGGGTTGCCTCCTGTCACTGGTGTGATGCATGTCTGCCTCGGATGACACTGTGGCCTCCACAGTTGTTGTCCCATCTCCATGCTGTGGCTTGTGTGTGTTGCAGGGGATGTGCACCACTCACTGTGACTTGTGCTCTGGGCAAATGCTGGTGGCATACAGGTCCACAGTGCCTGTGCGGGGTGGCTGGCACTCCTGTGCCATGGAGGACTGCAGGCTGTGTGTACACGATTTCCATGGGCTCACACTGGGGGTTTGGTTTCCCCGCTACTGCGTCCCTGTGTTGTTGTGCCCTTGGGTATGGGTGGGTGTTTGTCCATGCACTGTGTGGCATCCGGTGTGGTGCATGCTTCCACACACCACTGTGGGTGTCTGAGCTGGCTGTTGTGGCCAGTGCTGGGTCAGGGTGTGTCCTTGGGAGGGTGTACAGGGTGCTGTACCACTTTTGGTGGTGTCTGGGGCATGCCCTGTCCCATGTGGGGTACCTCATGTGCCAAAGCATGGTCAGTCTCTCAGCTGTACCTCGGAGGGGCTGTGCATGGTGGCACTGTGTATGCCATTGTTGCATCGCTGTGTGCTGCTACTTGCTGGTGGGTGCTCATGGTGGGGCTGCCTTGCATGGTTCTGTGCTGCACAGGGTTGCATTGTCACAGTAGAGGTGGTGGCATGCATGGGGTTTCCTGCAGTGGTGAACGCTTCTCCTGGGCATGGTGTCTGGGGGTCACAGTGCAGGGTATGCTCTGCATTGGGGGGATGGTGTGGCATAGGGTGGTCAGCCCTCCTTGTGTGCCAGTCACAGCTTGCCAGGGGGTGTAATGGGGCACCATGGCCTGGCTGTGGGTTGGTTGCTTGTCTCCATGGGCCAGTGCTTATTTCAGCCCTCCCCCAATTGTGCAGTGCATGGGGTGTGGGGGGACGATGTCTGTTCTGCTGTGTGTTCCTTTGCCCATCTGTGGCATGGGTGGTGGCCCCTTACCTCCCTGGTTGTGCAGTTGCATTGCTGCACTGCTGCTGGGGAGCATCCCTGGTTGTGCAATGGCACCTCTGGACTGCTCAGCTGAACATCCCTTGTTGCGCAATGGCGTATCAGATCTGCTCAGCTTCCCCTCCCTAGTTGCACTATGGCACAGGTGGTGTGATATTCAGTCATCAGCTGTAGGCGCATCTTGGCCGGCTAAGTCTTTGAATATAGCACCTCTTGCACATGGGTGCAATGGACTTGCACTTGCTCCTGCTATTGCACACTTTTTGGGTGCAGTTTGAATATCTGGGCCATGTTTTTAATTTACTGAGAACACTGTGATCCACACTATCACTTTAAGACTTCCCTTTAAAAATGAATACAGCAGCTTATATTCAGCACTTCTGATGAAAATGAGTGCAAAACCTGAGCATGTTTGTTGTTTTATCCTGCTACCAAGATCCGTTTTCCACAAATTGTAAGTGTACTTTATTGTTATTTTACTGGGTACCATTGCCTTGGCACTAGAGCAAAGCACATTTTCACACCCTGACAGCACCAATTTTTCTGTTGTTTGCTACTTCTTATCTTGGTAGCCAGCCACAGCTCATTATCTCATATGCTTGTGGAGTGTTTCTTTTTTGTTTTCTTTTTTTGTTTGTGTGTGAGTGTGTGTGTTCTGATTGTGACAATTAAATGAGTAGTTTTACATTAGATAGGAATAACTGAAAATTAAATTTTGACAAAATTTCATAAAATTTTCATGGACATTCTGCAAATGTTTGCTGATGTGGAATTGCATATCGCTTGAATTTCACTGGCAGGAGTTACAATATCATGAAGCCCTACCGATTAGTTTTCCCTCTTCTTTTGAGTGTCTCAGAGAAAGAAAGGTGCATTCCACAATAGCAGCATGACACATTTACCCTTTTCCACCAGCAGGTCACAGTTATTACTTTATCAGATACACAACTTGAATGAAAAGTTAGAATGTTAGCAGAACTGTTTTTATTCTACCTTGTTGTAGGATGATTTTTTCACTCTTGTTAGATACTCTGCCTTCAAACGTTGGTAAGCCCTGTTCAAAATAATCATATCTAACTGGAATTATGATTGCATTCAATGTCATTCCTAGGTGTCCTTTGCAGTAAATTTTATAAAGCATAGCTAGAAGAGATGACCAATTTACCTTATTCATAAATATAAATTATAATGCTGAGATGTTGATCACTGTCCTACAGCTCCTATAGGAGCAAACATGCCCATATACTGTAACATATAGGTGAACTTCCAATTCTGCAGAATTTTATTTTTGTCAAGAGACCATACTGTGTCCCTACTGCCAAGTTATTGCTCAACAGTTTGGAAGGAACCAAAAGAGAAGAACTAGCAGTGTACTGCTACCTGCCATTCAGCATCTATAACCAACAGAACCAAAGAGATCAGAAATCTTTCTTACTGACGAATTCAAGCGATAGATCCACCTACCCACAGGCTTATATAAGTGATTTTAACATATTCAAATAAAGCAATAATGCATGACAGCTGGTGTCTTGTGTGAGATTTACCCATGCCTCATGTTCTTTCTCACTCCCTTGCCCTCTTACTAGTGCAGGTCCGTCAGCTTTTTCCTACTGCCTCCCTTTTCTCTGGAACCAACTACCCTTGAACATTCGTCATACCCCATCATTCTCTTTCCTCAAATTCATTCTCCATCTTCTCCTTGGCACCAAATCCTCATGCCACACCTCCTCCTCTGACACCCCTTTTACTGCCCCACCTCAACCCCTAAGCTATAACCCCTGACTCAGTCATGACCCATATTGCTACCATTAGTTTGACCTCCTATGGACTTACTGCCTTTCATCTGAAATTTTCAGGATATCCTGCTACACTTTTGACATTTATTTGTTGCATTCATATTCTTGTTGTACTACTTTGATTTGCATTTGTGTTGTTTGTATTTTTCACCCTGTTTTTGTTTTTATCCTTGGGTCACACCTGGAAATCAGCTTCATCTCAGTGTGCCTTTCCTGGTTACCAAAATTTTAAATAAATAAAAATAAATTTGTGATGTGGCATGGGGTCACAGGCTGAGTGTGGTACACCACCCGAGGAATGGGTAAATCTCAAGACAACACATTTTGTAATGCAGAACAAATATATAGGTTTTATTAATTTCAGGAAATCCAAATGTTTGTTGTTTCGCCTACAATAAAATAGTCCCAACTTGGTATATAGGGATTTGTGCTGTATATGAATTTCATGGCTAAACAACATGTGAACAAGTATTTGTTTAGTAAATATCATCAATGTGGAAAATCCATACATCATGCAACAAGATCACAGCATTTTGAAAGTACTTATGGGAATGAGAAAGTAGTGCCATACAATTTTTAATTAGGTAAAATACTTGTATAAATATCTGTGTAGACACTGCATTCTGTTGAAACTGTTGAGCAAATCTCTAAATACATTAAAAACACAAATCATTCTAATGTCTCTTATTTTTCTTGCCTTCATTAACTTTTTTCCAGTCTGCATTTGTTCTTTGTCAGTTATTGATGACTTATAAATTTATGTTGCCATGGATAGTAAAATTAATTTTGTATGGAATGAATGATTGTTAAGCAGTTACATGGCTTCTTGTTTCTTCATTTACTTTGTTGGACTGGTCAGCTGTGCGTTCAAAGTTGACCATGGCTGTTTCTAGTTTGTTGCTGCCGCTTTGCTTTCTTCAGGTTCAATTCTGGTGATAATGGTGCTCCATTTGTGTCTCTCATTGATGTCTGTTTTCCAATAACTTCTCGGAGGATATTTGTTTTTGTGGCCTTTGAATACCATGATTTCTTTTTACTCTAGTCCTCCTTTTGCCAAGTGGGTCGCTACGGTTGCCCTTACATAAGGGTTTGAGTATGTTTCACTCAGTCTGACTTATTTGCAGATCTGAGGGAGCATACTTACCAGATAATTAACCCCCATCAGCTCACGACTAAATCAGATTTGCTGACTGTTTAATGATTCTTGTGGCAGTGTTTTGGGTGTGGGAGAAAAGGGATGTTGTTACTGGAGGAAGTTTTGACAAGTATTTTATGCAACTGTTGACTGGGCAGATATGATTTCATGGTAGTTCAAACAGATATCCTCTAAGAGCATCCTTATGTAGGTCATACATGCTAGGATGATTCTTAGTAATCTCATTGAAACGTTTGGTAATATATCTTAGACAATTTTTGGCTATCTTATTTTGAAAGATTGTGGTGTCAGTCTTCATAAACCTTCATTTTCATGGCTTATTAGATATAACTGAAGGTGAAACAAGACCTTTTTTGCTAGATCTGATGCAGTCTCTGGACTGAGTACAGCTGAGTTGAGAATGATTTGTAGCTTGGTAGTAGTAAGAGCAGGGTGGTGCAAAGTTTTGTCTTTAGAAATGCAGCTAGTTTAAATTCTGCCAGTGAAGTGGGCACTTTGCATTGTCACTTCCCTATGTAGAGTGGCCCATATGCAAGTTTCACTTCTCCTTGTGATTATTACTTCATGTTGTCATTTCGCCTTAACATGAATTAAGGTGAGGTGACTACAATATTGGCAGTCCCACACACACACAGTCACCAGAATTAATGTGCATCCCCAAAGTGCTACTGTCTTCGTCCGGAAAACTCCCCAGTACTGACGAATTGAAATAAGAGCACAACAAGAAATGCAAAGTCTCCCAGAATTAATGGCGCACTCAGTCATGCACACAGTGGTCACACACAGCCATCAGAATTAATGTGCATCCCCAAAATGCTACTGCCTTGTGTCCAGAAAATTCCCCAGTGCAGATGAAATGAAATGAGGGCGTAACAAGAAATGCAAAGTCTCCCAGAATTAACGGTGCACTGCAAGTGTACAGGTAGATTAAGATTGTGCTGCACACTCAAGAGATGCACACGAAAACACACAACAACACCTAACCAGTACTCACAACAAGTCACAAATCCAAATCTGGAAAGGAATACCTTTTGCCGGTTGGAGAATTAGTGCACGGCAGTAACAATCCACTACCAGTAAAGATACCACAAAGCAGTACAAAAAATGTATGCAGGTGTGGTGAATAGCAGGTTCACAGTGCTGCAATTACTCTGTGGCACAATAAAAAGTGTCTGATTTAATGGCACGCATCGCACATTCACTACAAGTAATGCATAGCAAATTGAAAACCTTTAGTAATATGGCCAAATGTTTTAAACAAACAAATTATACACTGCTGCACCACAACAATCACCAAAAAAAGTTAAGAATATAACCAAAACAGAAAGATTGCCTTTTTCTCCCAGTTAATCTACCTACACCACAAATAACGCCCCTCCCCCAAAGCACAGTTCACAGTACACAGACTGCCTGTTCTAAATTAACATTCAAACTCCACACACAAACAATAAACACTCAGTGATCTGGGCACTGCACAGAAAGGTTTCCTACAATTGATGTACTAAATTTTAAGCAAAAAAACAGTCTCAAAAAGGCATTTTTAACAGCTGTTAGAGGTTTTGAATCGTAGAGCTCTGAGAGCAAACTGTCTCCAGCTACCACTACACAGACACTACCCAGGCCAGAACTGAGGCTGTGCAGAACAATCTAGAGCCCATGTGACCTGAAATCCCATTAATCATTGAAGAATTTCATTTGTAGCTCAATTACAAGGCCAAGTGAGGCGAAGTACATTGATGTCAATGTACTTCACCTTAAAATTGGTGGAAAAGTGGTTTGAGGAAGGTGGAATAATGCAAAGTCATTGGTTTCAATGGACTTCGCATTCCTCATTATGATGCAAAGTATTCCGCTTTACATTGAGGAGTACTCTGCGGATTCCTTGTTATTCCATGAATCACTTCGCAGAGCAAATTGGGGCCACTTCGCCCACCACTACTTACAGTACTGTAACTCACATGTTGTACAGGAAGGAACATGAATTCCTATGGCTGTACTTCCTTGATGAGCTGAGCCTGTATCATAAAACTCCCCAATTTTAAAAAGTCTTATTAATGAGTACAGTGGTGGAGGTGATTGGGTGAAGCCTGGAGATATACTACAAAATGTGTTTACAATACATGCAAGTAACTAGTAAAAAAAAATAAAATTTGTGATTTGTGATGTGATCGTGAATCATGATTTGTAACTGCATTTGTGATCGTGATGATGAAGAATGTGATTTGGTGTGAGATACCTAATAAGTAACTGTATGGGAACGCGAATGCCTATGGCTGTACTTCCCCGATGAGCTGTAGCACAACACTCCCCAATTTAAAAACTCTTATTGAGTACAGTGGTGGGGTGGTGAAGCCTGGAGAGATACTACAAAACAGGATTACAATACATCCAAGTAACTAGTGATGGTGAAGAATGTGATTTGTATCATGAGTGACTCATGATGATGGCCCTGTCTTAAAAACGCGTATTAATGAGTACAATGTTCATGCAGAGATATGCACCACACCAGTCCAGTACTCTGAAGGGAAGCCAAAGAAACAACTGAGACTTAAGTTACAGATGGAGATTGGGCCCTAAAGAGATGCAAATGCACAGACAGATTAAGATTGCGCTGCACACTGAAGAGATGCAGACACAAAGGCACAACACCTAACCAGAGCTCACCATCAGAAATTCAAATCTGGAAAAGAATACCTTTGCTGGTTGGGGTGGGCCACTGGGAGAGGGGCAGTGTACTGCAGTAACTGTCACTCTAGTACTAGTACCAGTAAAGAATAAGAAACCACAAAGAAGTATAAAAATCACGCAGCTACAGTAGATAGCAGGTTCACATTGCTGCATTTACTATGTGGCACAATAAAAGGCATCTGATTTGATGACACGTGTCTCACACACACACACACACACACACACACACACACACACACACACACATATACTAAGTAATGCATAGAAAATTCAAAACGTCAGTAATATAACCACGTATTTTAAACAAACTAAAATTATGCACTGCTGCACCACAACAATCAACAAAAAAATGTCAAGAATTATTGAAAATATTACTGTGTGTACATTATACAAGAAAAATATCATCAAAACAGAAAGAACTGTCTTTTTCTCCAAGTTAATCTACCTACACCACACATACGCCTCTCCCCCAAAGCACACTTCCAGTGTCTGTCAGTACACTGACTGAATGTTGTACATTAACATTCAAACTCCACACATAAACAATACATGCTCAATTATATGAGCACAAGAGGGTTTCCTACAATCGATGAACTAAAGTTTGAGCAAAAACAATTACTCAAAAATGCTTTTTTAACAGCTTTTAAAAGCTTGAATTGCAGAGAGCTCTCACAGCAGACTGTCTTCTACAGCTTCCTACACATACTGCCCCGAACTGAGGCTGTGCAGAGCAATCTAGAGCCCATGTGACCTGAAATCCCATGAATCACTGCAAAATCTGCCGTTAGAGCATAAAACAAGGCAAAGTGAGGTGAAGTACATTGTTTTCAATGTACTTCATCTTAATTTTAGTGGAGTAGTGGTTTGCTGAAGGTGGAATAATGCAAAGTCATTGTTTTCAATGGACTTCGCCTTACCTCATATGATACAAAGTACTCCTCTTTGCACTGCAGAGCACTCCTCGAATCTGCTTCACTCTATGAATCACTCCGCGGAGCGAATTGAGGCCACTTCGCCCACCTCTGTTTGTCTTTCCCCTCTCTTCTCATTGTTTTTACAAGTCCTTTAAAAACATTGTTACTGTGGTAAATGCTGTGTCTTGCATTAAGCTGATGGCATGGTTCAGTGGCAGATCATTTAAAAAGTGATTAATGCCAGCATGCAAAATTACAAATGCACTAAGATGATACAGTATCCAGTGGCTAAGACCATCTGGTAACCTGTGGCTGTTTTGGACAGTTCCTCTGAAATAATGTAGGATTTTATTTAATTCAGACAGTGGTATTTTGTGGAAATCAATATTATTTTTTTTTTCTTTTGCCCAGTCTGTGACAACAGTTATGGCCTATTTTGTTTGATGCATTGTTGTCTTTTTACTTCTTTTAAGCTCATATTAATTTAGTTCAGTTTCATACACTTTTGAGTGGTGTTCAGAAGTGGTTTTACAGCACTTTTTGTATGTTAGGTAGCAGTGACAGAGGAAAGAGCCTGGTGCTGTGGTTCATGTGCTGTTGTCTCAGCTGTTTCTGTGCTTTGTGACCATTACTGGTGTTTTCTAAACAAGTCATATGCTGAAAAGAAGCAGGGGATTCAGCAGGAGGAGGCTGCATGCTGATTACAGTTTGACACATATTTAATGAAGGGACTGTGCCTGTACCTTTATTCTCACCACTGGAAGCAATTTGAGACAGCATTTTATGAGTAGTAGCCCATCTTAATGTGCCTACAAAAGGAGGACCAGCATCACTGGAAGAGGGGACATCATGTTAATTTCATTTATCTCCCCATTCTCTGTCCACTGAACAGCCATGTCTGTTAATTAGGAAGTCACAGTGGAGGGTGGAGTTGGCAATGTGTCACCCACATTACACTCATTTGCAGCAGGTGAAAGTGAATGTCCAGGAGGAGCCGGTGTCTGGAGTGGCCTGCATGTAAATTTTATTCCCAATACCATTCCCCATATGCTGCACTGATACCATCCTGAGGCTGGAGTCAGCTGTACATCATCAATAGCACAGCCAGTCAGATTTGGGTGAAACTGGAGTTTGAGGAAGAGTGGCATCAGTAACCACTTGCATATTGCTGTCAGTCCTATGTGTCCTAGTATTATTTCAGTACCGAAGGTATTGGGATACAGTGCCACAATGTCACTTGGTTTCATCCTGGCTGCTCAGGTTCAGTGTCGATCTGTCCTGGTGTGGTACCTTCACAATCGGCTATATCATTGAAAATAATGCTTAGGAGCCCTTCAACAGCAGGACCACCACAGATATCAAAGTAGGTGTGGGACAATTGAAAAATATTTTTAACTATGTGAAAGGTCCAGTTTTTCTAGTAGTGTTAACCACAATTTCAAACAGTGTACTTTACCAGTGATTTTCCAAATAGCAGCTGTAAGAACTGTAACATTCTGTCACATGATCTGCATGTCTGTAAGCTGGGTCAGCTGGCACTTTAGCTCTGTGTTTGTTGTGAGATTTACACACCTCTAAAGCACCAGTTTGACAATTTGATAACTGCTTCTTAGGTGACTATTTTGTAATCTCCCATACATCTGGGTTTCAGAATTTGTGGGATTGTTCAGGTTGCTATCTTGTCTAGTATTAGGGTTCAGGAGGTTTTGACTTGACTAATCAGGTTCACCAACAGTGCAGGGGTCTCTATCTTATTGATCAGACACGTTATTGTGATCCAAAGAGATTTTCCCATAATCAAGTACCTTATCTTCATCCAAAATGAAACTGTTATGAACTTTCAGAGTGGTGGAGTGACATGATCCATTGCTGTATTTCTTCATACATCCTCCAGGACTACCCAGTCAAATTGATAGATCATGAATTGTGATCCACAGTTGGCAGACATGAACAATCACTTCCATTCACCAATTATCATCATCTGATCATCAAGCAAGTTTATGATTGTTGATGTTCTTCTTCGATGGTAATCTGATCATCCAAATACTAAAATGTTTAAATTCTTAATGGTGATTTTTTATGATTTGGTTAACTGTCAAGTGATGATTATTGATGATCACATAAAGTCCATTTTGTGGTGAATTTTAATGACTTGCTTTATTTTCAAGTGATGATTTTAATGATTATATGAATGTACAAATTATGATTTTTGTTGATTACATCAAGCCACAGTTGGTTAGCAAATAGGTGAGCCCCATATTCAGAGACAACCTCTACTTACACACAGACAGGAGTGCTTCATGGCACATAACTCACATCCTGCTCTGTGCAATATTCAGAGTTATCACATTCCAACTAGAGGTTGGTAACCATCTGACTACAGAGTCAATTGGCAGCACAGTGCATAGTGACCATATTCTGTGCTGTCACAACATGGGGCTGTACATGACCCATAGGAGCCACAAATAACAGTGCATCCCTAATAGGATAGCGCTAGGGCACCTAAGGGCCATATTCAACCCTTGCATGCAAATGAGTCCATTAGGCATGCAAGTTGCTAAAACGGCCATTTGCATGCCCATTATGGGCTCAGTTGCATGCAACTGTCAGCAGCCCCTTAATGCCCTTGCCATCACAGACCTGTAGTCTAGTGGATCCCCTCACACCCACTCCTCATCCATATTACTATATTAAAAGGAATCAGATTTCTGAGGCACTCCTCAGCCATGGAACAATACAAACAAATGATAGCACAGCACCAGTTTTAGCCCTGACACTTCAGGTCTGTAGTGTGGCCCTTCTTCTGCGGCCCCATGATGAAGGGTGATGCCCCTGAAGAAGGGTCATGCTACAGACCCAAAGCACTGGGTCTAGTTTGGTGCTGTTCTAGCATATTTTGCGCTAAATGAGCTGAGAGTTTTCTCAAATGCATTGCATTTTATGATTTCTTTTCAGGACTCAAGTGTGATTTTTCATTGTTACTCTGTGTTTTGAATCCCCTACCACCTTGGTTGTGTTGCTTATGCACATAGGACTTTATGAGTAGCAGCATCTTTGGCAGCACGCTCTGTAACACCCCCACCACTGAACTCCCAATCTCACCCACTCCCAGCTCTTGTCTCAGGCTCACAAGGCCATCCATCCACTCCCAGCTCTACTGGAAAGCTCCCATGCCCAGTCACCCCCAACTCTGATGAGTGGTGGACTCAGGAGGTGGAACTGCAAGAGTTCAGTAAGTGGGGGCATACAATGTTGTATGGTGAGTGTTCTGGGGCCCAGAAGGTAAGAGATGTCCAGGGGGCCCTGAAAGGGGACCACGGAGGGAGAAGGGAGGGATGGAGGGGGTGTCAGGGGGTTCAGGAACCAGGGAGTGAAATGTTTGAGGGTACAGGAGAGATGGGTGTCTAGGGAGAGAGGGGCATCCTGGAGGCTGGGGAGGGAGGAATATGGGCAAGGGTAAAAGGCATCAAAGGAGGGCCAGAAGGCATGTTTAGTGAAGGAAGGATGTCCTGTGAGCCAGGGAGGGATGTGTCTGGTGCATCAGGGATGAGAGTTGTCTGAAGGGGTGGTAAGGGAGGGGAGAGGTGTCTGAGAGGCCACAGAGGGAAGGACAGTAGTGGTGGCAGGGGACTGTAGAAGAAGAGAGGGTTTATGGGGGTCTAGGGAGGGGGACATGGAGGAAGGAGATGGTGTGGGGGCTTAGTGTTGGATGTTGGAGGGAGGTAGGGAGGGAGTGTTCCAGGCTGTGGAGGGAGGGGGCAGTGTCAGGGAAGGGAGCTGTCAGAGGCACCCCCTTTTCAATGGCAGGCCTTGCACCCCTCTTACCACCCAGTAAAAAAGAACTTCTACAGCAGGGGCTGGAGTAGATAAGGTCAAAATGTGATGATAGCATGGGCACCTAATGCTGCACACCATCCCTGGATCACTCCACAGCACTCAAGGCTGAAAACTACTCAGATGACCACCCTCCCTGCAGCAAGATCCACACAGCATACACTTTCTGCCCACTGACCAACTGGCTGCCCGCTACCAACCTCTCTCCCTGCAGCTGGAACAACCTTACACTATGTTATACACTGATGTGTCTTGTTAGGGTGTTTGGGAACCTCTTGCAGGATCCCTCAACTGCTTACCTTTTTTTATGCACTGCCCTGAAACCCCCCTCCCCAGTTAATGGCCTGTGCCTCCCCTACCTGTGCAGAGCATTGCAACAACATACCTGGGCAGTAGTCTAATCCCATGCATGGACCTGCACCCCACACCCTTCCAGTGGTGGCATTGCACCCACTTCCCGTTTCACAGTAAAAGGGAAAACCAACAGCAGCACGCCCAGTGGGGGAGAGACTGGCAAACCTCCAAATGTGCATACCCTAAATGACCACCCTCTTACAGATGGGCCCTCCTACCTACTGACCATTTGTCGCTCACAGCTAGCACCACCACCCCAGGGCACATTAATGTATTTGGGATACCATTTAACAGTGGCCCCAGGGAACAGTGTTTGAGGGGGAAATCAGTTTGAGGACTCCAGTCACTCCCCTGCAACATGTCCAACAAAATTACCCCCACACTACTAACTATTAAATCTAGACCCCTACACACACAAGGACACACAAGCAGCAGATACTCCTGAGCCTGTTCCCCTTCAGAGCAGCCCTAAACCTGCATATTGTTTTCAGCACAGCACTTGCAGCAGCCTTCGCCAGGCAGTACTGCCTATCCTCTTAAAGCAGCAGCATTGATTGTATATGAAAAGTTCTGGCCTATTTTTATTGCTGTGGAGTGAGGAATGGACATTTTGGTTGCAGATTATAGTTGCCTCCATTTGTGCCATGATTTATTTAACTTGGTTTTTAACTTTTTTAAATTAGTGACTTGAGTCACATCTGCCATTTTAACACACTCTGCTGGAGATGTGCATGTTGCATGTAAGTTTGACCCACTCGCCCCCAATGGATTGATTGACATGCTGCCAGCACAATCTTCTCTCCCACATCCTTGTGCTATGAGACCAAAGGCAGATACTCTCTAAGCATAGTCAATGCTTGGAATGTGAGTCTTATTTATTTATTTAGGGAATCAGAAATACCTTTGAGTCAAAGACTCCTTTACAAAGGTTCCACGTCATGTATAATGCTTACAGAGATACAAACAAACAATTTGAGCAGAAATAAAGTAATATAGGGAATGTTACAGACTTAATCACATGGATCCATGCCATATACAATTAGGACAGAGTTCACAATGCAGGTAGTGCATACTAACAATATAATAAGTGTTACAGGGTAAGGAAGCGAGGTAAATTTACAGTCCTAGAAGTCTAGCTACCTGAGCTGGTGCAGAGGCGGTGGTTAGTAGGTGTCGGGGAGTTAAGACCCTGAGAAGACGGCTTTAGGAGATGTAGGGAGAGGCAAGCCAGAGGCCGTTGTCAATGTTGTTTGGGCAAGGCCTTGGATCATTTACAGCTAGAGATGCTTCTGGCCCGAAGGTGTGAACCCAGGAGTGATTTGAATTGACCAATTCTCTGATCAAGGCGCAGGGTGCCGGGTAGGGAGTTAAACCAAAAGGGTGCCCGGTAACAAAAGGATCTTTGGAATTGTGTTGTACGACAGGAGGGAATGGAGAGACGTAGAGAATCAGAGTTACGGGTGTGCTGAGCTTTTTGGTCTATGGTGATTAAGGGGGTAAGGGCTGCAGGGGAGAGGCCCAATGAGATTTTTTTAGCTAGGACACAAGTGTGGAATTTGATTCTATTGTCGAGGTCAAGCCAATTGGTATCCTGATATAACATACAGGTATGGGTAAGTCTATCGCACCCTAGTAGAAGCCGGCAGGCTCTATTTAGGACAAGTCTAAGGCTATCAAGGGCTGCTGCACATATAGTAACAACTCTGTGGTTTTTATTTATTTATTTTTCATAGGTACTGTTTATGCAAGAAAGGAATGACTTGTCAGAGTTCTTTTCGCTGATCTGACCACTCCCCGGTTATATGTGAATGGTCTAGTAAATTTCTAAAGCCACCTCTTATAATTATTACCAGCAGAGTCCTCCCCCGTGGTCAACTTACCCATCTCAAACAGTACCTATTCTTGCAGGACTGGCTGCCCATCTACAAGGTGACGGATGTTAACCTTTCCCTCGGCTACTTAATCACCGCCTTCAATAAGGCCTGTGACTTCTTTGCTTCTTCAAAAAAATGGAAAACAAAAGCCCTCTGAAACCCTTGGATAACTGCAAAGCTCCTTTCCCAGCTGAAATCTGGGGACCACCTGTGGGCAGTGGCATAAGCCACAGGCAAACAATCTGACGTCTAAAAATACAAACATGCACGTAATGCCTGCACAAAATCCATTCATCTCACGAAAAGCTCATATTATAAGGATGTCCTCACCAACACCTGAGGAAATGGTCATGCTTTCTGGGACAATATCAAGGACATTATTGGGAAACAATCAAAGTCCCCTCCGGCCATGTTAATTGTTGAAGGGTCCACTACCCTTGATCCCATGGTCATTGCAAATACCTTTAACACGGCTTTTACTGACCTCAGTACTGTTCTACCACCTGATTCCTTCACAGTCAGTCACACCCCCTCTAACACACCCTGCACTCTGTCAAACCACCCTCATTTCTACATCAGGGAGATTAAGATGAATGAAGCTCACCATCACATCGCCTCAGCCATCTCCACTTCCAGAATCAGCAGTGACACCCTGGACCTTAAGCTGCTATCATTTACACATGACGAGGTGCTCAGTCCCCTAATTAAAATTCTTAATCTCTCTCTCCACACCAGTACATTCCCTGAAATATGGAAAACTGCCACTGTGACCCCGGTCCACAAAACTGGGGATAAGACCTGCCACTCTCACTACTGCCCGATCTCCATATTGCCACCACTATCCACCCTAGAGCATATTGTTGTGGACCAGTTCACCGATTATTTGGACAAATATAATATTCTGTGCACACAACAGCATGGTTTTAGAAAAGGGCGTAGTACCACCACTGCCCTGGTTGAATTTACCAGTGCAGTGCATAGTTCTCTTGATAAAGGACTTCTTTCAGGGGCTGTCTTCATCGAACTCTCGAAGGCATTTGACGCGGTCCATCATTGGCTGCTGTATGACCAACTACTCCTTGCTGGCCTCACACTGAACTCAGCCCACTGGTTCAGAATCTACCTTGACAACCACTCTCAAAGAGTAAAAATTGCCAATGCTATCTCGGACACCTTGCCTGTGTGCTCCGGAGTACCTCAGGGGTCCATACTGGGCCCTCTCCTTTTCAGCCTCTTTTTAAACTCCCTACCGCAATCCTGCTCAGAACAAATCATCCAATATTCATATGATGCTGTTGTCTTTTCTACACACAAGGACCTTTCACCACGACAACACAGCCTCCAACTCAGATTGAGTGGAGATGAAACATGGTTCTCCAATCATAAACTAGTTCTCAATCGCAAGAAAACCAAGTCATTGCCATTCTGCAGTTCACATAACCATTACAAACAACACCCCCTTGCCATCTGCACCAAGCAGGGGACTGTCCTCGGACAAGTTTACTCATTCAGATACCTAGGGATTCTGCTTGACCCCAATCTCTCCTAAACGGCTCACATTGACAGCATGGCTAAAGCTGCCAACACATGCCTTGGTTTACTCTAAAAGCACAGGCAGCACCTCACCCCAGGGACCCTGAAGGTTGCCATCCAGAGCTCTGTGGTGTCAATTATTGATTATTGCCTCATTATCTATGGTTCCACCATGATGTCCTCTCTCTGATGTATAACAACTGCTCTTAACAAAGCATGCCGACTCACAACTGGTGCCACCACCTCACCCACACCTGTGCCCTTTATGAACAATCTGGATGGCTCCAACTATCCAACCGTATAAAGTATCTCACATGTGCTGTGGTGGGAAAAATCAACCTTGGCCTCACACCCCCAGTGTTACTGCCTTGTTACATCAAAACACCAACTGACAGAACACCAGGAGCTCGACAACCCAGATTCTACAAGTTCCATGCTGTCGAACTATGCAGGGCCAATGCTCCTTCACCTATAGGGCTCCTCTATGGATGAATGGTCTCAGCCATACCATCTCCTCTGCCTCAACATTTGGTCTGTTCAAAACCAGGCTCTGGGCCCATCTCATTGCCTCTAGCTCCTGTGACTGCCTCTCCTACATGATGACCTACACAGCTTTAATCCTAACTATTATCCTGCTTAACCCCATGCCCCCAGTCCCTCTCCCCAGCTCCTGAGGTGCCACTTCAAATCTCAGGTCTTCATACCACCTCATTAGTCTCTCTCTTGCCCCATTATCGCACTTATCCCCCACCCCTGCTCCCTTTTCTCTTCTATCACTCTTCCCATTTATTTTTTGACAAATGCCTCTGGCTGCATCTTCATCCTCCCCCTCTCCTCTCATCCCTGTTTCTTTGCTACCCCCAGGTGCTGACCCTACCCATTCCTTGTGGGCATATGCTTCCTAGCTGTGTTCACCATCTTACTATAGCTGCCTCTGTTAACTACCTGAACTTCTCCTTCTCCTCTACACCTTACTCTTCCTATAATTTCCCCCTTTCAATAGCACTGTTGTACATGAATTGTTTACTGTTATTTCACTGTTGCTTCCTTGTTGTTTGTTATTTCTGATGTGGAACCTTTGTAAAAGAGCCTTGGCCCAAAGGTACTTGCAATCCTAGAATAAATAAATAAATAAAAATCTGTGACATGAAGGAAGCTGTACTTGCAGTCAGTACAGGCTGCACTTCGGACACTGATTGAAGCCACAAAACTTTATTTGATTGTCATTCCTGATGGCCACTATTTTGGTTATATCCCCTGTTTAGAAATACCATCACAAATAAAGTGTAATTTAGGAATTATAGTGCTATTGCCCTTAAACTGTTCTGTCTGGGATTATGCGCTAGTAACAAGGTCGCAGGGAATTTGTTTTTAGCTTATTGTGTGTAGTTTATGAAGTTATTGACTATTTTATTGGATGTCCTGGGCTGTGACCACAAATACACAGGTTCAAACTGGAGGCCTACTGTATATTTTAAATGTTACACTCAGTAACAATTATGACAGGTACTCAGAGCTTTCTGAGAAACTACTGGAAAATGAGGCAGCTGTCTCCCTTTTGAACTGACAGCAGTCTCCTACCACAAACTGTGAATGAGCCTGAAGATGTGATTGACACTTCAAAGGGAGGAGCATGAGATGCATCATATTCAAATGAGCCTTATATAGTGGCACTGACAGCAGGAGACATCTCTACCAACTGGCAGTACAAATGGCAGCCCTAGCAAGACTGTATGCACCTTGTAGACATTGCATTACTTGAGAAATAGAAAATAAGTGGAATACAGCTATTCTGTTGAAACAAGCCATTTAGAACACTCATACAGCAGTTGAGTGAGTTTACTGAGTTTTTAAATAACAAACACTGCTGCTTAACTTTCTTTTACTATGTGGCTGATCCACTTTCTGCTGTCCACGTCATGACATCCTAATGACATCGGTGCCAGACAGCAGGCTAACATGGCCTGCCTTGCCTCCTCATTCAGGTAACCAGTTATTAATATATTTTTGTTAAGTAATTCAAATATTTATTGATTTATTTATTTATGCTTCCTTGACTTTTGTTGAGGCCATCATGTGGCTATATGTGGGCTGACTCCCACCCTCCTATATGCACTCTGGTCTAATCCCCGTCTCCTTTTCAGCCCCTCCTCAGGCTTGTACACAGCTGTGAGTGGCTTGTCTGCTACTCACCTCAAGGAGCGCTTAGTCCTGCCTGCTTCCATAAGGCTTTTACAATTTAAATTAAGCCTGCTGGGCATTGTCAAAAGCCATGGTGTGGCTTACAATGTGCAGCACCTTTTGCTGCTACTTCCGCTGACCTCTCCATTAGCTCTCCCTCTCTCTCTCTCTCTCTCTCTCTCACATCAACCCCTCCCCCCAACTACTGCTGTGGAAGGGACTTCTCTTCGCTGCTCTAGTTCCTTTCTGCATCTCAAGCCCCTTAGGGTAAAAATAACTTTGTCACAGGAGCAGTGGTTCAGGGAGGTGGGGGTAAACATTTCCATCCATTGTCTCTTCCACCTCACGCTAGCTCCATTCTCGTCCTCTCCCAACAGAATGGAGTAGGCCACAGCCTGAGCTCCATGCAGGCTTGGAGTTGTAAGTGCCTGCAGGCACTTTTGCTTCTAGCACAGTTGCGGTATGGGGCTAGCTACAGCCCCAGCTTGTCCTGCTCCTTGCAGCATACTCACTATGCTAGGGCTCAGGGAGCTACCACTAGACCCCAGGAAAGGGTACTCATTTTTTTTTAAACTGCTGCCCTCAACCACTAGAGAGCTAAACCAACAGGGCTAAATTTACCTAGCCCCCAGCATAGCAAGACCACAGGACCACCAATTCTTTTTCATTTTACCAAATGGCATACTAGCCCAAAAGAGCCAGCACTAGCCCACCTGGGCTACCAAGTGAAATACTGGCCAATTGGTCACCAATGGGAACCATAGGGTTTTGCTAAACCCACCTCCAAAATCACAATTCCTTTTATCTCTGCTTCTGCTACTACTGTGTTTTTCCCCCAGCTAACCAATTATTTCCTTTATTTTACAGTCAGACTGGATGTGGAATTCTTCACCATCAGGTAAGTATACTGTTTTACCTAATCCATTCTTCACATCCAATTTTAGCCCCTAAGTGCTACAGATTCTTTGTGACCCCCTTTCTATTCTTTTTTTACAGGTGCAGTGGACGACATCCCTTTGAGACCCCCTACTTCTGGCTCCCTCGTGCTCAGATAATGCCTTCAACTTGACCTATATTGGGTGGGTCGACTGTAACGGGGTGTCCATATCTGTTACAGGGTATTAGGTGTCATTGGACAGCAGTGACTGCTTTTTTAAATATGGAATGGGGAGAGTGAGGGGTGCTACAGGACATCAGGGACTTAATTTACATGGAATGGGGTAAGAGAGGTGTTTGCCAAAGGATGCAAGGGACTTTTTTTCAGCAGTAAAGTTTGATGGAGTTTTATTTTTGGTCCCCCCTCCCAAATGGCCAGATTCAGTTTCTGGGCAGAACACAACCTCCACCGCCATAATGATCACAGCCTTCCACTCATCATTGGATTTCTGTGTTGTCAGCTCCCTGGTATAGGGGTGATTGACAACCTTTCCCTCCCAGAAGCAGCCAACGAAGAGCAGGAAGGGGTTGGCAGGACTTCCATCAGGAAGCTTACAAAAGGTAAGCTAATTGTCTGAGCATGAATGTGAACAGTGACTATCATTATCATTGTTATTTTGCCAGGTCATTTTGCATATGGAGGACAGAATGGTGACACAAGATCAGTAGCACAAAGGTTGGTGGACCTGTAGCATGTTGGTTTGTTTGGTGGACTGATGGATGGGTGGGTAGCCAGCTTAGTAAGCAGGTCAGTCATCTCTGTTCTTAAGTGGGATGGGAAGCATAGGCAGCAAAAGGGAGTCAAGCTCAAGAATGCAGCTCCTCTGTGTGTGGTTGGGGGTGATGAATAGCTTCTGTGTGTGTATGGGTGGGGGGAAGCATAGCTTCTGTGCATGTGGCTGCAGGGGAAGAACAGTTTCTGTGTGCATGTTGGAGTATGGAGGAAACACAGCTTCTGTGTGTGTTGGTAGGGAGAAGCACAGCTCCGTGTGTGTGTGTGTGTGTGTGTGTGTGTGTGTGTGTGTGTGGCACAGCTTCTGTGTAGCTGGGTGAAAGCCTTGATCCTGTGTGTGTTGGACAGAAAGCACAGTGTGTGTGTGTGTTGGGTGGAGCACAGGTCCTGTCTTTGGGGGGGGGAGAACAACTCCTGGGTGTTGGTGGCCAGAAGACAACAGCTCCTGCATTGGGGGCTGGGGAGCACAGCTCCTGTGCTGAGGCATCAGGATAACAGCATCTGTGTTGGGAAAGAGGGGGTGCACAACTGCTATGTTGGGGCATGAGGAAATCAACTACTGTTTTCTATCTATTTTTTTTTGTTTTGTTTTAGTTTGTCCTCTGTCACTATGTCTGTGTTTTCCTTACTTTGGCGTTAAAGAGCAACTCTGTACTTCAGCAGGTGATTTCATAAGTAAGTTGCTTCAGCTGCTACACTTTACTACAGAATACATTTTTTTTTTTATTTTCCATGTTCCTTTCCTTGATTTACAGCACATCTTGGTAGTATATCTCAAAAGGCTGTATAGGAAACATTGGAAACATTTGCCTTTCCCCTGTTAACCACACAATACATTTGTTAATTACATCATGGTGCTCACCATGAGACTTTAATGTCATAAACAGTAGCTGTTTTTCTTCAGTCTTCATTTTCTCCACAGTTTTTCCATGCCTCCATTTACAATACCATGCCCCATTCCGTGGCTGCACATGTAAATGTGGAGGCATGCACATGCCACAGTCCCATGGCTTCCTCCCTCTCCATGCTGCCCACCCACCTATGCTACCCTCAGGCCTCTACCTAGGGGCAGTGGAACTATGGGGTGGGTGACAAGATTCCTCCTCAGGAGACGAGAGGAGAGCTTGCCTTGCAGCTGCTCAATCCCACTCCTTCCATCCCCCTTGCCAGCTCCCAACAACCTTGGCCCATTCCCAAACTCAGGGTGCCGGCATGGCGGGAGATAAAGCATCCAGTGTCGCTAGGCCAGCCACAAACAGCAGTTGTGCGGTTAGCGGGGTAGAGTCAGATACATTTGAAAGAGTTGGTGAAATAAGTGCTGCATTTATATTTAGTAGATCAATAGCATGGGAAATTGAAAAACATTTACAAATGACTAGAAAACAATAAAGTTAAAACTCAGTTGTTGCACATATAGGCCCAGATATTCAAAAGGGTTGCACCCTGGAGTGATATTCAAAAGCGGATTGTGCCTGGCACAAATCCCGATGCGACAGAGCTCATCAGTAATGTATGCGGCGCAGGTGGGGGGGGCGTGCCCATACATACTCCGCACATCCCGATATTCAGCCTGGGATGTGCTGAGTCCATCCATGCATAACCCCTACTTGTGCCGCACACAGGTGAGCCAAAAAAAAAAGGAACAACAGCTGGCCACCCACAGGTGAGCTGCAGCTGCCACCTGTGGGTGGCCACCCGAGCTCCGGCTGCACCTCTGTGGCGGCGTCCCCCCATGCCGATCGTGGGCATCTGTTTAAAATAAAAACATCCTCTATCCCTAGTGGTGCAGTGGACTGCTGTCAGCCTGATCAGAGGCATTTGTAAACATGAATCACGTCCTTTATCCCTGGTGGTCCAGTGGACCACTGTTAGCCTGATCGCGGGCATTTGTAAACATAAATCACGCCCTATATCCCTGTGGTCCAGTGGACGACTCACAGCCTGATCGCAGGCATTTGTAATATTAAAATACAGTCCAGTATCCCTAGTGGTAAAGTGGACCACTCACAGCCCCAATCACGTGCATTTATAATATTAAAATACAGTCCAATATCCCTGGTGGTCCAGCGGTACTCCCCTCCCCACCCGCCAACTGAGCCACACCACCCCGCCCCCCCCAGTCAGCAGTGGGCAGCAGCACCATACCCACCTGCTACCCCGAAGCACTCTGACTGACACTGTAGGTAGGGCTGTACACCCATTGGTCCACAGCGTGAGCCAATGGGCATGCAGCCCGTAGTGTACTACACATTTCAGATATGTGAATGGATCCTTTGTATTTCTCTGCTCCCTAACTCTGCTCACAGTTCTATTAAGTTCCTCATACGTACCTATTTTTACCTTTATTTGAAGATGTCTGGTCAGACCTTAGCTGCCCTTACGAAAGTCAAATACTAAATTTAGTATTAAAGCTGTCATTTATGTGTCTTTAAAGACTAATTACAGTAATTTCTAATCATTTTTTTGTCATCAACAGAATAATACAGTGTCTATGAAAACTAAGTTCTAAGAAGTATTAAATAAACTATTTGTTTAACTGTAAATTATTACTAAATGAAGACTAGAAATAGATTTGCATTGCACTTGAAAGTACACTTTGTTTTCAATACTCACCGAATCATAAATGAAGACTACAACTGTCTCTTCCAGTTTCCCATGTGAGAAACTGAAAATGCCTCAGTTTGACTATCCTGGATAAAGAAATGGTTAAAAAATATTTTTTTGTTTTGTGAGGGCACTCCTATATTAATCCTTTGTCCCCCCCCCCCCTTTTATTTTCTGTAATGTATAGGTCAATTTTTAAAATTAACCTGTTAATATTGTTCTGTTACTGTAAATATCTGCTCATAGAAATCTACAACTTCCCAAATCCATTGCTGGGGGCACCTCCTAAAGACATGTGACCTCTTAAAATCCTTTGGGGCATTTTTCAAGATGTTGAGCTTGTTTTGAATTCTGAGGGCTAGAAGATTACATGGATTAGCTTCACAGGTTGTAGGTATGATGAAAAAAAGCACCTGTTCAAACTGGGTCTGTTATGAAGAGTCTCATCAAGAATGCTTAAAGTTTTTTTTTACAGTGTGTATTTCCTAACTGCTGGAGTACTTGAATGTACGTGTGTGTTGGGGGGGGGGGTGCTGGGTGTGGGGCTGTGCTTTTAGTATTAAATTTGATTAATTTGCATGTATAAATACATTAGTTTAAACAGTATAAAGGCTAGGATCCATGTACTTTTTTTATTCTTTCATTGATTATGAAAATATCTGTTTTATGTACACTTGTAGAGTTTCTGTTTGCTGGGTGTAATTTTACTGTTTCTGAAAAGCATGGCTTAAACTGATACTTCGTGTGGCTATTTATATAAAAGGTGCTTTGCTATACTCCGTATCAAGCTGATGTACTGTACAGTTTCTTATCACTGAGAGTACAATAGAAACCATTCTGTTGTACTGTTGCATTTGCCATTTGTGCTTGCTTGTTTAAGTGTGTGCCTTCTGCCACATATTGTATGTTTAGCTTATACATTTTGGGTTGGAGTCTGGTTTAATTATTATTAATAAATCTTGTATCCTGTTCATTTTACAGAGCAGCTCTGCACTTCAGCATGTGCTTTGATAAATAAGATGTTTCAGATGTTACAATTTACTAGACAATACATTTTTTTCATTTTTAATGTTCCTTTCCAAGATTAAATACTTTTGAAGTCTGCTTCAGAGTGCCTTAGGGCACACAGTTATGGATGGGCACCACAAGTAAACAGCTTTTGCATTGCAACATTATTTTCTCCTGTTATTTTCTTCTCCCCAGAGTTATCCGGACTTGAATCCTAGTAGATCTCCCGCATTGTAGTGCAATGTGCTACTCTCTGCACCCCCAGTCCATCTGCTGTCTTTTCTAAACTCAGGTTTCCTCAGAAAGCTTTATTTAATATATGGAAGCATTTGTAGTTTATGCTGCAGGTGTCATGGTGGACAAGAATCAGTATGGCCGAGTGCCATAATTGTCTGTCCATGGCAAACCTTTACCAACATAAGTCAGACTTTTTTGCACCTCTGACATGGGGGTCTTTGCCCCCCACACCCCTCATAAATAAATATGTAACAGCCCCTTGACTCACCTTGGCTGATCTGGGGCCCTCAGGGTAGTTCAGCACACACCTCCGAGGGGGCTGGCCTGGGGTCTGCAGTGGTAGCTAATATGGTGTGGTGCCTCCACCTGGGGTAATGGCAAGGACTCCTGTACATAAAGAACAGGTTACCACCACTCAGGAAATAGTATGCTGCCCTGATAATACTTGACCCCATACAATAACAGTTTCCCAGACAGTAACCTCTCTCACCCCCAGCACCACTCCTTCAATAGCACAGGACAGTGGATAAAATGCAAACAGTACCTTCTTTATTTGGGAAGGGGGCACAATGAGGAAAATGTCTACCACATTTACTTTAGACAACAACTGTCACTATAGCAACCCCTCTTCCCACCCCCTGGGTGCACCCAGATTGTCCCTGTATGGTGGGTACCTCACAGCTCAGTGACGCAGGCCTGGGGTCTTTTGTTGGGGCCCAGATAAACACGGAACACACTGACAAACACCCTTTCAAATTTGTACTCTGGGTCTGGCCAACTTGAATGTTCTATGAAGTCCTGAATGGCAATTACCCCCAGGATCCTTTCTAATTAACTAACAACTCCCTCGTGCCACAGTTCAGGGTACTCACAGTTTGTTGCATTTCGCACAGGGCTCACAGCCAGATAAGTTGCACAGTACCATGGAGGGTCTCCATTGGTGGTGCACCACAGATGGGAAACCTGGAAGTGGGAGGAACTCGAGGTGTGATGCTCTTCACCTGCCTGGCCTATGCCAGATTAGCCTGTGGGCCTTTATAGGCTGAATTCACTCAGGCAGGCCTGTTCCATCCTTCTGCACCTCGTGTGTCTTCTTCTGTCAGGGGAACAAAATCTTATGTGGTTCCACAAACCCTTCTCTTTCATCTCTAGTCACTTTACAGGACCTGCACAGGGCAATGAGGCTTCCCCAGTCTCTCCCCTGGCTTAATGGTCCTTTCACAGTTCAAGTTGTCTGCTATGGGGACCAGTGCTCCTTTGGTATCAGCAGCTCAAGTCTCCTCACAGTTCAAATTGTTGAACAGCTGGGGGCCAATAGAGAACAATTGTTTCTGCTTTTGTTACTCAAACAACAGCTATTGCTCCTGCCCTGAGCTTTGTAGATTTGAATTTAGTGGGATTAGGAGTGACCAGGCACTTTGGAGAATTTGTCCAGGAGATCAGTCCCTCTTTTCCCTCTCCCTTTGATGGCAAAACCACAGTGTCCCCCCCCCAGCTGCTTCCCTGTGATTGACTGCAGCTTACCAGGTGATCTCAGGGCTGGCTCTATATTTTACCCAACAATAGTGGTTTGTAGTTTTTCATGGGGGCTGCCATTTTGTCTCCCTGCAGGGCTCTTAGCAGTCCCACCTTGAAAAACTCAATTTTGCCCTCTAACGAGGGCTTGAACCATCTTCCCCCTAGACCGGAGGTCACCCAGTCCATTTATATATATTTCCCCAGCTCTTCTGATCATCCTAGAGCTGGGGATATCCATTTTTTTTCTACTGGCCAAATGGGCAAACTTAGTTTGGAGCATAGTTCCTTTAAATTTTCCCTTGATGGCTGCACATGTGCAGGAGAGAAGTGCGGCTGCTGTCTTGATTAATTACTTCCTTGTGGTCTCACTTCCCAAACACCAGGATTGCAGGGTACTTTTTTTTCTAATGCCTGCAGGTGCAAAATCCACAGACCAACCCTCGGCCCCTCTGCTTAGCAATCCCATGGGGCCGAGGATGGTGACTGCATTGGTGGCAGCAGCTGCGAGGTGATGGGGGCCCAAAGGGTCCAAATCCCACCCAGGACCACTGGGAGAATCACCAGCAATGGCCGGGGCTGGAGCCCCACAGGTAAACCCAATTTGAGGGGCTTACAAATACAATCAACTTCAAGGTCACACCAAATTGAAGAAAAAAAAATATTTGATTACAGACTATTTTCTATTTGCAGGTGCAACCTCATGTATTTTGTTTATTAAATGACTTATAAATAGGTCCTTGATATATGCCCTAGAAAAATACAGCATCATAGGAGAAGGGCTTGCCTACATAATGCTGGGTTCCCTTGTCTTGGAAGCTTGTTTAATCCATAGTCACTAACGCATAAATGTTGCTGTGAAATATAAATAAATCCCTGGTTCCTTTTTAAGTTAGCACTGCGATAACTCCCTTACATGGTGGCTACATCCCAACGTGATTATATCATCTGAGTGAAAGCGCTTGGAAGCAGTAATGAGGGCTGAATGGGGACTTATGAATAAAGTATGAAATTACCTTTATGTAGTACTTCCCCTCCAAATCTTTTACCTGTGCAGGTGTGAAATTGGTGGCCACACACCTGCACAGATAAAGCTTAGTATCCAAAACACCAGGGGTTGTTACTTAGAACAAAACAGCGAGCTGCCCTATCAGGCCTTGAAGTTGCAGGTTTCCCTCTGATTGGCTGCATGCATGGCCACACTTTGGACTACTCCAGCTGAAAGGTGGGGCAAGAACACTTCCTTCTCTTGGCATGAACCACGATGCCCGACACCCCAGGCTGCTCCCCCTCGAAGCCCCCACCTCCTTGTTCCTGGATGACAACTCCTAGAGACTGGACATGGTCGCCGATTTGCCACAATGATTTTTGCCAGTGGTTGCATTTTTTTAAACATAAAAAAAAAAATCCATTTTCCAACACATCATGAGCAAAGTTCAACTTTGGTGAGAGTCCTTATCTTCTGCCAGCTCAAACGGTTCGCACATGCACAAGACATTCTGCAGCTGCACACTAGTCGCTGAGGGGCCAGGCAGGAATGAACACCAATGAGAGCATGCACTCACTTGACAGACTCACTTGTTCTACGCATACATGGGGGCAAGCTCAGGGTTTAGTGAGTTTGCCAGGAGAGATGGACAGGTCATGACGGGACAGCCCAGGAGTCTGCAGCAGGCTTATGTATTGAAAAAACAGGTGTAAAATATGCTGGTACACCCCTTTAATAGATCTACCAAGTTAACTGGATACAGATATGCAGCACATATATACATGCCGTACCTCTGCGATAAGTATGTGCTGCATATCTTCTCCAAAATAGCTCTTTAGTTTTCTTGAAAATTCACTTGTAAAATTGTCTCCACTGGCTCATTACAACTTCCTGTTTTTTATTGCCGCCCACACTCTGTCACCATGCACAGCCACATTATGATGTAAGGTCAGGGAGTGTGTGGGAACACTCTCCATTATAGTCTATGGAGGGTTACTTTCCAGGATTTTTAGATGTTATGATGGTCACATGGTGATTAATCAAGGGCATTGATTGAATAACAAGGTCCTTGTTAGTTGATCAGTGCCCTTGATTAATCACCAGGTGATCATCATAACCTCTAAAAACACTTAGAAAGTAGCCTCCATAGACTATAATGGAGCACGCCTCCACTCACTCCCTAGCCTTACATCACAATTTGGTTGAGGGCGGCAATAAAAAGTGAAGAGTTGTAACAGTTCAGTGGGGACAATTTTACAACTGAATTTACAAGAAAACTAAATAGCTATTTTGGGGAGGATATGCAACACATGCAGAGGTAAAGCATGTACTGTATGTATGTACTGCATAACTGTATCCTGGTAAATCTCTTTAACTGGACCACTGCTTGACAGCCACCGTATTTGTCCTGTGCAAGTACTTGTATGTCTTGATCACGTCGTCCTTTTCCTTCCTTTTCTCAACGGTGTTCATGTTCATGTCCTGTAGCCTCTCCTTATATATCTTACCCCTACTCCATAGACTATCTTGGTTGCCCTCCACTGTACTGCTTCAACTTTGGCACAGTCTTTTCTCGTGCTGATTTCAGTACCACACACAGTATTCCTGCTGTGGTCACACCAGTGACAGTACAAATGGGAGAATCACCTCAGCATCCTTTTTGCCTTGCCAACTGCTCTAACACATTGTACTGTTTTTAGACTCTCCTGTATTGTGACCCTAAGCTCTTTTCCTCCATGGTGTGTTCCAGCACTGCTGCACCCATTTCATATTGCAGTCTTGGGTTCCTCTTCCCAATGAGCATCACTTTCAACTGAGCTACTGGCTCCCAAGCTTGCGCTCTAATCTGTGAGAATCAGTGTGGTAAGAGAGAGTTAGGAGTCTATAAGGCAATATGATCTAGTGGGTTGAGCACTGACATGGGAACCAGGAGATCTCAGACCCAACTGCCCAGCTAGAGTCAAATCCTCCCTCTGTAATTTTGGGCAATTTTCTTAACCTTCCAGTGGTGTGGGCCACCAAGCTGTGGGAATGTGTGGAAGCATGACCTCACTGGAAAAGAGAAACTGCATCTCAATTGGGTTTACATATAGATAGAAAGACAAATATCGGTACTGTGTAAGCATCCAATGTACGATTATAACTTAATGAACTGGGAATGTGAAGCTGTGTAGGGTTAATATGTTTTTTTTTTAAATAATAAAAAAGGCAGAAAACCTGTATTCCTCCCCACCAGTAACTCATTCCCCAGGCCTTAATGATTTAGGCACTTACCAATGACTGTTTTCTGTTATACCTACAGCCTGCCCCAGAGTGCCCCAGACCAAACACATGCTTATTTTTTTAATCTCTTCTTCATTTCCCCCATGCTAACCACCAACCACCCCACCCCATCTGCTCACAGCAACCACCAATGCTGTCATCCCTAATCACAGTCAGTGAAGATCCATATAGGGAAGTCAGGTTGTGCCAGTTGTTGTCATTCTGAAGGCAACAGGGGCTTTTCAGTTTTCCCTGATTCTCCATCAGAGCCCTTCTACCAACTGATCTAAGGCTTGCAAAACCCCTTGGTGCCAGCTCTTGCGTTTCCTGCTGTCCTCCCAAAGGAGGTCCAAGCTCCTTGGCCCAATGAAGTTGGTCATAACAGCTGTGGAACACACCACCAATCCCTGCACTGCTGGGACATGTTGCAATTGGTAGCATATTCCTATCCTATTAATGGAGTAGCAAGTTCAGTGGCCCTCTGCTTGGGGTTATTGTGGCTGCCGAATGTACACCAGACCCTCCCGTGCTGGGTTGCATTGCATTTTGCAGCATCTGTCACACACACTGCTATCCTATTATTGGAGTACCAAGCTCCATGGCCCACTGCTGGGGGTCACTGTGGCTACAGAGTGTACACCAGGCCAGCCCCTACTGGAATGTGATGCAATCAGCAGCATCTCTTGCAGCCAGTCACCCAAGAACCAACCTCCAAAGTTTACTCCCCAGTCTAGTGTCCAAAGTGATGCACTGCTGCTGGGCATACTGTGTGTTTCTGAACTATAAGCAGGAACAATCAAGAACCAGACTGGAGTTATATAGCAAGAAACTGGTTTGGATTAGCTGACCCACTGGTGCAGTGGTAGTGTGGTGCCAGTGACCTAGATTTTGAAATGAGCTTGGGTGGTAAGGGGCTGACTGGAGGAGACGGTAGCTGCCTTTGCCGATGTATGAATGCCCCCCACAGTACTGTGAGAGACATCATAATGGCCATCAAGTTAGGGTGGGGGAGTGTGTCAACTTGCACATGTGCACACCTGTTGCATGCATGTGAGTGTTGACACCACTGATTTCAAGGAGAAAGAGTAAAAATGTAAAAATGGTAGCAAAGAACCATCAAGACAACAGGATAATGCTAGTGTCCCGCTTGCTTACCTTTAGGTAATCTGATATGGCTTCTCCCATGTTCCTTTCTATTTTTGTTGTTGTTAGTATCCCCCCCCCCCCATTGTGCACTCTTCCCCTTGGTTTTTGTTTCCCAGGTGCATTACTTTGCACTTGTTTACACTGAATCTAAGCTGCTATACTTTTGATCATTCCTCCAACCTTGCCAAGGTACTTATCTTACTTTCCACCCCCTCTTATGTATCAACCCTGTTGCAGATCTTTGTGTTGTCTGCAAAGAGGCATACTTTTCCTTCTAGTCCCTCAACAATGTAAGGAGAGTATAGTAAAGTTCCAGGAATCAAGTGGTGCAAAAGACCCAAAGCAGCATAGATTCACTGAGGTAAGGTCCTGTCAGACTAGTCTTATGGATTTCTTTGATTGTGTGACCAGAATGGTGGATCAGGGAGGGGCAGTGGTTGTGACCTACCTGGATTTCAGTGAGGCCTTTAATACCGTTCCACATAGAACGTTGCTTAACAGACTGGGGAATCTGGGTGTGGGCTCTAAAGTGGTAAAACAGGTTGGAAACTGGCTAAAAGGCAAGACTCAGAGGGTAGTAGTAAATGGTATAAAATCAGAAGAGGGGGAGGTGACCAGACGGGTTCCACAGGAATTGGTGCTGAGTCCAGTCCCATTCATTGTCGACACACAGGAGGGGCTAGACATTATGAGAAATGGCCTAAGACTACTTGAGTATTGGTCAAGGGTTAGGCTACTAGGTTTCAATGCTAAGACATGCAAAATAATGCACCTGGGACACAGAAACCCAAGAGAGGAATACAGGATGGGGAGGAGGTTCTAGCCACCACAAGTCAGGAGAGAGACATGGGTATTATCATATCCGATGACCTGAAGTTAGCCAAATAATGCAAAAAAGCAATGGGGAATGCAAACAGAATGCTGGGGTGCATAGGAAGGCGCACAACCAGTAGGAGGAGTGAAGTGGTGTTGCCACTGTATAGATCACTGGTGAGGCCTCATCTTGAATACTGTGTCCAATTCTGGAGACCGCATCTCATGAAGGACATAGACAGAATAGAAGCAGTCCAGAGAAGAGCAACACAAGTGATACATGGACTGTACCACAAGCTTTATGGGGAAAGACTCAAGGAACTTAACATCTATTCACTGGAAGAGAGAAGAGAGAGAGGGGATATGACAGAGACTTTCAAATACTTTACAGAAATAAACAGGGTACAAGAGGGGAGCACATTTCAGGGAGGAAAGTGCACAAGGACAAGGGGACATAACATGAGGCTGGAGGGAGGGAGGCTTAGGGGGAATGCTAGGAAGTATTTTTTCACAGAGAGGGTGGTGAATACATGGAGCAGCCTACCAGCAGAGGTGGTGGAAGCGAAAACAGTACAGGGATTCAAAAGTAAATGGGATAGGCATAAAAGCACCCTGCTGTACACCAGAGACGGGGGAGCAGTCCAGATAAGAGTAGGGATTGCCAAACCAAGTAGGGAACTGGGCACACTAGGTGGGCTGTATGGTCCTTATCTACCAACAACTTCTGTTTCTATGTCACTTATAAAGACATTAAAAAAGACTGGTCCCAGTACTGAACCCCGTGGTACCCTGCTAGTAACCCCCCTTTCTTCAGAGTGGACTCCTACTCCATGGTGGCCTCCAGGTCTGGGATCTTATTTCCCAGGAGTATGCATTGACACACATGACTTTCCAGACCTTTGCTAGCCCCTTTTCTTTTCACCACCCTCTTTTGCTAGCTGATCCCCCTTCCTCACCTGTTATTTTGCCTGCTCCTCTCCCCCCCTTACTCATGCTTTATTACCTTAATTGTCTTGCATCCTGGTGGTGTTTTCTCCTCTTGGGATGTCTCTATTATCTATCACAACCTGTGGGGGAGGGTATAGTTACTGCCTCGCCTTTGTCTTCCACCACACCCTCGGCTAGTGTAAATGTGTATCCAAGTAACATTTAAACCATCCTCTGAGGACTGCTGTTCCCCTCATGGATGGATGCAGACTATCCCCCATGAGATAAGCTTTAATCCATCCAGGTGGAACCCCAGTCCCCAATGTAGTCATAACCCTCTTCTCTGTACCATTGCTTCAACCATAAGTTGAAGGCCTTAGTGTGGAGCTCCCTCTCCTTCCCCGTCTTGTAGACGGGCAGCACTTCCATAAAGGCTATAGTACATGCTACCTGCCTAAGACTATTCCCCAGTTCCCTAAACTGCTCCTGCACTGCTTCCATCCCATCCATAGCAAGGTAATTTATCCCCTGGTGGACAATGACATCCAGCTCCCCGTTCATATTGCCCTCGCTATATGCTGGATATGCTTCTCATTCCTATGAGCCACTGTGCCTGGTAGTCACTTTACCTCCCTCTCTACCCCCTTTCCTTCCCACAACTCTATTACCTTGATAGTAGAGTCCCCCACCTGAAAATGCTTCCTCCACCTCTGGGGTCCTCCTTCTTCCCAGGGCCTCCATTAGGGTGACCGCCACCAATCCTCGCTGTTCATCATCTTGGGTTCCACTTTTGGCAGTCCCACTCAGAAAGAATGGCATAGGATTTTCTTAATGGTATTGGTTGAGGAATGTGCCTGTGAGCTGCACCTCCCAGCCTTCAAGAACCCACCACCCCTGCCTTCCTTGGGCCGACCATGGTCCAACTGCTCCTACTGTCTGGCATCATCTGAGGTAGCAGTGTCTGTCTAGGTGGCTCCTGGGTGGTAGAAATGATCCCCTGGCTCCTAGTCAATGCAACTGTGAGTGTAGTGACATTAGCTTGACTCTCAGAAAGCATCGCCTGGAGCCTAGAGTCCTGTTCCCTCCACCCAGAGAGGTGCACATAGATGAGGCAGCAACACAGTCTCCAGAAGGCCTTTCTGTAGGCTACTGCCCAAATCCACTGCATTGCACCACTGCCCACTTTTCCTTTTTTCCTGCTCTTCTTGTGTTTCCTGTCCACATGCCCAGCCCCCAGTAAGGCTGTCTTACTAACACCCATTAACAGCAAGTCTCTACACCCTGAAGCACCCTAATACCCAGCGAACATTCAACAGTAAGCCTCATACATGGAAAAATACCCAGCAACCATCTTAACAGCCTCTAACCCCCCCAAAAAAATAATATATAATGACAGTTTACCAGCAGTCCCCTAAATACATAAACACACTCGTTCCCAGCAGCACTTTAAATATCAAGTCACTAAATCCACAGTCCCACTACCCTCCCAATGCTTAGTATTGAGCCTCCAAAATACAGCCTCTCTACAATGGAACCACTCAGCCAGTACAGTTGTACCTGGGATACGATGAGCAGAGGAAGAAGGATTAAGCACCTCAGATGATGATGTCCAGGAAGGGGTCAGACCAGCATTTGGCTTGTGGTCCTGTGCCAATTTTGACCCCAGCTGAGAAGGTGGGGCTAGTGTCTGGTGCCACGGAAGGAGGTGAGGCTAGTGTTGGGGGTTGTGGAGAAGGGGGCTAGTGTTTGAGGAAGGGGGGTACTAGCTTGGAGCTTTGGAAGATGGACCAGATGGGATCAGGGGCTATGGAGGGAGAGAGGGGGCTAGTGTCAGGGCCTGTAGAGGGAAGGCGTATGTGTGCCTTGGGTGTCTGAAGAGGTGGTGTCCAGGGGTCCTTGGAGGGAGGGTATTCAACAAGGGTGTGGGTGATTCTCAAATGGTTATGGAGGGAGTGGTGTGGTTTCTGGGAGTCAGGGGGCTTCATAGGAGGTGATCTCCATGGGCTCAGAAAAGTGGGTTGTTTAGAGGGACTGTAGTGGAAGGGGGGGTGGGTTTGTGTCAGGAAGTTGAGGAAGGGGGTTATTGTCAGGGGTAATGGAGTGAGCCAGGGTAGTGATGGGGACTGGAGGGTGTACAGACAAGGGAGGTACTGTCATGGGGATCTGTAAGGGAAATATGCTAATGCCAGGTGCTGTGGAGGGTGGGGACTAATGTCAGTGGGGCCTGTGGAGGAAGGGGGGCTAGTGTCTAGGTTCGAGGATGGAGGTGTGACCAGCGTCTGAGCTGCAGACTAGTTAACTTATACAGATTAGGGGGAAAAGAAAGTCCCATTTACTCTCAGAAAAAAAATTGGCTTTATTGGTAAAACACTTGAAGCGTCTTCACTGCTTTTTTTTTTAAATGTACTTATTATAGTGTGTCAGATTAGCAAGATTTCAAACAACAAACTCTCCAGTGACAGATACCTAGCTGGGGTTACATCAGCTGCATCTTGGAAATGCATCACTTCATGCTCATTAAGGCACTTCACTTTACTTTACCTAGTAGGTCCTTCTGTGTACAAATGCCAGTGGCCTGAGGGTCACTTGGTCTGTTCAGGTCAGTTAAACAATTTATAAACTGTAAATGGATGTAAAGCTGCCATACAGTGGGGTAAAGTTCAAAGATACTTGGTCTGACACTTTCGTCAAAGTCTGACAAGATTACGCATTGTGTCAGAAGAGGTGGGTGGGCCTGCATGAATATAGGGAATAATAGCAGCTGCAAGCATGAAGCCCCAGTTGTTGCAGGCCCTGTTCCACCAAGAAGAACCTTACTGTGACCAGCCACCTAGCAACATCACCCACCATCTTATGGACTAAACTTGGACCTTTGATACAGCCACAGATTCCCTGCATGAGGGGAGCAGCGGAAGGCTTATCATCCCTATCGTCCATTCTGTTGACTCTCATTGGCCATGGCAACCCCTCCCAAAGTCTCTTTGCCAGTTTGGTGGTCCAGAGCCCCACTGATGGTGCAGGGAGCATAACAACTGGTATCTTCATCCTGCCTTGTGTTGGTCGATGGGTGGAGCAACATGGCCCACACCCCCAAGACAGATCAGTCATAGGGACACTGAATCATCCCCCATGATGGCCCCTGAGTGACTGAGTCCATTCTAAAACCCAGGTCAATGCTGTGGTACTGATCTGCCCCCCAAACACACACACACATGCAGGCATGCACGCACTCACGTACGTATGCACACACACATATCACTTTTTTTTTTCAACCTCTGCAGGTCCTTCCCAGCCAATCCAGTTGATCAGTATTTTTATTCTTCATGCTGACCTGTTTCCCCTTTTATGTGTACAGATTCAACAGGCTGTTGACCAGGCGTAGGAGGACACTGACCATACATATCAGATAAGTACTGTTTTTTTTTGTTTACCATATATTTTGTTTGTCATAGTTAGTTTGTAAAGAGCTGCAGACCCTTTGTGACCCCATTGCTGTTCTTACAGGTATGGCTAGTTGCTCCCCTGAGACCCCTTTATCCCAGGCTCCACTGGAACCAGGTAAGAGATCTCTTATCTGTGCTAGGATGTTAACCTGTAACAGTGCAACCCCAAGGATTACGACACTATAGGCTTTCACTTGTTAGGTGGTTGGTGATGCAGGGTTTGAAATATCTCCACTATTCTGTTACGATTCCACTATCACAAAAGGAAGGACATTTACTGAAAAAAAAACTTTGTTAATGCAGACATTAGTGTGGAAGAATGCAACTCAAGGTTCCCTAAGCAAATAAGATCTCTTGAATCACACAGGGTCCTGTTGAAAGAAAGCTATAAATGATTCTGTTAGCCACATGTTCCTAGCTATGCTTCTTTTTCTTCAAAGAGTAATTACCTATGAGGCACTGGGTTGGAGCTGTGCCTTGTGCATTAGACAGGAGGCTATGGCCTTGGGTGAAGGGAGTGGACTTAAGGTTGGTAACCCCTAGGAACACAACATAATTGATTTGCAAAGACTCATGAGGCCCCAAACCCAGTTTTTCATTTTCTTACTTTGTGAGTTTGCATTCTTCAATACTAATGCCTGTGTTAATGTAGTTTTTTTGCAGTGAGCATATGCATATATGGTGGGGACATGATGCCCTATTTTGGGGGTACTTGGTCACCATATGCAAGCAAGGAGACAGCATAGCGTAGTGGTTAAGGGCACTGAGCTGCAAAGCTGGAGACCTGGATTTGAATCCCACAACCCCCACTTACATACTATGTAACCCTGAGCAAGTCAGTTAAACATTCCCTAGAACAGGGAAATGGAGCCTCTATTTGCACTGGGCTACTATCCCATCTGCTGCTTGATACACGTGCTGGTGTCCTTTATTTATATTTGTATCTTAAATTGTGTGCCATATACTGTATGTCTACCTATCTGCAGCACTGTCACACTACCTGCTGAATATTATGAACAGTTTGTCTGCCAAATGTTTGCATAATTTCTGAGCCCAATGGTGCCACCTAACCACAGTGCTGGTGTCCGTTATTTATATCTGTATCTTAATTTGTTTATCATGTATGTTTCCCTATCTGTAGCACTTGTCACACTACCTGCTGAACATTATGAACAATTTCTCTGTCAAATGTTTGCATAATTTCTGAAGCCAATGTTGTAACAAACTGCCTTCATACCTGCTTATAGTTCTCCTGGTGTGAGCTTTTGTTTATAACATTTATGTTTTTGAACCTGCCTGTATTTCACCTTGTATGTGCTTTTGTTTTTTAAAGTTCTTGTAACTAACTCCAGGTCACTCCTGAAAAAGGAATTTTTTGTCTTAGTGGGCCTACCCGGCTATCAAAATTCAAATAAATATCTACAAACCTCCAGCACAGGGGTGGATATGGGCAGGGGTCTAGTGGAAGTCATCCATAAGATGGCAACTAAGGGGAAGGTGCTGCTGGTGGGAGACTTCAATCTGCCAGATGTGGATTGGAGCATCCCGGCTGCAGCTTCAGCTAGGAGCTGGGATATCCTGGACTCACTTCAGGGGATGTTCCTCAGGAAATTAGTACATGAACCCACTTGTGAGGGAACAATTTTGACCTAGTACTCACCAGCGGAGATAGTGTTGCAGACATCACTGTTGGTGGCCAGCTGGGGGCCAGTTATCACCAAATGTTGTGGTTCAGTATAAGAACAGGGGTGAAGTTGAACCGCACAAAGGCGAAGTCCTAGACTTCTTAAGGCCAGACTTTACAAAGATGTGGGAATGCGTCAAGGATGCCTTCGCAGGGAGGGGGGACTAGCATGGAGTAGAGAAATAGTGGGCAAAATTAAAAGGAGCTGTAGTGAAGCAGCAGTCCTCTGCATTAAGCAAGAAAACAAAAGCAAAAGGAAAAATAAAGAATGCTATGGTTCTTAAAGGAGGTGATGGGGAGGAAAGTTATGGCAAAAAAAGTTCACATTCAGGTGGGTACCTATTAGTTGAGTGATGGCTTTCATTTTTTACCAAAGGTTGATTAAATGTCTGTAAAATCAATTTGAAAATGAGCCCCATTGACTTGCATGGGGTGTGCCCCTGTACATTCTTTGGTTAGGCGTCACATAACATCGGAGTGCAGGGGTGGAGTTTGCAGACCGGGAAGTGGAAAGGGATTGGCTGGCCAACAGTTTGGCTAGAGTTATAATCCCTTGCCTCCCTTACAGAAGAGAAGTAAGTTTTATAATTTTAGCACAGACAGACTAACGCCAATGCAGGGTGGGCTATGAAGCCCAATACAGTATGTCACACCATTACTTTAAACGGCAATGATGATCATGATTAAGCATGACAAATTATGAAAATTAATTGCAGCAGAGCAGCCAATGAGAGCCAGGTACATCAATCATGATTAATGATGGCCGAATCTTACAAGCATATGATCAAGCATGTTTTATCATGATCTGTGAAACAGGTTCTGATTGGCTGCCAATAACTGCATCAGGTATTGATTAACTATTATTATACAACGGACTTCAGAAACTACAGTAATCCCTCTATTCTGATTGGTTGGCTGGCACCTTCAAGCAGTTATAAATCCTCCAATATACCCACTGGAAAAGGTGCCAGCCAACAAGCACTCATGCCATGCCAAAAATATCACTGCCACCGTGAAACTTTGAAGTAACCGCCGCCATTTGTAATCGCCGCTTACCATCGCAAGTCAAAACGTAAACACTACAAAATGAATACCTCATTCCATTTATTCGATTCTGACGACCTTGAAAACATTTTCAGTCAGGAAAACGAGCCCTTCGACCCAGAAAACTCACCTGTTCGCCAAGAAGTATGCAATGACATCGTACCTAAAGCTCTCCCAACGTCTCTCAACTTGGCCTCAGAAACTACCGTCCCAATACCAGCAGCTCACCCGCCTATGCAGCAGCAGCAGCGCCCTCGGTCTCCGTCCACTGAAATACTGGCATTCCCCATAGGGACAGAAGCATCGTATCCTGTGAAGAAAAAAAAGCAAAACGTCACAAGCAAGCATCGGAAGCAACACTGCAACAACTTGAACTATCCCGTAATGAAGCAAGTACAATAAAGCAAACTAAATGGGCAATTAATGTATTTTTTGACTGGCTAAAAGAAAAAAAACATAGAAATAGATTTAAAAATGATCCCTTTAGACCAACTAAATGAGGTCCTATGTCAGTTCTACAGCACAGTAAGAAATTCATCAGGAGAACGATATTCCCTAACCAGTTATGTAGCTTTATGAGCTGGCATCAATAGACACATCAACGAACCCCCAAATAGCAGAGCAGTGAACATAATAGTAGACTCCACTTTCAATTGTGCAAACAATGTTTTCAAAGGAGTCATTAAAGCATATAGAAAAGCAGGAAAAGACCAAGCAAAACACCATGAGCCACTAACTGAAGAAGAAATATCACACTTAAGACACTCACAAGCCCTTTCGCCACTGACACCTAAAGGTCTTTTACACAAAGTTTGGTTTGACATTCAATTATACTTAGCAAGAAGAGGCAATGAGGGTGTCTGTGCCTTCAAAATAGATTCATTTAACATAGGAACTGCCCCAAATGGTCTTCGATTTCTCACAAAATCCTATAATGAAGACACAAAAAATCACAAAGACTTCCAAGACCCCAAAAGACAATTACAAAGAGGAGTCATGTTTGAGAGCCCAGGAGATCCCTTATGTCCACTTCAGAGCTTCTTAAAGTACACATCAAAACTCCCAGAAAACCCACCAGCACTATTCTGTCACCCCAGAAAACTGCAAAGACATAATTAGATACCACACTAAAATGGTATACTAATGAACCGCTAGGTGTAAACTACCTAGCAAAAATGTTGCCAAACATATGCAAACAAGCTGGCTTACCAAAAATCTACACCAACCACTGTTTAAGAGCCACCGCTGTCACCTTGCTTACACATGCAGGCCTAGATTCAAGACAAATAATGGACATCACAGGCCACAAGAATGAAACCTCACTAAAAAACTACTGGGATCTGAACCTGCAACATCATGAAACTTGGGCTGCCATAATCTCCAGTAAAAATATGGAAACTGACAGGAAAGACACCACAGTCAAACAAACAACTGAACAAGACATTAAAAAGCAGTACTTCTATAAAGAACTGGAGAATAGACCCTCCACAAGCACAGCCTACTACACAATAACCGAATCACCACACGACCGAACTGAGACATACCCAGAGCCTCCAACAAAGAAAAAAATCGCAAATGCCAAAATCCCTCTCTTTGAAAATCAGCAGTCAATTGAACAAGTATCAGCATCCCAGCTCGCCATACTCCAAGAAATACTCTTTGAAGAACACACAACAGAGAAAACCGAAGATCTGCTGCCAACTAACCCACGCCCAAAACCTGAGCAGGCCAGCAATCTCGAATCTCCTACATACGCAACAAGAACTGCAAGCAGCCAAGCCTATAAACCGAACGTCACAGGAATGAAAATGTTACCGACAATCTCCCACTTAGTTAATTATGGAAACATAAATTTCAGCTTTGGAAGAACACAAAACCAGAACTGAAAAATGTAAGCACCACAACTTTCACATAAAACTCTACCGCATCCAAATTGACTAAAGGTTTTTTTTCCTTCAATTCCAGATTAGACAAGTGACCGAAGAAAAACGATGAAAGAAATAAACAATCATCCAACCTCATAAAAATAGGAAGATGCACTCTCCACGACGAGCCCTCCATGTATCACCAGCACAACTAATGCACTGACCATGTGACATGCTGTACACATCGTGCAGATGCTCAGAAACTACTCGCAACCTAACTTCTTAAAGATGCAACACTGAGAAACTACAAAGGGTAGCAACACTTCAAAACCTAGAAATCAAAAATAAAAACGCTAAACTGTTATCAATGTAAACAGTTCATACAAGATATAAAAATGTAACTTCATAGCTGTTGATTTCCTAAAAGTTGTTTCACAAATAAAACCTTGAATGCTGTTTAAAAAAAATTCATAAATGAACCTTGGATTTAGTAAATGTTCATAAAAAACAATTATTTACACTAATAAAACCTTTTCAAGATACAGCATTGTCTTTCTCTATATATTTAATACTAACAAGGAACTACTTTTTCTCAGCGGAAGAACATATACATGATTTTCACAACATAATTAAGAAAAATATATAAATAAAATGCAAAACATATAAACAAATTATTTGTAACATTGTATAATAGCAATATACCCCTCCGGGTGTGGGTATACTGGTGGATTACCACGGCTGGTGCGGTTAGGTCACTGGCGGCCGAGTGACTTAACCGCACCAGCCGTGGTAAATCCACCAGTATACCCACACCATGTCAGGGTATATTGCTTAATTAATCATGACTTGATAAAAAAAAAACATCATCAGTAACCAAAGAAAAGTGGTGGTTTATGACTGCTTTGGGTATTGATCGATCATGATAGATAATGATTTAGCACCACCAAATGTACTGATTAAAAATTATAATAACCCAACAAAACAGCTGTGCAGAGTGTTGATCAATCATGATTAATAATGATTAATGATAAAAATACACCATGATGCAATTAACATAATGATGATTAATGATTACTTCAGGTATTGATCAGGATTAATCACCTATATAGAAAATCTCAAAAATTCACAAAAAATCATGATCAGATCATAACCAATAATTTGTTGTTTTGTGATGGGTGGCCATTTAACGCTGGTGGCCTTTCATTATAATTGATGATATTTTGATGATTTTTCATACATGATCATGATCTTTAACAATGAAATGTAAGGATTTTTCATGATCAGTCATGATAAACTGTCATTCATTTCGGCTGGGTATTGTGACTTCTGTCTCTCACCTCAAATTGATCAGCAGGAACATTCATAACTTTTAAATCTTGGTCTCTCACAGAAGAAAAGGAGCTAGCATCTGCTACCTTGAAAAAATACAAACAATCACTATCAGCTATCTCAGTTGATGGAAGAAAAGTTGTCAGCCGACTATGCCCAAGGAGTTTGAGGTGTACTGTTTTCACATCTCCTTTAGGGTAGTTTTGGATCCAGTATATATGGATCAGGGAGCTCTTATCTACCACTTCCTACTGTACAGTTTTGTCTCCATTGACCAGTTAACTTTATGTTCCCTATCTCCCCTTTGTTTGCAAGCAGAATAAAATCCCCAATCTCAAACAAACATCCTTTTTTCTTCTTATTCTGATCAGCCTAAAGGTTTTTCACTTTACCCATATACATGTTTTGCAAAAGCTACATGCAGATCATTTATTTATTTATTCAGTCATTTATGTATGTATAAAGTATGGATTGATTGATTGATTGATTGATTGATTGATTTAGACAATACCTTGGAGCACATGTGCTCATTACAAAGGTTCCCCATCAAATAATGTTACATACAAAAACAGTATCTTCATCAGTTCCAGTGGAATACAATCAAGACAGACACAGCATGTGTTAGATATAAAGATTAACTTAAGCTGAACAGTATTAAAAACGGTATGGAAGTTCTGAAGGCTAGACACATAATCATCATTTATGCTGGAAGAAGACTATCAAAAAGTACATTCACTGGCAGACAAGATATTTTTCCAAACATTAGAGATGGGTGAACTCCACTGTTTCACAGACAGTGCCATTGTATGCAAAGGTCAGTGTATTCAGCATCTGGGGCCTCTTGTGTTATACTTGAGGTGTATGCTGATCGCTCAACAAAACCTGCACCGCTAATGACAGTACAGCAACAACATCGACAGGTCACTGTACTGTCACCATGGGATGCTGCACTGCTTTCTGGGGGTCTAGCACACCCTCTCTGAATCAACTCCAACTCGGAGTTGATTAGTTTTTTTTTTAGGGTTTTTTTTATTTTTTTAATCTTTTTGGCCCAGCTCCACTTCCTCTGAGCTCTTCTGCCTGCCTTCCCCATGCCCAGGCTTGCTTCCCTGGGTGAGGCCACTGAGGGGGCTTCCCTCTCCCAGAGAACATAGTGGGCAAACCCCAGATTACGCCCCCAGGTCAGGGCCATGAGAGCAGGACCCCCCCCGGTGGGCATTGGTGGCAGTGGGCAGCAAAACGGGGAGATCCATCATGCTGGAGCTGGTATTTTTCCTGTTTTTTGGGGGGTGAGGACATGCAGTGAGATCCTGTGTTTGCCCTGCCCCCTGAGCTTGCTGTCTCCAGCAGCTGCACAACCTCCAGCCTCCGCCAGTGGTCCATTGAGTGCCAGATGGACACCCCGCCCTCCCCCCAGAGAAGGAGAGCAATCCCTGGGATGCTCTATCTTACTGCCCCCAGCCAGTCCTCCAGTGACCCAGGTCTGTTGCCAAACCAGGGTTGCTGGCGTCGCAAGTGGAAATCCAACCACTGCACCTACGGGCCAGCTACAGAGTTGATTAGTTTTGTTACGGGGATGCGTGGGCTTCTCCCCCTGCATGGGAGTTTGGGGGCAAAGCCCCTTGAAGAGAACAAAGTCTGCAGTAAATGGTTTTATGCCAACTACAGTTGCGGTCGATATAAAGCCATCACTGTAACGCTGGTTAACAATGAAGAAAACAAAGTCCGTAGTGAATGGTTTTATGCCAACTGCAACTGCAGTCAACATAAAACTGTCGCTGTAACATCGGTCGATAATGAAGTTGTCAAACCGGCATCATACAGTCTACTTGAAGAGGCAATGTTCTTATCAAATTTCCCAGAGTTCACTTAATCCCACAATGTTACAGTGGTGTGTGGTATGTTTCAATCTGAGCTATGGCTAAGGAGTCCTTGATGAGTTTGACTCAAAGCATGGTCCTCAGTCAGTGTGGATGCTTTGCAGAAATTCATAGATACAGAACAAGTTGTTGTACAGTTTCTGAGCAGCCTCCCATGAAGTCTAACTAGGCTAGCATGAGAGAGCCTGTTAAATGATCTGCTATGACCAAAACCTCCACTGGATTTTGTGAAAGGGTAACATAAGGGTACTATCTGAAGTATAACCCCAGACCTTCCCTTCATGTGAAGTACAAAGAAACATCATAGGTTGTCATCCACAGGGTTATTATTTCTCCATTTCTTCATTCAGCAGACCGAACATCTCGACAGACAAGTTCCACTGAGGCTGATGATTTAAAGATCAGTTGCAGTGTTTCTAAAATGCTATTACCATATATTATTTGCTCACCATGAGAACAACCACTCAGTATATATTGCAAGTAATTTGCAGGCACAGTAATTTATCATGTTCCGATGCTGTTTTACTGCCTGTCTTTTTTAAAGATTTCACAGAAAATCCCTCAGACATTTTCAGACCAGCTGGTGGAATCTTGGGTGAGTGCTGATTCATTCAATAACAAATACATCATTTTCCTCAAGGTCCTGTCAGCTCAGTACATCATATTATGACATTAAAAACTCAGTCTTTGCTTCGTTTTCGGTGGTGGCCTGTATTAATCAAATTATTCCAGTAAAACACCATGAGTAAATTACTATCAATTTCCCTGTGTTGATCAGCACTTGGTGCACAGTATCAACCTTCCCCCCACAAAAAAAAACAAAAAAAACAACTAACAACATGGCAGGCTCTTAACGTGAAAATTTTTGTTTCCTTTGTTCTCTTACTGCTCTATATAAAGCCCCAACAGCTTCCTTATTATTTTAAAGTATTGTTCCTAAAAATACTGATTCATCTATGAAAGTAACGAAATGTATATCTGTAATGCTAAATAAAAAAATCAATAGGCAAAGATCCTCTGACAATTGAAACTAAACATGAGTTGTTGCCATTTTGCAATCTGCTGTACATTAGTGTGTGTTAGATGTGTATATTTGTGTGTTTGTGTATGTGTGCGTGTGTGTGTAAAATAATGTCATTGTTGCCTGAATGGAATGAGCACTCACCCAAGATTCTGCCAGCTGGTTTAAAAATGCCTGAGGGATTTTCTGTGAAACTATCAAATAGCAGAGCATTAAAATAGTATCTGTACCTGATAAATGCCAATTTCTTCATTTTATATGTAATAAATATGGCATGGTTGTCTTCATGTTAGGGAAAAGGGGTAAAGTTTATAATGTTTGTAATAAATCTGCAGTTAATCTTTAATTGTCTCTATAGAAGCCCAAGCAGCAGATTCTGTCTTTATTACCACACATCTGTTACAGGAAAGTACATAGTAACTGATTACCCTTCTGAGGACAACCCAAAAGAGTCTTTGGTGTGCCAGATTTAAGTCTGTGTTACGCCCTGCTGACCAGAATTGCCATGTACAGTATTCCCTGAAAAACAGTAAACAAGGGACAAAATAACTGAAACATGTTATTTTTGGTCACAGAGTCCTTGACCACTCTTCATAGTAAATCATTCCATAGTTGGAGATTTTGCCAGTGTTTTAACAATTTAAGCACCTACAGTATGGTATTTCTTTGTGTTTCATATGAAGGCAAGGTCTGTGACTATCTTCCAAACAGTACTGTATGTAACCTTGGAAGGCATAGTATTGCTTACTTGTTTCTCCTTCATGTCTCTTGGTGTATGGAGGCAGTTGAGTCATACCAGCTGTTGACAACTGCAGTGTGTTCTGAAAAACTGATGCCACTCTGGCAAAAGCACCCTGATCCCAAAAGGAATGTGATTCAAGAACTACTACCATGTCCTCTGTACTTACGATTTGCACTCTTTATGCAGAAACATACTGTAGAATCTGATGGCCAATAAGGACACTTGACCCATCCAGTCTACCAATTTTTTCTGCCTATACTGTTACTGTAGACCCTACTTGATCTCTGGGTCCCCCCCTTTACTTTCCACTAAAATTCCCTTGTGACTGTCCCATGCATGCTTTAAGTCCACTACTGTTTTGTTCCCCACCACCTCCACTGGGAGACTGATACAGGCATCCACCACTCTTTCTATGAAACAGTACTTCCTCACAGTGCCCTTGAATTTACACCCTTCCAACCTCACTGCATATCCCCTTGTTATTCAGCATCTTTTCCTTCTTAAAATATTCCCTCCTGTACCTTATTTACCCCTCATGAGGTATTTGTAGGTCTCTGACTTATCCCCTCCTCATGCGTCTCTGTTCCAGGATAGCATTTTGAGGTCTTTCAGTCTTTCTTGTTATGTCTTCTGATGCAGACCCTACACCATTTTAGTTGTCCTCCTCTGGACTGCCTTCACTCTGTCTACGTCATTCCAAGATGTGGTCTCCACAACTGTGAACAAGTGCTCCTGGTGGTGTCTCACCAGTGATCTATACAGTGGCCACACTACCTCCTTCCTTCTGCTAGTGATATCCTTTCCTATGCACTCCAACATCTCACTGGCTCTACTCACTGCTTTATCACCTTGAGATAATCAGATATGATTACTCCAAGATCCCATTCCTTTTTGGTGACTGTCAATACCTCTTCTAACATATCGTACTCAGCCTCTGGGTGTCCATTTCCTAAGTGCCTAATTTTGCACTTTTTCACACTGAAACCCTTCTGCCATGCCCTTAACGACTCCTTGAGTATTCTCAGATCACTACACATTCTTTCATCCCCTCTGGAGTGTCCACCCTGTTGCATATTTTGGTGTCATCTGCAAAGAGACAAACCTTCCCTTACAGCTCATATGCAGTGTTTCCTATAAAGACATTAAAGAGGACTGGTCCCAGTACACAGTTCTGTGGCATCTAGAGGTGGGTGAAAGTTAGGATTTCTGCCTTAGCAGAACTTCCCTGAAATATCACAACTTTCGCCTGAAGTTTCCAAATTTCCACCTGTGGCAGATAGGAAATCTTATGACTGTGTCTGGACACATTTTTGCCCTCTCCTGCTCACAAGATACTTTCCCAAATTCCCTGTGGTGTCTAGTGCCCCCCCTTCCCCTGCGAGTTATCAGTCATCCCTTGATGTATAATAAATTAATTCCTTGGTGACTAGCTGTCCCTCCCCCACCCGATCACTGGCTGTATACCTAAAAAAAATACCTGGTGTCTAGTGGCCAGTCCCCCGCTGTTTGCTGATCACCACCCGATGTATAATAAATTGATTCTCTGGTGGCTAGTGGTCCCTACCCCCACCCAATCACCCACCCCATATTTTAAAAAATCTCTGATGGTTAGTGATCCCTCCTCCCACTCAATCACTCGCTCAACCAGGACATCAGCCCTGATGTCCAGTGTAACCCTCCACATCCCAATCCCCCATATAGTAAAAAAAAAATAACACTCCTCCCTGGTTGTCTAGTGAACCCCCACTCCCTGTCACCAATCCCCAGTCAGTGAATTAGAATTTTATTCTCTGGTGGTCTAATGCACCCCCCACCCCAGCAGGAAGTGTCCCACCATCCTGCTCCCCCATCATAAACCAGAGCAGGTGACTGGCACAGCTCTCTTCTCTCCTCCATGGCCGGTCAACCACTGAGCTGTCAATGAATGAAGGCATGCTTGTACAAGCACATGCTCATTCATAAAGAGCTTAGTGGAGAGCCAGCCATGGAGGAGAGAGGAGGAGGACTCTGCCTGTCACCTGCTGGGGTTTGGGATGGGGGGAGCAAGGTGGTGAGACACTGCCAGCTGGGGTGTGGGGGACGGGGGGATGCTAGACCACCAGAGAATAAAATTCTAATTCATGAGCTGGGGATTGGGGATAGGGAGGGAGGGTTCACTAGCCCACCAGGGAAAAATACTATTTATTTATTTTTTACTATGTGGGGTATCAGGATGGGGGGTTGCACTGGACACCAAGGCATGATGTTCTGGTCGGGCAGATGATTGGGTGGGAGGAGGGACTGCTAGCCACCAGGGATTTTTTTTAAATATGGGGGGGTGATCAGGTGGGTAGATTGTCCACTAGTCACCAGGGAATTAATTTATTATACATCAGGCAGTGATCGGCAATTGCCGGGGGGCAGGCCAGTAGACACCAGCTTTTTTTAAGTATGCAGTCGGTAATCAGGTGGGGGTCACCCAACTATACCACAGAGTGAACTCCTTTTTACCACCACCCTCTGTCCCCTATCCCTTAACCAAATTGTTACCCAGTTTACCACTATTGGATCCTTCCTTAAGCTGTCCTGTTTCCTTCTGAGCTTCCTATGTTGAACATTGTTAAAAGTCTAACTAACATCTAGGTAGGCCACACTGATTGCCCCACTCTATTATATTTTGTTACCCAGTCAAAGAAATCTATCAGATGTGAGTGGCATGACTCCCCCACCCCCCAGTGAATTCATGTTGCCTCATGTTTTGTAACCCACTGGATTCAAGATATTCCTCAGTGCTTTCCTTTAAAAATGACTCCGTTAGCTTACCCACCACTGTTGTCATGCTGACTGGCTGATAGTTGCCAGTTTCCTCTCTGCTACTGCTTTTGTCAAGCAGGACTGCCTCAGCCCTCCTTCAGTTCTCTGTAACCATTTATGTTCCCAGTGAGTTTATAAAAAGGACTGTCAGAGGTGTAGTCAGTATCTTTCTGAGCTCCCTCCATGCGGTTGAGTTTAACCCATCTGGCCCTATTCTGTCTTCAGATTTGTGAGTCCCTTCAGGCCATTCTTCTCTGTAAAGGAACTTGGGTCTATGTCCCCCTCTCAAGTGCCCCTATTGCTTCTATGTGGACCATCCCCTTCCCCTTCCTCTGTGAAAACTGAACAAAGGTATTTCTTCTGCTTTTTACTGATCTTCTTCTGCATATTCCCCACTTGTCCTTCTTAACCTCAAGATCAACCTAGTCTTCCTTTTTCACTTATATACCTAAAATGTATCTTATCCCCTTTTGTTACCCACTGCACTATTCTTTCATCAGTTTGCAACTTTGCACGCCTCACTGCTTTCCCTGTCTTCCTCTGAATCTCCTGATACAACTCCCAGTCTTCTTCCCTCTATGTCTCTTTATACCTCCTGAAAGCTACCCTTTTAGCCTTTACGTTTTCAGCCGCTATCTTTGAAAACCATAGTAGTCTGTTTTTCTGTTGGCTTCACTTGCGCACTCAACATTTTGTGTCACAAAATAGGGATTTGGGAGGGGAGGTGTCACTGCCAAGCCCATTGCAGTTCACAAAAACAAGGGCTCAGCAGTGTACACCAATAAACACGGGCTGTGGTCCTGACATCACTTTCTGCCTGGTGGACTGAAACTTTGTGTATTTCAAAGGATCAAAGCCGCTCCAATAAGACAGGGATCCAGTAGTTTAATTTGCATGAAGCGGGTCAACAAACTGCTGAGCAGCTTTCAATGTCAAAAAACCCTCCCACTGCCTCCCTCTGTGTGCTGTCCCACTCCCACTCACTGTTCCTGTCCCTCATATAAACACGAAGCTGCTGGTCACTCAAAAATAAATACACACTTCAAAATAAAATATTCCAGCACTTACAGTATAAAGAGGAGGAAAGGCAAAAGAAGCAGTGTGTGTGTGTGTGTGTGTGTGTGTGTGTGTGTGTGTGTGTGTGTGTGAGTGACTAGGCAAACATTTGTCATTGGCAAATGCTTGCTTACTGTTGTTTCAGATCTAATTTGAACCCTTCCTTCAATAAGGTCCTTTCCCTTTTTATTTCCTCTTAGCATCACCCAAGACCCTTTGTACGTGTCCAACAATAAACAGCACCTAGACAACTCTGAGTCAGAGCTGATTGGGGGGGTGCTGGAACCCCAACAGACAGTGCTGGGTTCCAGTGGGTTTCCCACAGCGGCATGGTGCTGTAGTCACTGTGGGGGATCTCGCTGGTGAAATGTCACTGTTGTGGGGTAACTGGCATGGGCCATCACCCAGGACTAATCAAAAGCCTGGTGTGCCATGTGTTAACTGCCCAAAGGCAGGCACAAGGTGGGGTGCAGGAACTCAGTAGCCTGCACCATTGGCAAGGTGTTCCTTGAATGGTATAATGCTAATGACTGGAGCAGATCATGTGGCTGTTAGAATCCAGCATGTTGGGAGATGAGCATCCCCAAAACCCATATATGTCCACTAACATCTGAATCAGCTAGTTTTAGTAGTGCTCAGTGACACAGTCTCAGGGGGAGCTCTACCCCTGGCGAGAGCAGCACGATAGTGTAGTTATGCAACTGGGAGTCTATCATACCCCAATTTGAGGCCAATAAGTGGTTGCTCAGGGTCACACAGTATGCAAGTGATAGTAGTGGGATACAAAGTCATGAGGTCTCCTTGGTATCCTGTTCACAGCTATATACGAGTATTCCAACCATACATTACTTAAGCAGCAGAAAGGTGCTAGTTAGCCAATCACATTGTGTTATTTTCAGACCCCATGGTATAATACAGTATCTAGTTTTCATTAATGAAGAGGGTGTCCAGGAAATGTAGCTGTAAGCTGAGCTGTGTCTGCAAACATTGTTTTACAAAGTATTCCAAGAGGTGTGCTGAGCTGCTGTTAAAAGTGTGCATATGTGTGTGTGTGTGTGTGTGTGTGTGTGTGTGTGTTAGTGAATGTTTTCATTTTTTGTTCTGTGTGTTAAGAAAGGTTTCTGTAAACAGGATGGACTACCTTATAATGGTCTAAACATTCTGTTGGAAAAAGGTTGACCATCTGGGGTACTAACTTTCACATTCTGAGAGCCCATTTGTGTTCTGTGTCTCTCCCAACCACAGATATCTGTTACAGCCCCAGCCCAAGTGAAATTCCATTTGGACAACAACTAGAGCTACTTGGAATGTGGACCAGCTACAACACCCAGGATTTAAGAAAGGGGTGTAGTGGGCCCTTGCAGTGTAGTAGTCTGTAGGACATATTTTCCCAATAAGAATTCAGCTGCCAGTTGTATGTGCTGCAATTATTTGCAGTACTTTTTACATTGGCTGTGCTTATGCACCCAACATTTTGTGGCAAGGAATAGGGATTTTTTTTTGGGGGGGGTGTCACTACCAAGCCCATTGCAGTTCACAAAAGCAGGGACTCAGCAGTTTACACCAATGACCACTCGCTGTGGTCCTGGCATCACTCCTGCTTGCTGAGAGGAAACTTTGTGTACTTCACACAGGACCAAAGCTGCTCCAGAGATGGTTTCAGTCCTTTGATTTGCATAAAGTCCGTCAGCAAACAGTTGTAGAGTTTTCAATGTCAAAAAACCTCCTGCTCCCTCCCTTTGTGTGCTGTCCTACCCCTCCCTCCATTCCTGTCCCCCACATAAACAAAACAAAAACCCTTCCGCTGCCCTACTCTGTGTGCTGTCCCAGCCCTGCCCTCTGTTTCCCTCCCCCATATAAACAAAATGACAACCCTCTGGTCCTCCCTTTATGTGTTGTCGCACCTCTACCCTTCGTTCCTGTCCCATATACTGTAAACATGGAGCTGCCAGTCACTTGAAAATAAATAAACACTTCAAAATAAATATTTCAGCATGTTTAAAGAGGAGGAATGGCAAAAGAAGCAATGTGCCTGTACAAAATAAGCAATGTGTGTGTGTGTGTTTGTGCATACTCGTGTGCGAGTGCATGCATGTGTGTGTTTGTATGTGAAGACTATTTAAAAATCACTGCTATTTTTTTAATGCTGCATGCTTTGTCTAGCCATCTAAAGGGAGAGAAATGTTATCCAGTATCTAAAACTCACAACTTAAAATTCTGCGATTTTGCTTAATAAAATTTAATTACACTGCAAAATAATGAAAACAACAATAGAAGTAGTATAAGTACATACATATAAAACACATACAGTATCTATACATATCTACAGTTGTACATAAACATAGATATTTCAATCCAAATGAAGACGGGGTGTGTGCAAAAAATCAAGCAGGCACTCAAACAAGCATATACTGTTATACACACTCATGCCTGTGGTGAATTCTGCAAAATTAAAAGGCAGACATGGGGAGAAGGTCACATGCACACGTACATGCAGCACAATAAAATGTATTTAAAAATTCAGGCAAATAAGAAGCATAAGAAAGTAACTATAATACAGCACCGGCCATCATGAAAATGCAACCCATGGAAAACCAGAACATTAAAAACAGCAAACATGAGACAGTCCACAAATGTAGAGAAACAAAACAGCTGAATTTCCAGCAGAGAAGAACCCTGTGTATAGTAATATACTATACGTATATGTGTATATATATATATATATATATATATCCCATACAGGACACTATCCCTCTGTAACCTGTAGTGCACATTATCTTATTCTGAACCCTGTAGTGGTAAGCTCATATTATGTACACTGCAGAGAACAGTCCTTACTCTGTAAGACCATGATCTTGTAACCATTTGATCATTATACGCATATCTATGCTTGATCCGTACTTGTTTTTTTTTGTATATTTATTCTGTTATGTACGTGTTATGTATATATTGTTCTGCACCCTATATAAATTCTAGTTTATGTATGGTTATGTATAGAAATGTAGGTATTATGTGGTTATGTGCTGCTATTGTGTGTACTTTGCTGCCCAGGTCCACTTCAAAAATGAGTTTCCTCAACGGTGTTTCACCTGGTTAAATAAAGATTTGATTGATTAATTGATATATATATATATATTATCATAGTTAGGGTTGAGTAACACTTTTAAGGTTAACGGGTGAAACTGTGCACCTTAATAACTGCCACAGTTCGACAGATTTGCCTGAAATTTGGCAGGCATGGGGGACACCATAGATCTTAGGATCTGCCAAGTTCTGTACTGGTCGGATATACAGGTGTGGAGTTATTAAGTGACATCCGTGTGTGCAATTATGCTTTTTTGTGAATTCTTTGCTTGTGCCTACAGATCACATGGTTTGCCTGACCTGTCCGAACACTTCAGGAAATGTGCTGCCGGGTCCCCGATGTGCCTTTTGAAGATTTCATGAAAAAATATTGAACTGTTCAAAAGTTATTCAAAAAACAAGTTTCCATTATAAGTCAATGGGAAAAGTTAACAAAAAGTTCAACACTTTCGCAAATGCACTTTTTAGTGTCACGAATGGCCCTAGTAGTGTCACAAATCCACCATTTGTTTTTAGTTACTGATCACAGAAATGCTTGGCATTTAAAATTAGGACCATCTGGGGACATAATTATTTTTGTGTTTACCTATTCAAGCCCTGAGGATGCTATCAATGTCTTTAGTTTGGGGTTAAACACTCCAGAAATATGTTTTTCAAATTTGTGGGAGAAGTAGTGTCACACTTGCGACACTTTCTCAAATTTTTGTAAAAGCTTTCGCAAATCACGGCACTACTTTTCTAGGCTATGGCAAAATAACAGGAATTCTTTGCCACCCTGCTGCAAAAAACTGGTTTGGTTTTTTGGGCTGACATTTGGAGGTGAGGCAGCCAACATCTCACAGATGTGCCTTTTGGCTGTTTGGTGAAAAAATATTGCACAGATGCAAAGTTACAGTACTCTGAAGTTGACATTTTTTTCCCATAGACTAACATGGTGGCGTATGCTGCACCTTTTGGGGCTCGTATCTCGGAAATGGTGTGAGATACGGAATTTTCATCACAACCATGTGTAGCCAAATGGGCTACACAAACAGTGAAAACCTAGCCAGGAAACTCATGAATCATGTGAAATTTTATTTTTTTTTCTATGTTGTACGGTCACTGAGATATTAGCATTTTAGTATTACAAGTGCTCGTTTTCCGCTCCGAGGCACATTCTTATGCATACATTCCTTGTTTTTACTGTCTTTCTCAATGGAGCTTTTGGGGAAAAATAGGGTGTGCGCTCAACTTACTGTTACACGTAGGCTTTAACTTGTGCTTCCGTGCCAGTTTGCGATAGCATTCTACCCTTTGCATTTCTGTTTGCTTTTACATTACTGTTTTCTTTGGCATTGTTGTCACTGTTACTATTACCATTTGCATTTACAATTGTGATACCGTCACCGTGCATGTTACAGTTTGCATTTCCATATAGAAACATAGAATTTGACGGCAGATAAGGACTGCTTGACCCACTGAGTCTGCCCATTTCCCTACCTAATGGATAAACTGCAGATCCTAATAAACCAGCAGCCTACTTCTTCCTACCCCCACCCCCTAGAGTTGCCTTATGACTGTTCCATGCATGCTTGAATTCCACCACTGTTTTTGACTCCACAACCTCCTCCGGAAGGCCATTCCATGCATCCACAACCGTCTCTGTGAAAAAATACTTCCTTAAATTACCTCTGAGCCACTCCCCCATCTTCAAATTGTGCCTCTTGTTCTTGCACACCTCTTTTTTTGAAAGATGGTACCATCTTGGACTTTGTTGATTCCCTTGAGGTACTTGAAAGTTTCTATCATGTCCCCCCTCTCCCTCCTTTCCTCAAGGCTATACATATTAAGCTCCTTAAGTCTCTCTTCATATGTCTTCCGGTGCAGACCCTGCACCATTTTAGTTGCCGTCCTCTGGACAGATTCCATCCTGTCTATGTCTTTGCAGAGATTGGGTCTCCAGAACTGCACGCAGTACTCCAGATGGGGTCTGACCAGCTGTCTGTCAGAGAGGGATGATAACTTCCTGTTTCTACTGGTGATGCCTCCCTATGCATCCCAGTATCCCCCCAGCCATCCTTGCTGCCCTCTCACATTATTTGCCCAACTTTAGGTCATCTGATATGACTACCCCCAGGTCCCTTTCCATTTTTGTTGTTGTAAGTATCTCACCCCCCATTGTGTACTCTTCCCCAGTGTTTTTGTTTCCCAGGTGCATTACCTTGCACTTCTTAGCATTGAATCTAAGCTGCCATACATTTGACCATTCCTCTAACCTTGCCAAGTCCCTTCTCATCCTTTCCACCCCACCTTGCGCATCAACTCTGTTGCAGATCTTTGTGTCATCTGCAAAGAGACATACTTTTCCTTCCAGTCCCTCTGCAATGTCACTTATAAAGACATTAAAGAGGACCAGTCCTAATATGAACCCTGCGGTACCCCACTAGTAACCCCCCTTTCTTCAGAGTGGACTCCATTTACTATTACTCTCTGTGTCCTATTCTCCAGCCAATTCTTTACCCAGACTGTCATCTTAGGACCCACTCCCAGGCTGGCTAACTTGTATATTAATCTTTTGTGTGGGACTGTGTCAAATGCCTTGTTAAAGTCTAGGTAGGCCATGTCCATGGCCCATCCCTGATCAACTACTTTGGTCACCCAGTCAAAGAAATCTATCAGATTTGTCTGGCATGACCTTCCCACTGTGAATCCATGTTGCCTTGGGTCCTGTGCCCCTCTAGCCTCTAGTTACTCGACCATTCTTTCCTTCAGAAGTGATTCCATTATTTTCCCTACTACTGAGGTTAAACTAATAGGTCTGTAGTTTCCTGCTTCTGCCTTGCTCCCACTCTTGTGAAGGGGAATCACATCTGCCCTCCTCCAGTCCTCGGGTACCACCCCATCCTCCCATGATTTGTTAAAGAGTGTAGTCAGTGGTGTCACTAGTTCTACCCTTAGTTCTTTTAGAATTCTGGGATGAATCCCATCAGTGCTCATTGCTTTGTCCACCTTCAGTTTAAGAGTTCTTTCAGAACCCTTTCTTCTGTAAATGGACTGGTATCAACTTCTGTATCCAGAGTGTCTCTACTGTTTGTTTTAGGTACCTCCCCCTCTTCCTTTGTAAATACTGAGCAAAAATATTTGTTTAGTATCTCTGCCTTTTCACAGTCACCCTCTGCCCACCCTCTCTCCCCTTTATTAAGCCTCACTATCCCTCCCTTGGTCTTCCTTCACTCCCTGATGTACCTATAAAAGGTTTTATCCTCCTTCTTAACTGAGTTGGCTATCTTTTTCTCGGTTTGGGCTTTTGCTGTTCTGACTGCCTTCCCAGTTTCCTTTTGCTTTAACTGATACAGTTCTCTGTCCTGCTCCTTCTGCGATTCCTTGTACTTCCTGAATGCATTCTTTTTCTCTTGAACCTTCACTGCTACTTCCTTTGAGAACCATAGTGGTTTCTTACATTGTTTTGTTTTGTTTTATTTGCTTCACACAAAGGCTTGTTACCTCTGTGATGGCAGTTTTTATTATTCCCCATTGTTCTTCCACCCCCTCCTTCCTGCACAATTGCTAGTGCATTCCTTAGGCACTCACTCATTTTGGCAAAGTCAGCCTTCCTAAAGTCCAATACTTCTGCTTTTGTATGGCTTGACTCCATTGCTGTGTTTATTGTGAACCATACTGTTCGATGGTCACTAGTTCCCAGATGGCTACCCACTTCTACATCTGTGATCCTCTCTTCATCTCTCTTCATCTCTCTCCATCTCTTCATATGTGCTTGCATTTTCATTTCTGTTTTCTTTCTCATTACTTTTGCTGTTACAGTTATCATTTGCATTTACAATAGCGGTACCATGACCGTGTGCGTTATGGTTTGCATTTCCATAAATGCTTGCATTTGCCTTCCCGTTTCTGTTTCCTTTGGCATTCTTTTTGCTGTTACTATTACCATTTGTGTTTGCAATTGTGGTACCATGACCGTGTGTGTTACACTTTGTGTTTCCATATGCACTTGCATTTGCATTTCCGTTTCTGTTCTCTTTTGCGTTATTGTCCCTGTAACAGTTAACATTTATGTTTACAGCAGCAGTACCATGACCGTGTGCGTTATCAGTTGCGTTTCTGTACGCATTTGCATCTCCGTTTGCATCACTGTTCACTTTGGTCTCACTTTGCACTTGCGTTTCTTTTAACATTTGCTTTACCATTTACATTTGCGTCACCATGTATGTAACTGTTAGCGCTTGCACTTGCATTGCAGTTACCATTACTATGTCACAAGACATCACGTAGTGGAAGAGCGGGGCCCATAGAGCCTGTGCTCCCACCACATACCATTCACTATTTATAGTTCTCATTCTCAAAAAGAAGGGGCATTCATGGCAAAAAACTCAGTTTAATGCATCAGTTAGGGTTGTTCCACAGTGACAAAAGCAAGGAAATTCGGTGTTAGGGTTGAAAGCCCCTTCTTTCTGAGCCGACCCCCAACCTGCATCAGGAGTGCATTGGGGATTCGGGCCAGTCCCCCAACTCTCACCCCATTCTCCTATCCCTTCACTTGTTTACACATGTGATGGGGTGAGAGTTAGGGCCAACTACCTCAACGCCACCCCAATGCTGGTTGGTGGGCTTGAACAAAGGGGGCTTTCAACCCTAACACCGAATTTCCTTGCTTTTGTCGCTGTGGAACAACCCTAACTGATGCATTAAACGGAGTTTTTTCCATGAATATATATATAAATATATATATATATATATATATATATATATATATATATATATATATGTATATATTTAATAGAGGTTTGATCCACTGGGGTTGCTCCTGCCTTGGACAGATACACTGGAGTGACATGTGTTCATTTCTATATCACTGGTCCATTTTCTTGATGAAAAAAAGGAGAGGATATCAATGCAACAATGTATTGTTATATTATTTAAAATATACACTGCCTGCTTCTTTGGGACACAGATTCATTGTCCCAGCCACTGTTGTCATACCTGGCTTTCTGCCAAACAGGGCATTCCAATGTAAGTCTGGGGATTGTCTGGCTGAAGAAATACGGTATACAGTAACTGTACTTACCTACCTGTAATTAAATACATGAGAACCCCCTTCATTTAATAGCAAACTGATTTAGGGACAAGAACATATTTAGAACAAACTGTCATTCAAAGGATTAGCTCTCACATATCCACTTATTTTAATTATAACTATTAATGTGCTTATTTTTTCAGTTCCCTCACCCCTTCCAAAGTTGTTCTGCATAACACCAAACTGCTGTATTGTTGCAGAGAGGGGAAGGAAGGGATTCCAAATTTTGACAGTCTCACAAGGCAGGTGAAAGGACATTGACTGTGAATTGTATAGTAGGGAGGATCAACCAGAAGCTGGCAGTGGACAACTACTAGCAGTAGCAACAGCCTGTACTAACCTAATATTAGTAAAGGTATGCTACTACCCATGTTTTAAAAATTTAAAAGAGAATAGTGTAAGCTATCCTCCTTTGGTGCCACAAGGCCTGTGGCTCCATCCCCTGATGTCCAGATGGGGCTTGGATACTTTAACCTATTAGAGAGCCTTGTACATTTCGTAATTTTAAATATTTTGACCTCAAATTTTCAACATAGCCATTACTTCATAGCACCTCATGAGTGTGACAGGTGTCATATTTAAAATCCTGGCCATAATGTGTTGTGCCTGTGGCACGGAATGACGTTTTGCTGGGGATTAGAACATTTTCACCTATCGTGTTCATTAGGTGGGGGTAATAACAAGGCTGTGCTGAAATGTGGCTGTGCAAATAAAGTAAAATGCCTAGGTTATGACTGAACATTACACTGTTTCAACGTTCATGCATATCTTCAGTAATTTCCTATATTTTGACTCCAACCTTTCAACATACCCATTTTTCCACACCACCTCATAAATGTGACATGTGCCTTTTCTATAATCCTGGACAAGATGTGGTGCAAAATGACATTTTGGCCAATATAGTATAAATGCCACGTCATGTCTATAAGGCCAATCCTAAAACAAGTATCTTCAACATTTGGGATCAGAATTGCAAACAACAAATTGTTATAACAAGTAGCCAAGATTCAGCATAGACAAATGCTCATTCCTCTTGTTTTTTCTCACTTCCTTTGCACAGAGGTTCATTTCCTTTACTGTGTCTTCCCTTAGCTTAGCCAACTGTTTGTTTCTCCACCCAACCCAGGTTATCCCCCTGCTAGGTCATCTCCGAGGCAATCAGTCATTTTTTTTTAATCTGCCCTCCTTAAGTCCTGGACCCTCATCCTTGAGTTTCTCACTTCCACCTCCATCCTTATGTTAAACCACACTGTATTGAGATCACTGATCCTCAGGTGGCCTTGCACCATGAGGAACCACTCAACTAATAAAATCAAGCTTTGTTTGCTTAAGTAATGCAGCACTTTGGAGTGTTTCTTGAATAGCTGTCCTATCAATAATTTTGATATAATTCAACAAACCAATCAGTCATTCTTGTTTATAGAAATGTAGAAAGTGTTGGCAGAATTGGAAAGGTAGGCCCATCCAGTCTGCCATTTTTCCTGCCTAACACCATATCCTCTATCTGGTCACACGTGACCCAACCTCCACCCTTACATTCTATTAATTTTACCCATGTGCCTATACCACATATGTTTGAAGCTCCCCACAGTCTTAGCCCCAACTACCTCTTCTGGCAGGCTATTCCAGGTGTCCACCACCTTTTCTGTGAAGAAGTACTTCCGTACACCCCTTCAAAATGTCCCCCACTTAAGCTTCTTAGCATGCTACTGTGTTCTGGTACTCCTCCTCCTGTGAAAGAGACACCCCTTTTACACCCTTGTGAGGTACTTATAAGTCTCAATTGACATGATTCCCCTCCTGCTGTCCTCCAGGAAGTACATTTTTTTTCTTTTTTTTCCTATTATTTGTTTTTGCTCCTAGGAGCCTGGCAGGCAGCTCTGGTTTCTCCCTGGGAGGGACTCAGTCTCTGAATCCCCATTCCCCACCCAACTTCCCCAACAATCCTCCATGGGTCCCCCCCATGACAGGGCTAAGGTGAAGCGGAGCTGGCTTTCCCCCACCCCCAGAGAGAAATCCAGAAGCTCGGAGAGCCAGGACAGGAGCAGGAGAGCCATCACAGAGCCTGCCAGCTCCATTTTCCACCACTTTTTCTCTCTGTTCCCCTCCTTGCCAATGGTGTACATCGGCAATATGCCTTCTGACTCGCATCTCCTCTGGCCACTGCCAGAGGGAGATTGATGAGCAGGATGGCAATCCCTTCCTCTTTCCCTGAGAGAGGAGAGCAGTTCTCCAGATGCTCAGTTCTCTCTCTCTCTCCTGCTGGACCCTGGCAGCCCGAGTTCATCCCTGAATTTGGGTGTGAGGTGTGGCGTCTAGTGTCTCAACCCTCAGCAACTCCAGGCTGGCACTCTAGGGAGTAAATGTTGAGCTCACATAGCCTCACCTTTTTTAAATTCTCATACAACCTCAGCACCATTTTAGTAGTAGCTCTCCTCTGGACCACCTCTACCCTGTCGATGTCCTTGTGCAGCTGTGGCCTCCAGAACTGGACACGACACTCTGGGGTGGGGTCACAGGAGAGCAATACACAGGAAACACCACCTTCTTTCTCATGCTAGAGGTCCCCCTCTTTCACCCCAGTATCTGGCTCCCAAATGGCCTGTCGCACTGACCTGTCATGTTGGAATCATCAGATATGATCACCCCAAGGTCCCTCTTTTGCTTAGTAACTGTATGTACCTCCTCCCATTAAATATACAGCTCTAACTTTCCGGTGCCCTAGGTGCATGACTTTACACTTTTTTGGCACTGAAACCCAGATGCCACTCTTTAGACCACTCCTCTAGTGTCCCTGGATCCATTTGCATTCTCTCTACCCCCTTCTGGGTGTCCACCCTGTTGCACATTTTTGAGTCATCTGCAAGGGTACACATCTTCCCCTCCAGTTCCTCAGCAATGTCACTTATGAAGACACTGAAGAAGATGGGGCTCAGCACTGATCCCTATGGTACTCCACTGGTCATGCTTTCATTTCATTTTCATTTTATTGTTCCTACTGGAAAGGCATATGAGCAAAATTGCCCATTTTCACATGCGTCCAGTGACAACGTTTAGTACAATAATACATACTGGTAAACATTACTTAGTTTGGAATGAGACTGCATACAAAACTGGTACAATAACACATATTGGTGAACATTACATCATCAGGAATAACAGTCATACAAAGGGGACCGAACATAATAGGGAAGGTACTATTAAAGATAACATAACTATATAATAATTTTAAAGAGAAAAGCAAAAATATGCTAGGGGAGAAGTGCAGGAAATTTAAAAGAAGAGATTAAAGCTGAGAGCATGAGTCGAAGGCAGCTGCACTGGAGTTTGTCTAAAAAGTAGGATTTCAATTGGTTTTTGAATGATGACATTGTGTTTCACAGGACCAATGGCGAGGTAAGGTTGTTAAAAAGTTTGGCACCTTTGTAGGAGAGGGAATGTTGCCGATTGGTGTATGACAGTGATGTATCATGAAGGCATGAGTACTAGAGTGCCTGGTGGTCCTGGTGTGTACAGACTTATTGATGATGAAGGAGATGCTGCTAGGCATGGAGCCCAATTGGATTTTAAAGAAAAAAGTGATAATTCTGTTGTCAGATCTATCCTTCAGGGAAGCCAGTTTGTAGCCTTGTACAGATCACAGTGGTGTGTCCTAAGGGGGGGATCTGTGATAAATCAGATGTTGCTGTAAAACATGGTCTTTAATCTAACTAGATGTTTCTGCGAAATGGAGGATAAGTATATGAGGGAGTCATAGTCTAAAATAGGGAGCAGGAAACTGTTGGCAAGCAAGACCCTAGTTTCTGGTATGAGGAAATTGTTTTAGTCAATGTAGGATGCCAAGCCTTTGGTGATTTTTTTAAATTAATTGATGAGTATGTAGCTCATAGTTCAGGTGACAGCCCAAGTGAATCCCCAGGTATTTGAAGGTGGTGACTGTCTCAGTTGGGTTGCCGTAGTTGTCTATAAGAGTAAAATCAAAATTTAGGGACTTCCTAGAGCATAAGAATACCATGACCTTAGCTTTCTTGTTGATGACCAGTTGAGTTGATGACCAGGCCCTGGGAGGAGAACCAGGATTGTAGTTTATTGAAGTCATGCTACAGTGTGTTCTGAAGGGAGAGGGGGTTCTTATCCTTGCAAAAGAGGGCTGCATCTTCTACATAGAGGATGAGCTCAGAGGATGGGCAGATATTGGGGAGAGGGTCAACTACAAGAGAGAATAGAAAACTTCAGAGGATAGAACCCTAGGGAACTCCATATTTGATGTAATGAATTTCGGAGTATTGGCCTACTATTATGGTCCTGTATGTCTGATTAAGGAGGTAACATTCAAGCCATTTTATCACTTTTGCAGAGAAATTTATGCCAGATAACTTCTGGAGGAGAATTTTATGATCGACAAAGTCGGAAGCCTTTGTTAGGTCTACAAACACTAAGCCAGTGTAGAAACCTTTGTCACTGGATGGTGTGCAGTGGTATGAATGAGTTTTATTGAGCGGCTCAATTAGAGCCACTTAGAAAATGGGAGAATGGAAAAGTTCATCCTGATTGGCTGAACACGGCAATTAGCTGGTCGGGTATGAGACAACAGAGACTGGGAAATAACTAGTCCCAGTCTCTGTTGCCTCATATAGTTCTGATAGTAAAGGGCTGGAATGTTCAACAAAGCAACTGCTGCCATGTTGATAGTCTTAAACTGTCAGCCGATCTCCCCCCTCCCCGCCCACAGCAGACTCAAGAATTCACAATAAAAATGTAAAAGTTACCACAGCTGTGTAGAAAAGGAAGCTAAACTGCCAAATCAAACTGACTTTTGTGTGAGACTGACCTCCGGAGGCCCTACTGTGTATGAGAACAACGTTAATTTCATTGTTTTCCGTACCGCAAGATGGATGTCCATCTGCGATATGGACAAGGAAGAAAGTACCGCTCTTCTACTACACAGTTTTTCTACTAGAGCTAATGCCTTACGTCTTGCTCAAAGCAGGTTCCATTTTTGCAGCCAAGCTACTTCGTTAGTAAGACAGTGCTTAGCGAGAGCTGCCCCGTATGTGCAGTTTGTATACTACTCTCTTCCCTTACCTAAAAAATAAAGTTTGCCTCCTTGAAAGCCGCCTACCCACCCCACTGCTGGCAGGAAATGGAAAACCTACCTCTAGACTGCTCAGCATTGTATACATAGTGCGGCCACCAGCATTCGCGCTGGAACAGTCGTTTCAAACGCAAACGATCACCCAAAACCCGCATCCTGGTCACACTCAGCTGCATTTTTTAATTATCACCTCATTTAAAATGAAAAGAGTCAACTGAAATGGAGCACTCCAAACACACTGCTACCCCCTAGTAGTTCATTCTTCTTCCCCCAAGATGAACTGTTCTTCTGCTGTTACGGGAAAACCACTGCTTCCTATAAAATAATGCAAGTAGCCCACCACCTTTGAATCTAGGAAGAAGAGCCACATAAACCGACTGCTGCACGAAGATAGGTTTGCCGAGGGGAGCCGGAGGAGGGGCCAGCAAACTTGAACAGCTGATTGGGGGGAGGAGCAGGACCACATAAAATCGCTTGTAGTGCCTGCAAGTTATGCTACATACCTGGTAAAATTCCAGCTGCGGGAGAAGCTCTGCTACCCGCTAAAAAAGCTTCTGTGACTGTGAGACCATTAGCAGGAGAAGCTCTGCTACCCGCTCCTGAATGGCTGCGGGGGCAACAGAAGATGGAACAGCTCAGAAGCAAATGGACTACTTTACTCAAAAGAAAGTTTTTTTTTAACATTTATATTTCTTTTTAAAGTTATTTACACTGTTATTTTATAGCCTAGTAAAAATATACACAGGTGTCCATTTTCTAAGCGCAATAATACCCTCCAGGGTGGGCGGTATTGTGCTATACCAGACCTTCCAGGGGCTATAAGGCCCTCCGCCTGCAGCGTCGGGCCTCATTATGCCCCTGGGCGGTCCGGTATAGCACACTACCGCCCACCCTGTTGGGTATTATTGCTTACTTAATAAAGCCGCTTGAAGTAAGACTGAGTACTGAAGAAACTTAGTAGGTTAGAATGAGTGAAGCAGTGAGCTACTGATTTTGTTTGCTTGTTCCTTATCATGGTATGCATCTACTCTGTTCCCTGAGATGCTCCACTTGCCAGTTTGTTTTTGTTCTTTTTATTAAGCAACTTTGCTCTCTTGCAGATCCTCAAAGACAGAAAATCTGCAAAACTCCAGTGTCTTTTCCATTAGATCAGCAACTAGAAGATCCCTTTAGACAGACAGAATCTAAAAGTTTGGTATTTTGCATTTTCCAGATCTCCCACTGACACAAGATGAGCAATTTTTCCTCAGCATGGGTCTCTCTTTTGTGCGCACTCCTACACCTCTTGATGTAACTCAGGTTCAATTTGATCTACAGAGCTTCTGTCACTCAGTACACCATTCTACTTATTTTTCTTATGGTACTCTTCTTCCTTCAAATGATGATAACTTTATCAGAATAGCTAACAACATCAATCCCTGATACAAGGCATGGACCCCACCTCTAGGACATTTTGCCACTGTAAATTATTTTATTAAACAATACATGAAAGACACTACTAACTTTAATCAGCTGACAAGGGGTAGATGTGGTCTGGTAAAAGGAGTTATGCATCACTGAAGCCACACAGTAACTCTCTGACATCATTTTTTACTATGCTCTTCCACATGACCCCACTGCCAGCTATCAGACTGAGGTTACCACCAGCATCACCTCTGTTATTGAAAACAAAGAACTCTCTGCCTCAGTGGAGAAACTCACAGTTCAACATCCTCAGGCATCCAAGTTCTGTCCTCCCCCCAAAATCCACAAAATAGGTAACCATGGATGTCTTACTGTGTGCCTGCACCTGCATCACATCCCACATCTCAGCATTTCTGGACAGCCTCATGAGACCACTCATTGAATTCCTGCCTTCTTACGTTAAAGACACTAACCATGATCTCCAGTTACTTGACAGATTCAGATTCAGTGGCTCCCAGCAATTCATCATTTCCATAGATATCAGATCTCTTTCCGCAGTGATCTCCCAGAATGATTGCCTGAGAGATCTGCAGCTATAAGTAGGAATTCCAGCAGCTGCCTACACACACACATTAACCAAACTAGCTGAACTTGTTCTTAAACGTAATGCTTTTCCTTTTAATAATAGTTTTTTTAACAGCTCAGTTGAGTTGCTATGAGTGCCAAGATGGGTCACAGCTTTGTCCAACTGTTTGTTAGGTTGAGAAACAATTATTTCTTTCCTTCACAGGGACTGTGCCTGACCTCTACAAATGCTAAACTGGCTATCATCAACCACTTCTAAGACACAAAGTTATATCTCTGCTCTAAATCTCTCCCAACTCATCCAAGAGCCTACCTGACTAAATTATAAAACCCCAAACTACTCGCTGTTAGATTGGGCTCTCACCTCCCACCCTCACTAAGTCATCAAGTCCAGCATCCTTCTGGATGCCATCAGTGATCACCACGCTATCTTTGTGGTCAGAAAGGTCCACAGACCTAAACCGCCACATAAAATCCTGCAAATCCACTCTTTCAGTCCCTTAACTTAAACCCTCTCCTCAATGATATATCCAATTCTGATTGGTTCTCAATTGCATCCACCACTTCCATCGACAAAGCCATTACTTACTTCAAAGACAGATTTATAGCTACCTGGGACTTCCATGCCATGTTTAAATGCACTAGAGTCCAATGTATCCATCACCCCTCCATCACCCCTGAATTAATCACCTGCCTCAGGGAGCATGATAAAGCGTGCAAGAAACAGAAGGCCTCTCAGCTCCCATTAGCCCTTACTAACTATCGCAGGCTAAAATGCTTGTACTAAAGCAATCTGACTTGCCAAGTCTAAATATTTTACATCCTCTTTCCTCAATAACATAAACTCCCCCTCCAAATTTTGGAAAGTAGTCCACTCACTATTCTTCCCCCCTTAGCATCCCCCACCCCCTGTGCTTAATATAAACAACACACTAGAGTCTGAACCTTGCATAGTGGCTCAGAAGTTCAGTTCCTACTACATCTCCTGTTCCTCAACCATTCTAAAATCCCTTCCCACAAGCCTGTCCACCACTCATTCTGCCTCTCCTAACATTCACCCCCCATACCCACCCCTCTTTTTCATTCTGACCTATCGACCCTGAGAAAACACTAACAGTCCTCCTTTTTTTAGTCCCTCCAAATGCTCCTCTCCAGATGAACTTGACCATAAACTTCTCTACCTCTCAGCCTCAGCTATTGCCTACCCTCTCACTCTAATTCCAAATCTCTCCTTTACCTCCTCTGCTATGTCCAAGAAACATGTGTTGGTCATCCCTTTCCCTAAGGTTGGTGATCTTTCCTCCCCTGCTAACTATCACCCAATCTCCCTCCTCCCTGCCCTTGCTAAGTTCCAAGAACACCTGGTCCACTCTCATCTGACCTCTTTTCTTGCTGACTCCTCCTTCTTTGCCCCGTTCCAATCTGGTTTTCAGAAGAATCACTCCACTACCACCTCCCTCCTTTAGGCTCACTGATTCCATCCTTACTGGGAAGGACAATGGCCTCATCACCTCTGCCATCTTTGTCGACCTCACCAAGGCTTTCGACACAGTCTCCCATACCCTTCTTCTTGATTCCCTTATGGCTGCTGGTTTGTCTACTCCTGCTCTTACCTGGTTTAGAGCTTACCTCACAGGCAGAATACAATCAGTCAGGATTCAGAATGCAATCTCTCCACCCCTCCCAATCTCCACTGGATTCCCACAAAGGTTCTGTGATCAGCCACATCCTTTTCTTCATTTTCCTAAATGACCTTCCCTCAGTCTGCTCCCCCTCCTTTTCTATCCACATGTATGCAGATGACACCATCTTGTTCACCTCTGGCAAAACCACCATTGATGTAGAAACCACTCTACAGCATGACTTCCACCAGGTTCAGCTCTGATTTGCCTCACATCAGCTATTAGTAAATGCCAAAAAGACAGTATCCATGACCTTCAGCACTAGGCAGAGACTCTCTAGGCTCCACCCCTTTTCCACTTTCCACACCCTTAATGGGATCATCCTTGAGGACACCCCCTCTTTCAGATACCTTGGAGTTTGGCTGGACCAACACTTCAGCTTCTCTGGCCACATTGATGCCATTCTGAAAAAACTGCACCCCAAGCTTGGAGCCCTTTATAGGAACCATAATTGCATCTTTCTAACAGCCTAGCGAGAACTTGTCCAGAAGATGATCCTCCCCATTTTGGACTACTGTGATGTAGTCTATGGTGCTGCTCCCATATCTTCCCTTACCAGATTGGACTCTCTTTTTAGCTCCTTCAGTTGATTCATTCTTGATGCCACATCTCCAACCCATCATTCAGACCTTTACCATGCCCTGTCCTTGACCCCGCTTGCTAACAGATGCCAGGCTCACTATGTTAAGCTAACTTCCAAACTTTGGCTTGGTATACTTCCTTCCTACCTCTCATGCTCCCTCCCACCCCCCTGCCTTACTCCCACTCCCTCAGATCCTCCAACACACACATCCTGCTAGTACCCCATTGTACCACGCTCATCGGCCTATCAGGCTTCTCCAATCATGTCCCCAAAATCTGGAACTCTCTCCCACCTCAAATACAACTCTCCTCCTCCTTTCACTCCCTTGCCTCTGCCTTACATAACATTCTCTCTGCTAGCTGCTCATGCTACAATCCTCCTTAACTTGTTCCCCCATGAGCCTGCTTTAGCTTCATGCCCACCCCTTTCCTGCAAAACCCTCCCCCTACATCCTCCCTCAGCACCTCTTCCTTTCCAGCTTACTCCTACCCTCACATTCCCTCCTCTGTACACTAGCTTACCCTCACTACCCACTCACCATTGCCTGGCCTAGGCCCCAGGAAGGATTCTCTGCATCCTGGAGTGGTCCAGAACCTAGGAAAACACCTTCATCACCTTCTACTCCCACCCCCATTCTTTCCTGAAAGGGCTGGGTCTTGGCCCCTCTTCTCTCCCACCTCCCTCTCTCTTAGTCCTTCTGAAGCCTAATCCCAATCACTGCCTACTTCCCTCCTGTCATGCTCTACCTCTGCTGCCTACAATCTGCTTCCCTCCTGTCATGCTCTACCTCTGCCTTGTGCAGGTAGGGTCCACAGCATTCTGGTGGGGCCAGGCCCTGGCAGATCCTTCTCTTCCCCCTCTCTTCCTTTCTGACATGCTTTAACTCCCATTGCCTACAACCTGCTTCCCTCCTATTCATGCTTGAACTCCACCTGGTACAGGCAGGGTCCCCAGCATTCTGGAGGGGTCAGATCCCTGCAGACCCTTCCCCTCCTCCAAATCCCCCCTTTCAACCCCCTGCTCTCTTCCTATGCCCCAATCCACCTCCCCCTTTCTTAGCCATAGTAGTATTGGCTAACCATTAATCTCTAATGCACTTATAGTCAACCTTGCACTTTTGTTACGCCTTGTAAATTTTGTTCTATCTGTGTCTTTCCTCACAATATTGCTCTAGTTCAACCTCCTTGTATTCTATCCAGCCATTTTCTAACTATAAAGCTATGTCCCACCAAATGTTTGCCAAAGATATTTGTGTTATCGTATATATCTAGTTCAAAACTGTTAGCATTGTATTCCATCTAGTTCATACCTGTTAGCATTCCTCCTTTTCAGTACTTCTGCATAGTCTGCTCACTTCATTGAATGTAATCAAATTGTATATTTATACTGTGTACCAGATCTGTGTAGTCTATCCTCATGTTCCCCTTCCCACCAAGTCGCACAGGGAGACAAGCAACTTGTTGTTCAGTGTGCCTTCCTGGTGAAACATTTCAATAAATAAATGAAATAAATAAATAAATGGATGATTGTGTGGGGGCCACCTCGTGCTCCAGGGAAACCCTCTAAATCTTCTTGGTCAAGTTAACCATGGCCCATCCTTCTCTTCTGTTCACTGTTGAAGCATCCTTCTCCACATTGCCTTTTCTAGATATTTAATTGTTGGTGCAGAATGTTGGTGCAGAACATTGATCTTAAAGATATCATTTTTTTTACAAACTCACTGATACACTCAGCTTTCTTCTCCGCAGCTCCTTCCATTCCAAACTAGTTAAGAGTGGTTTGCCACATTGACCGTCTCTTAAACTTTGCAGGTTAAGTAGTGAAAATGATGATTTTGCTAAGCAGGATGAGATAATAGAGAACATTTTGTTAACAGGGGTTGCACAGAAGCATAGTAAACAGAGCACCCTCCCTGGTCAGTAATATACCCTGTCACCTGACATTCATGGGAGGGATACTGTCACACAACAACAATATCCACAACAACACATTCCACTGGTGCTTCCTTTATATTTCAAGACCCCCTCTCTTCACAGGATTATCACTAGGAACCTGTTTATTCTGCAAACTGATCCTAATATAAAACTTTTCTTTACAGATCTCCTAATTGCCTCTTACTGCTGTGCACCCAACCTGTGGAATCTCCTGGTCAGAAGCAACCTCATACTCCTAACAATTCATCCCTACCAGATATCAATGTTTGCAACAGAATCAGCTTTTACACCTGCAAATTTATTTCTAATGTCACTGAAACTCAAAGTCCTTCAGGTGTTTTTCATATCATCAATGAGCACTCATGCACTTTCATAATGTGACATGTTTGTTGTATTCTTTGCAGGAAATGTGTGGCTATCTTCTTTGGAGTACTTGGCAGATGCATGCTTGACCAATTCTGGGGCATTACATGGCAGTCCAGAATGAAGACACTGATAAACCTATTTGCTGCTGTTTTACCTCCAGGGACTGTAATGTTAATGATCTTTCTCTCTGTGTCATTTAGCAGGGTTTCTGGAATGCTGACCAAAAAAAAAATACATAAGCCAGCTTATCATCCACCTTGGCTCTCAGCAGACCCATGGTTTAAATGACAGACTTGTTTTCCACTAATATCTTTCAGAAACCTTTTGGTTTCCCACTATAGCCTATCCTTTTAATGTCCAATCCCATCGTATCTTTGCTTGCATGTGTGCATTTTACCTTGCATGTGTGGGTATGCCTGCACACAATTTGTGTGTGTGTGTGTGTGTGTGTGTGTGTGTGCATACGCACATGCATTCCAGCTATGTGTGCATATCTATTTTCTTTTTCACTAGATGTATTATTTTCTGCCTCCTTCTCCTACCTTTGTCTTCTTTTAGCCTTTTAGTATACCCTGTAATTATATCTCACTTGAGGAAGTCTCAGCTCATTCCCTCCCATTATGTCTTTTCATACCTAGCATCACCTTTTTGTTTTCCTGCTTCTACTTTTTCTCCTCGATCCTCCTGTTATCTTTCTTTGCATTCTGTATATCTCCCTTATTCCCCTTATCTCTCCACTAACTTTGCCTTTTTCTATTTTAGATAATTCCTCAAGAAGATCTATGGTTGAAATTTTGATTCTAACTCTATTTTCCATATTCAGATTCATTTACTATTACCTTATTGTTTTGTTTTCAGCCCATATGCTAACACAGCACCTTTTGTTTTTTTGAGAGATTCTATGATAAGGGAACTTAAAGGACATCTTACCTTTCATATGGACATGGTTCACAAAGCATGCAGTCTCTCCATTCTCCAGATGGAGAGGCTGTGCACTTTGTGTACCTTATCCACATGAAAGATAAGATGTCCTTCAGGTTCCTTTATCATAGCGTTTCTAAAAAAAAAAAGCAACAACAAAAAAAAAAAGCAACAACAATGTGCTGTGTCCGGATGGGACAGAAGATCGGAGTTGCTAGTCAGTCACAAGATGGCTTCCACACACTGAGACAACTGAGGAGAAGCTGTAGGACAAGGTCTAGTAAAGGTGCATTTTTTATTAGAAACATGTATACCACCATTGCCCAAATGATCAGATCCTTCCAGGCAATCTTGTGCTGTTCATTTTGGGTTGGCAGTGCTGCTCATGTGTATTCTTGTTTCCTGGCAGGAGAAAGACTTAAGACCTGAGAAAGGCTCAGAGAACAGTGTAAGGTTGGATGGCTGAGTCACTAAGGGGCCCTTCAGGAGGGCTGAAATCCTGGTTACAGTGCCACACAATAGAGCAGTTTTTCAGAACAGCAAAAAGGAGTTAGAAAGAGAGAAGAGAGAGAGGATACGTGATACTAAGAACATTAGAAAAGAGAGTTAAACAAAATAACATTTAAGCTTCCAGGAGTTGCCAAAGCTTCAAAGGGAAATTCAGCTCTAGAAATATTCTAGTATTTGTTGTGCTGGACCTTTGTTCAATAAGACAAAAAATAGAGCATGAGAAATAGGATTTATTTTAGCCCTGCACTGTTTTTATTGGAAAGTTTGGGGCGAGATCTGGGAATGGTTTCTGTTTGGTTTTGGAAAGCAGTTTGTAGTGGGTACCACTTATACAACATTGCATTAAGTTTTTAACCTGTTGTTCTGTATATGTATATATATATATATATATATATATATATATATACATGTACACTATAACCTCTGACCTGAGATTTCATGCAATGGTGGGCCATGTGACTCTGTAAGATAAATACTGCCGACATGCCTGTGTCTTTAGATAAATATACCTGGCAAAAAGGAGTATAGTTAAACTGTTTTAAAGCAAGATTTCTCCAGAAGTCAATTATTGGAAGTCTGAAGCTAGCACAAAACAGTAGCCAGTCAGTTTTGGATGCAATAGTAGAGAAATATCCTAAGTAATGATGCTTTGTGATTCTGGAACTGATAATTTAAGTCCTATGTCAGAAGGCTGAAATTCTTAGTGAGAGAGAGATGGTTAAGGCATTAACACAATAGTTACTAAAAGGGTATAACCTACAACCTACACCACTAAAACACTGTTTTTTTTATTTAACTTTTTAGTTTATAATGAAGGGTATTGGAGAAGGGTAAAGTTTTAAGTGTGGTTTTCATGCATCGCTGTATACATATTTAAAACTATTTGAGGCTCTTTTTACTCATTAACAGTGCTTGCAAGTTGGTCATGGGGTTTTATCCAAGAGCAACATTTTTGGGGGCATGGTCAAGATAAAGGAGGAAAATTAGAAGCATGCCAAGGAGAGACCAGCAGTGGATGTGGGGAAAGAGCCGAGGGTTATACAAGGCTGTAAGTAATTACCAGCTCTGCAGAAGAACCTTTCGTGTCCTATTCAAATAAAGGCAAAGCAGCAAGTATGGACATGCCTTTTATGTAACTTTGAAAAACTTGAAAGGAAGACCTTGTTCTAGTTTTGAGAAAGATTTGAGACAGTTTTGACCTGCCTGAGAGCTGGACACATATAATTGATCATATTTATTTAGTTACTAAAGAGGTTACTGTTCCTGAAGATTTGGGGAATAGAGACATTAGTAGAGACATTAGTAGTCACTGCAGAATACTGTTGGTCTGATTTATTTATTTGTGTGTACAAGATTATTTAACTAAGCCAATTGATAACATATATTTATATGCATATGAAATTCTGTGTATAGTTCATTTAATTTATATATATTTTGTTCCCTTAAATTAGAATCTCACTGATAGTAGAATATTGAGTTTATTAGTATATTTGTACTCACACTTAAGTGGGTGTTAATTGTGCTGACTACTTATTTGGTTTTCAATTAAAGTATTCATTGGCTCTAATTAAATTATTTAAGGTGGAAGCATCTGGTGTTTGGGTATTTTGGATTTTAGTTATTACTCGTGCTGTTTAAGAAATTAATTTTGTAAAATATATCTGTGCAAAGATAAGTTTAATGATCTTGCCAACTACTACCAGGTGTGGCAAGATAATTAATATGGGGCCAGTAAATATGGGAAGTCCAGACCCAGTAAGGAAAAAAATAATTCAGACTACAAACATTAAAGCAGGTGATATTGGGTGCCCTGAATAAAATTCAGAGCTTGCCATTAAAAAAAAAAGAACAGGAAAAAGGGAAAATTGAGAGGGAAAATTGCAAACATAAATTAACCTCAACTCCTGATAGTGAGCTCATTAAAAGAGGAAAAGGAGGAGTGGGGTAGGAGATACTTTCTACCCAAAAGCCTCTGGAGATTTTAGATAATATGACAAAAGAAGGAATCATAGACAGGATCCCTGTAGGGAATACTGATATCAATTTCTCTGAAGTTTTTGATAACTTTGAAGTATTAAACAAAATAGTGGCAGATATTAGGGACTTTATCAGAATAAGCCAGGGGGAAATTGAAGTCATTGTAAAAAAAAACAAGAGAACTCAAATGAAAATGGTGAAAAAGAACAAGAAAACAAGCAAGAAAAAAACACAAAAAAGGTATAGAGTGGATATATCAGAACAATTTGCATTGGAAGAAGGGGATTTTACTGATGTAATGAGCCCTAGCAGTGTGTATATGCTTGCTACAGAAAGAATAACAAGAGATATAGCCCTCACTCTTCATGACCCTTATCTGGCTAATGCAATGATTTTTTTTAACAGTTAAACATCAAACAAGATCTTATATTTGTTATGGTGTGTGTATTGAAAATAGGAGAATTCTATAAAATTTAAAAGTGTAAAAAGTAAAAAAAACATGGAATATTGAACCCATAGATGCAGGCGAAGGGTGTAATGGAAGTCAGGAATGGGTGATGCTGCCAGATAAGGATTTTAGAAATGATAGTATAGGAAAAGAATTCATAGTTGGGAATAAGAAAATGTGGGAGATGGGAGATAAACAGGAGGAGATAAATAAGGAAACAAGAAGAAATAATTAAATTTGATGGAACAGCTAGACAACTGCAGAAAAGTTTCAGAAGATCAAAGTGGCATAAATAAAAAGGAAATGGGAAAGGTAATGGAAGAAATTCAATTGAAACAAAGAATATCCTGGGAACAGAGAATATGACAGTAAAAGAAAAACAAACATTTATAATGAAATTGAGAAAGAAGGAAGAGAGTCAGGGTAAGAAGAAAAAGGGAAAGCAGCTGAGGTTGAAGGAAAGTAAAAAGGCCAAGAGTAGTATAAAGAAGAATATGAATGGTAACCAGGAAATAAAATGTCAGCTACTAGATGAAACATTAGAAAAAACAGAAGTGAATATGTTTAATAAAGTTTATTGAAATAACCAAAATATAAACTTCAATGAAGAAAATGAAAAACAAGACACTCTGGTACAGATTAATGAACCTCAGGTTATTCTAGACAAAACCCAGTCTAGTAAAGGGAGAGAAGTAAAGAGGGGCTAAAACTAGATGGTTTTGAAAGGGTTCCTTAAAAAGACTATGAGCTCCAATTTTGTGCTACGATTGCTATGATGATTTTGTTTAAGATGGATATTATACCCGATGAAACTAAGGAAAATTTAAATTTAGCCACAAAAGACCTACTGGCTACCCTTTTGGAAGGAAAAAAAGTATTTTATGGAGTATGATGGTGCAATAAGTAGAATTGCTAATTTGGAACTGGTCTTATCAGTATCCAATCAATTCTAGATCTTGAATGCAATAAAAAGTAAGAAAAAGGATTTAAGAAAAGTGGGTATAGAATTAGAAAAAATACTTACTCTGTCTTCTCTTTCCCCATGATTCTATAATGAAATACAAGGTTCAAAGGGAAAAGGTAATATCAGAACACTATCCAGTTTTTGGCCTCAGGCAGATGTATAAGGAAAATTCAAGAAATATTAATTTTAAAGCAGGGGAATTGTTACAAAATATGTTGTAGGTCTCCAATATTAAACAGGTAATCAAAGGGATGGTCAGATGGGAAAAGGAAGGACAAATTTCTATCTAGATGGAGAATGGTGTATTATATAGGTCACTAATGTCTAAGGCATCCGATCTAGATTATCTGGGTGTACATGTCTATGATAAAAATGGTGGAAAAGAAAATAAGATTTAAACCACATTGGTGATTCCTCAGTGGGAATTAATGATAGAAGCTTAAAATAAGTATGACATTTGTGTAGAGAAAGAGGGTTGACAGATACTGCATGGAACGGGAGTAAGGTCACAGACTAGTAGGTCAACAGATTCATACGAGATGGAAGAAAAAATGTTAAAGTAATTTCCTGGAATAACAGGTCTGAAAGATAAACTAGCAGATCCTGGGTTTGCAGGATATATAAAAATTGCTCAATGTATTTGTATTCAAGAAACATGGATGGTAGGTGAAGTTAACATTAGTGATTAGAAATCTTTTGTTAAGTCAGCAAAAATAAATAAGAAATGTGAAAGGAATATAGGAGGTTTACTTACTCTCTGGAAATTTAAGAGGGGTACACAGTAGATGTACAGGAAATAAATATTAAAAGTGATAATATCCTAGGAATAAAAGTTAAAGAAAATATTAATGAACTAAAAGACAAATCAACAAAAAAGAGCATGCATTTAAGAAACATATAATTAATAAATCAGCCACTTGCCTTACCAAATACAAGAATGAATCAAAGAAACTTAAGTACATGATAAAAGGAAAACTTGAATTTAGAATACCCCACACAAAGGGTAACAATAAACAATTATTTTCTTATGTAAATTCATAAAAAACAAAGCAAAGTGAAATTGTTCCCCCTTGTCAAAGAACAACATATTGTTGATGATGAATTCTTAACAGCTTGTAGAAACATAGAAGTTGATGGCAGATAAGGACAGCAAGGCCCGTCCAGTCTGCCCATTTCTTCTACTTTATGAATGTGCCATAGGCCTGTAATGAACTTAACACATTCTTTTGTTCTGTTTTTAATGATAAAAAATGACAACCCAATCAAAATTATTCAAGTAGCAGCAATATAAGTTCGCAAGGGAAGAAACTAATTCTGCAATACATAAGCTAAAACAAAACACTTCACCAGGTCCAGATACCATCTCTGCCAGAATTCTAAAAGAAACAACTGCTATGATTTCTTTACCTCTAGAAATCCTATTTAATAAATCTATGGAAGTGAGGGAACTACTGAATGGATGGAAAAAGCCTGTAGCTACACAATTTTTTTAAAAATGTAACAGAGGACAAGTGAACAACTAAAGACCCATAAGCCTGACCTGTCAAAATAATGGAAATATAGAACATAGAAACATAGAATTTCATGGGAGATAAGAACTGCTCAGCCCACTTAGTCTGCCCATTTCCCTACCTAATGGATAAGCTGCATATCATAGTTAACCAACAGACTATTTCCTCTTACCCCGCACTAGAATTGCCTTATGTCTGTCCCATGCATTCTTGAATTCCCCCACTGTTTTTGACTCTATGACCTCCTCATGAAGGTCATTCCATGCATCTACAACCTGTGAATACTTCCTCACATTTCCTCTGAGTTGTCCCCCTCTATCTTCAAATTCTTCCCCCTTGTTCTTGCACATCTCTTTTTCTGAAAGATGCTACTCTCTTGGACTTTGTCTATTCCCTTGAGATATTTAAAAGTTTCTATCATGTCCCCCCTCTCCCTCCTTTCCTCGAGGCTATACATCTTAAGTTCCTTTAGTCTTTCTTCATATGTCTTCTGGTGCAGATCCTGCAGCATTCTGGTTGCCCTTCTCTGGACAGCCTCCACCCTGTCTATGTCTTTGTTGAGTTGGGGGTCTCCAGAATTGTACACAGTACTCCAGTTGTGGTCTTACCAACTGTCTGTACAGAGGGCCAATGACTTCTTGTTTTCTACTGGTGATGCCTCTCCCTATGCATCCCAGTATACCCCCCAGCCCTCCTTACTGCCTTCTCACATTGCTGGCCCACCTTTAGGTTGCTGATATGACTACTCCCAGGTCCCTTTTCATTGTTGTTGTTGTCAGTATCTCACCCCACACTGTGTACTCTTCCCCTGTGTTTTTGTTTCCCAGGTGCATTACTTTGCACTTCTTTGCATTGAATCTAAGCTGCCATGCATTTGACCATTCCTCCAACCTTGACAAGTCCCTTTTCATCCTTTCAACCCACCTTGCATATCAACCCTGTTGCAGATCTTTTGTCATCTGCAAAGAGACATACTTTCCTTCCAGTTCCTCTGCAATGTCACTTATAAAGACATTAAAAAGACTGGCCCCAGTACTGAACCCTCATACAACACTAGTAACCCTTCCTTTCTTCACTGTGGACACCATTTACTATTACCCGCTGTGTCCTGTTGTCCAACCAGTGTTTTACGCAGGCTATCACCCTGGGACCCACTCCCAGGATGGCTAATTTGTTTATTAATCTTTTGTGCTGGACTGTGTCAAATGCCTTGCTAAAGTCTAGGTAGGCCATGTTCACAGCCCCTCTCTGGTCTACTACTTTGGTCAGCCAGTAAAAGAAATCAATTAGATTTGTTTGACATGACCTTCCTGCTGTAAATCTGTGCTGCCTTGGGTCTTGTGCCCCACTGGCCTCTAGGTACTCAACAATTCTTTCCTTCAGAAGTGATTCCTTCATTTTCCCTACCATTGAGGTCAAACTGACAGGTCTGTAGTTTCCTGCCTCTGTCTTGCTCCCACTTTTGTGAAAGGGAATCACATCCACCCTCCTCCAGTCCTCAGTTACCACACCATCCTCCCATGATTTATCAAAAAGGGTAGTCAGTGGTGTTACTAGTTCTCCCCTTAGTTCTTTTAGAATTCTGGGGTGAATACCATCAGACCCCTTTGCTTTATCTACCTTCAGTTTTAAGAGTTCTTTCAGAACCCTTTCTTGTATGAAAGGGCTAATATCAACCCCCCCATCCAGAGTGCTTCTGTTGACTGGATTAGGTATCTCCCCCTGTTTTTCCATTGTGAATACTGAGCAGAAGTATTCATTCAGTATCCCTGCTTTTTCACTGTTGCTTTCTACCCAACTACCTTCCTCTTTATTCAGCCTCAGTATCCCTACCTTAGTCTTTCTTTGCTCCCTAATATACTTATAAAAGGTTTTATCCCCCTTCTTAACCGAGTTGGCTATCTTTTCCTTGGTTTGGGCCTTTGCTATTCTGACTGCCTTACCCGCTTCCTTCTGCTTTAACTGGTTCAGTTCTCTGTCCTGCTCCTTCTGTGTTTCCTTATACTTCCTGAATGCTGTCTTTTTCTCCCTTACCTCCCCCTCACTTCTTTTGAGAACCATTGTGTTTTTTCTTGTGTTTTGGTTTGTTTATTTGCTTCACAGAAAGGCTTGTTGCCTCTGTGATGGTGGTTTTGATGTTTCCCCATTGTTGCTCCACCCCAGCTTCTTGCCTGTTTGCTAGTGCTTTTCTGAGGCATTCTCCAATTTTGACAAAATCAGCCCTCCAGAGGTCCAGTACCTTCACTTTTTTATGCCTAAGTTTATCATGAACCACACTGTTTGGTGGTCACTTGTTCCCATATGGCTACCCACTTCAAGACTGGAGATCCTCTCTCCATCCCCATTGGAGAGTACCAGGTCTAAGATTACCCCCCCCCGAGTGGGTGCCAAAACTAGCTGTCTGAAGCATGCCCCCTGTAGGTCATCGAGAATGGCCCTGCTCTTGGATGTGGCTGCAGCAAATGTGCTACAGTTAACATCTGTCATTTTCAGGTCCCCCTTCAGCAATATCTCCCCTTTCTCTGTGATCTTAAGGATGCCGTCTATCATTTTCTTGTTCATTTTCTCCCCCTGAGATGGGATCAAGAATAGAATTGACAATGAAATTCAATCTAATTAACTAACTGATGACAACCTACACGGTTTAAAGACAGGTCATTCATGCTCTAATAATCTCATCTCTTTCTATAACTGAGTGAGTGATAGTTTGGATAACAATACATCTATTGATGTTATGCTAGGTATGGCAAAAACACCTTTGATAAAGTTCCACATTATGAGTTAGTACACAAACTAATCCACTTGGGCTAAATAACAAAATCATCAAATGGATCAACAACTGGTTGTCAGACTGAACTCATTAAGTCCATATAAATGGAACTCTATCCACCCTAGGTGCTGTGTCCAGTGGGGTACCACATGGTTCGGTCCTCTGACCAACCCTATTCAATATATTTACTGCAGATTTAATTAAAAACTTCAGCAATACACTCATCATATTTGCATATGACAGTAAACTTGTCTGGGAGGTTAATACAATATAAACATATAACACTGCAGTAAAGGACTTAAGAGAAATAGAAAAATGGGTACTAAATAATAAAATGACATTTAACTCTGATAAGTGTGTGGTCCTTCACTTTTGAAGAAACAACCCCCTTTATTCTTACATGCTGAATAACAAAACCATAGAGAGGTCACGTGAGGACCCAATTAATATGGCCACCTAAGCCCTGAGCTCCACACCACCTCAGGAAATTGGGACCCCAGAAACATGCGGCAAATGAAAAAAAGACACTGCAGACTTTCCACCCTGCTTAGTGCTCCCCATGCCCTAAAATGGCCACAGGCTCCACACAAGACTCCATGTGGAGACCGCATGCTGAGGGTGGCTTTGCCGAATTACTGCTGGAGTGCATGGCCAGCAGTATACAGATCATCCGGTACATGCTCACTTAGACACAGGCTTCCATAGAGGAATTAACCAGATGAGTTACCAAAACAGAAACCCAGATTGGTGAGTTAAATGATTGTGGTCAGGAGCTGACATCATGGCTGCAAGATGTTGAGACCCAGGTAGAATGGCTTACCAACAAATTCAAGGAGTTAAAAGGAAGAGGTAGGCGAAAACGTCTAAGGCTAATTGGAATGAAAGAGGGAGTGGAGGGACCGAATCCAGTCCAGTACTTGTGGGACAATTTACCAGTGTGGCCGGGCCTCGAACCCAGTGAGTTCAATTTTGAAATAGATAGGGCCCACAAAATCAGGGTAGCCCAGAAACCTCAGGGGGGAGACAGGCCTAGGCCCCTGATATTTAAATTACTCTGGTTCCAGGACAAAGAGCTGATACTGCGCAGAGCGAGGGAGAAACAAGAAATACTAGTCAGGGGAGATAGTGTATCCTTTTACCCTGACTACCCTCACTCTTTGCTGGAAAAAAGGCAAACATTTGACAAGATCAAAGCAGACTTGAGGAATAGGGAGCTGACCTATTCCCTGCTATACACTGCCACACTCTCCGTCTGAGTAAATGGTAAGCTGCAAACCTTCACAGCCCCAGAGGAAGCAAACAAATTTCTGCAAAGTGCCCTGGGTCCACCCAAGGTTTAGTCACCATCCAAGATGGGCACTTCACTCAAGGTGAGCTGTGCAGAAGAAAATGTGAGACCTAGAAACATGCCTGCAACCTGAATGGGACAGCTACCTGCCTGAAAATATGGTAGCACACACCTCCTGGAGTGCATCAGGAGCATCGAGAGCTAACCACTGATTGATGTTCATTCATCTTGAGCCCCAAGTGGTTGGGACACCTTTAAGGCCTTTGATTTGTTGCCCACTATGTTGTGTTCAAAATACTGTAATGGCAGCCTGGGGAACAGTTTATTAAAGTTCTTCATGTTTCAAGGAGGGATTTCTCACCCTCCATGACCCAGATAGAGGTTTGGCCTGTTGGAACTTTAACTCGTCAGCAACACCACATGGCCCGACTATGGCAGCGCAGCATGCAGAACAGTAGCAATTCCGACTGCACCATGAGTGGCCTTATGGGTGGTTTTACACTGGCTGGCATAGGCTTCCCTGGGTATTAAATCGACTACTGGGGACACAGAAATGAGACCATCTTAACAGGTCTCATGCAGAAATGTTATTTGAACACAACTTAAATACGAATTACTGTATAAGGCTTCTGTGATTGTATGCTGGGGGCAGTGCTGCTGTGGGGTTCCCCTCCCTGGGGAAATGCTGGTATTTGGGGATAGAAGATGACTGCTACCACACCAAGATCTTTGTTAGACACTTGGCATTTGAGCACAAGACACGATATGTGACTGAGAGAATGAAATGCTTGAAGCAGAGTGTGAGGCTCCCGGAAATAGATATCTTCTAGGAGCAGAGGGTGTATTGTATTATCCTCTGGGCTCTGCCCTGGTGCCATGAGTTATTTGGGCTGAAATGGGCCCTGGGATCCTGGTCCCCCCAAGCAACAAGCCTATTACATTCAATAACTGGAGGCGGTACAGTCCACTACTAGATACCTCCTGCCAGTACAGCCACCAATTTAGACTGCCCGTGTGGCAAGCCATGAGCGAACCATCTGGGGAGTGGTGCAAGAGAGGTGGTGGGACTTCTCCAACCTAATCTTGCTCTCTGTGTGAGTATATTGTCTAACAGACTGCCTTTGAGCTGCTGATAAAGCACTTAACTGACATGCCTCAGTCAGTGGGGAATACTCGGTGTAATTTCTTTTAATTTGCTCTTATTCATCCAAAATGTATCTTACCTGTGGTCCCAGGGATAACGTTAAAGTGTATAACGTTTTACTTTTATGCCTGCTGTGAACTACAGTGTGTAGACAGTCTTGGTATATGTGGATGTGTTCATTAACATACTGTTAAAGCATAGTGTTGATGGGGGAACAATATCCCCTCTGGGTGGGGAGGGGAAGGGAGGAGTGGGGATAACATCAATACAGCTAGATACCATGGCTCAGATGGACATGCTAAAAGTGATTTCATGGAATGTAACTAGAATGCTTAATCCTGTTAAAAAATGTAAGGTGATGACACAGCTGAGGAACATGGGGCGTGACATAGCACTACTTCAAGAGACACACCTCCTCCAGAAGGAGGCTTATAGACTCAAAAGTCAATGGTGGGAAAAGTGTTCTTCAGCTGTGCTAACACTAGAATGAAGGGAGAAGCAATACTAATGCAGAAAGGGCTGCAGTTTGGGATCCAGGCAACCACCACTGACAAAGAGGGGAGATATGTGTTGGTAAGAGGCACATATCTAGAAGAACATCTCCTGGTGGGATGTGTATATGCCCCAAGTGACCCAGATGTTGCCTTCTTCACCACACTTTTGTCTCAAGTGACACAGGATCAACCACATGTGGTCCTGGGTGGGGAACTCAACCTAGCCCTCTCCCCTGGACTGGATCATACAGGACTGTTCTCCAGAACAGAGACCCTGGTGACACAACTGGTGACATGGACCTTCTGAGATGTAGGCCTGCATGACATCTGGTGGACTCTACACCCTGGAGAGATGGACTTTACACACTACTCTGCTCCACATATTTCATGCAGTAGGATAGATGTGCTCATGGTATCCCAGCAGCTAGTGAAAATGGCCTGGAGTGCAACCCTGGGTAATATTTTGATCTCTGATCATGCCCCCTGTCACAGAAACCCTATCCTGGGGTTAATCAAACAGACCAAGAAACAAATGAAGACTCAATGTCTCCTTCTTGCAGCAAGAGGAATTTCACAGCTGGATGCAAGAGGAAATTGCAGATTATTATCTGTACAATGACACCCCAGAGGTGTACAACAGTGGCCAGTGGGATGCCCTGAAGGCTGTCCTAAGGGGCAAACTAATAGCATATGCCTCCAGGAAAAGGAAGGAAAAAGACTGAGCTGTGCGGGAAATGTAGAAATCCCTTAAATAACTAGAGCAGGATGAACAAAATCACACATACTCCCATAATGCAAAGCATTATTGGCTGTATATGCAAATCACCACACAATATTATGCTGGTTCAACTTTAAGCAGAAATGCATGGTGCTGAAAGGCCTCTCACACAGTCTGCAAAGAGTGCCAACAGAAGACACAGACATGTGTTTCATCTTACCAAGACTCACCAGTGTGCCTCATCTGTATGACACCCCAGTGGAATGAACCGGCTACCCTAAGTTGGTCTATCTGGGTTGGGTTGTGGTGAGTCCAATAAAAACAACAAACAAACTAAAAGACAAAGAACCTCAGTGCACAAGCACTGAGGCAAGGGTTTCTCCAAAGACCTTGGCTGGGAAGCCAAGTTTCAAAGAAATTCAAAATCACACATACTCCCATAATCCAAAGCATCATGGGCTGTATATGCAAATCACCACAAATCATTATGCTGGTTCAACTTTAAGCAGAAATGCATGGTGCCAAAAGGCCTCTCACACAATCCGCAAAGGGTGCCAACAGAAGACATAGACACGTGTTTTGTCCTACTAAGACTCATCGGTGTGCCTCATCTGTATGACACCCCAGTGGAATGAACCAGCTACCTTAAGTTGGTCTATCTGGGTTGGGTTGTGATGAGCCCAATAAAAACAAAAAACAAACTAAAAGACAAAGAACCTTAGTGTGCAAGCACTGAGGCAAGGGTTGCCCCAAAGGGCGTTGGCCAGGAAGCCAAGTTTCAAAGAAATACAAAATCACATGTACTCTCATAATGCAAAGCATCATGGACTGTATATGCAAATCACTGCAGCAGCAACCTGCAAAATCACTGAGCAGGATGTGGCATATGACCCAGCCAGAGAAACTGAGCTGAGACCCCAGATAAACAAGCTCAGTGGAGTCATAGAGGACATGTTACACCACACAGTGGAGTATAGTCTATATAGGATACACCAAGCCTACTGGGAGGCCAGTGAACAACCAGTGAGACTGCTGGCACACTGCATACAGTTGCTGGACACCTCTAGGTATATCCCACTTATTCAGATCTCTAGAACTGAGTCGGTTACCTCAGCAAATTACATTAACATAGCATTCCTACAGTACTACCAAGCTCTCAACACATTGGAAGCCCACCCAAGCCAAAAAGAACTGGGATCCTTTTATGACATGCTCTGCCTCCCACAAGTACCACCTGAGATCTTGAAATCCCTGACAATCCCTTTCACAGAGCAAGAAGTTCTGGAGGGCATTTCCTCCATGTCCAGAGGTAAATCTCCAGTCCCCAATGGCTTCCCCTCTGACTTTTATTATGCCTTCCACAGTCTACTGGCACCGAGACTTACTCTGGTCTTTAATGAAGTGGTGAGTCTGCATCACTTGCCACAGTCATTTCATGAAGCACTGATCATGCTATTCCCTAAGAAAGGGAAGGATAGCAGGCAATGCTCCCAATGTCAACCCACCTCTCTCTCCTCAATACAGACATGAAGTTATTTGCTAAGCTCTTAGCTGCCAGGATGAGTCTGGTAATGGAGAGAATTATCAACCCAGATCAGGTAGGTTTTGTCTCAGGGAGACTGGGGTCTGACAATACCAGACACATTTTGGACCTATTGTGGGAGGCGGGATAGATAACAGAACCCACTGCCACCCTGTCTTTAGATGTTGGAAAGGCATTTGACAGGGTGGAGTGGGCCTATCTGTTGATGCCACGGGTAGATTTGGCTTTCCACACCAGTTTATAAATATGGTCTGCTTGCTATATCAGAAGCCAATGGCAAGAATCCTGACTAACTCCACAATCTCTTCCTCCTTCCAACTGGGCAGAGGTACTCATAAGGGGTGCCTTCTATCACCTTTCTTTTTCCTGCTGGCAGTGGAACTGCTGGTGCTGAGAATCAGGGCTACCCCAGACTTCCCAGGTATACCGGGGGGGGGGATGTACATCACAAGTTGTCATTGTTTGCAGATGACGTCACCCTCATTTTCTCACAGACATCCCAGGTTCTTTGAGATCCCTCCAGACCCTAATAGGAGAAAATGCTGACATTGCAGGATATAAGTTAAATGCCACTAAATCCCACATCTTTCAATTAAATGATGCCTGTGCTCAAAACCTGATACGGACATACCCATATCAGTGGTCCCCTGAGGGAGTGGTTTGCCTGGGAGTGAAGATTCTACCCACAATTAAGGGAACAGTGGGAGCTAATGTTCAGCTTACGCTTGACAAGCTGGATGAGGATATTCAAAAATGGAGTAAACACATCCTGTCTCTTTGGGGGAGGGTCAATATACTGAAGATGGTTACTTTTGCAAGATTACAATATATCCTGGCTAACCTGCTGGTCTCCCTCCCAGGCTCTTTCTTCAAGGCCTTTAACTCCAAGACTTCCAAATTTATATGGAGTGGTACCAAACCCAAATTCAGCCTAACCAATGTACCAAACCACTGGAAAAATGGGGATTTGGCCTACCAGATATATGTCTGTTTCATATGTGTGTGGTTCTCTGCCAAAATGTCATGTGCTGTAGCCCAACTCTGGTGTTCATACTACCGACATGGGTTGGGCTGGAGCTACACCAAACCCAGTGTCCTGGCCCTGTTGCTCTGGTGTTCCTGGATTGGCATCTCCCTAAATAGACCTCACCTTGTACCAAGCACTCCCAACAGGAATGGAGGAAATTCCTCAAGGCCATGGACTGGCCTACTAAATTCTCCCTATACTGTCCATTATGGGACAACCCCTCCCTCCAAATTGACAACAAGCCAATACAATGGAAAGCATGGAGAAAACTGGGCATCTTGACACTTGGGGACTTGTATGACCTTGTCACTGGAGCCCTGGTACCATATGAAACTCTGAAGCAGAGGGGGGAGCAAGGGAGGCAAGAGAAAGTGTACTTCTGGCAATATCTCCAAATTAGAGATCTCCTCCACACAACACTTCCACCTACCCATGTCCTTCCCAGATCACCACTGGATACATGTCTAGGGAATCTGACCACCCTTCAACATCTGACCAGTAAACTGGTGAGACTGTGGGAGAATACTGCAAAATGGTTAGAATAAGACTCACTCACCCCAAGTAGCATGTCAAGGTTCAAATATTTACTTATGTTCAATTCATACAGTAAATGTACAGTACAAAGCAAATGTTTCAGAACCCATCTTTCATCAGTGCTGTTATTGTGCTGTAATGGTATCCCTGATTCACTTTTTTTGCTTATGCCACTACTTAATCTTCTTAGCACTGGTTAATATTTTATCTTTAGTATCTTATTTCCACTGAAGACTTATTCTGTCTGAAATAGTGACTGTGTCACCATGTTATCTTTTTAATTTCCATTGCTGTTGCGCTTTTCTGTTTTGTAAAGTGTTTTGATACTGCACAGAGTGTGGTGTGACCTCCTGAATTCTCTTCAAATGGAGGTAATTTCATCACCTTCATTTGAATCACAATCACTATTTCAGATTATGTGACTTCAGGTAAGGCTGGCTCATATGATCAGATATGGGGACCCTACCTGGCAGCAAGAGCAACTGCCTTCCACCTCCTGCCATCCAACAGGTAAACACTAACCATAACACACAAAGAGTTGGGAATAGCTCAGGAAAAAGGTCAGGAATGTTGTCCTAAGACCTCAGAGGTGCCACACCTATGGATATCTTCCTCCACGCACCCCCCATATAAAACTAAGACAATTCTGAATGATACAAATGCCTCTCTAAATGAGTGATGAGCTTTTGATCCAATACACTCAAGGTACCACCCCAAAGATTTAAGAGCTCTGGCTAGGACAATACAGGTTATTTTGTATAGATGGTTAAAAGAAAAGCAACAGAACTTACATCAAAGTGTACTACATGTTAAGATATTACAATTTTTGTTAGCAACCTAAATATAAAACACTATACTCCTCACTTGTTGAAAGAGGACCTTTCTATTAGCATGACTAATACCAGTTAATTATATAAATATAATGATAGCACTGGTATGACTATGTCTACATAGTATTCATCTGAGCCTGAACGTAAGGAAAGAGACAACCTTAAACCCTTATGTGTGGAAAGATCCACAACTGGTAATACTCTGCAGTAAGAAAAGGTAAAAACATGGGAAAAGTATTGGAATACCCTACTGGGAAAATGTATGTATCTCAGAAATTTGAACAATAGCTGTCTTTAAATGACTTCTATGTTATGTATGTATTTTGTGAAAACTATGATAAAAATTTTTATGGAAAAAAAGAATAACAAAACCACAAAGGCTGTTGAAAAAGAAAGAGATCTTGGAATAATCATTAACAACAAATTAACATCATCAGACCACTGTAATAAAATAGCATTAGCAACCAATAGGCTGCTAAACTGTGTTAATTGCTTATTCACAAATCATAGTGAGCAGTGCATACTCCTGCTATACAGATCGTAGATCAGACCACATCTAAACACAAACTCTCCATTCTGGAATCCATATTTCAGAAAGGACTTACAGCAGCTTGAAAGGGTACTGAGACAAACCACAAAAATAATCCCACAATTATCTCAATTAAATTATACCAAAATATTACATCATACATGCCTGGTCATCCTCAAAGATAGAAGAAAAAGGGGAGACCTACTGGAACTTTCAAAATATTACAAAATCATGACTTAAGTACAGATTGTGGATTAAAGTTTGTGAACCATTCCAATAATCTCAGAAGTCACAACAAACAACGTGTGGTCCCAAAGGCCAACACTTCTAAATATGAAAACTACTTCACCATTCATGTGGCAAAGGCTTGGAATAGCTTCCTCCAACATGTTGTCGAAGTAACAACACGAGATATTTTCAAATCAAGACTTGATTTTTTCCTAGGTAAACATAAGAAATAACTTATACAGAAAAGAAGTCATGGGAGACATTTCAGATGGGCACAAGCCTTCTTATGTGTTATAAACAAGTAAACTAAGTAAACTAGTTATTTTTAACATTTATCTCCCACCATCTAATAACATTCTTTGTATTGATGAAATCCTAAGCTTAATAGAAATAACAATAAAAGATCTTATGAAGAAGAACTCAGATGCAAGGATTACACTGGCTGATGACTTCAATATGAGAATAGATCAATATTTGCAGATCACAGAAGATACAGCAACACTAATAGCAATGCTTTGGGAGGCAATATTGCCTTGAAAAGGAGCACAGTGGACTCAGTAACCAATGAAAATGGTAAAAAATTATATGAGAGGTTAACAAATAATTTTATTTGATTAAATTGCAGAACACAATCTGATAAACTATGCAGTTTTATATATATTTGTACAAGTAGCTAATTGGTTATAGATTTGATAAGAATAAATATTAATATGGTTCCATTATGATTAGATTTGCTAGTAGAAAGTAAGGTAGAAAGCCCTCATTGTCCAGTGATTTTAAACCTAAAATGGGAGCAGGTGCAGTACAAGAAATTAAAAAGGAATTTATGGCCCCAATCATGGTTAGAAATAAGAAATGTATAAGTTGGGACAGGGGAGAGAAAAAAATATTTTTTTAAAAAATATATGAGTGACCAAGGTATTTTAGAACAAATAAGAAGAACAGATGTGGATAGAGGAGGGATATTTTGCATAAAAGGTATAAGTTATTAAAAAAAACTCTCATAATTAGTGATTAAAGAGATCAAAATCTATCCCCCCAAAAGAGGCAGCATGTTTTAACAAAGAGTGCAGGTTAGTTAAAAGGAAATTAAACAACCAGCTAAAAAGAGTAAAAATGGACCTGAGTAAAAATAACGAAAAAAGAATAAGATTGCAGTGAATTACAAGGCTGCAATTCCATCAAGAGGTTCTGGGGACATAGATAACCTCAAGAGCAAAACTCAAGAGGTTTCCATGTCCCCAGAACCTCAAGATGCAATTTTAGCTGAGTAATTCACTGTAACCTATTTTTTATTTTTTTGCAATATATGGATCCAATTTGGAAAATGCAGTGCTTTTTTCACATTTTGTGAAATGGGCTGGCCGCCTGTTGCATTGAAGATGCGCTCTGTCTCAGCTGCCCGCCCGCAGTATTGAAGTCCTGCCTAACCCAGGCATCTGTTGATAGTTTTTATTTTAATTTGGCAGTCATACCTTTTACTTTTTTTACTTCATTTGGCAGGTAATCCAGTGTATATTTTATGAAGAAATAAAACCGAAGAAATGAACTGCCCACAACCCACATTCCTCTCACTAAGCAAGAGTAAATGTCTGCCATGTTTTGGAAGTTGGTTTGCCTGCCTATAAAGAAACTCCACCAATGGGATTGCATGCTATTACACTGGGTGAACAGGATGAAATGTGACACCATGGCAACAGCATTTGTGTGGCAGCCAGACTGGCGCTTTCGCCATGGGATTTGAGTGATAATACTATCATTCAGAGCTGAAATTATAATATTATCAGCAGTGAATGACAGTATTATCAACAATTGTTTGACTTTTGATACTATTATTTTAGTTATCCTTATATTACAAAACAATTAAATAGCTTAAAAAAGGAATATAATAAGATTATTATTAAAAATAGAGATACATTTAAATTACAATTATGCCAAAAATTGAGAAAGCCATATGGAAAAAAGATAATAAAAATTCTGGAAACTGATAGTAAAAGGTATGGGTGAATATGTGGAGTAGTTGGAAGTGTTTGTTGACTCCAAAAATGGGTGGATATTTCATAGAATTATTTTATAATCTGAATACACTGTAGAGGGATACACAAGAAGAAAATGGAAACTGGATTAAAATAGTGAATGAATTCACAGAGGCTGAAATTTATAAAGCCATCCCTTATTTTTAAAAACACAGGGCACCAGTACCTGATGGTGAGTCAGTAGATGTGATATTGAGATGTACTGAAATGTGGGTTCCTTGTTTGTATAAAATATTTAAAAGTATACATTAAACAGGTATTATCCCTGAATCTTGGAAAGTAAATACACTTACACCGATATTTAAAAATGGAGATAAGAGGGGACCCAGTTGTTATAGGCCAATTAGTTCACTACACAGTACACAAAAGATTTTTACTAAAGTTATTGAAACTAGACTGATAAATTGAATAAGAAATAATAAAATCTTAGATGAGGCACAAGCAGGCTTTATGCCAGGTTACTCTACAATAGGCCAATGTTTTGTTTTGACACATTTAAAATGGAGGAATATTAAAAAAAAGTTATATTGTATTTTATAGATTTGAAAGCAGCACTTAGTAAGATGAACAGGAAATTATTATGGGCAGTACTTGAAAAATGGGGTAGAGAATGCCTTAATTAATGTAATTCAAATATTATATCAGAATAACACAACACAGGTCAGATATAACTTGAGGGGAGAGTGGCAAGTTTATTACTAATAGATCAAGCAAGGCTGCTCCCCATCACCTATCTTATTAAATTTGTTTTTAAATGGCATCTTATTGAAGATGTACTGTATGATGTAAGCTTCCACATGCATTGAATAGGAAATTACTGTTGCCCCTACTTAGCCTATGCAGATTACATAGCTTTGTTATCAACTAACTACTTAGGGATGAAAATACTTTTACAAAACTGTCATAGAACTGTTACAGGGAATGTAAACTAGCAGAATTACAGATTTATTATGGTAAAACTAAAGTCATGGTATATGGGGGCAGTAATATAAAGTATAGATATATAATTAATAATAAGTTAGAAGTGGTGAAGATTTCTTTCCTATTTATGGATTTTAATATCAGATTACCTAACCTGGGGGAAACATATGAACAAGATGGAAGATAAAATTTAAAGATTTCCACCCACAGTGGAGTAATTTGCTTAAGGGCTGTATTAAAGTAATCAGTGCAAAAAATAAGAAGTTAAACTTTATATGGGGCAGAAATATGGGATAATCAAAAGAAAGGAAATATAGAAAGGTTTCTAAATACATATTGTATGACAGGTATCTGGTCTCAGCCAATCACAAAACAGAACAACTGTAAGTTATTCTCTCACAAACTGCAAACCATACCCCCAGAGTTGTTTATTCACTCAAACCCCACCCACAGTCGTTTAATGAAACAGAAACCCCACCCACAGTCATTTAATGAACCATAACCATGTCTTGATATTAGAAAAACATTTTCAGTCCACCGTCGCAAACCTCAGAGCACCGCATTCACACATTGCACCAGCGCACAGCCGAGGGAAAACTCGTTGGTGAACAAGTTACACATTTTTGATACAATACATGTAAAGCATTCTTTTTCATACACTAGGCACCACAGACTAGCACAAATGCTCTCATACCCTAAAACAAGTGCTGTAAAGTTCTATAGTTTCTCTCCAAAAACTGAAGTGGGATTCCACGCATGTGCATTAACACCTCCACTAATGCTCATGCCTGGACTCCTCCTTCAAGCTTTTAGATGCAAACTACATGACTTTACAGCGCTTGTTTCAGGCTGTGAGTACATTTGTCCTATTCTGGGCTGCCAGCTATATCAAAAACAATCCTTTATGTGGATTTAACAAAAAAAGTGTTACTTATTTATTAATGAGTTTTCTCTCAGTGCCATGCTGCTGCAGTGAGTGAAGGCACGTGGGACTGAGTTTTCCATTGCTCAATCCAAAATGCCTTGTAATTTTACCAAAATTTACAACACTATACATGATAATAGTAATAACATTCTAGTTGCTTGAGTATATCAGCACAACCGGCTTCAGAGCACTCCAAGCAACTGAATGTTATCACTTAATTATACAGTAAAAGGTTGCTTGGTTTACCATCATCCTTATTAAAAGCTAAACTGGGTCAACTGCCTGTGGAGTGTTTAATCCAGGAAAGATTGTTTACTTATTGGCTATGGGACTACTTTATGAATGAAAATAGATTGCTGAGAAAATGTATGGAGGAATCTATAAATTATTTGCAATTAAGCATAGTTTTCCCTAGTAGTTCAATTATAGAAACTTTTGTTATGCCATACAACCTTCTACATTGTTTAACTGATGTGTTTATTAAGCTATTTGGAGAAGTATATAATTAGATAAAGGAAAGAGAAAAGGACATTCATATTCAAAAAGAAATGGGTCTTTGTGTGCAATATAAAATCAGTAACTGGTTATCTATTAAAGAAATATAGTTTGGTTTTGAATCCTACTTATATTTACTTACTGACCCTCAAAGGAGAACATTGTTTACTATATTTAGATTTGAATATTTTGATAGCCAAAAATTGAAAAAAACATTTTAAGAAAAGCAACTTAAGAGATACATGTAAATGCCACTTAGATCTAACTGATGTGGTGTTCCTGTATCCACTGTATTCCAAAAATAGAAAGACAGTTTTAGGCAATATACAGTAATGGCCTCTATAGAGTTAGAGCCTAATATTATTACACATTTATTCAAGATAAAATCTGTTGTGGTGCTAGAGTCTGTGGTCTTTCTCCTTAATGTACTTGAGAAGAAAAATGACAATATTGAAGATAAATAAATCTATAGGTAATGGATAATCTTGCACTGATATGATTTGGCAGATATGACATATTTATGCATATGTTTTATTTATAAGAGTAATTATATGATGTCTGGTTTAAATATGATTGTCTCTAAGAGAGATGTACAATTTTAACGTATTTTTAAAATTTGTAATGACATGACCTGTCTACCAATAAAGTGATAACTGAACTGAAGTAATTGTTCAGATGGTGCTTTAAGAAAAGGAATAAAGCCTGGTTACGGTCATAAAAATGTAGAAAAGCAAGAGCAGAGCAAGACTTGGAGTCCATCCTGTTTGCCCTGGAACTATTCCTGGAGCTACTCTGAAACAACTCCTCCCTCTGCTTCCATATCTCCTCCCTGGTCATCCATAACCTCCTTTCCTTTTTTAATCCCTTCCCAGCTCCTTTAGAACACAGCCATAGTATGTGCATTGACAACTACTGTAAGCTGGGTAGGCTTGCTCACTTATGCACTACTCATTACATTGGAAAAATATTTTCAATATATATTTTCTGAACATTCTCTCTACTTGCTTCAAATTGTGCCACCAGATGGATGAGCATTCATTCAGTCAGAACAGCTCTGGGCAGTCTGCCTTGTTGATGTCTGTCAGGTCATTATCATGTACCCAATTTTCAACCTGTCCTCTGAAAAGCATATATTGAGAATCTATAACCTTTCCTTGTAACATTTTCCATGCTACAGTATCCCTGAATAACATTGATTGCCCACTGCGGTATTGTCCCAACCATATTCCTGTCTTTTTTTAGGTACGGCCTCCAGAAATGTACACATTACTTTAGGTGTAGCCTCATCAATGACCTGCTTTTCTGTCCTTAAATATGAATGGCATGGGTTAAGAACTTTCACAGGAACCCATCCGTTTTAATATGAAGTTGATAGTGTTTGTCCGACTAGATTGTCATGATTCTCTTCCCTAAATAAATCACCATACAACCTTGTTGAGTGCTCAGTTGGCAGATTTTTTTTACCATTTTACAACAATCCATCATCAAACTTTACATCAAATCTTCTACACTACTTTACTTACACATTAATACTATTTACATAATAACACATCTGACTTTTCACATGATTATTTATGTGAACCACTGTCATTTCATTTGATTGATTCTCTGCTCAGATGTATACCTGACAATGAAATTTGGCCCTCTAAGATGAACATAGATAGAAACATAGAATTTGATGGCAGATAAGGACCACTTGACCCACCTAGTCTGCCTATTTTCCTACCTAACAGAAAAGCTGCAGATCCTAGTTAACCAACAGCTTACTTCTTCCTACCCCCCCACTAGGACTGCCTTATGTCTGTCCCACGCATTCTTGAATTCCCCACTGTTCTTGACTCCATGACCTCCTCAGGGAGGCTGTTCCATGCATCCACAACCTCTCTAGAAAAATACTCCTCACATTACCTCTGAGCCATCCCTCTATCTTCAAATTGTGCCCCTTGTTCTTGCACATCTCTTTTTCTGAAAGATGACACCCTCTTGGACTTCGTTGATTCCCTTGAGGTACTTGAAAGTTTCTATCATGTCCCCTCTCTCCCTCCTTTCCTCAAGGATATACATATTAAGCTCCTTTAGTCTTTCTTCGTATGTCTTCTGGTGCATACCCTGCACCATTTTGGTTGCCTTCCTCTGGACAGCCTCCACTCTGTCTATGTCTTTGCGGAGAAGGGGTCTCCAGAACTGCACACAGTACTCCAGATGGGGTCTCACCAACTCCACAACACTCCACAAGGTGCCAAACACAGCTGGATGCACATCAAACCCATGACTTGTTTTTTGCCATCCTATGCTACTAGTGCCCCCTGTGTCCTTTACCTATGTCCCTCTCCCACCCTCCCTTTTTTCTTCCTTCCTAGCCTTTGCTCCTCCACCCATTCCCTTCATGCTCTCCTGTTGCCTTCTTTCGGTAACCCCATCCTTCCTTTTTATTCCCCCTTTATGTCACCTGACCATTGCCCTCACCTGGCAACTCTCCCCAATCCCACATTCACTATATGTTTATTGTCCTCTTTTGACAACCCTTCACCTAAACCTTCCCCTTTTCATCACTTCTTGCCCTCTTCTGGCAACCCTTCATGCATCCAGACTCCTCAACCATATGTTGCCGTCTTCCGGCAACCCATGTCCACCCACAGCCCATACCTCCCATATATCACCCCCTGGGCTTTCCATTCTACTCCTGTTCCTTTAAAGGGAAGGAGGATAGGTAAGCTGCTACTAGCAAAAATGATGTCTCCCCCATGACTCCTCCCTCCCATCCACTGCAGTTCCATTCCATCTGCATTTTCTTAGGCACCCCCTGACACTTCAGTCAGGAAACCCCTGACAATCGGGACTTCCCCTTTAGCAAGCAACCCACCTTGTCATGGGATTCACCCCCAAAATAAACCTCCATGGAACCTTTTTGGGTGCTCAGTTGGTAAATTTATTTTTTACCATTGTACAGACATTCCATCGCTAAACCTTATTTACAGCCAAGCTTCCATGCAATTTATTTACACATTAAATACAGTACACGTCACATTAAACTGTTCCTCCAATGAGTTGTTCTAGTTTCAACACAGAGCCATGCAAAAGCTGTCCCTTAGCAGTTAAAATACAGTGTTGCATTTCGTTGTGGCTGGACTGCAGATGCATTCCAAATGAGTTGCAGAAACATTTTTCAGACATTGCTCTTGAGCTGGTTAGGCACTGAAAACCATGCAATATGAGTTGCCAATGCATTTCCAGCTGTAAAAAACAATGTTAAACCAACTCATTGGTGGGATAGTTTAATATGACTTGTACTGTACTTTTTATGTAAAAACACATTTAGTTTTTCACATGATTATTTACATGAACCATTGACATTCTATTTGACTGCTTCTGGGCTCAGATGTATACCCGACACCCACCTTCGGCCCTCTGGGATGCACACCACTCAAGGCGCCTGATGTGGCTGGATGCACACCCAGCCCATTCCTTGGTTTTTACCAGCCCATTCCACCTGTGCCCCCAGCGTTCTTTACCTGTGCCAATCCCCCATCAACCACCCTTTTCCTCTTCCTTCCACTAGCTCATCTCCTGCTATTGCAACAAATGATGGGCTTCCCCCTTGTACACCCCCACTTTCTTTCAATCCTCCAGGGCCCCCTCTAGCTGCAAATTAAGCATATCCAAGCCCATCTCCATTAGGTGCACCCCATCTTGCATGTATAGCCCTGCACACTCATATGAGATATCATTGTGGTTTATATACTGTATATGCCTTCCTAGCTCAGTTACCATTACCGCCACCATCCTATTTAAACACTTTGTTGCCTTTTCTACTACTGCCTTTATATCCCTAGCATGCCACCATACCCTTCTCAGGATCATTTCTGACCATCTGATGGTCATCTCTGGCCACAAGCTCTGGATCATCTCCAATTCCTTCTTATTTCTTGCATTAAATCCACCCATGCCCATTCTCCCAAGTCATTGCTCTCCAGATGTAATAATAACAAAACCAGCATTAGAAACAAAGAAACATAGAATTTGATGGCAGATAAGGACTGTTTGGCCCACCTAGTCTGCCCATTTCCCTACCTAATGGATAAGCTGCAGATTCTAGTTAACCAACAGCCTACTTCTTCCAACCCTCCACTAGAATTGCCCTATGTCTGTCTCATGCATTCTAGAATTATCCCACTGTTTTTGACTCCATGACCTCCTCAGGAAGGATGTTCAGTACATCTACAACCCTCTCCATGAAAAAAATACTTCCTCACATTACCTCTGAGCCATCCCCCCTCTATCTTCAAATTGTAACCACTTGTTTTTGCACATCTCTTTTTCTGAAAGATGCTACCCTCTTGGACTTTGTTGATTCCCTTGATGAACTTGAAAGTTTCTATTATGTCCCCTCTCTTCCTCCTTTCCTCAAGGGTATACATATTAAGCTCCTTTAGTCTCTCTTCATATGTCTTCTGGTGCAGACCCTGCACCATTTGGTTACCCTCCTCTGGACCTTGATCTCCACCCTGTCTACTGCCTCTTTCTATGGAGATTGGGTCCAGAAGTGCACAGTACTCCAGATTGGGGTCTCACCAACTGTATGTAAAGAGGGCTAACAGCTTCCTGTTTTCTGCTGATGATACCTCTCCCTATGCATCCCAGTATCCCCCCAGCCCTTCTTACTGCCTTCTCAGGTTGCTTGCCCATCTTTAGGTCATCTGATATAATTACCCCCAGGTCTCTTTCCATTTTTGTTGTTGTCAGTATCTCACCCAGCGTTGTGTACTCTTCCCCTGAGTTTTTGTTTCCCAGGTGCATTACTTTGCACTTCTTTGCATTGAATCTAACCTGCCATACATTTGACCATTCCTCCAACCTTGTCTAGTCCCTTCTCATCCTTTCCACCCCACCTTGAGTATCAGCCCTGTTGCAGATCTTTGTGTCATCTGCAAAGAGACATACTTTTCCTTCAAGTCCCTCTGCAATGTTACTTATAAAGACATTAAAAAGGACCAGTCCCAGTACTAAACTCTGCAGTACTCCACTAGTAACCCCCCTTACTTCACTGTGGACTCCGTTTACTATTACCCTCAGCGTGCTGTTGTCCAGCCAATGTTTTACCCAGGCTACCACACTGGGACCCACTCTCAGGCTGACAAATTTGTTTTTTAATCTTTTGTGCTGGACTGTGTCAAATGTAGCATAAAAGTCTACTGAAAACATTCAAAACATAGAAACATAGAATTTGATGGCAGTTAAGGACCGCTTGGCCCACCTAGTCTGCCCATTTCCCTACCTGACGGGTAAGCTGCAGATCCTAGTTAACCAACAGCCTACTTCCTCCTACCCCCACTAGAATTGCCTTATGTCTGTCTTATGCATTCTTGAATTCTCCCACTGTTTTTGACTCTATGGCCTCCTCAGAAAGGCTGTTCCAAACATCTACAACCCTCTCTGTGAAGAAATACTTCCTCACACTACCTCTGAGCCGTCCTCCCTCTATCTTCAAATTGTGCTCCCTTATTCTTGCACATCTTTTTTTTTTAAATATGATACCCTCTTGGACTTTGTTGATTAGCTTGAGATGTTTGAAAGTTTCTATCATGTCCCCCCCCCTCCCTACTTTCCTCAAGGCTATGCATCCCAGTATCCCCCCAGCCCTACTTACTGCCTTCTCACATTGCTTGCCCACCTTTAGGTTGTCTGATATGATTACCCCCAGGTCCCTTTCCATTTTTGTTGTTGTCAGTATCTCACACCCCATTGTGTACTCTTGCCCTGGGTGTTTGTTTCCCAGTTGCATTACTTTGCACTTCTTTGCATTGAATCTAAGCTGCCATACATTTGACCATTCCTCCAACCTTTCCAAGTCTTTTTTCATCCTTTCCACCCCACCTTGCATATCAACCCTGTTGCAGATGTTTGCGTCATCTGCAAAGCGACATACCTTCCCCTCCAGTCCCTCTGCAATGTCACTTATAAAGACATTAAAATGGACTGGCCCCAGTACTGAACCCTGTGGGTTAGGTAGGCCTAGCAGTCTCAGCTTCAGCTCCTCAAATACTGGCAACAGCTGGGCCCATCTTATGCCCTGAACCACTCTCCAATGCACCTTGATTGACTCTACCACCCTCCAAAGCTGTCTCCCACTGGGCCTCATCATGGCATGTCTCTCAGTCCAGTCTAGGAGTATAGGAAGGAATGGCCCACAATCTATATGTTCTTCTCATGGCCCTCATCTGGGAGAGGAAACATCAACAGGCATTGTATTTAAATTTTCTTGACATACATTTTATTATAACAACTAGACTTCCACCTGCTTACCTTTTTGATTTCTGTGGCCTTCTTCCTCTGCGCCACCACTTGTGAGGCTGCACCTATCCTGAATCAATGTGATGAATACCTAGATGCATCTTCCACCAAAAACGCCATCCCTTTTTTAAGCACTGCTGTTAACTGATAACTGGTGACCAGGGCCCTGTTGCCATGCATAAACAAACTTTCCCCCAATTCCGTCCGGTCTGATAGCTTTGTATTCCTCCATGGCCCTCACTATGCATTTGCCCCCACAACTTGTCTGCTCTATCACCACCTGCATTCCATGCTCTACTTTGTCCATCTTGGACCTGTTCAAACCTATCACCTCTTTGTCTGCAAACCACTGTATGTCCTCCCAACATAGTCCCCCACCACCTCTCTCACCCAGAAGGTGCCCTGAAGCATTACTAAGAAAATTGCTGTAAAAAGGCATGCCTTGTGTCATGAGTGGCAAATGTTATTCAATGTCCCAACCAACTTAACAATAGACTACCCATTATAAGATGCCTTGCACCTATCTTTTTCCCTTGCAGTTTTTGCCAGCCCTGCATCATACATCTGACTACTGGTGCCCTGCCAGGCTCACCCCAATCTTGGAAACTGCAAACTGAACCTATCCCTGCTAACTGGGTCCCCATGGTTAAGTGTGCCACTCCTTCTTCACATTTTTGCACCATAAACCTCATCACCTGCCTTTCCATAACCAGTTCACTTACCTCCATCCCGGCCCACTGTTGGAACACTTAGAATACTTTCCATGCTCCTTCATGCACCTTCAAAGTACTCACAGACCAAAAGCTCCTGAACAGCAGCTGGGCTCTTTCCAGCCAATCTCACACAAGTGGGGCAGGACCAACTTTCTCTGGGCTGATGCCCTTGGCACCAGATACTTGAACTTATTTATTTATTTAGATTTTGTTGACCAGTTAAGTACACTAGACAAGTTATATGCCTATTTTCAGGTACAACCCAGGAGAGTTCAATGAAATACAGATACAGTGAGATACAGGTTCATACAAAGGACAACATGCACAAGTTAGGCTGTATACAGAGTCAAACTAGAACCATGTAAACATACCCAGTAGACAGCAAGCACAGTTAAGATAGATACAGGAATGTATATATATATATATATATATACACACACACACACATATACATAGAGACACCAAGGCTAAGAACAGTACAATTTTACAAGGTATACACTTGTCCAACTGAAGATGGGAAAGGCTGTCAGTCACCAAATTTTTAACACCTTCAGTATGCCTTACTCTAAATGACAGATTCAGCCTCAAGCCTTCTAAAACTAGCTGCCTGATGACCCTCATTACTGTCTCTGTGGTTCCCGTCTACCTGTTCAACACTTCCATTATTGCCTTGTTGTTGCACCAAAACACTATCCTCTGATTTGCATAGCCACTCCACCAAATGATCACTGCCACCCATATCAGAAAGTTCTCAAGCAATGTGATGTACTGAGTCAAACCAGTTGTTGTCTGTGCCTCTGGCCACCTTTCCAGTATCTAGTCCCCTTTGAAGCATGCCCTCATCCCCCATGCTCCTGCCACATCCATATATAACTCAAGGTCTCTGTTGAATAGACATTCATCTTGCCAAAATGTAACCCTGTTGTACTGTTGCAAAAACTGCTCCCATACCTCTAGGTCCTGTCTTGTCCTTTTTGAAATATCCACCTAGGGATGAGGCTGTCTCACCCCTGCTGTTGTCCTCTCTAGCCTGCGGTTGAATGCCCTACCCTGGGCCACTGCTCTGCATGCAAAGTTCAGATGGCCCAGCAAACTGCTCTACTACTGCTATTGAAACTCTATGTTTGCCCATCACAAGAGTTATCAGCTTTCATAGCTTTTGGACCTTGCTAGTTAGTATCCTGAATACCCCTATCTCAGTGTCCACCTCAATCCCTAAAAACTCCAACTTGAGAGCAGGTCTCTCTTTCTTCCCCTCAGCCTGCAGCACCCCCAACTTGTCACACATTTCCCAAAAATGCCGTAGCATCTCCACGGCCTCCTTCTTCCCCTGCCCTAGCCAGAGGAAATCACCTAAGTAATGCACCACTGAACAACCTATGGGCATTGCCTTATCAAAATAATAATTGCCTTTAAGCTTAAATTCCTACGAATCCCAATCATCCACACTGACTGGCAGCAGTCTGAATGTGGCTTCTATGTCTGTCTTTTGTAACCATGCTCCCTCTACTGCCTGGATCATCTCTATGGCCAGATCCAATGTTGCCTAGGACACCACCCTTTGTTCATCACCAATGAAGTCATTCACTGATGCCCATCTGGTAAAACAAGTGGTGAATTAGCCAAATCTCCCCTGGCTGCTTTTTGGGGACTAGACCCAGTGGTGACACCCTACAACTGAGAAAAGGGATCTCTTTAAACCAGTCTTCCATCCTACCCACTGCCACCTCCTTTTGTATCTTTTTTGTCACTAGATCCTCATTCCCATTAACCAACCACAAGTTACATGCCCTCATCATCTTCTGTTGCCCCTCATAGTGTAAACTAAAACAGTTCCTTGAACTCCTCCCTTAAGATGCACCTTGCCTCCTTGTCTGCTTAACTTTCTGTCCCTTCCATCATTACCTTCATGTTGATTGGTGCTCTTGCCATTCCAAACCCCGTTTTTCCTCTTGACTTCTCCATATCTTTTTTATCGCCCTCCATTCCCTGTGCCAAACCCACTTCTGTTGAATCCACTCCCCCTTCCTCTTTGTCCCATAGTTCCCCCTCTCGCTCCCCCAAAGCACTCTCAAAAGTGCTGCCCTCCATATGTTTGCCCCTGAACCTCCCTCCCATGCCCATTTACTGAGATACCAGGTGTGGTCCTGCACATTTTGAGCAGACATGCTTAAACGTACAGTTTTCCAGTAGCATACTGCTTTATTGTATCCCTAGCATGTTTTCTGCTAATTTAAAGCCCCTTCCTTCAGTCTCCCCACCATTTACACCATCATTGACTCAAACCATATATCCCAGTGCCTGGTGTCCAAGCAAAGATCCCCATTGGGTGCCATGCTCTGCTGGAACTTCTTATCATACTTTAGCTACCCATATCCCCCCACACGTCTTATACACATTGCTTATTATTGCAGACTAGGTCAATAAGGGCATGGTCAACTCTAGCTATTTCTGCAGCATGATAGCTCTGAAGTGTGTGAAACCTGACAGCCATGCCTCTATGGTCTTAGCCCTAAAATTCTTATCTTGAATCTTGCCCATTAGTGCTAATGCCACTGCCATCCTAGTTTTTCTGATACGCTATTTTTCCTTTTTTTATTTTCTGCCTCCTTATCCCCCAATGTAAACATATCCACATACTCCCATTTCTAAATCTTGTCCTTTATTGACTGCATCACATGGTCTCCCAGAGTAATTCCTGGAGCCCCTTCTTCTACTATCCGTTTAACACCTTCTCCAACCACCCCTTGGTCCTGCCCTGCCTGTCTGTCCTTTTTAGCTTCTGCAGCACCTTCTCCATTTCCTCTAACCCCCTTTACCCTTTTCTTCAATAATCCTTGCCAAATTCTCCCAAAGACTCCCTTCCACCATCAAATCTACCACTGTGTCCTTGCTCTTGGGCTGCGCTGCTCCTTTGGCCCCTGTCTGTGTAGGACATTTTGCTACCCTTTTCATTATACCCCTTCCAGAGTTTTTCTCTTCCTGTCATTCTTCTTTGACCTGTTCTTCTTCTTCACCTCATCCAACATGGCTTGCACTGGCCCCATCAGCTCCATCACCTTCTGCATTGGGTAATTCACCAGTTGTCCCCTTGTGCCTGGCACCTGCACCCATACCTCCCTTGCTCCTGGTCTTCCTTGGTGTCATGCCTATAATAGATTTCACTCCAACCACTCAGTAGTTTTTCAATACCCCGATGCCAGCCAGTGTGCTAGTGAAGACCAAGTTGCTGCTAGCAAATATGAAGGGCAAACTCCTTCTCTCACCCCTTTTTATAGCCTCTTCCTAAGGGCCTTCCCCTTGCATTCCTTGCCCAATCGCTGCACTTCTTCTTGTCCTTCCATGATCTTCTATTCCTCTACTCTCTCCCCCCTGACTCCAGCTCCCCCTGTAATTTCATCCCAGCTGCCTTTCCTTAGGCACCCTCTGGCATTTCAGTCAGGAAACTCCTGACAACTGGGGCTGCCCCTTTAGCAGGCAACCCACCAGGGCTGGCTTTAGGGTTTTGGGGGCCCGTAGCAGAATTAGTGAAGTCATGGGGCCTCTTTACTTAGCCCACCTTTAGCCCATGTGTTTTATAAGTGCAATATTTTATTTGTGGTGATACTATAGGCAGAGAAAAATGGGCAGACTAGGTGGGCCAAGCAGTAGTTATCTGACAGCAAATTTTATATTTCTTTTTTTCCATGTATAGCTTTAGTATAACCAGTAGTATTTTAAAAAATTTATAGGAGGACACAGCAGTGTCAGTTCTTGGGGCTGTTCTTCCCATCCCATCCATTGCTGCCTGTTCACCTCCTATTGACTGGATCATAGCTTGTTGATGTATTTCATGACAGAACCAGAAGGATCTGCAGTCTTTTACTGATGTTTTAAAAATATATTAAGATAAACAAATGTTTAAAAATGAATAAGGTAAACTTCTCTGGTTGGGGGGCCCCCAGGTGGAGGGGCTTCCAGCAACCGCAGGGTTCGCTGGTGCCTAAAACCGGCTATGCAACCCACCATATTCTATGATGAGCCTTGGATGTTAAAAGCTCCATAATCAATGTACTGCAAAGAGACTCATCTGTTGTTCTAAGTAGCCTACTTCATACCAAGCATTCATTTTGGGTCTGAAGTGTTGTAGCATAGAAACATAGACTTTGACGGCAGATAAGGACCACTTGTCCCACCCAGTCTGCCCATTTCCCTACCTACTGGATAAGCTTCAGATTTTAGTTAACCAACAGCCTACTTCCTGCAACCCCCAACTATAACTGCCTTTTGTCTGTTCCATGCATGTTTGAATTCACCCACTGTTTTAGACCCAATGACCTCCTCAGGAAGGCTGTTCCATGTATCCACCACTCTCTCCGTGAAAAAAAAATTCCTCACATTACCCCTGAGCCGTCCCCCCTCTGTCTTTAAATTGTGCCCCCTTGTTCTTACACATCTCTTTTCCTGAAAGATGCTACCCTCCTGGACTTTGTTGATCCCCTTGAGGTACTTGAACGTTTCTATCATGTCCCCACTGTCCCTCATTTCATCAAGAGTATACATATTAAGCTCTCTCAGTCTCTCTTGATATGGCTTCTGCTGCAGACCCTGCACCATTTTAGTTGCCCTCCTCTGGACTACTTCCATCCTGTCTATGTCCTTGCATAGATGAGGTCTCCAAAACTGCACACAGTACTCCAGATGGGGTCTCACCAACTGTCTGTACGAAGGGATAACCACTTCCCTTTTTGTATCATAACTGTTTCCAGTTTATCAGGAATACTGTTACCCTTCTAATGGATCAAACCAGTTAACATTGCCAAAAGTTAATGATATCACCACATTTTGCAATTAGCCCAGTGCTTAACAGTGTCTATGTGTTTTCATTTTTCCTGAAATAAGATTAGATATATAATAACAATATATCAAAGCATCTTCTTGACCTGGAAAGCCATCATATGTACAAACATTCTGCAGTTATACATTTCAAGTTTCAGTTTATCATGTAGTTTAGACTGCACCAATATACCATCCACAACCTACAATAACCATGCCAAAATCAGAGAAGTGCAAAGCTATGGGGAATTCTTCACAGTGAACACCACATAGTTTTCCTGACTTCAGTTCATGTTAAGTAACATTCCATATAAAATACTTCTGTGCCACATGAAGACAACATGTAGTTGCACTTTGCTGACTAAAGTGCTACTACTATTATAGTTGTTTCTATCTTTGCCTGGTGAAGTATGCACTTTGCCAGCTGGTGACTATGTGTAGTGACACTTTACTGATGAATTGCCACTGTGTTGATTAAAAAAACCATGGTTTTAAAACTATTAAACCACCCCACCCACATAGCAGAGTTGCCCACTCCTCCCTCTCTGACCATTAATTATTGTGAGAGTGATAAATGGAATTTATGTCAGCAGAAAAATGAATAAAGCTCTGTTCCCTTTTTAGAAATGCTGAAAGATTCAAACTCAGAAAGTTCTGGGAGCATCCAGGTGTGTAGCTAATCAAATGTATCTGCAGTCAATGCTGATTTGGGGCGATACATAAAACCTGTCCAGTCGCACAGGAGAGATAGCGCTGGGGAAAGCAGGAAGCTGTGCTGTAAATGGCAACTTCAAGCTACAGAGACCTTTGGAAAGGACTGTGAAGTTTGTAAGTTGACTTTATGATACTACCTGGAGGAATATATAAAAAATGATTATTTAATACAGTATATTGATTTGTATTGATGTATATCAATACTATTAAATTGTATTGATACCACTTGTCCATATTACCCTGACTCTAAGTTTCCATTTAAAAAACATTAACTTTCTATTCCAAATGGTTTTAAAGATAGACCTTTCCAAATAATATTCCTTTGAGAAGTTCTGACTTTGGACTTGAACCAAGGGAAATAAACTATTTTTTTAATTAAACCTCAGAACTTGGTGAACATGACTGTAACTTGACAATACAGTTTCCATGTATTTTTACACATTATATATGTATCAATACACTTATATCCATAATTATCTGAAGCAGCAGGAGTCTAACCTTTCCATGGTGATAGATATCACTTGATATAAAACTGGCTGCAGCATCAAAAGAGAAGAGTGAGATTCCATCAAGTGGAACCACATCCATTTTTTTTCTAGTTTAACTCAGAAAGTCTTGTGAAACACTGGCCACACAGTATATATTACTACATCAATTCTTGATAATAAATTTATGTTCTTATGTACCACTGGAAGTTTCTGAATCTGATAAATATTCACTGTAGTTGGCTCTTTGGCCTTCTTATATATTCAATTTGAAAGGCAATTACATCAGCATTGCATTAAGATGTCTACAGTATATAACTATGATGAATTTTATAGGATTAACCATTTAACAGGAGGAACCATATTTGCAATTTACTTGCAGCAATTGATTCAAAACCAGTCTTTTATTAAAAGACTTATTTAATGGTGTCTGATCTGTAATTAGTTTTTCATGTCCTATATACCATGAAGGAATTATTGTCAGACATTAATACCAGCTCTTTTTAATAATGATACATATACTTGTTTCATCATTAAAGAATTTATGATGAATAAATTACATGGTCCTTTGAACCATGGGGCATCTCATGTAAGATTAGAGCACCAGTAACTACTTAAGATGCATCACAGTCTTCTGTCAGTGACCACTTTGCATTGCAATGGACTAAGGCAGCAGAGCCATTTAGGCTGTTGTTTGGCCTTTTAATTTCTCATTTTAGTTTTTAGAGCAGTTTCCATCTGGTTTCCTGTGGGTTCTTTGTGAAGAAAGGAGATCAGCTCTGACGTGTTTGTTCAGGGAACGAGGTAGGCATTAGGGTTGACAACCCCAAGGAAGACCCTGCCACTGACTTGTCATGACTCTGGAGACCCAAAACCCTAATGTGTTTTTCCTTTTTCTCTTTGGGGGGGGATGGGGTGAAGAATTTGCAACATTTCTTGATTTTTGCAGTGTTAACTAGAACACTAACTGGTGTGTTAATAATTTTTTTCAAATAATTTTCTTTCTTCTTCAGATAGTGGAATTGTATCTTCATTCATGCAGGTGTCAGGATGCAGATGTGCAGTGCTCTTTGGGTCCTGGGCCAAGGGAAGACTCAGTCCACCTACAGAAGTGCAGTGACAGATATCAAGATTTCATGTGGCTGTCTTATGGGCTGTGAATGTGCAGGGCCCTCTGATCCCTATGCTTCCATGTGGCTGGAGATACAGATGCACAAGGCAATGTCTCCATCTCTCAGCCAATGCACAGGGCCCTCTGCCATGCATGTGTGCAGAGGAGCAGAACTTCTGTGAAGAGAAGAGCTGTCTTCATTATATGGTACTCGGGTCCATATTGGGAGCTTTGCATCTTTCATTTCATGGCTGGTGGAGGTGTGGAATAACATTGTATCCCATCACATTCAGCCCATATCGCTGAGTCACTCAGCGCACCCATGATCTCAGCTCATTGGCACAGGATCACAAAGCATACCTGCTGGGGTGAAGACTGACACTGCACACAAAGTTTCTTAGTAATTTTATATATTCTTTGAAAAAAAACTTTTGTTAATGCTCTTGTTAGGGTTTAAAGAGCCCGATACCATGTGACAGCTTTGAGAAAATGTAATGTTTAGCACAAGTGAAATTATATTTTAATATTGTTTCTGTATTTCTCATTCTTTCTTATTACTAAGGACATTTGCATGTAAACAGGATCACTGCCTATCTGTTCTGGCTGCTTGCCTACATATGACATCACAGTTCTGTTTATGACATCATAGTCTGTTGCTATGGGGATGATTGCAATGCCATAAACAGGGGATTATTTTATTTATTTATTTATTTAAAAGCTGATAGCCGGGAAAAGCATCATGACCAGAAGCTCATTTCCAGGTGCAACCTGGATTATGATGATGTCATATGTAGGACAGCAGAAACAGCTGATAAAGTCTAAGGGACAATATGCTTCTTTCATAAAGCTGTCCTCGGTAATGAAGAAAAAAGGTAAATAACTATAGAAAATACATGAAATATAAACTGAGCTGTCTAAAGCTTACATTTTTTTCCAAGTTTTTCTAATGGTGTTAGGGGCTCTTTAAGTGATGAAAGTAGGGAAATTTGGCATTAGGGTTTCCAGCATTAACACCCCAATCCCACCTTGCAGTCAGCAACAGCACAAACCATTATGGATTCACCTCTCTTGCCTCTTCACAAATCAGGCATGGGGTGTGGCTTGGGGTTGTGAACCCTAACACTCACCCATTCCATCAGTAAATAAACTCAGATGGGTACAGCATATGAGAACAGGGTGAGTGTTAGGGCTGACAACCCCAAGGCACACTCCATACCTGGAGGCCATGTGCTTCCACTGCTACATGCATGTATGCATCTACAGAGGGATGGGAGTGCAGGGTCTGAAGGATCATGTGCTCCCACAGTAAAATAAGGATACTATTATACTAACTCAAAAAGTAAGGACATAAGTTGCAAAACACTTTGTTAATGCTCCAGTTAGGATCAAAGTGACAAAAGTTAGGAAATGAGGCCATAGGGTTTCCCTAACACCCCGCCCTCCCAACCCAGGCAGGAGAGTAGGTGTGGGGTGTGCCTTGAGCTTCTCAAGCCTAAAGATCACCCCATTCTCATAAAGTCTACATATCTGACCTTATTTAAAGATGGAACCAAAATGATCCAGGGGCTAAGGGACTTATCCTATGAAAGCAGGCTGAGGGAGTTGAACATGTAATCCCTGGAGCAAAGGAGGGATAGTGGGGACATGATTGAAACTTTCAAGTACATGATGGGAATAAATAAGAAGGGCACAGAGGGACTTTTCAAATTATGGATGGGGAGGGACACTCGATGGGTACAATCTGAGACTGCAAGTGGGAAGATTCAAGAGGGAAATGAGAAGACACTTTTTTAAGGAGAGGGTGGTGTCTGGGTGGAACGCATTGTCAGAGAAAGTGGTATCCTGTAGAGCAGTGGGCTGCTTCAAAAGGGGATGGGATAGGATAAGGGTCAAGGTCACTGGAGAGGGAAGGGGGGAGGAACAACTGCAATATAAGGGCTGCTAGCTGAACAATCAAGCAGACTAGACAGACCATGAGGCCTTTATCTGCTGGCAATTTCACATGTTTGTATGTTCATATGAAAGCTAGGCTGGAGAAGCCCAAGGCACACCCCACACCTGCTCTCCTGCCTGGTTTGGGAGGGTGGGGTGCTAGGGAATTCCTAATGCCTCATTTCCCAACGTTTGCCACTTTGACCCTAACTGGAGCATTAACAAAGTTTTTTGCAACTTATAACATTAGTTAGGGTTGAGTAGCCTGTATACAAGGTACCTTTGTAAATGAGCCTATGGCTCAAAGGTTTTCCAAACTGCTGTTTAAATAAAATTAAAAAAAAAATTATTTTAAACACCTAACTTTGCACATTAATATTGTTGGCTCCCTTCAATGAAATGAGCTGAAATTTTGTATGTGTTGTCTAGAAGGCAAGGTCTTGATGTGTGGACATTTTTTCTGATGGCAGCTTGTGCAATTCTTGAGATCCGCATGTGTCATTTTTTGTAAAAATCTAACTTTTTTCCTATACTTAACATGTTTTTTTTTTCTCTCCCCAGCAGCCTACATGGAATGGAATTTGTTCCCCAAACTTCCAGGGGACATGTGTCATGTCCCAAGGTAGTGTCTTTGACAGGTCTGGTGAAAAAATATTAAAGGGTTCCTGAGTTATAAGGCTCAAAACCTTACTGTTTTCCAACCTGTGCATGCACAGTAGGGTTTTTCAGATAATATTCTGTGTTGAAAGTAAAAATGTGATGCCCCAAATACCCGTTTTTGCTTTCATGCCTCTTAATTGGCAGGGCACCAGACATTTTTATGCTGTGCCAAACACCATCTTGTTAATTTTTTCCATGAACTAACAAACATGGAAACATATAAAAAAGCTGGGATTTCAAAAAGAAAACATTAGAACCTAGCTAAATGGGACCCATTTAGCTAGGTTCTGATGTATGTTTTTTTACCAGGGTCAGAAGTACATTTTATGGGCACCCAAAATCTCAGGTGCCCAACTTAGCGAGATGAGCCTCATTCTATGCAAGAGAAAAGAACCCAAGAGAGTGAGTCTGCAGCTAGCCTAGAATAGTAATAAACATCCAGATAAAGACTCCTGGGGGAATGACAGCAGCCAAACGTTATCTACACATTGCACACTCAATGTGTCACAGCAGCTTCCAGAGTGATGCCTGAAAGAAAATATCAATATGGACTTAAATAGTAGGTTAATGCTAAATGAACTCACAACTTGTATAATGCAGATATACTTAAGCCGCTCGTTGTTTAGGGCAGTGACATCACAGTCAAATGTGTTTCAATATACCCTTTTTTCCATGAGATAACAGTTTAAGAAAAAAATAGACTGAATTTGTGAACAGGACACGTACATATTTGAACTGTTTATCTTATGCAATCTTGGTTGAGGATTACAACCTCCCTTACCAGTCAATTGGAGTAATGCACTGTAGTTCAATGCAGTGGGCAGCAGTAATGAGGTGTCCTTTAGGTGAGATGGTAAACCAATGGCCCTTCTGTCTATCCCCGGTTACAGTCGATGCTGATATGCAGCACTAATCTACAAAGAATATAGCAGTTTCCAAACTGTCATTTACAGTATACGCCCTTTATGGTCCTTGCAAATCCTCCACTTAGCACTCTTCAGGAAACAAGCTGTCATAACTTTTGTATCATGCTGGCTGTTGGTCTGGACTACTTTGTGTAATTTGTAAGCCTGTCATTTTCCCTAAAATACAATAAATTCCTTGGATCACAGCTGCAAACACATTCTGACTCAGTGTACCCTTCTGATCTGAACAGCATGTTTTTAAATAGACTGTTGTGAGGGCTGTGCATGTCCAAATACAATAGAGATTGCAATCCTGCACAGACTCTGTTCACAGTGATTGAGTGTCCACCGTATTTTTATTTGGCTGTAATGACTGCCCTGTGTTCAGGAAGTAGTGCTGTGGCTGGTATTCATAGCACCCTCCTGGCAGATAAAGGGGAGATATTGCTGATGGGTGATCTGAATAGGCCTGATGTTAACTGGAGTGCAGTTGCAGCAGCCACTTCTAAGAGTGGGGTTATTCTAGATGCCCCACAGGGGGCATGCCTTAGACAACTAGTATTGGAACCCACTCGAGAGGGAGCAATCTTAGACCTGGTTCTCTCAAATGGAGATGGAGAGAGGATCACAGATGTAGAAGTGGGTAGCTGTCTGGGAACTAGCGACCATCGAACAGTATGGTTCACAATAAACACAGCAGTAGAGTCAAGCCATACAATGGCAAAAGTACTGGACTTCAGGAGGGCTGACTTTGCCAATGTGGGTGAGTGCCTAAGGAATGCACTAGCAAATGGGCAGGAAGGAGGGGTGGAAGAACAATGGAGAATAATAAAAACTGCCATCACAGAGGTAACAAGCCTTTGTGTGAAGCAAATAAAACAAAACAATGTAAGAAACCACTATGGTTCTCAAAGGAGGTGGCAGTGAAGGTTGAAGAGAAAAAGAAAGCATTCAGAAAGTACAAGGAATCACAGTAGGAGCAGGACAGAGAATTGTATCAGTTAAAGCAAAAGGAAGCTGGGAAGGCAGTCAGAACAGCAAAGGCCCGAACCGAGGAAAAGATAGCTAACTCAGTTAAGCAGGGGGATAAAACCTTTTATAAGTACATCAGGGAGCGAAGGAAGACTAAGGGAGGAATAGTGAGGTTTAATAAAGGGGAGGCAGGTGGGTGGGCAGAGGGTGACGGTGGAAAGGTAGAGATATTAAACAAATATTTTTGCACAGTATTTACAAATGAAGAGGGGGAGGTACCTAAAACAAACAACAGAAACACTCTGGATACAGAAGTTGATACCAGCCCATTTACAGAAGAAAGGGTTCTGAAAGAACTCTTAAAATTGAAGGTGAACAAAGCAATGGGGCCTGATGGGATTCATCCCAGAATTCTAAAAGAACTAAGGGTAGAACTAGTGACACCACTGACTACACTCTTTAACAAATCATGGGAGGATGGGGTGGTACCTGAGGACTGGAGGAGGGCAGATGTGATTCCCCTTCACAAAAGTGGAAGCAGGCCAGAAGCAGGAAACTACAGACCTGTTAGTTTAACCTCAGTGATAGGGAAAATGATGGAATCACTTCTGAAGGAAAGAATTGTCGAATACCTAGAGGCCAGAGGGGCACAGGACCCAAGGCAGCATGGATTCACAGCTGGAAGGTCATGCCAGATGAATCTAATAGATTTCTTTGACTGGGTGACCAAAGTAGTAGATCAGGGAGGGGCTGTGGACATGGCCTACCTAGACTTTAGCAAGGCATCTGACTTAGTCCCACACAAAAGATTAATATACAAGTTAGCCAGCCTGGAAGTGGGTCCCAAGATGATAGCCTGGGTAAAGAATTGGCTGGAGAATAGGACACAGAGGGTAATAGTAAATGGAGTCCACGCTGAAGAAATGGGGTTTACTAGTGGAGTACCGCAGGGTTCAGTATTAGGACCAGTTCCCTTCAATGTCTTTATAAGTGACATTGCAGAGGGACTGGAAGGAAAAATATGTCTCTTTGCAGATGACACAAAAATCTGCAACAGAGTTGATGTACAGGGTGGGGTGGAAAGGATGAGAAGGGACTTGGCAAGGTTAGAGGAATGGTCAAATGTATGGCAGCTTAGATATATTGCTAAGAAGTGCAAGGTAATGCACCTGGGAAACAAAAATCCAGGGGAAGAGTACACAATGGGGGGTGAGATACTAACAACAACAAAAATGGAAAGGGACCTGGGGTAGTCATATTAGATGATTTAAAGGTGGGAAAGCAATGTGAAAGGGCAGTAAGGAGGGCTGGGGGGATATTGGGATGCATTGGGAGAGGCATCACAAGAAGAAAACAGGAAGTTGTTATCCCTCTTTACAGACAGCTGGTGAGACCCCATCTGGAGTACTGTGTGCAGTTCTGGTGACCCAATCTCAGCAAGGACATAGACAAGATGGAAGCTGTCCAGAGGAGGGCAACTAAAATGGTGCAGGGTCTGCACCAGAAGACATATGAAGAGAGACTAAATGAGCTTAATATGTATAGCCTTGAAGAACGGGGGGGAGAACATGATACAAACTTTCAAGTACCTCAAGGGACTCAACAAAGTCCAAGAGGGTAGCATCTTTCAAAAAAAGAGGTGTGCAAGAACAAGGGGGCACAATTTGAAGATGGGGTGGGCAGCTCAGAGGTAATGTAAGGAAGTATTTTTTCACAGAGAGCGTTGTGGATGCATGGAACGGTCTTCAGGAGGAGGTTGAGGAGTCAAAAACAGTGGTTGAAGTTAAGCATGCATGGGACAGTGATAATGCAATTCTAGGGGTTGGGGGTAGAAAGAAGTAGGCTGCTGGTTAACTAGGATCTGCAGCTTATCCATTAAGTAGGGAAATGGGCAGACTGGGTGGGCCAAGCGGTCCTTATCTGCCATCAAATTCTATGTTTCTATGTTTCTCCTCCCTGCCCAAGCAGATGAGTTCCCACTTTCAGCCTCCCTCTGTTCCCATGAAGCTCCCCGGAGAGGAGCAGCCTCCAAACTTCAGTGGCACCCCTGTGTGGGGAAATTAAATGCTGCAACCACTGTGAGTCAGGAGGATCAATGCTGTGTGATCAGTTGGTCAGGAGCTGGAACCTGGAAGCTGTTATGGGACAGGCCCTGTAGCAGGGCATCGCTGGACACAACTGTCAGGTAGCAAACTGAAGCAGCCTACTGCCACATAGGAGCAAGTAAGCTCACTCTTTGTCTCATGTCAGCAGGGATGCCCCCTTGCATCCTGCTGAGTAGTTAGAGTCTCTCACCAGCTAGCTCTCAAAGCTCACCCAACTTGTAGGATACTGTGAAAGTTTGGGTTCTAATATTGTAGCAAAGCCATATTTTTCAGCAGAGCCCACTTCAAGCATTCTCACTCTCAGCGAACTTTGTTCCTCCTCTCCAGTCCTTGGGTGATCTGTAAAAAATTTTCTGTCTTTGCAGAACTTTGAATGCTTGTGTGTGTGTGTGTGTCTATACGTGTGGGTCTGTGTGTGTGTTTCTTTCACTATGCCTTCTGGAAACAGCAAACAAAAATATGTCAATGCATGATGTCACATAACAAAAACTTCAATTCAAAATGGCATGGATGATGCCATGAGATCACCTGTCATGGTACTCATCAACTGATCACAGACAGAGGGGTCAGAGGTAGGGTTTTGGGCTGCCTACACTTCCTTTTTTCCCAAACTTTGTTGGGCACTCTTTAAATATAAGGCCATTATAAGTTGCTGTTTTCAACCTCTTGCCCAAGACAACTGGACCATGTACAGGAAGCAGTGTGCAACAAAAAATGAGCCTCTAATGAATTTATGATCATCTGTCAGATCTTATGAGGATGATCTCTCCCAAGGGAAGGAGGAGATTGCCTGAATTAATGAGACTTGGCAGACTTGACACTGGGTAAATTAATGCTTTGGGGTTGAACGATTGGTTGATCAAAATTTTAAAACACATTTTTGTTGTTACCCCACACAAAAAAAAAGAATGCTTGGACAACATTTTTTAGGGACATCGCTAGAATTCCCTGGAGTTGCTGAAATATCAGCAGACTTGTTCTCTCCGCTCAGGTAATGAGTTATTTCTGATGGTGCTGTGTTCTGGCTTTCTTTACTTTTTAAACTATTTAGAAGCTCCAGTAAATATAAGGGCCTGGATATTCAAACTGCGCCATTCTTAGGCGCAAGCCCTTGCGCTGCGCAAAATAGTTGCGCAGGGGTGTGGCTGGGGCGATATTCAAAGGAGTTGTGCTATTGAGCAACTCCTTTGAATATCACCCCCCAGCCACAGTCACTGTGCATGGCGCAGTGGAACTTGCGCCACCGCAAGTTGACAGAGTGGAGCATACAACTTGCAGTGGTGCAAGTACTATTGCGCCATGCGCAAAATCCCCTGCTATTCAAAAAGGTGATATGCAATGGGGCCATAATTCATGCAAGGCGCAGGGGGCCATTTGCATCTGATTATGGCCCCATTTGCATGCTATTAGCATGCAGGTGCACCGATCCCCGAGGACTTGCACCTGGTGCCCTGCCAGGCAGCAGCCGTCGGGGACCCGCGCCTGCAGCCCGGATCGTGGGCAAAAGATTAAAAATCCTACCACCACCCCCCACTGGCCCGATCAAGGCAACAGCAGAATGTCCCCCACCAGCCCGACCGCGAGCTGCATTAGTGTAAAACAACCCCTCGAATACATCCCTGGTGGTCCAGTGGACCGAAAAGCCTGATCATGGGCTGTATCAGTGTAAAATACAAACCCTCCTCCCGAACGTAGCCCTGGTGGTCCAGTGGACCAAACTCCCGTTCAGGGATGTGGCAGTAACCACCCCGAACATAGCCCTGATGGTCCAGTGGACAGAAACTCCTGTTCACGGGATGTAAGCAGTAAATACCCCCAACACATCCCTGGTGCCTAGTGTCCCCACCCACCCTCCCATGAAGCCCCACCACCCCGCTCCCCGGCAGCCGGCGGGTGGCAGCATCCACCTGCCTGCGGCCTCGCTATTCACCCGACTGACTGCTGTAGGGCTGCACGCCCATAGGTGCAGAGCAAGAGCCAATGGCCGTGCAGCCCATACCGTACAAGACAGTCCAGTTTTGTGAATGAATTTATGTTAGTTCTGTGTGTTGAGTCAGCATGCTGCCAATGTGGCACTGCAGTTACAGTGACAGGCTGTGAATACCTGGGATGACCAGCGGACCCTGGTTCAAGTCTTCCTCCCTCTTTCTTTCTTTTTTTTCTTTTTTTTTTTTCTGTGGTGGTGTTTCATGCATTTTCGAGCATGTTTAATTATGTTATGAGGTGTGCAGGGGGCTTTCAGAGCAAAACAAGGATGATTACAAATTATAGATGGATGTGAGCACAAGGTTCTAAAGGATCCCGTGCTCCCATAGCAAAATAAGGATACCAAAAAATGATGTATTGATGGGAGCACAGGGTCCAGAGGACCCTGCATTCTGTCAGCAACATAAGTATAACAAAAAATGATGGATGGATGGGAGCACAGGTTCTGCCGGAGGACCATGCACTCACACAGCAACCTAAGTATATCATTATACTATCTCAAAAAGTAAGGACATAAATTGAAAAAGACTTTGTTAATGCATTAATTAGGGTCAAAGCAACAAAAGTTGGGAAATGTGGCATTGAGGTTTCCAACCCTAACACTCCACTGCCCCAATCAGGCAGCACAGCAGGTGTGGGGTGTGCCATGGGGTTCTCAAGCCTAATGGTCACCCCATTCTCATATGACCTTATTTACAGATGGAATGCGATGCATGTTTGGCTTGAGAACCCCAAGGCACACCCCACTCCTGCTGTGCTGCCTGATTGGAGGCAGGTGGGGTGTTAGGGTTGGAAACCCTAATGCTACATTTCAATTTTTTGTCATTTTGACCCTAACTAGTGCACTAACAAAGTAACACCACGTACCAGCACTTCTATGTTAAATTCAAAATTGTGTACCTTAATAACTGGCATTTGTTGACAAAATAGCCCAAAATGTGGCAGGCTCAGACATTCTACCAGTGTCTCAAGATGTGGAAAGATTTATGAGGGCATCTTGTATGGTTCTTGAGATATGGAGTGGTAAAAAAAATGAAAAAAAAAACAAACTCTTTAATTCCCATTGGTTAACATGGGTTGTTTTGCCCTCATCTAAAGCCCAGACAGATTGAACATTTTTTTTTTGAAATTTTGAGGAATGATGGGGTCTCAGGCAAGGGTGTGCCTTTTTATAATATGGTGAGAGGCTATCTCACCTTTTTTTAATTATAATGGTTTTGTGATAGCCGCTAGGCAGGCAGGTGAATGAAAACCATTTGAACTGTTAATTGTTAAGGATTTACTGATTGTGCTGAGAGAAATCTTGTTTGTGCTGTCCGCCATCTTGTTTCCCCCCCATTTTAAAAATCGATTTCTAAAGAAATGCTACTTGGTAAGGAATGACCAAGACCTGTATTTAGTTCTCGGTCACATGCTTAGTTCCATTATTGTGTTATTATTTAAAACATTTGATGGCAAGTACGTCTTTTGGGGGCAAGAATCATATCACCTGTCACTTAGTTAAGGATCAATCAATCTGAAAATAATGATTCACAGTTCTTTACAGTTCGAACTTTGCTGTTCTAACCGAAAAGACTGTGAACAGTAAAGGTCCATGACAGTTCAAACTGTCATAACTCCCTGGTGTCTAGTGGCACCCTCAACCACTGATTTGCATTCCCTTTAGATAAAATTATGTATCACTGGTAGTCTAGTGGTCCTTCCCCATTCAACCTTCTATGATCACTGTCCCCATAGCACAAATTATATTTATTGGTAGTTCATCGGTCCCTTTCTCATTCTCTGATCACTGTCACCATGTAAAAATTATAATCCCTAGTAGTCCAGTGGTCCCTCCTTCCTCCCTCATTCCCCAATTGCCTCCCCATATAAACATTAATATTCTTTTGTAGTCCAGTCATCTCTGTCCCTCCCCTGTTTTCCAATCACCATCCCCATGTCAAATTTATATTCCATGGAATTCCAGTGGTCCTTCCCCCTCCCTCTTTATCTGATCACCATCCCCAAGTCAACATTAGATTCCCTGGTAGTCCAGTGGTCCCTCCCCCCTCTCATGTTCTCAGAGCTCCATCCCCAAGTCAAAAATATATTCCCTGGAAGTCCAATGATCCCACCCCCCATTCTCCAATCACTGTCCCCATATCAACATTATATTCCCTGAGTCATTCCTCCCCTTTCCCCATACTCCAGTCACCATCACCAATGTTTTCTTTAAGCCTGCAAAAAAGAGGACCCTCACCAATCCACCCACCCACCCCCACCTCCCACTTGGCAGTCACCACCCCATGCCCTCCAGTATACCTCCAAATACCCTCACTCACCTGAACAATTAGTCTTTAGCTGGATCAGTTCAGAGAGAAAAGACTGTTTTTGGGGCTCTTATTCTGTTTGTTTGCCCATCATTGCACTTTTTTTTTCTTCAGCATCAAAAAAGAATAACACATCAAAGTCATATTTAGAGGCAAACTTGCATTTTCGTAATAATCAAAAACTATTTGCTCCACCAGTCATTTTTGCACTTGCAGGACCTACAGTTGCAGCCATTGACATATTCAGATAGTACCAGATATTTTGTGATATATCTAAAGAGATTCTCTCTGGTGGCTCATAGTGGTACTGCTTGCAGGCAGGAAATATCTCCAAAGATATCACAGAAATTTCATGAAATATCTGACCATGTCTATGGCTGCCACTATATTAGCAGAAATGACACCAATAGAACCTGGGGAAAAATTAACCAAATTTAGGACCTGGAAGGACTGCAGGATTTTTGATTCTCACAACTGATGCACATTTGAGTTTAATGATGCACATGAGAAAATTAGTCAAATACTTGATAGTGCTGGCATTTTACGGTACTGATTGACTCTATTAGCAACTTTTCTTTAAGTCTAAATTATTTTGTTTTTCATGCAACAGGATCCCTTATGGACTTATTTATTTTGTACCTAATTAGCACTTTAAATAGTGATGTTAGAGGCATAATAACACAAAAACCAAAGTGTTGTATGAAAGTACATCTCACAGAATGGGACTTGAATATTTAAATTTAGCATAACATTGCTTTATACAGATCTTTATGTCAAATACATTTTAATGCCCTGTTTTATGAGTTAAGGCAAGAAACAAAATAGAAAGGGGGGTCAAGGAAAGAAGAAGATCAAAACACTAAGAAAAATAGTTTGCTGGTTTCAGGTGATCACTTAATAAACATCTATAGTACCAGGAAGAGAAAGAGAGAGAAAGCATCCAAAAAGCTTTCTTAAATCAAGGAGGTAATTTAATAGACTACACTGAATTCATAAGTAACTAGTTTTGATTCTCTTTTTTTAGGGTTAAGAATGGGATCAGAGCAGTGCAACAGGAGTTTGTGGAGTTGGTGAGGGGCATTAGACAAGTGGCACATATGGTAAATTTCTTGGAAATGCTACCTGTCTATGGCATGGATGAGGCTGGCATGCTCCACACCATGGGATTCAATGACTGGTTGAAAAACTGGTGCAGAACTCATTGGGGACTGGGGCTCCACCTGGAGGGATGCAGGCCTATAATGACACAATGGTCTGCATCTGTCCAGGAGGAGAACCAGGATCCTAGGTGATAGCTTTAAAATGCTTCATTGGCAAGCATTTAAACTAGCCAAGGGGGAGGCACTGAAAAGGAGAAGGGAAATCCTAGCCCCCAAAAAACAAAATCAGGGTAGTTAGTGAGGTAAACACCAAGACAGACCATGATAGGGCAGTCAACAGGGAGAAGGACAGGGGTAAATGAAGAAAAAGACAAAGGCAGTAAGTACAGCAATGGGGCAAAAAGAAATAAGGCCATAAAAAAATAGAGGGTAATAAGTACCAATGCCTATAGTCTAGGTAAAAAACTCCCTGAAATGGTGGCCTTGATGGAAGAGGGATGCTTGGATATTGTGGCAGCCATAGAAACTCGGGACACAGAGAACCATGACTGAGATGTCAACATACTAGGGTTCACAATCTTCAGGAAGAACAAGGAAAGTAGAAGAAGAGGAGGAGGAGGAGGAGTAGCTCTCTATGTAAAGGAAGAGATCAAAGCAACAGAACTAAAGGGTAAACAGGAAGAACAGAAGTCACTGTGGGTCACCCTGGAGACTGGAAATGGCACCATAATCTGCATAGGGGTTGTATACAGACCCCTGTCTGAGGTGGAGGAAATGGACAAGGAAATGATAGAAGGCATTCTTAGAATGGAAGAAAAATGGAAAATATTGCTGATGGAGGACCTGAAAATGCCAGATGTTAACTGGAGCACCTTTGCTGCAGCCACATCCAAGAGCAGGGTCATTCTCAATGCCCTACAGGGGCATGCCTCACACAGCTAGATTTGGAACCCACTAAGGAGGGAGCAATCTTAGACCTGGTACTCTCAAATGGGGACAGAGAGAGGATCTCAGATCTAGAAGTGGGTAGCCCAAGCAGTGTGGTTCACAATAAACTTAGCTGTAGAGTGAAGTCATACAAAAGTGAAGGTACTGGACTTCAGGAGGGCTGATTTTGTCAAAATGGGTGAGTGCCTCAGAAAAGGACTAGCAAACAGCAAAAAGGTGGGGTGGAGCAACAATGGGGCAACATCAAAACCATCATCACAGAGGCAACAAGCCTTTGTTTGAAGCAAATAAACAAATCAAAATTAAAGAAAAAACACTATGGTTCTCAAAAGAAGTGGCAGGTTAGGTTAGGGAGAAAAAGATAGCATTCAGGAAGTATAAGGAAACACAGAAGGAGCAGGACAGAGACCTGTTCAAGTTAAAGCAGAAGGAAGTGGGGAAGGCAGTCAAAATAGCAAAGGCCCAAACCAAGGAACAGATAGCCAACTTGGTTGAGAAGGGGGATAAAACCTTTTAGTGGCCTTGGTGGAGGAGCAACACTAATTCAGGAAGCTTGCTACTCAGACTACTCAGACTACGGGTATTGGTACTCATTGCTCTCCATTTTTGATGACTTTACCTTCTGTTGCAGCATCCCCCACTGACCTTTCTACCTTAGTCTTTGTCTCATTTAGTACCCTGTTTTGTAGGGAGAGGCTGGGATTTTCCTGCTGCTTATCTGTGCCTCCCCCTTGACTTGTTTAAAAGCTTGCCAATGAAGCATTTAAACCGATTGCTCAAAAGACTTGTTCCCTTCCTGGACAGATGCAGACCATCCTGCCAGTATAGGCTGGTGTCCCTCCAGGTGGAACCCCAGTCCTAAATGAAGCCAAACCCCTGTGCTCCACACCATTTTTTCAACCATTCATTAAACTGCAAGGTGCAAAGTACTCTCGCCTCACTCATGCCATTGACAGGCAGCACCTCTGAGAAGGATACTGTGTGTGCTACTTGTCTTAGGCCCCTCCCCAATTCTAAAAAGTCCTTCTGCACTGCTGTAATCTCTTGATGAGCCAAGTCATTTGTCCCTAGGTGGACAATGACATCCAGCTCAGACTCCCGTGCAGCTGTTCTTGTGATCCTGAGGATGCGCTTCCTGACCCTCCAAGCCATGGCACCAGGCAGGCACCTTACTTCAGTTTTCCCTGCTCCCCGAGTTCTATCCCCCCTAATAATTGAGTCCCCCACCAGGAGCTGCTTCCTTTCCTTGTGGTGTCCTCTGCCTCCTTCCTGTGGGCCTCCCTTGTGACAGTTGTAATCAGCCTCCTTAGTCTCCTCTGCGGGTAAATCCATAGGGGAGTTGAGCTCCCCCAGAATGGTGTAAGGATTGTGGAGGGGAACAACTGACTGGGTGTGCCTCTGTTCCACCATTCTCACCCTCCCTGAGCCCACTGTGGTCCAACTGCTGTGCTTTCTTCACAACCTCTGAGGTAGTGGTGGTGGCTCTGGTGCTCCCTGGATGGGGGAGGTTCCCTTCCTACTGTCCAGTGTGGCCTGGGGATGGTTTCCTTACTACTGTCCAGTGTGCCCTGAAGATGGGCAACTTCCTCCCTCAGGGCAGAGAGTTGTCTGCAAATAGGACAGCATCTCAGCCTCCAGAAAGGCTCCCAGAAGACTGCTTCCCCACAGCTATTACATTGCACTACTCCCCACATGTTTATCTACTTTTTTTTTGTGTGTGGGTGTGTGTGTGATTGGTTTGTTATATAGAAATATATATATTATACAATGTGTATGCTTATTTTGTCAGTGCAGTGTGCTAGAGGGATATGACAGTGATATGCACCTTGCACTCTTGAGGAAGTTATGTTAGAACCCCAGGTATAAAGGAACTATTTCCAGGGGTGGGTGGGGTGAGGGGTGGGAAAGGGTTGGGCCTAAACTGTGCCCTCACAAAACAATCAGCTAAAAGCTCTGACCCACCACTGCGATGAGTGCCTTCCAGTCAGCAAGATGCCCTACCCAGCAACTTGACAAAGAAAATACCCTGCTAATCAAACAGAGAAAAATCCAGACATCAAGTCAGACACAGGTATACCTCCCCAGCCCCAAAACAGCCTGATGGTTTGTGCTCTGAAAGCAGTCACCCCAAAATAAGACAGCTGTGCTTTAAACTCTTCCTGCACTGAAAATCTTAAGAATTGTAACAAAAGTAAAGCTAGATCCACCTCCCTCTGTTGCTTGAAAGACTGTCTTTTCCTGATAATTCTAAGTTCCTTATTTCACCTTTCAGTTAGAACTAGCCTCCACCTGCAGAATATCTGCTACAAACCAAAGACAATTGTAAGGTTCACCTCCCTCTGTTGTGAGCACAATTCACTTTCTTGCAAATCCTATGTTCAGTATTGCAGCTTCCAGCCAGAGGTAGTTTCACTTGAAGAATATTAGCTGCCAATTTTACTTTGAAAGTCACAATGGTAATGGAGAAACTTTAGAACACTTACAGATTTTCCCCTGAAGTTTTGCTGCTGTTCTGGACCTCGTATATACACTTTGTAAGCCATGGATTTCAAGGTATAAAAATTAACTCTCAGACTGAGAGAAAGGAGATAAGTTTGACTGCATTTTTTAGTAGCTGTGATCTATCGTTCTTTATGCTCCCTGTGTGCTTCTAATGTTTAGCCTCTAAAATTGTGCTGTAAAGCAAAAAATATATGCAAAGTAATAATTAGACAAGCATTTGTCAATGCCAAATGTTGTCACACTGGCATTGGCTTTGGTAGTGCAGTGCGGAAACACATTTTGGGCAGGATGTGAAAAATGACAGCTGTACAGTTCATAAGGAGGTGTGAAAAAATGACAGTGTTGAAAATGTGGCATGTAAATACTACAGATTTGCAAAGTTACAAGGGTGCATGGGAAATGCACAACACATGCATGTAACACAGTCATTTTATGGACTTTCAGCACCAGATTTTCAACATAGGCATTTTAGCGCTTCTGCTCATGTACAGTGTCACTGTCACTTCCTCAAACTGTCCCAAAAAGTTATTATGCACAGCGACTGCACTATTCTGCGCCGGATGGGTGAAAACACATTTCAGGCAGGATATGTAAAATGACAGCTGTACTGTTCATCAGGAGGTGTGGAAAAATGCCAATGGTGAAAATCCCTAGTGGAAATATTACAAATGCACAATAATGAGCGTGCGTGCAAACCGTGCAACGCACGTTTGTAACACAGTCATTTTATGGAGTATTGTCACTAAATTTTCAACATAGGCATTTTAGGACCTCTGTTCATGAACAGTGTCACTATCATTTTTATAATCTCCCCCAAACACTGATTTCCCACAGCAACTGCACAATTGTGCACCAGAAATGCAGAAACACATTTTGGCAAGGATGTGAAAAATGACAGCTATACTGCTCACAAGGAGGTGTAGAAAAATTACAGTGTTGAAAATCTGGCATGAAAATATTGCGAATTCATGAAGTTATGAGCATGCGTAGCAACTGTGCAATGCACGTTCACAAAACAGCCATTTTTTTCCGAGTTCTTCCACCAGATTTGCAACATAGGCTTTTTGAGAACCCACCTCATGAACACAGCCACTGTCCTTGCATTAATTGGTCCCAAAAGATGATTCCGCTTAGTGACTGCGAAATCACCTTTTGGGACCAATTAATGTAATAACATTGACAGAATTCATGAGGAGGGGTCCCAAAAACCCCACAATGAAAATTTGGTCCAAAAATTCCTAAAAATGCCTGAGATATGCACCAAAGTTGAAAAAATCCTATTTATTCCGTTATACAGCTTACCAGTATTTCCTCAGTTTGCGGTCAGCTTTGACGAGTGCAGACATGTTCCCGGTCCACCGAAGATTGTCGCACTGGACTCTGGAGGTAAGTATGGGGTGGAGGTGTGGGGAGGCAGGGTGCGAGGGTGGGTGTGTGGGTGGTAGGGAGACTACAAGGGACCATTTTCTGTTTACAGGTGTTTAAAAACATTTTTTCTTTTTTACAGGTGTTTTGTATTGGGGGTACAGTATCTGACAGGTGATTGGACACCCTGTCAGCACATAGGTGTGGGGACAGATGCCAATGGGGACTTGGCACCCTCATTGGCAAACAATGAAAGCAGGGGGGCTCATGAGCCGAGGGGGATTGGACACCCCCCTCTGCAACCAAAAAATGAGAGGGGGACACATTATGCTGACGGGGATTGGACTCCCCCATCGGCACATACAAGAGGGGGAGGGAAAGCCAACCAGGGGATTGGGCACCCCCAAAGTCTGCAGTTTAGTGGCCTCTGTGCCACCATGTTTGATTCTGGAGAACCACGTAGGAAGGTCCGCTGTGTGAGACAAGCTTTGCTTGCATTGCAGTAGACCTTTCCTTAGATGTGCTCACCTGGGTGATGTGGCACAGGCATGCAGGCTGATTGGGGAATGAGGGATGCACCTACTGGTGTGTGCCCTGCATTCGCCCAACAGTGACAGCTCCTCCAAATCTCCACTACCGCAAGATGATGGCTGTGCAAGCGTGCCAACACAAAAAGGGGTGAAAGGGTGAAATAAGTGAAAATAAAAACATGAGTCACATGATGCTTGGGACCTAAAAGAATGTGTTTGGATTGGCTCTGATCAGGTGTTTCAAAAAACGTTATTTTTTTTATATCGCCAACCACTTTTTTTTCTTGTACTTGCTCTCCACTAGCTTATTACAGTGCTGAGCCTGTCCTTTAATTCTTATTTTGGATGATTATGGCTGAAAGCCCTGCTAATCTGACAGCCTCAGGCATGGAAGATCTGGAAGCTTCGGAAGTCACCCCTCTCCCAGCAAGGCCACCACCAACAAAACACAGGCTGCTCTCTGATTCTATGGAGGCACCAGAGTTAGAAGGAGTTCCTGAAAGGCTGGACAAATTTTTACTGAGCTGGTATCAATCAAGTTGATCCTTTTAATGGTAGAGGATGATATGAAATTATTAAAACTTCTCTTGAACAGTTTGCACAGTGCATGGGGGATACGAAGCTCATTCAGTTCTTTACAGGACACCCAAGAAAGGAAGGACAAGGAGCTACATGATCTCCACAAAAACATTAATAAAAGATGGAAGAATGTATCAAGGACCAGGAGAACTGGAATAGAAGAAATAATTAGTTTTTTGTTGGGATTCCGGAACAAGCAGAGTGCTCCAGTATGCTAGAATTATGCAGACTCTCCTTCTCAATATGGCTGGCCCTCCACCCCACGCTGATCAATATTATATTGAGAGGGCTCACCACTCCTTGAAACTAGTGGTGGGTGAAGTGGCCAGAATTCACTCCGAGAAGAGATTCATGGAGTAATGTGGAATCCGTGAAGTACTCTGCAATGCAAAGCAGAGTATTTTGCATCATAATGAGGAACGCAAAGTCCATTGAAACTGATGACTTTGTATTATTCCACCTTTGCCAAACCATTTCTCCACCAATTTTAAGGTGAAGTACATTGAAATCAATGTACTTTGCATCACTTTGCCTAGTTATTGACCTCCAGCTTGAATTTGCAGAGTTTCATGGGATTGCAGGTCACATGGGCTCTAGATTGTTCTGCACAGCCTCAGTTCTGTGCAGTGTGTGCGCAGTGAAAGATGAAGACAGTTTCCTCACAGAGCTCTGCGATTCAAATCATCTAAAAGCTGTTAAAAAAGCCTTTTTGAGCCATTTATTTTGCTCAGAATTTAGTACATAGATTGTAGGAAACCCTCCTGTGCTCATATCATCAAGTGTTTATTGTCTGTGTGTGGATTTTGAATGTTAATTTAGAACAGTCAGTCTGTGTACTGTGAAGTGTGCTTTGGGGGAGGGGTGTATCTGTGGTGTAGGTAGATTAACTGGGAGAAAAAGGCAGTCTATCTGTTCTGGTTATATTTTTCTTGTATAACTGTGTGAATGTACACACAGTAATATTTTCAGTAATTCTTCACATTTTTTGGTGATTGTTGTGGTGCAGCAGTGTATAATTTCAGTTTGTTTAAAACATTTGGTTATATTACTGAAGGTTTTCAATTTGCTATGCGTTACTTGTACTGTGTGTGTGTGACAGTGTGTGTGTGTGTGTGTGTGTGTGTGTGTGTGTGTGTGTGTGATGTGTGCCATTAAATCAGACACCTTTTATTGTGCCTCAGAGTAATTGCAGCAATGCAAACCTACTATCCACTGCACCTGCATGAATTTTTTATGCTGCTTTGTGGTATCTTTACTGGTAGTGGACTGTTACTGTCGTGCACTGCCCCCAACCGGCAAAAGGTATTCTTTTCCAGATTTGGATTTGTGACTTGAGAGCACTGGTTAGGTGTTGTGCCTTTGCGTCTGCATCTCTTGAATGGGCAGTGCAATCTTAAACTGTTTGTTACTTTGCAGTACACTATTAATTCTGGGAGACTTTGCATTTCTTGTTACGTTCTCATTTCACTTTGTCAGCACTGGGGAATTTTCTGGACAGAAGACAGTAGCATTTTGGGGATGCACATTAATTCTGCTGACTGTGTGTGACCACTGTGTGCGTGATGGAGTGCACCATTAATTTTGGGAGACTTTGCATTTTTTGTTACCCTTTCATTTCACTTCATCAGCACTGGGGAATTTTCTGGACAGAAGACAGTAGCATTTCAGGGATGCACATTAATTCTGGTGACTGTGTGTGATGACCACTGCATGCATGACTAAGTGTGCCATTGATTCTGGGAGACTTTGCATTTCTTGTTATGCTATAATTTCACAGTCAGCACTGGGGAGTTTTCTGGACAAAAGACAGTAGCATTTTGGGGATGCACATTAATTCTGGTGACTGTGTGTGTGAGAAGCTGCCAATATTGTTGTCACTTCACCTTACTTCACATTAAGGCAGAATGACAACGTGAAGTAATAATTACAAGGCAAAGTGAGCCTTTTGTATTGGCCACTCTGCGTAGCAGAGTGACAATGTTAAGTGCCCACTTTGCAGGCATTTCACCAGCAAAATTTAAATTCACTGCATCTCTACTTGAAACCCATTCCCCCCTCCCAGTAGCAAGCCCCGGGATATAATTTTCAGTGCCCCAATTACCAGTAGAAGGTTAAAAACAGCATTATTTTGGAATGGCCACCATTACTTCATCTTCAGTGATGTCACCTCATTAGTTTAGAGACAGCAGGCTGCATACAAGGATATTTAAAAAGCTCTGCATGCTGTCAACATCAAATTCAGGATTCTTTACCAGGCTCAGCTTGTTCTGACCACCTCACAAGATTCTATTGAATTCCATCCAGCTGAAGCTGCTAAACAAAGACTCCCACTGCTTTTTCCAGAGTTTCAGTGCTCCTCTCTCTAGCCTGGAGGTCATCCTACTGTTTAATCTATTTAAATATCTGCTAGTTGTTTATGGTATGTTGCAGCTCTCTTTTTGGAACTTTTCTGGCTATCAAAGAATAATTCTGGTCCACTGGGCTCTCCTTCAGTGTTGGGCTGCATTTCTACTTTTATTTCTTCATAGTAGGCTCCTCTGGGATAATGGACATAGTCGCTCTGCTAGCTGTCTTCCCGCACCTGTGCGAATGTGCGCACAGTGTTTTCTTCTGCACTTGCCCTAACTGCAGCCTTTATGTTTTCCTCCCTATCCACCTCTCTTTGGGGATTGCAGCTGGTTGATAGTTTCCCTTTATAATGGCACCACTTCTTTTGGACAGATTGTTATTTACTCAGCTGCCATTTTTCTGCAGTGTGGAGCTGGACCATGTAAGAAAGATTGCTTCATGGAGCATTGCAATTTAATTGTGGGCTTTAATGTTTGCTTTATGACCAGCCTAATTCCTCTGTAACCTTGGAGTCCACTGTGACTCTGCATTGTTTTTGTGCTCCATCCCGGCCCAGGACTCCTTAGCACCTACCCTTTCTCGATCTCCTATTTAAGACAGCTTATTTACACAAATGCAGCTGATTTTTATTTTTTATTTTAGTTGTTTGTCCTCATATGGCAGCAAAAGAAGGTATGGACAGCTGGCTTTGAACATTGGAACTCATTCCTTCTCTGGTTTACTTGAGATGGACATAACTTCATTCTTCATATAATTTTCAGCAACAATTTAATTTGAGTGGAGATTGGGGTTCAGTGCTATTATTCTCTTTTTCTTTCTTTCTTCCAGAGTAAAGTAGGTGGTAATATTATACTTTCCCAATTTGCTGGGCCGATTCACAGGCACTCTGGTTGCATTATTTACAACCTGTTTCGATTTATATGATGTGTGATTGCTATTGTTGACTTGTCCCAGGCCAGTACCCCTTCTTTGATTGAGGTCAAACTGGGAGGCCATGTTATGTTTTCTTATTACGGTCAGCCTTTTCATTCATCTCTATTGGGTCCTCTTTGGAGTGACCTTTGTCTAAATATTGATTCTTTATATGTATATAGTTCACTATTGTTATGTTACTGTTGGACTGTTACTGACTTAATTGGTAATAGTTCTACTGTTGGGCAACATTTTCTTATTTTATACCGGATTTTATCATTTTGTAACTGTACAGCAGCACTTTAAACTTTTGTGTGTTTTTCCATAGGGATTTTTATTACTTACTTGTAACAGTCAGGGCCATTGGTATGTTTTCTTGTGGCTTTCATTCTTACTTTACTTTTCTTGAGCCTTGTAGTTTATTCTTTTCTTACTACACTAGAAATATGACATCCATGCTTTATTTTCCTCTGTTCCTTTAAACATGCCAACCTTTAACTATAATGTAATAACCTGAAACACCAAAGGCACCCAGACACCAGAACAGTGTTGTATGGTCCTCTGCCATTTAACATCCTTTGGGGTGCTAAATGCACTACTCCAAGAGAACCACACTAAACAACATGATGGGAATTTATTTGACCTGTCTCGTACAAGCATTTGCAGTTGGGAATAGTAACAGAAGGTTGGGGGTGGCAGTTTTAGTAGCTTGGCCTCTCCCATTCCAAGCCGCCATTGTTATAAGTGGTGACCCTGAAAGTGGATACCTTATTGTGAAGAGCACTCTTGGACATCAAAAGGTACTAACTGCATGTGTATATGGCCTAGATTTTGATAGCCCTATATTTTTTGTTAATTTGTTATCTCTCCTTATTTCATACAAGGACTCCTTGCTGATTCTTGTGGGGGACTGGAATTTGGTGCAGGTCTCTACCTTAGATAGGGCCCTGGCTAGCATGATTGGTCTCTCCCCTTCTCAATGGGATCTGGCAGATCTTAAAGATTCATTGGGCCCCATGGAACCATGGAGGGTGTTGCAACCCTCACATAAGTGCTTCATGTTTCACTCCTCGGTCCATGATTCCCACTCAAGGTTGGATTTTTTCTGATTTCTCTAGATGGGGTGGGTAGTTGTGAAGTGGAAGCCCAAGCTGTTTCAGATCATGCCCCAATAGTATTATCAGTTAATCCCTCACTTCCATATGATCAGGATAAAATTTGGAGACTCAATAATCATTTGTTAAAAGATCTTGAATATTTTTACTCTATTCAAGGCTATGCAGACTTTTTTCTTCCACCATAATACGGGCTCAGTTATTACACATTCAGTTTTGTGGGGGCTTATAAAGCCACTGCTTGTGGGAACTTATTAGATTGGCCACCATGTGTGAATGTAAGAAATTGCAATATAGTTCCCAACTTTTGAATAAAATACAGCAACTGGAAAATGACATTTCTCCTCCTCTTCTGGAAAAAGTGGCAGGCTCTTATCATAGCTCAAAAACAGTGTGCAGATCTCTTTAGAGAGAATGCAGAATATGCTGTTTTTAGAGCAAAACTGTCATATGTAGACCAGGGGGAGAAAGCCAGTACACTTTTAGCCTTATGGCTTAAACAGCAAGAAGCAGATAGATTTATACCCTGCATCTGAAGGTCCCATGGCTCCTCCTCTTACATGCATCCTAAAGGTGTGGCAAGTTGTTTCAGCACTTATTATGCAGACCTTTACGCCGCAGAGTCCCCTATTTCTAGAGATCAGATTAAAACTTTATTAACAAGGGCTCAGCTGCCTCAGCTTCGAGAGGACCAAAAGGATTTACTTTGAAAACCTATAGCTATAGAAGAGGTGGTTCAGGCAATTGGCTCTCTTTCATATAACAAAGCTCCAGGTCCTGATGGCTTTACACCCAATTTCTACAAGGCTTTGAAAGATAAGTTAGCTCCCTAACTTGGAATTGAAGGAAGAGTCATGGTTGCAGGAACAGGAGCTGTACACTGACCTGCTGAGGAGTAGTAGGCACCGCAAGAAGCTGAGGAGACTCTTTGCTTTTTAACAAAAGATATTCTACCATTGCCACAATAGTTTTATTACCTCAGTCTTTTCCAGACGATCTAGTACTACTAGATATGTGTGGTCTTTTGTCTCCACTCTGCTTTCTCTTTCAGTAGATGAAGAGTCCTAGTGTGGGGGAGCCCACCCCCTACCTGAAAAGGAATAAAGCACCAAACCTTGCAAAGGCCCAAGGGAGCTCCAGTGGAAACAATTGAGCCACATCTTCCTACAAGAGATTCATCCTTGTATAAATAACAACCCACTTAACTTTAGCAGTAGTCCAAGGATTAAAAGTCTCTAATCTTTTTCCTTTTTTTTTCTATTATCTCTTTTTTCGCCTGCACTTTTTAGACTCCACACATTTTAAAACTTTATAGACTCCTGACAATAGTAGCAGCAAAGTTTTTATAGTGTTTAAATTGTGCTCTAGTGCATGATCACATCTGCTCTCATTATTTGGCAGCTATTGGCAGCTAAATTACCTTCCAGCAATTAACATATATTTCCCTTCTCGCTTTTATAATATTAATTACTAAGTATGATTTTTTGAATAACTTGATTGCTAAATTTCATGTGTATATGCATCACATTACTTACCTACCAGATGTGCAAAAACTGAACAGGTTATTCCCTGTTAAAAACACATAGTTCTGAGATAAATCACCATTGTTATCATACCTACAGAGGCACAGCTTGTGAGGTGGAGTTGCTTGGAAAGTTCCCTTTTTTTTAAATATCTTTTATATGTCTCGGCTGCACTTATGGAGTAAGTTAAAAATTAATTGTTCTTGTTTATTCAATATATATTTCCTTTTGGCTGTTCATGCATTTGTTTAAGTTTCAAGCTAGCCTGCAACTGCTTTAGCCTACCTGTAGTTTAGATATTTAGTTTTTCTTCCTTTTATCATTATTCTTATAGTAAAATTAGCTTATTTTTCTACTATTCCCTCATTCATCCCTTTTGCTTTGTTTTTTAAAACTTTTTCACATTATTTTTTTTAAATCTTTCCTAGTTGCTATTCTATTTTTTCTTCTCTCTTAATAAAGCTCCATCCTACTGCAGTCAAACTTGAATTTGGGGTTTTGTCTCATTTTGATGGAACACAACAGACATTATGCTGACTGTGGGACCCCAATCTGGATTCAGTCATTGGGGGACTTGAGCAGCAAGCAAATTTCTACATCTTCAGTACTAGAAGATCCTTTTCAAAATCTGCATCAACCATCCAGACATTGCTGAATAAGCACTCAGCTATTGGTCTTATTCACTGCATCATTTGGGTTATCATGGTCTATCCTCTTTGTTTGGATCCATTATATGGGAAAGAAGACCTATTTTTCTGCTTAGTCTCTATAGTCTACCATCAATCTCTAGAGATCCAGCTACAAGTTTACACTTCAGCTAGAATGGACCATTCTGTATGATTGATAGTTGATCTCTGGTTTTGAGGTTCCTTCTAATGGGCAATATATTACTTAACTTGCTTATTTATCTCATATTTATTTACACTGCTCTAAAAGTTATTTTGTATTAACTTCACTACTAGTTTTAGGCTTAAGTCATCTATTGCAGCTGGTTACAAGTATGAATATAAGAAGTGGTGAAATACCAAGCCCAGTGGCACTGAGGGTTGAGGCGCTGGATGGCACACCTCATGCTATGCTGGAGATTCATGCTTGGGAATGGACTCGGGTGCTGGGGGTTGGCAGGGGAGGGTTGAGGACTGAGCTCTCATGTGTAGCTCTTCTCCCCAGACAAAAGTGATGGGTTGGCCTAGTAAGCCAGGGGCCCCAGTGGAGACTGGGGGCACTGAAGCAAGCCAGGCAGCATGTATTAGTGTGGCTGATGCAAGCAGGGTTGCCATGTGCCTGAGCATCAGTGCATGCCCACGCATGGGTGAGTAACCACAGAACACAGAAAAACCTGGTCCTGGAGGTAGACAATGGCACCAACCCTCATGCCCACTGCTGGGTCTGACCTAGCTGACCTTCAGAGTTCCTCCACCAGGGGCCCATGCCCACAGCTGGAGTCTATGTGTGCAAGTGTGCCCAATGTAGGAGGGGTGGCCCCACCCCAGATTGGTCAAGTTGTGGGTGGAAGCTGCGAGGCAGGGAAGAGAAAAGAGGAAGGTTCGGTCAGGAGGGACTTCAGGTGGGGCAGTACTCAGTTGGATGCCTGAGGGAGGCTTCCAGGACCTCGACCAGGAGGGAAAAAGAATTGAAAGAAACATAAGTGGTAAAATACTGAGTGGAGGCTGACAGATTGGAAGATAAAGGGTTACAAATAGGCATGCTAATAAAAATAGATGTATATTTGAGGGTGATCTCATTATAGTCTGTCAATTTCAACCCCAGTTGATAATAAACCCTTATATGCTGACACTGTGAAGACTAAAGGGCGATGTTCTAAGAAGGTGAGAATAAGGGTAGAGGAAAGTATCTTGGTAGCAGCAACCACTCTAGAAAATCAGGACTTAGAAGTAAAGGAACCATTAGACACAAAAGCCCAGATGAATAATGTCAAGACTCCAGAGCATGTAAATAAGAATAAAGGCTCAGACTGTAGGGAAAAGATTAAAGGGCAAGAAACAGGAAAAATAAATCTACAATGAGGGAAACTATTTACTGATTTCTTCCCTCTGGCTCCTAACAGTAAATCTTCATCCATACTCCCCCTCACATTACGAGAAGGAAATTTCAGACTCTCTCCAATAGTTCTAGCAAAACCCTCAGAACTAAATGAAACCAAACTAGAATTATTTAGTGCCCTTGAATTATCAAAAAAAAAAACACATGCAAATTACTTATCAGATCTCCAAATTTTGAACGCTCAGACATCTGTAATGTTACAAATAGTGTTCAGTTACTCAATGCAGTTACTGAGCAGTGTGATAAAGAAGTTGAACAAATCAAGTTAGATTTAGCATGATTTAAACAATTTTCAGGGAAAGTGTCAGCGTACACATTAAAAGCTTTGGTGTATCCAAACAAGATTGATATGCTTCAAAATCAAGTCCAAACACAAATTGACAACCTGGACAAAAAATCTATCATCTTGAATTGAGGACATTAAAATAGAAGCCTTTATTTTCCCTATAATAATCCCAGATACTCTCACTGAGAAGAAAAACATCAAGAGAGGAACCCAAAATTCCAGAAAATTCAAAAAGAAAAAGAAAAATAAAGGAAAGGGGCCACTAGCCAACAGCCTGTAATTAATATTATACAGGACCGGAATTCTTCCAGGAACTATTTAGATAAAAGGGAAATCCTTTATAACAATAATGTTTTAACTGAGAAGGTTGTTTTTCCTCTCTCTCTGGCTCCAGGAGATCCCTATTGTCAAATTTCAGAAACTCATCTTGGCCACATTGACCATATAAAACAATCTAATTCACACGGCTTCCAGGAGACGGATGACTGTAATGCCCTTTCTTCTATCTGCTCCCTGCAGCAGCACTATTCATAAAAATGTAGATCTGGACGAAGACAACCAAGTGTATTATTCTGAAATATGATTAACAGGAGATAAAACAATTTTAAGAATAGAAGGTCTCTACTCAAAAGAGAATCGAAACAATATGACTTTGAAAAAACTTATTGTCCACTTATTTCAAGTTGAACTTGGGGTAAGTTATAGAGACACATTTTTTTCCACCTCTTGTTTACTGTTTGATTAAAATAATGGGCTATGCCATGCAAGTTTTTGGCTACCAAAGTAGACAATTAGGCCTCTAGATCCATTTACTAATTATGTGGTGCAAACTTGGCAAAATATTCCTAGGTGCCACTCAGTACTCAAATGCCTTAAAATCTGAGACATTAATTTATGCCTTACAACTGTACTGCTGGAATTTACCTACTGAAACCCCAGTACAGGATTCACTCATTAATGTTCTATCACTGTTTGGGGTAGATCACTTGGAAAAAGAAGGCCCAGAGTGGGATATTCAGACTGCGCCAGGCTGTGGCGCAAGCCTGGGTGCAGCGCAACTGGGATTTGCCAGGACACTGACAGGGTGATATTCAATGGTGCTGTGCCATGGCTCAGCATCAATAAATATTGCTCTGTGGCCACCCACATTGTACATGGCACAGTGGCACTGCACCATCGCAAGTGGCCAGAGAGGGCAGGGGGATGCGCTAGCACAAGTGCCATTGCACTAGGCACAGCAACTGTGATATTTAAGAGGGCACATGCAAATGAGGCCATAATGCATGCAAGTGCGCTGATCCCTGGTGACTTGCACCTGGCACCCTGCCAGGCTGCAGCCATTGGGGACTGACACCCCCTGCACTAGCAGCAAAGTTCCCCACTTCCTAATCATGGGCATATGTATTGGAAATGTAAGTCCTATATCCCTATTTATAATCACAATAAAAAAAACCCTAATTGGGGAAATTGGTTCAATATATCATGTCTAAAGGAAAAAAGGACTCTAAAGTGTATAGTGAATCTAGTAAAATACCATCTAAATAGAAGCAATTTTAATCTGCTATCCAAATTTAGGAAGACATACAAGAACTTTAAAAAAATAATAATAATTGAATTTAGGGACAAACAATCGACCAAGATGCTACAGATTATAGAAAGCAAGGACCAGTAAGAATTTTGGCACATGGTTAACACAGAAACATAGAAGTTGATGGCAGATAAGGATTGCAAGGCCCATCCAGTCAGCCCATTTCTTTTTCTAACTTATGAATGTGCCATTGACCTTTGCGCTGTCAGTGGCCTATCTATTCATAGTCATCTGTTTTGCTCCCTTATGCCTATCCCATGCCTGTCTGAAGCCCTGCACTGTATTCATATACACCACTTTCTGAGGTAGGCCATTCCATGCAGCCATCACCCTTTCTGTGAAAAAGAACTTCCTCACATTACCCCTTAATCGGCCTCCCTCTAATCTCATGCTGTGTCCTCTTGTCCTGCTGTTTTTCTTATATTGAAACATGTTTGACTCTTTCACCTTGTTAATGCCTTTAAGGTGTTTGAATGTTTCAATCATATCACCTTTCTCCCTCCTTTGCTCTAGGGTATACATAATGAGCTCAGTTAATCTGCCCTCATATGTTTTCTGATGCAGTCCCTGCAATATTTAGGTTGCCCTTCTCTGGGCTGCCTCATTTTGGTTAATGTCCTTGTGAAGGTGTGGCCTCCAGTACTGCACACAGTACTCCTGATGGGGCCTAACCAGTGTCTTGTAAAGAGGGATTATTACCTCCCTCTTCTGACTTGTGATACCCTTACTAATACACCTCGACATGCTTCTAGCCTTACCTACTGCTTTAGTGGTCTGCTTGGATGATTTCAGGTCACCAGTGATGATGACGCCCTAGTCTCTTTCTTTCCTTGTGACGGCCAGTAACTCCCCTGCCAGAGCCTAAAGATGGCTTCAGGATTTCTCTTCCCTATGTGCATGATCTTGCACTTCTTTGAATTAAACTCCAGTTGCCACTCTTCCGAACATTTTGCTAGTTGGTTGCCAAAGACTCAAAGCCCATTCAATCGGCTCTATTAGCCTTGATCCCTAAGGATGTATGGCTAGCATACTACCAATACTTATTTTACAATCAATGTTCTGCAGTATCCACAGTATTACTTCTTCTCTCCCTTGAATAGAAAATGTTCCTCTTTAATTATTGATCCTCTTGAAGAAGCAGAAGCCTTTTCTAACCTTGCCAACAACAAGGCACATAGGCCTGTTACTATTCCTGTTGAATAGCTTGATAAGTATTTCAATATATTTCTTAAAAATAATTATATTACAACATTGTAAAAAGTTAACACAATTATCCCACTACATAAAAAAGTCTCTTCACTTGATCCCCTAGATTATTGTTCTATTAGTCTCCTAGACAATGTTTCTAAAATATTTTAAAAAATATTAAGTAAAAAACTGACATAATTGGTTAACAGTAAAAATCTGATTTCAACAGTACCGGCAGAGTTTTGATGCCATTTGTTTGCAGTTGACCATTTATTCTGTCTTGTACATATGTTAGAAAGATATTTACAGATCAAAAAAATGAAATTTTATTCCCAAATTATGGACTCTATATCTGCATTTGATTCCATAAATCATAATATATTATGGGATAACCTAAGTTACAAGGACATAGATGACTTCCTTCTAAATCCAATCCAGTTATTAAACACTGCTACTTACACAATGGTAAGATATAATATTGAAGGCAATACAACTGAGCCATTTTCCTTCACCAGAGGAGTGAAACAAGAATATTTATTATCTCTAACCCTTTCTAATTTATATAGAAATGATTTAATAGACTTTAATTATAATAAACTATATGATCCTCCTAAGATTAATGGGTCACCTTGTATCACATTAGCATTTGCAGATGATTTTGTTTTTATTTTCTCTAACAAAAAAATAGGCTTAAAAGAAAAATTGACACCTTTAATGAAAAATTTAAAATACTGGATCTCAGAATAAACTGAAACAGAACAAAGATAATAATTTTGGGCTCTAATAGTTCCAGCACTACTTTTTTCTTAGCTAAGCAGAATATAGAAATAGTAAAAGAATAATATTACTTGAGGATCAAAATAATAGCAAATACAAATTGGAATCAGCACCATAAAACTCAAATTACAAAAGCCAAACAAATTGCAAAGGTGATTTTAAAATTCAACTATAAATTTGGAGGATTTTCCATAAGAACAGCATTACAAGCAGTAGATATTTGATAGAATATTGCTGATCGGAGCAGATGATGTTCATCTGAGTTCTGAGACAGTCTAACTCCCGGTGACTTCAACAAAATGAAGAGCACACTTTTTTTAAACCCATTTATTTTATTTACAAAATTTCATTCTTGATGCTGTTTTCCATTTCTGCAAGCACTTATGTTACAGTCCGAGACCATTTGGGGAACAATATAGGGGGAAAAAAGTAAACAATGCAGATTTCCTGCCAGTAATTTGAATACCTTGAAACAACAACTACTACTCCATCTGTTGGCATCTGAATTAAGTACAGCAAATTATGACCAGGTTTGATCTTGATAGACATCTTATACATTAACAGAGTTGTCACAGTCATTGATGCATAAACTGATCCTATATACACCTACATCTCTGCTGGTTGATTTGCAGTGTGTCTTTCTCAAATCCCAATAGAGTGTATTGATGTAAAACTGCCCATCACATAATTGGATTTACCAACACTGAATTAACACCATAAGCAGCTCAGTTTAAGTATTCCCACAAACTATACAGAAACCATATAGCTATCTTTTCTTACCTTATGTCAGAATATCTTGTATCCATGCTGAAAGTGTCCAAGGCTGAGGGAGGAAAGTAACATGAAAAAAGACCTTGAGACAAAGTTAGAGATGGGCGAAATTGGAAAATTTCATTCTGCAAAATATTTCACGAAATTCGCCAATTTCACAAAATTTTTCATGGGTGTGAAATGCAAAATTCAGCCAGCAAAATGTGGAATTGTGCCTGCAAAATGCAGAATGTTGCTGGTAAAATGTGGAATTTCACCAACTGGGTGCAAAATTCCACCATTTGCAGGTGAAATTCCGCATTTCGCTGGCAAAATTCTGCATTTTGCTGGTGGAATTTTGCATTTCACATCCACTAAAATATTATGCAAAATGCATGAATTTCACAAAATATTTTGAAGGGTGAAATTCATGATTTTGCTGCAATTTTGCTGGTGAAATTAAATTTGGCTGCATCTGTAGATAAGGTGGACAGCACGTTAGAAGAAGCTACTTGTTCTGAGGCAAAAAAATCAAACACACAACAGCATCTCACTTTTAAACATTTTGACATCATAATGCAAGAGATAGCAAGTATGAAAATTACATTAAATAATGTGTCTGAGGATATCAAGGAAGTTAACGGCAAGATGGCTCAAGAAAAAACAAGAATATCTGCTGCTGAAGCAAGAGTCAGTAGCATAGAGGATAGATTAAACAAAGAGCTTGCTGGGAGGGTTGTGAAAAACAGAAAGATTTTGTTTGAAGTTTTGAAGTCTATTGCAGGAATAACTCAATTGAACAAGCTCATTCACAAGGAGGTCCTGAGGACATGTAACAGGTAAATATATAGACAAGACAAATTATATACAACCAGTCAAATTCCAAGGATAAAGTATAAGATACATATAAAAAAAGCACACAAAAAATGTAGCAAATGTACAACCTGATAATTGAACATACCGACTGCATTGTAGTAAGAAGGGTTAGCACCATTCAAGAATATGGAAATGAGTGCATATGAAATGAGATAAAAGAGAAGAATGTGAGAATGACAGTTGATGAAGGTCCAGGAAAAGGGAGAATGCAGTGTTCAGATAGCAAGATGTGAATTGATCAGTGCGGCGAAGATAAGGAGGGGGAAAGAAACATTGAGTATGCAGAAGGAATAGCTAGAGGAAGGGGGTATTAATTGTGAGACAGTGGTCAAAGAAGACTAGCTGCAGCAACATGTGTATTTCAATTTGGATGCAGCTTAGGTTTTAAAGGAGGTGATAGAGACTAGGCTGGAGAATTTGAATACAGACTGAAGCTGATTCCAGGCAGCAGGGAGGGCACAAGAGATGGAATGTTTACCAAAAAGAGGTACGAGTCCTAGGCACCTCTAAGAGGATAAGGTTAGACTTCCTAAGGGAATAAAAACTGTGGGAGATGCGAACAAACGAGGACAATTTTTCTGGGAATTTGTTCAATAGATTTTAAAGTTGATAGCCAAAGTGGAAGATTTAGAGAGTAGAAGCAGACAAAATAACTTAAGAGTCTTTGGCCTCAAAGAAGGGTCTGACGGATCAGATCCCATTGAATTTACAAATAGACTTCTTACTACAATTGCTGGACTCTCTTCAAGTGCTAGCAGATACTTCATAGAGAGATCTCACAGGTCTTTGAAACTGAAGCCCAGTAACAATGAAAAAAAAATGAGATCCTTTGTATTTTGTTTCCAAGACTTTCAGCAAAAAGCGTACATTCAAAGAGCTTGAAGGAATTCAACTTCTATCACATTTGAAGGGGTGTTCTTAAACTATTCAATGACTTACCACCTGAGATTATACATAAATGAGATGCCTTCTTCCCAATCACAAGAAAGCTATGAGAAGCAGGTTTCAAATATGGTCTGTTGTACCCCACCAGACTGAGTATCTGGGCACCTGAGGGCACCAAGGAGTATAATAGGTTTGAGGCTGCAAAACAGGGTCTTCAGAAGGACTTTCAAAGTTTATTTGGCAGTTTTTGCTTCCAGGACTGAATGGCTACATTACTTTGAAATAATGAGTGGGCTGGCTTGTGTGTGTGTGAATTAGAGAGAAGACCATTAAAGGTATGGGGCAGTGGAGTTTGAACCTTGGTCTGGGGTGCAGTACTTGCCTGAACCATACCTCACAGAAAAGCTTTTCTAGAAAAATACACAGAGCAATATCTCTTTATAGTTATCTAGTGTTGGGTGGTGTGGTTCTATATCAGACAACCAAACACAATATTCAGCAAACTATAAATATTAACTAAGTTTGAATAAGGTGTGCAACCCAAATAAATTAACTAACCTAAGATGGTTTGCTATGTGGCACAGGAAGTGCCAACTAGAAATCACTGGGGCCCCTGAGTAAGTAAATCACTTTAGCAGATTTTACTTTATGTCACTTAAACCGAAGCAGTTCATACCTCAGAAGAAATCAGACTCAGATACTGCTAGTTAGGTTATGCTGGGGTTTCTACCATTGCTGACACTTTAGTCTGATGCAGTAGGGTTACTTTCTTTAGAAAATGAATAGTTTGGTGGCATTCACTTTCTCATGTGCTTTATTTAAATGAATATGACTAGGCAACTCAGCTTTGATAGGATACTACTTGTGGTCTGTGAAAGAACAACATTACCCATGGGAAGTTATTGTATGCTGATTAATTGAATGTTTTTGTGTGGTGTGGTTGGTGTGGTGCACTCCCTCAGACCTATGGTTTGAGCTTCGCTACATACCAAGGGTTAATTGGGGTTTTCTCAAGAAAAGGCACCACTTCTAATTCACCTAATTTTTAATTTGTGGCCATTTTGTTTTGTTTTTCACTTACCTATTTAAACTTCTAACTGCCAGATGCAGCATTCCAGAATCTAACTCATGAGCCAGACCATGATCAGCGTAGAACCATCATCCTGCTGCCTAGGTGGAGGATAGTTATGATGCAACAACGTGCAGCAAAGGAGCATGGGAATAACAGCCTCCAAAGATGGTGGTAGACTGCAGCACAAATGGAAGCTTCTATGGATCGACAATGAAAAACTCATATAAATGATACTGCTATCCTTTTCTAAAGGATTATCTGACTGGGAACTATGCCTAGCTTAAGATGTCAGTTCAGCAGTCTATTCATGAATTGTCTCAAATGGCAAAAATGGCTCAAAACAGCTAACTGAATGGGGTAAAATATTTTCATTTAAGCTGAGCACAACATAATTGGCAGCCAGCTAACTTAGTCCTATGGACATATAATTTATATCATTTGAGTGCCTGATACTGTTTGCAAATATGGATTTTCTTCTTTACTTCTCGACTGTGAATGAGATCACTTTAACTGAAATGTGGGCATTTACTGATGGGTATATTATATGTTAAAGGGAACAGATTTCATGGCTGGTATTAGATAACTATACGACTGTAGGTAACAATCTACACAATTTTGGTTGGAGGATGGAGTATGTACTAGAAGGCTTTGGAGAAGCGACAAAAGATACTAACATAGTTTTATTATGCAAGCAGTTGGAGGAAATGAGATTGAGGGGGAAACAATACCCTCAATACAAAGGACAGGTTAAAGTATATTGGTCTGTATTTAAATGGCTCTCTGTGTGAAGAGCTAAAAGCTGATTTAGTTTAATCTCTCAACACTATAATTCATTAGTGCATTGCCAAACATCATTTCCTCACTTTTTCACTGCATGCAAATGGAATACCTCATAGTAATGCTCTGCTCATTATAAGGGTGTACAGCTAGCAGCTATGGTAAACAATAGTAGTTCTTGGTTGTGATATCTGCAAAGCAGGAGCAGACATTTGGAAAATTCATCTGTCCTTCCCTCTGTCGGCACTGTTCAGTCATAAATGACCCTGATTAAACCACTCCATTTGATCTGGCAGCTAAAAGTTCATTGTAGTCATTAATCTATTTGACCCATACTACAATTACACCTAAGGGAAGGGAAAGGGAAAATTTTAAAAAAGGGTCCTGCTCTATTTATTAGTTTGGAAATGTACTGTTGTTAATGTTCTCACTTATCTTTTATTAACATTTAGATTACTGCTAGGAGGTCTTTAAGCTTGTGTTGTACCTCACTTCACAACATTTGGAGATAGACAGGGAGGGGGTGGTGGGGAAAAACAGAAATCAGAATAAAACAAAACTTTTTTTTGGTGTGTCTTCTACCCCACTGGGGAAAAAATTTCTTTGTACATAATATTATATTTTATTGCTCTTTAGTTCTCTTCTTTAAAATTTTCTCTCCAACTTCTTACTTGTATTACCACCTTAGATTTCACACATCTTTTACACATATGTGACAAAGAGATAGATGGGATTATTATAAATATAACTGTTTTATACATAATTGTGAGGGCTAGTCATACATTCATGTGCGTTGGAGATGGCTATTGCGAATAGTTTCACCATGATTTCATGGAATGTGAAGAGGCTAAAGCACAAGCTTAAGTGATATTCTGTCCTTAGGCACCTTAAGACACTGAGGCCCGGATATTCAAACTGCGCCATTCTGAGGTGCAAGCCCTTGCACTGCTCAAAATAGTTGCGCAGGGGTGTGGCTGGGGTGATATTCAAAGGAGTTAAGCTGTTGAGCAACTCCTTTGAATCACCACCAACTACAAGAAACTGTGCATGGCGCATGGTGAACTATTGCCACAAGTTGTCAGAGTTGAGCATTAAACTTGCGGTGGCGCAAGTACCATTGCGCCATGCTCAAATTTCTGATATTCAAAAGGTGACATGCAAATGGGGCCATAATTCATGCAAGGCTCGGGGGGGACATTTGCATCTGATTATGGCCCCGTTTGCAAGCCATTAGCATGTAGGTGCGCCGATCCCTGAGGACTTGCGCCTGGCCGCCCTGCCAGGCAGCAGCCGTCGGGGACCGAAGCACCCTGCAGCCCGATCGCGGGCACAATGTGAAAACAAGTCCCCCCCCCGCCCACACATCTCCCAATGCCCAATCACGGGCAGAACATATCCAACAACCCCCCCACACATCTCCCAATGCCCGATCGCGGGCAGAACGTATCATGACAACCCCCGCCCACATCTCCCAATGCCCGATCGCGGGCAGAGCGTGGAACAACCCCGTGCCAGATCACGGGCAGAATGTAAAGACCCCCAACCGAATATCTCCCTGGTGGTCCAGTGGACGTAATGCCCGATCGAGGGCAGAATGTCAGTGACAACCCCCAACATCTCCTGGTGTCTAGTGTCCCCCCACCCACCACCCACGAAGCCCCACCACCCGCTCCCCGGCGGCGGCGGCGGCAGCATCCCACCCGCCTGCGTTCCGCTGCCCGCACTGACTGTCCGGTAGGGCTGCACGCCCATTGGTGCAGAGCTAGAGCCAATGGGCGTGCAGCCTATACCGTACATGACAGTCCAGATTTGTGAATGGTTCATTCACAAATCTGGACTGTCATGTATAATGAGCTACATGCCCATGGCTCTAGCTCTGCCAATGGGCATACCCTGAACGATCAGTGTCAGCGTGGGCGGCGGCGAGTGGGATGCTACCGCCCCGGCTGCGGGGGAGGCGGTGGTGGGGCTTCATGGGTGGGTGGGGTGGGGGACACTAGACACCAGGAAGATGTTTGGGGGTTGTCACTGGACATTCTGCCCGCGATCGGGCATTACGATCCACTGGACCACCAGGGAGATATTCGGTTGGGGTGGTCTTTTACATTCTGCCCACGATCGGGCACTGAGGGTTGTTCACATTCTGCCCATGATCGGGCATTGGGAGCTGTTTGGGGGTTGTTTTTATGTTCTGCCCGCGATCGACATGGGAGATATTTGTGGGGGAGGGTTGTTTTCGTTCTGCCCGCGATCGGGCTGGTGGGGGCACAGGGACTGAGTTGAGGGCCAGCCACGGGTGGCAGCTGCTGTGTTGTGCTCTGCAATGCAGCAGCTCACCTGTGTGGCCCTCAACTGATCCTTTTTTGGCTCAAAGTTGTGCAGGCGCAGGTTGGGGTTGCGCCTGCACAACTCTATTTCCGACTGAATATCGAGGTTGCGCAGTTTATGCATGGTTCCTCCCGTCCTGTTGAGCATGCATTCATTTGCATTAAGCTGTTGCTCAATCTGTTTCAGTGGCGCAACTGCCTCCTGCTGAATATCGCAGAATGGAGCAATGTAGGACTTGCGCATGCAAGAACCCTGTTATGATGGCATGCACCCTTTGAATATCTGGGCCTGAATGTTTACTTTGCTTTTTTACAAGAAACTCACCCTAAGACAGATCATTATAACTTCTTGAGAAGGGAATGGGCAGGACCAGTATTTGGGGCTGGTAACAACTCTAAACAAGCATTTGTCAATGCTGAATGTTTGCTTGCTGGTATTAGCATTGGAAATGCAGGAGTTAGACAGATGCAGAATAGGAATGGCAGTAAAGTATTGAACTTCATGCCAACCCAACCTCCATCCTGTAGAGATGGAGAGGCATTGGGGTAAGTGTTTGGTTCTTCACCCATTATGTTGATACTATATCACCTCACCTTATTCTGCAGACACCGACATGTATTGAGGCGTGCCTTGGGATGTTTGGCTTTACAGTCACCCCATTCCATAAGGATATATGCTGAAATGGGTGCAGCATAGGAGAATGGGGCGAACTCTGGGGCCAAAGAGTCCAAGCTACACCTCAATGCCTGTCATTGGCTGGAGGGTGGAGGTGGGATGGCATGAGCAGTTCAGTCGGCAATCCAAAGGCACACCACAATACCTGTCAGTTTGTACAGGGTGGGACATTATGGTTAGAACCCTAATGCTCTGGACATTTGTTGGTATTTGCGTTACAAATTTTCAACATGGCCTTTTTGTGACCCCACCTCATGAAAGCATTTGGGACCTCTTCTCATGAAGATTGGCAGTGTGGTTTTGTGAATGTGTCCCGAACTTTGAGTTCCAACAGTGACCATGCCATTCTGCACCACATGTACAAAACCACGTTTCAGCCGGAATGTAAAAAATGACAGCTGTTCTGTTCATAAGGAGGTGTGGAATAATGGCAATGTTGAAAATCTGGAGTGAAAATATTGCAAATTTGGGAAGTTATGAGTGTACATGGAAACTGTGCAACGCATGCTCATAACACACTCATTTTATGGACTTTCATCATAAAATTTTCAACATAGGCATTTTAGGACCTCTGCTCATGAGCAGTGTTACTGTGATTTTCTTAATGTGTCCCGAACACTGATTTCCCACAGTGACCATGCTATTCTATGCCAGTGATGCAAAAACACATTTCAGCCAGGATGTGAAAAATGACAGCTGTACTGTTCAAAAGGAGGTGCAGAAAAATGACAATGTTGAAAATCTGGAGTGAAAATATTGCAAATTCATGAAGGTACGAGTCTGTATAGCAGCTGCACAATGCACATTTGTAAAACAGTCATTATTTTCAATTTTTTCCGCCAAATTTGCAACATAGGCTTTTTGAGAGCCCTCCCCATGAACACTAGCACTGTCATTTCGTTAATCGTTCCCGAAAGGAGAATCCGTGAAGAGACCACAAAATCACCTTTCTGGACTAAATAATGCCATGGCAGTGGCTGAATTCATGAGTAGGGGTCCCAATAACCCCATGTTGAAAATGTGGTGCCGAAATTCCCCAAAATGCTTGAGATATGCACCAAAGTTGAAAAAACTCTATTTATGCCATTGTACAGCTTGCTGGCATTTCTTCAGTTCGCAGTTGGCTTTGAAGAGTGCAGATGTGTTCCCAGTCCACTGAAGACCTTCACACCGGGCTCTGGAGGTAAGTATGGGGTGAGGGTGGTGTGGGTAGGCAGGGTGCACAGAGGGTGGGCGCTGGTTTGGGGAGGGGCCACCGGACTCAACGAGGGACTGTTTTCTGTTTTACAGGTTAAACAGAAAAAAAAAACATTGTGGGACTTTTTTTTTAACAGTGACATTTGGCACACTGGGGTGGGCTCCCAACATGCCACCCTAGTGTTTTTCTTTGGGGCAGTAGCTGATGGGGGATTGGGCACCCCCGTTGGCACATACCAAGGGTGGGGCAAGAGTCAAGGGGGATTGGGCACCCCGCTTGGAAAAAAATAAAGTTTTTTTGGTGGGGGACATAATGCCAATGGGGAGTGGACTCCCCCATCAGTAAATTAAACTGGGAAGGGGAGACTGAAGCCGATGGAGATTAGGGCTCCCGTCAGCAAACAAAGGATGTTTTGGAGGAGGTGCATGATGCCAATGGGGATTGTGCACCCCCGCTGCTCTGGGAGCTGCTAATATTGTTTGTAAACATGGTGGCTGCTTGCCGCTGCATTTACAAATAATATTATACTAGGCAAGGTAATGTCTGCAATGATGGTTCACTACCTCATTGCAGCGGAATGCTTGATGCTGCAACAACGAGGCAGCCCCTGATTGCTGAGGCGAAAACCTAAGTCGGTGACACTTTGGAAGCAGTGCCATCAGCACACTGTGCCTCCATTGATCCACCAGTGCCAAGCCCCCAATTCCAATGCCTCCATTGGCTGCCACAGTGCCACACCTCCACAACCCACTTCTCTTCTATGCTGCCACACAATGTTTCTTGAGCATGCATGCAAGCAAACACAAAAAGTGGGAGTGTTAATTCTGATTAATAGGGCAGTAGACTTTAAGATATCCATATAGACAGCTGACAGAGGGGGACATTTCTTAATAATACAGGGATGGGTTGGAGAAATGATTCTCACTCTTGTAAACATATATGGCCCCACTGCACCAAATCACTAAATCTTCAATACCATATAGAACAAATTTAATAACTTACCCTCTACTACACTGATAATAGCTGGGGATATTAATGCTGTGTTAGATCCAACATTGGATAGAACCAGATTTAGGCCTCGCAGATCCAAAGCTGATAAAGACCTATTAGATTTGATTTCTAACAACAATTTAATTGATATCAAGAGAATGTTACACATCAAACAAAGGAATTCTCATGTTGGTCGAGTTGCCGTCTGTCTGGTTCCAGGATTGACTACTTCTTTATTAACCAACTTTATTAACCAACATTTAATGAATAGAGTTAACTATTCAGAGATTAAGCCCTTAGTCATCTCTGACCATGCTGTAGTAAGATTATATTTTTCAGTATTACAAAGCTCCCAAAAGTCTAAAAGATGGAAAATAAATAATAGAATGATTAATAATCAAGAAAACATTACTGAAATTAGGTCCGAGATAACCAAATATTTGCAACTTAATAACCTGGAGGGAACCAAAAAGGGAATATTATGGGACTCCCTAAAGTGTTGGTTGAGGGGAACTCTAATAAGTATGTGTTTAGCCCATAAAAAATAAAGTCATCTAGCACAGGCTAGTTTATTACAGAAAATCAAAGAAATGGAATTACAACTAGCTACATATGATACTAGAGAATTTTGAGATAGATGGTCCAGATTTAAAGCAGAATATAATGACCTAAGCAGATTAGATGCAGAGTTTGCCATTAGGAAAGTCAAACTTAATTACACAGATACTGGGGTGAGGGCCTCCAAGATGCTAGCCATTAGACTTAAATGAAATGCAAGCTCCACATCCATCACTGCTATTAGATCACCCAAACGCAACAAAATAGTCCAGGACTTTAAAACATTAAATGAAGAATTTTATGAATGATATAAAAAGATATACGCACAGGCCAGTCAGGCAGATAATATCGCCTCTGTGGACTTTTACTTAGATATAAACATGCCTGGGGTGACACTAGAAAAAGCTGCTGGACTGGGGGCAGATATCTCTACCACAGAAATCTTGGAGACAGGGCATGGCCTGACCAGGCAGAAGATGGCAGCATAGTTCAGAATCTCTGCAGGAATGACTGCAGTCTAACCTCATCCAGCCTTCACCCAACCTTTCTTTGTTACCAACTCCTGTGACCATCCTGTAATCTTACTGCCTGATGCAGTTTGTAAGTCATTTTTCATCCATCATCTACTTATATTCAATTATTCTACAGTGTACTGCTGCATACTAGGCCTCATCCTTCAGCATTATGGCAGATCTCCAAGCACAGTAAAGCTCACTTGTTAAAGTGGAAGTAATGTTTTCTAAACTGGTGGCTGAGATTAATGATCTAAAAACCTCCACCCAACAGAATGAGACCACTCTTGAAACTTTTAGCCAGAAAATTGCATTTAATGAGAAAGCAATGGCCTGTAACACCACTACTATTCATGACCTCCAGGCTACTGTCCATAATCAAGATCGAACTATTAAATCCCTACAAGCCAAAACTGATGATACTGAAAATCGTACTTGTCACAATAATTTATGATTTTTTGGCTTCCCTGAAGATGTAGAATTAAAAGACACTATTGCGCTTTTATTACATGTGCTGCCTGCAATGCTTAAACTGCCTCCTGACCTAACGTTAATCATTGAGCGGTCTCCCCGCACTCTGGGTCCCAGGCCAACATCAGACCAGCAACCAAGACCTATCATTGCTCGCTTCTTGAATTATTCCCATTCAGAATTAATACTGAAATGAGCCAGAGAAATGGGGAAACTTCAGTGGCAAGAGTTTAATATTTCCATCTACAGAGACTTTTCAAAAGATTTAACCATCAGAAGTAAGGCCTACAATCCACTTAAACAAATCCTCCACCAAAGAAGCATTAAATATGCTCTATGTTTTCCCACGACACTATGCCTTTTCTCAGGCTTTTCCTTCAAGGATTTTGAAACCCCTGACACTGTAGCCAACTATCTGGAGGTCTCTCTCTGTAATCTTACCCTGGGAGGTTCAGCAGCAATTGGCAACACAAACACTGTTTTGGTATCCACACGGAGGGTGGACGACAAGGTACAGAAACATGGTGAAAGTGTTGCAGAACTCACAGCCCCAAGCAGCAATGCTACAACTGATTTGACCCCAAGGCAATCAACACGGCTGCAAGAGAAGCTTCTGTCGGGGCATTATTCTTCAAGACTTTCATGTTGTTTTAGTGAGGTTCCACCCCAAACACTACAAGCAGCAGCCTCTCACTTTCAAATCAACTCCTCTATTCCCTTGAGCAATAAGTTTGCTCTCTTGGAGGATGACATGCACTCCTCGCAGGAGGATCTTTCCCTGCAAATTTCAGATGAACATCCCTCTAATTTGGGCCTTGTGTCTCAGGAATGTATTTCTGCCTATACTTTATGGGCAGAAGTTGTTTCAAGTTCCCCCTTCAAATCTTTAGAACCACCCAAAAAGAAACGTAAGGCAAAGACCAAAAGCAAGAGCATCAATAGTCACAATTCTGCTAACAAATCTAAGGTACCATGAGCTTATATGGTCAGTAATATGGTAACATTTGCTATATCTTGGTAGATTTTGCTTCCAGGATATTTAAAGGTAGTGCCAGTACAATTTTTCTGCCTAGCTTCCCGCTCTATAGTCTATGCTACCTGGTTGCTTTCTCTCTCTGCAGGTGCAGAAAGCAAAGGCTATACATGGCAGTGTGATCAATTTACTTTTTGTTGCAGTGTTTAAACGAGCAGCTTGAAGGTCTTCAAGGGAACATTGGTATATCAGCAATGCTTTTCTAACCCATTATTTTAGTGTTAGATCTTATACATTACCTCACTAAGCAGGCTCTCTGTATCTAGCCTTTTACTCTCCAATTTAACAGTGCATCAGGTTTATAGTCTTTTGGCTGTTCTGTTGCATATCTTCAATCGGCATGCATCCTGATTATTGCCTTTTCTTTTTTCATATGTGAATTATTATATATTACAAGGCAATTTACCCCTTCCCTCTCCTGATGATAGGTTCTTAAGTATTATTGGCAACTACAATTAATCTATCTCCTTCCCTATGCTCCATTATTCATACTGCCTCCTGTTTACAAAATGGAACTATCATTAGCACTCAAAGAGGTGGGCTATATTTGGTGTACTGTTGCAAAGGATTGTCAATCTACATCTTCCTTATGCTCCTTATTTTACTCAAAGCCTACAGATATTATTGAAATCCACTGCTGAGTGGTCCCTCCTATTTTGGGGCTCACTTGGCCTAGTCTTCTAGACCTAGTTTCCCCATATGATACCTCTTTAGGTGATTTTCAAGTAATCGAAGCTGATCTTTACTGTAACTATCGCTTCTGTTCACAGTTATCACTGAAGCCTATACCTCTCCACGTAATCCCAATTTGCATTTGGCTCAGGGCTTAAGGGCTTAAATTGATGTCCCCTTTCTTTTTTCCCCCTCAATATTGTATTTATTTTGTACTTATTCTGTTGCACTGCAAAGTATACTCAGAGTCACTCTAATGTGGTAATGATCTACTTTTCCTTTTATATTTGTTCATTTGCATTCCACCTGACTCCCTGAATTCCTTGCTGTATGTCTAGGCTGTACTGGCATCTTGTATATGGTTCTTTAATTTACTGTTATTTTGAGTTAGTATATCTTGTTCTATTACTACTAATGTTTATAAATAAGTTCTGATGTTTGATTTATCCTCATACATTGTCCTGTTAGCTTAGAATTAAGCTGAGGTTATTTACAGTCCCTTGCCTTTCTTGGTATTATTCACTTTCAGTTTAGCTTATCAGGAATACTTACTTTATTATATTACTGGGATGAGACTTAGGTTTGGGCCAATATTTATAACCAGTCCTCCTTAGTCTCCTCTCTGCATCGATGCCCCGGAGTGTGGTGAGAGGGTCTCTTCGCCAGTTGGCTGACTCATATCTCCTCACACCCATAAAACATTTTCTTTTTTATTTAGCTTACTAGTATTGTTGTTGTTGTTAATGACTTTTCTCCTTCCCCATCTCTATTCTAACTTTAATAAGATATCTGTGATACTCATGTATCCTACATCTCACTTTTTTTTTGGCGTGAATGTTCCTGCCACTCTCTGCATGTAAGTAAGCTCTCTATATTGTATTCTAATCATCCTCTGCCTCATTTATTTGTCCCTTTACACTCCAGTGATTATTCCCTTTCTTTAACACTAACAATATGAGTGACATACTTCTATATACATGGAATGTGAAGGCACTTAATTATCCTTGTAAGCGGAAGCAAATTCTTTCACATCTCAAAAAACATAAAACACAAATTGCTTTCCTTCAAGAAACAAAATTATTAGCAGAGAATGTTCATAGACTTAAAAAAGATTGGGTCTGTCAGATCTACGAATCATTCTATACCTCAAAAACCAAAAAGAGGAGTTGCTATTCTTATTCATAAGAGTCTCAAATCAACCCTTGTAAACTCTGTTTCAGATACTGATGGCAGATGGGTGATGGTCAAAGCGAATACCAACTCTGGTCCTCTTCTGCTTGTTAATGTCTATGCACCCAATTCTGATTCCCCAGAGTTTTTTCATAATTTAGCTCAACAGATTCTATACTTTAACACTGATAATACACCAGTTATTCTTGGAGAGGATCTTAACTTAGCTTTAGAAGCCAGCATTGACAGAAGTAGCCCCACTGCAAAGGCCCACCCTAGAAGTATTAAAGCCCTCTCATTACTAATGCAAGATGTTGGATTAGCTGATGTATGGCACCTCCTTCCCCCCACATGATCAAGAATGTACTTTTTACTCCTCTCTACATAAGACATACAGTAAAATTGACTACTGGTTAGAATCTCCTGTTATAATGGAAAAACTATTGATTCATCTATCTCTCCCATCATAATCTTGGACCATTCCCCTGTCAAATTGCAACTTTTGTTGGGCCCATTAGACCTAAATCTTCTTACTGGTGGCTGGACCCTCTCCTTCTCAAGGATCCTAATTTCTTACCCATGATCAAAGCACAAATTCAGGACTTCCTCTTTCACAGTACCCCACTGAATCTTCTATGTCCTCTGTATGGGAAGCTCTTAAAGCTATGATTCAAGGGAAAATTATCAGTTATGCTGCACATAGGAAAAGAATAAGGGACCAACAGCTGGCTGACTTGGAAAAATCTCTTAAGGCTAAAGAGAATTTATACTTTTCTTCTAATAAGCACTGTCCTGATTCTCAACTTCATCTTGAAATTCTTCAACATAGAGTTAAAATTAACAAATTATTTCTCATAAAACCGAACTGGCTTTGTTTAAACTTAAATATAAGTTTTGGGAACACGGCGATAAAAATAGGAAACTCCTCTCTTACCAGCTCAAAGCACAACAAATGGAACGACACATCCTAAGCCTAAAAGATGAACAGGGTATGATTCACTCTGACAATCCCTCTACATACTGTTTCATGAAAACCTTTTATCAAAAACTATAACACAAATCCTCCATCTACTTTACAAATTCAACAGTTCCTTAAATTGTTACATCTTCCTCATCTTTCTACTCTTGAAACAAATTCTTTAGATGAAGCCTTCTCGCTTCAGGAAATCCAGAAAGCTTTGTCTTCCTTGAAATCATGCACATTCCCTGGGGGTGACGGATTCCCTGTCGATTTCTATAAAATGTTTTTCGACACCTTATGTCCCCTCCTTCTTAATGTTTATCAAGAAGCTTCCAATACTGGCAAGCTTCCCCCATCTTGCACTGAAGCATTCATAACCCTAATCGCAAAGAAAGACCCTACTCACCCCTCAAGTTACAGGTCCATCTCTTTATTAAACACAGATGGGAAGATATTTGCTAAACTACTAACTTCTCAATTTGAATCCTTGATTCTCAAGCTTGCTCATTGTTCACAAGCTGGTTTTATTAAACATAGATCTGGTTCTCATCACCTACGTTCCTTATTTAATTTAATTCACAAATCCAAATCCCTCAAGACACCAGCAGCAGCCATAGTGATTGATTTTGAGAAGGCCTTTAATTCCTTAAACAGGGACTACCTTCACCAGGTTTTGTCTTATTTCAGTCTTTCTCATCCCTTTTGCTCCTGGATCAAGCTATATATAACTCCTCTGTTGCTAAAGTACTTACTAATTCCACCCTTTCTTCTTACTTTCATCTAGCAAGGGGAACTAGACAAGGCTGTCTCCTGCCACCTTCCCTGTTTATTTTAGCTATGGAGCCCCTGACTTCTTGTTTATGTCAATCTTCTGGCATTAAGGGCATACCTGTGAGCAATTCAAGATATGTTTCTCTCTCCAGTGTGGATGACCTCTTAATCTTACTCGAAAACCTGAATGAGGCTGGGCCCCTGTTGGTTGATTTGCTTAATAATTTTACTAAAATTTCTGGCCTTGCTTTGAATTATGGAAAATCACCAACTATGCCCCTTAACAACCACTGTAAAGCCTTTATGAACGTACCTCTTGGATTCCGCTGGTCATCACAGGGTATAACATATCTAGGAATGAAAATTACTAGTAACTTAGGGAAGATATGGGACATTAACTATAACCCCTTATTTGATAACATCAAAACAATTCTGGACAGATGAAAGCTTCTTAATCTCTCTTTCATGGGGACAATTACAGCCATTAAGATGTCTTTTTCTCCCAAGATTCTTTACCTCTGCCAATATTCCTTTAGTCTTGCCATCCTCCTTTTTTGATAAAATTGATAAATTAATAGGTAACTTTATCTGGGATGGGAAACCACCAAGATTTAACCACAACAAACGTCGATCACATTGGAAAAAAGGGAAATTTGGACTCCCCTGGTTCAAGGGTAACCTCTGGGATTTCCAAATGGCCAAAACCATTAAATGGTTTCAGAAACCCTCCCCTCACTCACCACTATGAGTTACAATGAAATATGCCTTGTGCCCTGGAGGAGTTCCCACTTCCTTCATTTGAATCCCATTTCCTCTAAACTAAAATCTCACCTGACTATATCATCCTCTGTTCTTTATTGGAAACTAACCCACAAATTCCTGAAATCCAATCCAGCACCCTGGTTTTATGCCCCCTTATGGGGAAATCCACTGCTCATTCTAGAAAATCACCCAATTTTCTGTCATACATGGAGGAACAAGGGCATTTTCTTTCTCGGAGATATCTTGGACAAGAATTTACTCACTTAGATCATTCTCAGACTTGCAGGGTACATGGAAACTTCCTAAACAGGACTTTTGGAAGTTTTTACAAATTTGGGCAGCTTACAACTCTCTCTGTAGTTTAGTGTATAGATAGGTATATTCTTCTAAACCCATACATCTCGCACTGGACTAATTTATCAGTAAAATGAAACAGCTCCATTTACAAAGACATTATTGATAATCTACCTGATCAGTCTATACAGGCCAAAAATAATGAAGTACTCTTCTTAACTACAATATTTCAGATGCACAATGGAGTAATTGTTGGTGTATTGCACATAATACCTTTAAAGATGCCCGTAGTTCTTTAATACAAACTAAAATCCTACATCTTTGGTATAGAACCCCCTCTGCGCTTCAATGAATGGGCCTATTAAACAATAATTGCTGGTGCTGCAATTTGGCCAACAGTGATCTACTTCATAATTTGTGGTCTTGCACTCCCATTAATAAGCTCTGGCATAAAGTCTGTTTACTTGCCTGCAGAATAACAGGACAAAAACTACCTTTTGACCCCAATCTAGTCCTCATAGGCATCATTATCCCCAATAGCTCTCTCCTCTCACATGTACATTTTAGATGGCTAAACATACTTTCTGTTCTGGTCAAATGTCTGATTCTTATGAAATGGAAATCAACTCTGGTACCTTCTCTTTCAGATTTTCTTCAAAGCCTCTCTCAGGCTGCCTCTCCAGACAGATTATCTCATGTTACTCATAACCGACTCACTGTATATGACAGATGTTTGCAGGATTACTTCAAGTACATGAACCTAGCTCTTCTAGACCCTAATTCTTAGGGATATTTAGCCCTTCTTCTATTCTGCTCTCAGATTAGGTTTTCTCAAAACTTCTGTGCACAGATTTCTCCTCTTTGTTCCCCTTCTTCCCTTTTTTCTCCCTCTCTCCTTCCATTCTTCCTTGTTTTTTTCTCTCTTCTTTCTTTCCTTGCACACTTTTCTCTTATCTTCACCTCTCCATTACTGAACAGTGTTCATATTACCACATTTATCGCTTTTTGCAATTTACTGAATGCCTTGCCATAGCCTGCCCTAGCATGTATTTCACACATGGTTGCTGTTTCTGATCCTATAATACCCTATTGATTGTAACCCTTCTGCTCTCCACTAACATTCTGTCTAGGTTTGTGTTTTACTATCAAAACATGTATATAAGGCTTCTCCAATATGATTACCCTAAATACTGTGTTTTGATAAGTGATATTTTATACCTTACATGGAGGATCATCTTCTATTGTATAAGATGAGTGCTTTCCTATATACTCCAATTTCAATAAAAAGATAAAGTGAAAAAAAGAAATCTATGAGTCCATCAAATTAAAAAAAAAAACCAAGACCCCAGGTCCAGATGGGTGTACAGCTAATTTTTTATCATACATTTGCCAATGAGGTTTCCCCACTCTTAAAAGATACATCTAATGAAGCCCTTTCTCAAGGTACACTGTCTTGTGATCAAACTAGAGGTTTAATTATGCTAATACTTAAACCTGTGAAAGAACGACTAGATTGAAATAACTATAGGCCTTTTTCACTACTTAATTCAGACGTATAAATCTTGGCCAAAATACTAGTAAACAGACTTAAAGTAGTAATACCATCCTTAATTACATCTCAACAGATAAGATTTATGAAGGGAATAATCTCGGCTGAACATCAGGAAGGCATTTCATATTGTTGAATCATCCAGCAAGGCCAACACATCTTGTGGCCTTCTTTAGCTAGATGCAGAAAAGGCCTTCAACTGTATACTGTGATCACATATCTTTAATGTTCTTGGTCATTATAAATTCCCTAAAAAATGTGTAAATTTAGTACATATTTCATACAAATACCCCTCATCAGCGGTCCTTATTAATGGTGTAATTTCTGCATCTTTCAGTGTAACAAGGGGTACAAGACAGAGTTGTGCTCTATCCCCTCTACTTTTCAACCTAACTACACACCCACTAGTGAGGAAGATTAATACAGATAGGTTATTATCAGGGGTGGTTATGGCTGGTAATGAAATTCACACATCAGTTTATGCAGATGACCTTTTACTATCCTTGACAAATATAGACAAATCAATACCTAGAGTGTTGGATTTAAAAAATGATTTTGGCAAAGTATCAGGCAACAGATTGAACTTAGAGAAAACAAAATTCTTGCCCTTGATCAGACATCACTGTAAGGAAGTGGTCAATACCCTGTGTCTATCCTGGGCACTAGATTATGTTGATCGTCTGGGAATCAGATTATATAAAAGCATAGCACAAACAATAGCCAATAATTTTGCCCTGGTGAAAGCCAGTTTCATGGAGTCAGTTGGCAGATGGAACACATTACCACTTGGTACCTGGGGTAGGCCAGATGCAGTTAAAATTACCTTATTATCTAAAATGTTAAAATGTTATATATTTTCATTATGTTACCTTGTAGAATTAACAAGATATGGATAGATAATTTTAATGTACAGATATCTAGATTCATTTTGGGGGTATAAGAGAATAAGACTGGCATATAATAAATCAATAAATCAGTATGAAATAGAGAGAGGTGGTCTCAAGGCTCCAGATCTGTTTTTATATTTTTTGGCTGCCAGACTTTCTCAGATCTCCAGATGGTTATCTCTCAAACCCAACTCTACATATATTCCAGAGTGGTTGAAAATATAGATCAATATCTGTAAATTTATGAAGATCAACTTGTACTCTATCCTGTTTGCTAAGAAAATCTCAATCCCCCTGAGTAAAATCGTGGCTGATTCCCTCAAAATAATGAAATATGTAAGAAGGGCTTTCAAATTGGAGCTGCACAAATTCTTACTACAACCCATTTGGGATAATACTAACTTAAGTTAGAACCTCCCAGAGGCTTAACACAGGAATGGAACTGCAAAAATATAATCAGGGTAAAGGATATAATGCAAAACAACTCCTTTAACCCATAAGATACCCTTGTTGATAGACACCAGTTATTGATAGAGGGAAGAGAGTTTTTTTCTGATTTGGTTGCCATGGTGCAAGCTCAGGTTCAATTTGGACTTGAAATGACAGAAAATCCAAGTTGTTTGTTGCCTGCTTGCACTTATCCCTATCAATCACCTCACTTTATAATTTTCCTTTAGACACAATGAGAGGTCTGCTTATGGAACCTTGCAGGTGGTTGTCCCAGGAGTTGGAGGTATGTACCAAAGAGTGGAATTGGACTGGAATATGGTCCTTCTCTGTGGAAAATTCAAAACATCTAATTTAAGGCGACTTCATTTTTTTTCATTTAAAGTTTATTGGTAATTTTAAATATAAATGATGTATATACATGTACAAACATCTTTATACATCAGCAGTGTACAACCGTCTGAATCTGTCCACCCTTCCATCTCCTCCCACATCTAAATACCCACCCCTCTAATACAGCATTGTTCTAAACCCATTTCCTACAACCACACAGCACAGACATCTCAATAGAGGCAGAATATACTAGGTACAATGACCCTTAAAGCGAGAACCTTTAGATAGAGAATAAGGTATACATGGGGTCCCATATCTTCTTGAATCTTCCTAATCTATTATTTAAACTTGCTATAGCCTTTTACATTCTAAGGTTTGCAAGAAACTCAGTTAACCATTCTCCATAGGTAATTTCAGTTTGGTCTAGCCAATGTCTTAATATTACTTTCTTAAGTGACATGGATATCATAGCCATATGGTATTTCCTGTTAGGAAACCTAATACTGGAAAAATCACCTAAGATGCATATTTCAGGTTTGAAGAGACCATCTAGTCCCAAAATGGGGTCAGTTTTATTTTGGATGGTGGTCCAAAGAGGAATTATTTTGGGACAAGTCCAGAAAATATGATATAAAGTGCTCTCATGCTTGGAGCATCTCACACATAGGGAAGAGGATATAAATCCAAACTTTAACATTTTTTTCTTGGAAGAAGTATAAATTATGTAAAATATGCATCTGCGTCTGCTTAGTCTATCTTGGATTACAAATTTATGACAGTTAAACCAGAGGTCAGCCCAATTTATGTTATGACCAGGAAAATAGGAGGACCAATATTGAGTAGGACCAAAACAATCTGGATATAACTGATCGAACAAAGTACCATAAATTTTGGAGACGGCTTTTGGCTGGCCCACCAAATGAGACAATTCTTTTGATAGGAAGGGGACTATGTTTGAGTCCGTCTTTTGTCCAAAAATTTTTATTAATAGGTGCCTCACTTGAATAATTCTAAAAATATATTTATTCTGGATCTTAAACTTTTGCATAATACTTTGGCCTGATAGCCAACTGTCATCATCTCCTACAAAATTATACAATGGAATACCCTTTTGTTGTGGTCACCAGTTTGAGGGGATACTTTTGTCATCAATCTTAAAATTAGGATTTCCGAATAGGGGTTGATTTAGGTCTACCTTATTGTTATATTTGAGAAAGTGACAAAGTTGAGAGTGGACCCTAATTGACAATGCTATGGGAGTATTTTTTAATCTGCTGAGAAAGAGGTTCTCCTTGATATGGAGGAGGTGCTTCTGGGTCTAGTCCACAGGAACGAATATGAGTCAGCTCTATTTTGAGCAAAGACAGAGTGTAGCATGTAATTTTGGGTAAGATCCATCTCAGATATTTATTAATATGACTAGCCTAGAAGTAGAGCCCTAGATGAGGCAGGCACAAGCCTCTTCTCAGCTTTGGTGCCCCAATTTATGGAATGCGATCCTAGGAATCTTGTTAGACCAGATACATTTTACGAAAAGGTTATGTACCTTCTTGAACCATGGTAAAGGAAGCCAGGCATTAAGCAATGAAAGGGGATAAAAAAGCCGCGTGAATACATTCATTTTAAGCAAGTTGACTCTCTCCCAAATGGAAAGTGGGAGGGAGGCCCACCTGTTGAGATCTTGGGTTATCCAATGAAGCAGAGAGTCTAAGTTTAATTTAAGGGTTAGTCCCAAAAGTCTGGATAATTTAATACCCAAATACCTTAGGGAGTCCTGTTTCCAGGCGAGCCCTAACTTAAGAATGTCAGCTTTGAAAAGTTTATGATTAAGGGGGAAGACAATTGTTTTGTCTGCATTTAATTTATAATTGGAGACTAGGCTAAAGGATTTTATAATATTTAACATTGGGGGACTAGAAGAGAAGGGATTAGCTACTTGAAAAAGAAGGTCATCTGCATAGGCAGAGATATTAACCTCACAACGGTGTATTGGGATTCCTTGCACTCCTGGGCAAGTTTGCAATTTATGGACTAATGGCTCTAAATATATGTTGAAAAGTAAAGGGGAAGGGGAAAGGGGCAACCTTGCCTAGTTCCTGAATAAAGGGTAAACGGTTCTGAAGTGACCCCATTTCCTGATACTCTTGCAATGGGGATTGATAAAGGGATCTAATCCAAATCTGGGAAGTTTTAGGAAAACTGAAGGCCTTTAAAGTCTGAAATAAATACTGCTAGTTGATCCTGTCAAATGCCTTCTCGGCATCCAGGGAGATTAAGGCCACTGGGTAAGGAGCATCTCTGGATGCCGAGAAAACATGAGCCAGAGCACAAAGGTGATCTGAAGAAGATCTTCCCCTCATGAAGCCCACCTGTTCAAGACCAATAATAGAAGGGAGGATTAAATTAAGACAGCATGTTATTAATTTAGACAGAATTTTGACATTCTGATTCAGGAGAGAGATCGGCAGGTAGTTGGTGACCAGTTCTGCTGCCTTACCTGATTTAAGAATAAGTACAATTACTGCTTCAAAGAGAGATGTGTCTATCTGCGCTTCTGAAAGTATGTACTGGTATAGGGGAAGCAACAAAGGGATAATGGAGGTCTTAAATCATTGATAAAAATAAGCAGAGTAGCCATCTATCCCAGGGGCTTTATTTAAAGGTAATGCACTTTTTAGATCAGATATATGTCTCTATCTGTAATAGGTAAGATTAAGGCATTCAGCTGATCTTTGGTAAGACTAGGTAAGTTGGCCGTCCTTAAATAATTGTCCAGCTGGATCCGGGTTTGAGGATCTGGCATGGGTCTGTATAAATCTGTATAGTATTTAGTAAATTATTTTAAAATTTTATTCTGGGCAGTCTTCAGAAGGCCATCTGTTTGAGACTGGATGGATGTTATGTACCTAGAGGATTCTATTTGCTTAATTCTATGAGCCAAAAGGTGTCCAGCTTTCTCCCCCTGATCAGTAAATGACACTTGCATCCTTAAAATAGCATACTCCCCTTTTTCACAAAGCAATTCAAGGTAAGCCGCCCTTAATTTAATATGCTTATGTTGTGTAGATTCAGGTGTGGCTGGGGCTAGGTCTTTTTCCATGGACCTTATTTGGGACAATAGGTGGGACCATTGTTGCTCTCTTGCTTTTTTCCTCTTAGGGGCTAAACTAATAAGTATCCCTCTTTAATAGGCCTTAAAGGCACACCACTCAATATCTGGTCTTTTAGTTGTGCCATGATTAAACTCAATGTACTGATCTATATGATCCTGAATTGTATGAACCAATTCAGGGTCTTTAAGAAGTTGATCATTAAGTGTCCATCTTCCTCCTTCTCTGGGCAGAGAGTCTATAGATAACTGACAAAATACAAGGGTGTGATCCAATGGAGGCCCCAGTTGGATCGATGAATCAATAACACGTGGAATTAAAGAATGAGAAATAAGTACATAGTCTATTCTGGGTGATGATTTATGAACTGTGGATGTGAAAGTATATTCCTGTCTGATGGATGTAATACCCTCCAGATATCACACAGTCTAAACTGATCCATTATATCCCTGAGAGCTCGCTGGGTCAGAGACACCCCTTCCTACAGTACCCTGTCTTGTCTAACAAAGGGTCATACACCAGGTTGAGGTCCCCTCCTAACATCATTGGTATTGAGAGAAAAGGATTTAAAGATGTAATAATTTGTGTAAAAAAATCTAGGTGAGTCCTGATTTGGTCCATAGATACTCCCTAAAAGTATTTCTTTAGCAAATATGTTACCTGTAACAAAAATAAATCTGCCATTGGGATCTTTGATTGTTTTAGTCAGAGTAAAGGGGAGCTTCCTGTGAACCAGGACCATCGTGCCACCACTATTAGTGGAACCCTTGGCAGAAAAAACCTGACCCACTTGTTGCCTGCGTAACTTTATGGCCTCTACATCTAGTAAATATGTATCTTGCAAAAACATGATTTCTGCACATTAAGTGCTTCAAAATCAAGTATTGCTTAGTTGTATGTCTAACCCCATTCACATTCCACAATATAACCTTCATTAACTTAGCCATTTACCATTCTCTGTATATCCCAGCAAAATATAAAAATGACAAAATCTCCTCAAGCAGTGCTGCTATAGATTCTAGATGTACTGCGCTATACCCTAGTCCCATCCCTGCCCCGGACCTCTACCCAACCCCCTAATCTCACCCAAATATATAATGAAATAAACCACGTACCAGATAATAAACATGCTGAGATATTAATCCATCCTACCCCCATTCTATTCTTCCAACGTTATGCAGAACCAATTTTCAACTTCTCTCCCAGCTACCCAGCCCTGCCGCCTTACTCTCTAGGAATAGTCAATAAGAGTATATGAGAATAATTATATTAAAATCCCAACTTAGAATTTTAGGGAACTCTGGATATACATATGATGAAATATCCCCTAACATTATAAACCAAACCTGTACATCCTAATTTCTTTCCTGATACTGGAGGGAAATAGCAATAATTAGAAACTGAAAACAACGGTAACATTTTTATTCACATGTAATGTAATAAGAAACATCATGGAGGGCTACCTGTAGCATGTCCTAGAAATAAGAGACTGCATTTTCCCATGCCTAGGAAGTAAATCTGTTATGCAGTATTATGCCCCAACTAAAAATAAACCTTTTATTAAAGACTCTGCCACAGTCTGAATACAAAACACAAGGATGTTATACTTAAAACCCTCTAGTGATAATCTAATGAAATTATGTCTTAATGCCACTGTAAAGACTGACAAGTACTTCCCTTGAGAGCAGTCTTTATCGTACACTAGTTCAGATAAACGCTTTGTATCTAAATTGGAGCAGCATTAAACCTAAAAGCAAGAAAACCTCCCTCCTTAATTATTACACTGTGTATTTGTATCCTTAGTAATATAAGGGGAAGAAGCATGTAGCAAACTTTAAAACACTGCAACAGGAACTGCTATATAAAGAAAATGAGGAGATATACTAACCACATACATTAGCCTAGGAGGCACACAAGAAACCACAGTATTACCAATCAAATCTTTGTATAAACCGGATTATAAACAAGTGAAAATCTGAATATTAACTCGCTGTCACCATCCAAACACAAAACAAAGAACGTCTGATAATCTTGCTTTGGGGGGCCTCTTGTGGTAACAGATCCCCCTGTCAAAGAACTGAATCTCTTAGAAAATTGGGATTGTGACTTCTAACAACACATAACAGTCCTATGTACAAAAGATCCCCTCTCAAGCTATGAACATTAAGCCATCATGTTCCCCACATTTATACTGGGATCCTGTATCTCTATAAACCAAAGGGGGGGAGCTGACCTCTGTAGATCATTTTTCATGATACCCTTAAAAAAGCATTCTTTTTCCAGCATTTTAGCATGCGTCTGCCCAAGCATTTACTTCCTGAACTCAGTGATTATGGAACAGGTCTGGCAAGGTCTTCTGAAAAGTAGTATTGGCAGATTCCACTTCCTCAAATGTAGACCAGGACCCATCTAACAACACTTGTAATCTGGTGGGATATCCCATTTTAAACTTTATACCAGCCACAATTAAATTTGAAACTATTGGATGGAATTGTGTGTGACGATGCCTAACCGAGGCAGGGAGATCCTGTGTTATCCTTATTTTAGGCCCCTCCTACTGGATTTCTTGCAGCTCTTTTATTTTCCCCAATAGAAATTGCCTCTCCTGGAAATTTAGGAACCTGCAGATAAAAGGTTGTGGCATGGATACGGGTGGCGGCAGGGGTTTAAGAGCTCTGTGGGCCCATTCTGTTGTATAGACATTCCCGAAAGGTGAGGGGCCCACAAATTTTTCAACTAACTTCTGGACGAAGATAATGGTGTTTGAACCTTCTTCCTTTTCTGGAATGCTGAGAATGACCGCATTATTTCTGCGGCTCCTTCCTTTCAAATCCTTCAATTTGGCCTCCAGTTTTTTAATCCTTTGTCGATTATCCACTGCTTCCTCACTAATACGGTCTGCTCTTTTCTGCAATGATGTAGTTTGGGTTTCATTGTCAGCCATCCTAATAGACAGGTCTTCAAATGCCAAAATCATATGTTTAACATCGACTGCTAGGGACTTTGCATCCTCTCTAAATGGAGTAAATTCAGTGAGAAACCGCTCTACTGTGAGGGGAGTCACTTCAGTTTCTTTGGTGGTGATGGAGCTGGTAGCTGTTAGTTTGCCGCATTGGCCCTGATGGACCTTAGGACATTTGCTCTGCTTCTCTGGGGAAACTGGTGGGGTATGCTTTGGGGGCACAGAACGCATCTCTGTTTCCATTTAAATGAACAGGACTCTCCCTCTGGAAGCTAGAAAGCATTTAGTCCAAATAAAATACATTTATACCTAGTTAAATATAACTTTAGAGATCTTTTAAGAAGCCAGGTGACTGGAGCTGATTTGGAGAGCTGCTACTCAGCGTGCTGCATCATGTGGTTCGGGCAAGGCTACTTCATTTTAAAACCCTTCATAATTTCTATTTCAGACCGGTACACATGTACAAAATGGGCTTCAAACAGGATTCAGTTTGCAGTAAATTTGGCTTGGTAGAGGTTCACTTGCACATATGTTGTGGAACTGCTCATTGTTCAGGAGCTTTGGAATGAGATTAAGCTACTCTTAAAAGAAATCATCTCCTTAAAAAAACAAAATAACAACTGTCACATATTATAGGACATTTTGATAAAAAAGAGAAATGGCAGAGGAACAAAATATTCTCTCTTATTGATAGGGGCTCAGTAAGAAATGCAATTTCTGAAATATTGGCTAGATGACAAGGTATCAACCAAGGCAGAATGTCAGGCACAAATTATAGATAACATTAGAACTGAAAAACTGACATTATATTTGTATGAAGTAGTACACACATTTAAGCTCAGATATGGTACACTAGAAAGATGGATTAAGGGAAATACCATTATGGATCAAACAGGCCACTAACAAATGTTGATCTAAGAACTTAAGTTGGTTAAATGTCTGTAATTTAAGATCTCTTTAATGCAGTGGTGGTATTCACCCCGGAATTCTAAAAGAATTAAAGGGAGAACTAATGACACCACTGACTACCTTTCTTAGCAAATCATGGGAGGATAGTGTGGTACCTGAGGACTGGAGGAAGGCAGATGTGATTCCCCTTCACAAAAGTGGGAGCAAGACAGAGGCAGGAAACTACAGACCTGTCAGTTTGACCTCTGCAGTAGGGAAAGTGATGGAATCACTTTTGAAGGAAAGAATTGCTGAGTACCTAGAGGAAAGTGGGGTACAGGACCCAAGACAGTAGGGGTTCACAGCAGGAAGGTCATGTCTGACAAATCTAATTGGTTTCTTTGACTGAGTGACCAAGGTAGTAGATCAGGGAGGGGCTGTGAACATGGCCTACCTAGACTTTAGAAAGACATTTGACACAGTCCCACACAAAAGATTAATAATCAAATTAACCAGCCTGGGAGTGGGTCCCAGGGTAGTAGCCTGGGTAAAATATTGGCTTGACAAAAGGACACAGAAGGTAATTGTAAATGGAGTCAACTGTGAAGAAAGAGGGGTTACTAGTGGGGTTCTGCAGGGTTCAGTACTGGGTTCAGTCCTTTTTAATGTCTCTATAAGTGACATTGCAGAGGGACTGGAAGGAAAAGTATGCCTCTTTGCAGATGATACACATATCTGCAACAGGATTGATATACAAGGAGGCATGGAAAGGATGAGAAGGGACTTGACAAGGTTGGAGGAATGGTCAGAAGTATGACAGCTTGGATTCAGTGCAAAGAAGTACAAAATAATGCACCTGGGAAACAAAAACCCAGTGGAAGATTACACAATAGGGGGGAAGGTAGTAACAAAAACAAAAATGGAAAGAGACCTCGAGATAATCATATCAGATGAACTAGAGGTTAGCAAGAAATGTGAGAAGGCAGTATGGAGGGTTGGGGGATACTGGGATGTATAGGGAGAGGCATCACCAGCAGAAAACAGGAAGTTGTTATCCCTCTGTACAGACAGTTGGTGAGACCCCATCTGGAATACTGTGTCCAGTTCTGGACACCCCATCTCTGCAAGGACATAGACAGGATGGAGGCAGTCCAGAGGGGGACAACCAAAATGGTGAAGGGTCTGCAAGAGAAGCCATATATGGAAAGACTAAAGGAGCTTAATATGTATACGCTTTAGGAAAGGTGGAAGGGGAGAAATAACAGAAACTTTTAAGTACCTCACTGCAATCAACAAAGTCCAAGAGGGTAGCATCTTTCAGAAAAAGAGATGTGCAAGAAAAAGGTTACACAATTTGAAGATACAGGGGGGACAGCTCAGGGGCAATGTGAGGAAATATTTTTTCACAGAGATGGTGGTGGACACATGGAACAGCCTTCCTGAGGAGGTGGTGGGGTCTAAAACTGTGGGAGAATTCAAGAATGCATGGGACAGACATAAGGCAATTCTTGTCGGGGATAGGAAGAAATATGCTGTTGGTTAACTAGGCTCCGCAGCTTATCCTGTAGGTAGGGAAATGGGCAGACTAGGTGGACCAAGCGATCCTTATCTGCCATAAAAGTTTCTGTTTCTATGTTTCTTTGGTAATGATCTTGCTTCTTCTATCTTCTTCTTTGTCTATTGATTTCACTTTACTCTGCTTAACAGACTACAACAAAGTAGATGAAAAAAGAGATGTTTAACAGAGGTGCAGCTAGACTTTGAGCTACAACTAGAATATTATGCATACAGTCTAAGATACAAGTGAGATATAGACCAGTTACTATCTTTATTTAAGAATTATTTTAAAAGAAAGAATGAAAGGTTAATATAATTTTAGGTTAAAATCTAGTTGGAATGTTGTTGGCCAACATATTCTAGTATTGTTTTTGATGATAAGAATTTGATTTCACTGTTGCAAAATTTGTAAATGAATGTAATGTTATATTTTATTGTTTAATAAAAACTTTATTAATAAAAATTTTACAAGCTGCAGAACTGAAAATGAACCCTGTCCTGCTATATGGTGCTGATGTTTGGGGCACCGAATATCTTCCACTTTTGGAGACTCCTCTTTTATATTTTTATAAAACACTCTGGATGGTCCCTTTACCAACTTCATCAGTAATGACTAGTGTGGAATTAGGGAAAATTCACGTTAGTGCAATTGCAGAATATATCATACTGGCTAAAAATAATTAATAACAAACACAATTCCCTACATCTTGCTTGCCTTCATGAGAAGATCAAATGTCTCCAAATGCACTTAAAATTAAAATAGCTTTCTACTGTATTGTCAACACTTAACATAACTTATCTTTACCATCTATGGGTCGATTTTCAAAGAACCATTTCTAATCTCATTTCAATATAAACCCTTTATAAGAAAAAGACTTAAAAAGCTGCACAAAATAAAGATATGAGGACAATCAGAGTACAGTAATGTGCTCCTTTGTTTAGAGTTAATAAAATAGGCCACAGCATGGAAGAGTACTACTTTATGTCCCTTACACCAAATATTAGAAAATGTCTTACTTGGGCAAGATTTGCTTTAATTAACTCCAATTATTCTCATTTCAACAAGAGAGACAAAGCAGATAGGGTTTCTAAAGAAATCAGTTTTATATGTAACTCTAATACCCCAGTATCTCTAACTCATTTGATAGCTCATTGTCCAAAATATTATGATCATCAGTCCAAATACTTGACATATATTCTAACATGCTACAATAACACAATTTATGATGTTATATTTATACTTCTATACCCTTTTACTTACAAAGATGCAGAACTGATAGCTGGCTTGTTTCCTTCAGTAATTAAATGGAAAAAGATCTCTGCAAAAAGATTCAACACTAAATTAAAACCACAAGATCATATAATATGATATCCTCTCTAATTATCATTCTCTTTTTGCATACTGTTTCAAACAATATAAAACATGCACCAAGGAATTGTCAAGCATTTCCCTGGAATGTTTGTATTCTTGCTCTTTTTATTATTTTTTTATGAAATGTATGATATGCTCTATAAATGAAAAGCTGTTTTTTTTAATCTTTTTGATTTATTTATTTTTTTATCTTTTGTAATAACCTCAGTATATATATTTATTTATTTTATTTATTGAAAGAACAGAATTACAACTTTTAAATCTCAGAATTACAACCTTTGAGTCAAGGACTTTTTTGCAAATGCTCCACATCAAAAATGAAATAACGGGGGGGGGGGCGTGGCCTGACACTGAGCAAGATGGATGCTTAACTTTAGAGCTCCTCACTAACAAACAGTATCTAGCATCATCCTCTGTTATCTAAGTCAGAGATAACATTTTATTTACGAGAACAAATGTAAAGAAAGACATTACAGGTGATGTGATAATTATTTTTGCATAAGATTTATTTACAATCTTCAGTACTTCTGTAGATCTTGTAGAGAAACTGCAAGACCTCATAATGGCTCACTTCGACAAACAACTAAATCCTCTTGAGAAAATTGAAGAAATGTTCAACAAACTATTTACGGACATGAGTGATTTAAAAATTGCCACTCAACAAAATACACAAATGATGAAAACCATCGATTCCAGACTTGCTTTCACAGAAAAGAAAATTTGTCTCAGTGAAGAATCTATACAGGAGCTAAAAACAACTGTCAGATCTCAAGATCGGGTGATTAAAGAATTACAGTCAAAAATTAAGGATCTAGAAAATAGAAATCGAAGAAACAATCCCTGGATATTTGAATTTCCTGAAGGTGAGGAGGCCAAGAATACCACAACATTTCTACAATGGGAGTTACCGCAAATACTTAGTCTCCAAACCGGTAATGACTTAGTAATAAAACGCTCTCACCAATCATTAGGCCCAAAACCCTCTGCGGAGCAAAGACCTAGGCCTATAATTGCAAAATTCCTTAACTATGCCAATATAGAGTTAATTTTGCAGAAATCTAGGGAAATCAGACAACTCACTTGGCAGGGTCAAAATTTCTATATATACCGAGATTTCTCAAAAGAACTGTCTCAAAAATGGAAAGCCTACACCGCAGCCAGACGATCTATGCAGCAGATGGGGCTTCGTTTTACTCTCGGGTACCCTGCAACTATGCGGATCTGCAAAGGAAACTCATATAAAGATTTTTATAATGCAGAATCTCTTATGACCTTCCTGAACAGCTATACAGCAACCCATTATAATGATTCCTTGGCCCGACGAACTCAGTTCATAGCTGATCCCCCGATAAATATCAGCATTGATAAAATTCGTAACATTGAGACCTCAGAGGAAGCTGGTGCTACTCTTGATTCCCCTGACAAGCCATCAAAAGGGCAGACCAGTCGTGCACAAAGTAAGTTAACTTTTGGTACAGTTCACTCTGTAACACGAAGCTGCAGCCCCGAAATAATAAGTAAGAATACCTCCAAACCTATTGCTCCTGAGCTAACTATCCCAAACATTACTGTACAAAATAGATACGCTTTACTACAAGATCTACCTTCTCCCTGCGATGGCTCTGCTGCAGAGTCGGGCATTTCGGTGTGAGATGAAGCAGACCTTGAGCAGATGGATGCTTCTTGGTCGTGTAACGGTGAAAGTTCACCTGTTAAATCAAACAAGCCTCCGAAGAAAAAATGTCGTGGTAAGAGTAAAAACAAAGGAGATACCACACCTTTGAAGCATTTGAAATAAATGCCCTGGATTTTGTCTGACGCATTGATCTATACTCTATGTGGATCAGCGGTTATAATTGTGATGTCTGGGAATGCTTATCTCGGTCTCTTATATCTATCCCCTCTCACTGAAGGTCTAACACCTATCCAGGTTGTGTTCTCGGAAGGGACTGAGATGCAGGATGACCAGGTGACTTTCTACAGATATCATGATGAAAGTGGCTGTGGTGGAACTCGAATGTATGAACTACGGAAGATGACGACCCGCTGGTTACTGCACTTTGTCTATCAATTTCTAGTTACTTTGGAACTGACTCATAGAAACATAGAATTTGATGGCAGTTAAGGACCACTTGGCCCACCTAGTCTGCCCATTTTCATACCTAACAGAAAAGCTGCAGATCCTAGTTAACCAACAGCTTACTTCCTCTTACCCGCCACTAGGACTGCCTTATGCCTGTCCCATGCATTCTTGAAGTCCCCCACTGTTCTTGACTCCACGACCTCCTCAGGAAGGCTGTTCCATGCATCCACAACCCTCTTAGTGAAAAAATACTTCCTCACATTACCCTTGAGCCGTCCCCCCTCTATCTTCAAATTGTGCCCCCTTGTTCTTGCACATCTCTTTTTCTGGAAGATGCTACCCTCTTGTACTTTGTTAATTCCCTTGAGGTACTTGAAAGTTTCTATCATGTCCCCTCTCTCCCTTCTTTCCTCAAGAGTATACATATTAAGCTCCTTTAGTCTTTCTTCGTATGTCTTCTGGTGCAGACCCTGCACCATTTTGGTTGCCCTCCTCTGGACAGCCTCCACTCTGTCTGTGTCTTTGCGAGATGGGTCTCCAGAACTGCACACAGTACTCAGATGGTGTCTCACCAACTGTCTGTACAGAGGGATAACAACTTCCTGTTTTCTACTATTGATGCCTCTTCCTATGCATCTTAGTATCCCCCCAGCCTTCCTTACTGCCTTCTCACATTGCTTGCCCACCTATAGGTCATCTGATATAATTACCCCCAGGTCCCTTTCCATTTTTACTGTTGTCAGTATCTCACCCCCCCATTGTGTACACTTTCCCTGGGTTTTTGTTTCCCATGTGCATTACCTTGCACTTCTTTGCATTGAATCTGATCTGCCATACATTTAACCATGCCTCCAACCTTGCCAAGTCCCTTCTCATCCTTTCCACTCTATCTTGTGTATCAACCCTGTTGCAGATCTTTGTGTCATCTGCAAAGAGAAATACTTTTCCTTCCAGTTCCTCTGCAATGTCACTTATAAAGACATTAAAAAGGACCGGTCCCAGTACTGAACCCTGCGGTACCCTGCTAGTAACCCTCCTTTCTTCACTGTGTACTCCATTTACTACTACCCTTTGTGTCCTGTTGTCTAGCCAATTTTTTATCCAGGCTACCACCTTGGGACCCACTCCAAGGCTGGCTATCTTGTGTATTAATATTTTGTGTGGGACTGTATCAAATGCCTTGCTAAAATCTAGGTAGGCCATGTCCACAGCCCTCCTGGTCTACTACTTTGGTCACCCAATCAAGAAATCTATTAGATTCATCTGACATGACCTTCCCATCGTGAATCCATGCTGCCTTGGGTCCTGTGCCCCACTGGCCTCTAGGTACTCAACAATTCTTTCCTTCAGAAGTGATTCCATCATTTTCCTATCACTGAGGTCAAACTAACAGGTCTGTAGTTTCCTGCCTCTGTCCTGCTCCCACTTTTGTGAAGAGGAATCACATCTGCCCTCCTCCAGTCCTCGGGTACCACCCCATCCTCCCATGATTTGTTAAAGAGAGTAGTCAGCGGTGTCACTAGTTCTACCCTTAGTTCTTTTAGAATTCTTGGGTGAATCCCATCAGGCCCCATTGCTATGTCCACCTTCAATTTTATTAGTTCTTTCAGAACCCTTTCTTCTGCAAATGGACTGGTATCGACCCCCAACTTCAGAGTGTTTCTCTTGTTTGGTTTTGATAACTCCCCCTCCTCTTCCTTTGTGAATACTGAGCAGAAATATTCATTCAGTATCCCTGCTTTTTCATTGTCACCCTCTACCCACATTCCTTCCCCCTTTATTAAGCTTCAGTATCCCTCCTTTGGTCTTTCTTCACTCCCTAATGTACCTATAAAAGGTTGTATCCCCCTTCTTAACAGAATTGGCTATCCTTTCCTCGGTTAGGGACTTTGCTATTCTGACTGCCTTCCCAGCCTCTTTCTGCTTTAACTGATAAAGTTCTCCATCCTGCTCCTTCTGTGTTTCCTTATATTTCCTGAATGCTGTCCTTTTCTCCTTAACCTTCCCTGCCACCTCTTTTGTGAACCATAGTGGTTTTTTTCCTTCATTGTGTTTTATTGATTTGCTTTACATAAAGGCTTGTTGCCCCTGTGATGGCTGTTTTGATCACTCCACATTGTTCCTCCACCCCTCCTTCTTGCCTGTTTGCTAGTGCTTTTCTGAGGCACTCTCTCATTTTCCCCAAAGTCAGCCCTCCTAAAGTCTAGTACTCTTGCTTTTGTATGGCTTGATTGTATGGCTGTGTTTATCGTGAACCACACTGTTTGGTGGTCGTTTGTTCCCAGATGGTTACCCACTTCTAAATCTGAGATTCTTTCTCCATCCCCATTTGAAAGTATCAGGTCTAAGATTGCTCCCTCCCAAGTGGGTTCCAATACTAGCTGTCTGAGGCATGTCCCCTGTAGGGCATCAAGAATGACCCTGCTCTTGGATGTGCCTGCAGCAAAGGTGCTCCAGTTAACATCTGGCATATCCAGGTCCCCATCAACAATACCTCCCCTTTTTCTGCCATTCTAAGAAAGCCTTCTATCATTTCTTTTCCATTCCTCCCCTGAGATGGGGTCTGTATACAACCCTATGCGGATTGTGGTGCCATTTCCTGTCTCCAGGGTAACCCAAAGTGCCTCATCTGCTCCCTGTTTACTCTTTAGTTCTGTTGCTTTGATCCCTTCCTTTACATAGAGAGCTACTCCTCCTCTTCTTTTACCCTCCCTGTCCCTCCTGTAGACTGTGTATCCTGGTATGTTGACATCCCAGTCATGGATCTCTGTGTACCATATTTCTGTGACTGCCACAATATCCAGGCAACCCTCTTCCATCAAGGCCACTAGTTCAGGGAGCTTGTTACACAGACTATGGGCATTGGTACTCATCACCGTCCACTTTTTGATAGCCTTACCCCTCTTAGCCCCATTTCTGTCCTTACTGCCTTTGCCTTTTTTTACATTTAAATCTGTTCTGCTCCCTAGTAACTTCTGTACCTTGGTGTTTACCTCACTAATCCCCATGTTTTGTGGGGGTAGGCACGGACTTCCCTGTTCCTTTTCAGTGCTTCCCCCCTTGGCTAGTTTAAATGCTTGCCAATGAAGCATTTAAACCTCTCACCTAGGATTCTGGTTCTCCCCCTGGACAGATGCAGACCATCGCACCAGTATAGGTTTGCATCCCTCCAGATGGCTCCCCAGTCCCCAATGAAGCCAAAACCCTGAGCTCCACACCAGTTTTTCAACCACTCATTGAATTCCCTGGTGAGAAGTGCCCTAGCACCTCCCTTGCCATAGACAGGCAGCACCTCCGAGAAGGCTACCGTATGCGCTACTTGTCTAAGGCTCCTTCTCAACTCTACAAACTCCTTTTGCACTGCTCTGATCCCATTCCTAGCCAGATCATTTGTCCCTAGGTGGACAATGACATCCAGCTCCCTCCCTCGAGCAGCTCCTCCCACGATCCTGAGGATTTGCTTCCTGTTCTCCAAGCCGTGGTGCCAGGAAGGCACCTTACCTCCCTCTCCCCTTCCTCCCCCATTTCTACCCTCCTAATGATTGAGTCCCCCACCAGGAGTTGTTTCCTTCCCTTGTGAGGTCCCATGCCACCCTCCTGTGGGTCTCCTCTGTGAAGGTTCCCAGCTTCCTCCTTGGTCTCCACTGCAGGTGCCTCCATAGAGGAACCACTATCCACCAAAAGAGCGAATGAATTGTGGAGAGGTACAGTTGGAGGGATGCAACTCTGTTCCACCACCCTCTCCCTCCTTGAGCACACCCTGGTCCAGCCTCTCCTCTCCTCTTTCTTGGCAACCTCTGAGGTAGTGGCATTGGCTCTGGTGGTCCCTGGGTGGGGGAGGAGGTTTCACGAATCCTAGCCAGGTCAGCCTGGAGATGGACAACCTCCTCTCTCAGACCAGAGCGGTGCCTGTGAATAGGGCAGCATCGCAGCCTCCAGAGACTCTCTCTCTGCTTTGGCATAAAATATCATTTTAGCAGTTAGGTTCATTAGTGGGACATCGTATCTATACAGATGTCATTTGAGATATGGACAGGGAATTTGTTTGTGTATGGATGGGCTTTTAAGTAGCAACATTGAACAAAATCTCTGACTCTCTGGTATTGCACTCAGATACAAATGATATATTTACTATGTTTTAGTCTCATAATAAGGTCTTACCAGGAGAGTGTGTTTATATGATTTGAACTTGTAAAATCAATAGAATGACTTTGGTAAGATTGCTGCTTTTGATATCAGTGAATGCGATGGACTTGTTATATAAATATAGTCTTCATTTCCCTAGAGACATTCAATGGATCAGTAAACTGAAATCCTCTGAAATTCTGTTATTGTGTGATTTTCATGTCCTTGCAACTGTTTTTTTTTTTATCTTGTAATATATAATGAATGGTAAACCATTTTGGTAGATAAAGATAACATTTAATCTATAATAACAATGCATTTATTTTTCCTTAGTATCTATCAGACCAAGGACATTTTATTGTTGCACATGTTGTGCTGTGTCATTTCTACATATACTTAATACATGGTTAAACATAGCACACTATATATTACCTGCATACATTATCTTACATCTGGAAGTTCTTCAATTCATTATAATTTTGTAACTGGACCTGTGTAGATATAAGCCCTTTTTTTTCTCCTTTCAAATATATAATTTGTTCTCTCTTTATCAGAGGTGATGCTAGATTTGGTAATGTTATTGGAAACTATTACCTCTAATTTTATAAGTGTAAGGAAACATAATAATCATTACCCATTTTGGGGTTTATTTCAAATTACAGTACTTGGGTATTGTTGGATAAATTCTTGTTGAGTTACTGTTTTAAGGAAGTTTGGATAGTACTTTTCTCTTGTCCTTTTTCTGTCTCTTGTCTCATTTCTCTTGGTGCTATCCTACCTCCTGACTGATAAGCTACATCCTAGAGTACAGAGAGGTGGTCTTGGTCCTTGTTTTTTTCTCTTTTTCTTGTACTCAGACCGACCTCATCTTCTCTGTACATCCTAGATGACTGTTTTATTTTATTGTTATAAGATTCAGATGTTTAATAGTGTTAAGGTTACACTGGTTATAGAGAGCTGCATTGAAGGGAATCAGATAGAGAGTATGTATCTCTTTCTGGTCTGTTGACTCTAAAAAATTCTGCCAGCAATCTCATTTTAAGTAATATATATAATAAGCTGATCTGCATCACATTGCTAAATATAAGTGAGCTTTGTGGTCCCCTGACATCACATTTATTCTATAGTAGGTCAAATAATTTAATACATAATGGCTAATTTACCATTATGTACATGGAATGTCAAGGGACTTAATGCACCTAATAAACGCAACCAAGTTCTTAATCACCTTAAGAAACATAAAGTACAGATTGCACTATTGCAAGAAACTAAATTGCTGGATGCAGACAGTGTTAGATTAAAATGTGATTGGGTCGGTCAGGTGTTTGTGGCCTCTGCCTCCTCAAAAAAAAGAGGTGTGGCTATATTAATACATAAAAAAACTGAAATGGATACCCTCTAATATTCAGAAAGATTCAGATGGCAGGTGGCTTATCATAACTTTTGATACCCCATCAGGACCATTAACTATAATTAACATTTATGCACCAAATTCAGACAACCCTCAATTTTTTCAGAAACTGACTCAAATTTTGGTCTCATCAAACTTAGTTAACTCGCCCTTATTGATTGGAGGGGACTTTAACTTTACTTTAGCTGCATACATGGACAGGAACAATGGTTCACTAGACTGTCACCCTAAAAGCTCAACTACAATTTCTCAATGAATGCAGGACTTGGGCCTATCCGATATATGGAGGACCCTTCACCCCAGAGATGGAGACCATACTTTTTATTCTTCTCGCCATCAGACTTACAGTAGAATAGATTATTTGCTAACCTCTCCTGCAGTAACAGCCAACATAATAGAAGTTGACATTCTTCCGTTAATTATATCTAGGTAAATACCTAGGTGTGTGGATTGACAACAGACTTGACTTTACTCAGCATCTAGAACAACTGCTGAAAAAGCTTTGCCTAAGGCTTGGCCTCCTCTACAGATTAAAACCCTTCCTTAATAGAGATTCAAAGATGAGATTAGTCCAGGCCATCTTTCTATCAGTCATTGACTACGCAGACTTCCTCTATAGTCACTGCTCCACTCCCTACCTTCAAAAGTTGGACACCTTATATCATAGAGCAATAAGGTTCATTACAGACCTGCCATATAATACTCACCATTGTTCTCTCTATGACTCAGTTGGATGGGTTTCCCTTCATGTCAGGAGGAGCAGAAATGCAGATCTATGGATCTACAGAGCTTTATCAAAAAAACTCCCAAGCTATATCCTGGACTGCTTCATCCTGACCACTCCCAGCTCCTATGCCCTAAGAAGCAACAATATCATCCTGCTCAAATTGCCCAAAGTCAACACCAAAATAGGGAGGGCAGCAATCAGCTATTCTCTAGCCATAGCATGGAACACCCTACAAAAATCCCTAAAACTGTCCATTATCATTCCATTTACATCCTTCAAGCAGCACTGTACAGCCTTCTTCACAGAGAAATGCAGTTGTTACTGCTAGAGATAGAATAACCATCCCACAAAACCTTATTCCAATCACATATGGCATATTCCTTCCAGCCAGACACGCCAGTATATGGCACCAATATTCCTTCACCATCCTTGTACTCATTATGTGAGTGACTGTCATGCCCTCATTGTGATATATATGTATTGTACATATTGTAGATGTTAGTTTAACTTTCTCTTGCCAAGCTTTAATATGTGAATTCTCTGTATATTATTGTGTTATAAATAACATTTTCTTGTTTCTGTATGTATAACTGTCTCATAAGTATGTGATGTAATTGCTGTGCACCAACTCGAACCTTGACCTTATCAGGTCCATCTTGTAAATGAGCCTTGCTCAATGATGATGGCCTGAATAAATAAAGATTTGATTGATTGATTGATTGATATCTGATCACTCTCCGGTCAAACTTTTATTTACTTGGGGTTCTCCTCCCATAAAATCTTCCTCATGGTGACTAGACCCTCTATTGCTTAAAGACCCAGAATTTTTACCTTGGATTAAAACACAAATAGAAGAATTTGTAGATTTCAATGACCCAAAGGGTACTTTTATGGGTACTACATGGGAAGCACTTAAAGTTACATTACGTGGTAAAATAATCAGTTTTGCTGCTCATAGGAGGAAACTTAGGGAACAACAAATTAATAATCTTGAAAATTTACTTGAAGCCAAACAAACATTATATTCAAATAACCCCAACCCCGATCCCTCTTCTAGTTTGCTATTATGAAATTTTACAATTGCGTATGCAAATCAATGAGCAAATCTCTAGAAAAACAGAGGCAGCATTATTAAGAATAAAACAAAAATTTTGGGAAGGTGGGGAGAAGCGGAGTAAAATACTCACATACTTAGAATGCAACAAATGGAACATCATATCGCTGCTCTAAAAGATCATGCAGGAAAAATTCAAACTAATGAATCTTCTATTAATGAGATTATGAGATCTTTTTACAAAAAACTTTATTCCTCATCTTGCTTAACATCATCTTTAGACATCTCTTCTTTTGTGGATAAATTAGCACTCCCCTGTCTCTCACAGGATGTAATACATTCCTTATATACATCTTTCACTATAGAAGAAGTAAAAAGATGATTCTCTTTCTTAAATCTGGATGATCTCTGGGAGGAGATGGCTTTCCTGTCGAGTTTTATAAGCTTTTTGTTGAACAACTATGTCCTTTATTATGTAATGTATTTCATGAATCTTTTAAGTCAGGATATTTACCTCATATTATGACAGATGCAATTATTACAATTCTTCCAAAAAAAGACAAGGACACTACCATCCCGGCTAATTATCGTCCTATATCTTTACTTAATACAGATGGCAAGATTTTTGCCAAGATTCTGGCAAACCGTATAGAACCATACATTTCCAAACTAGTTCACAAATCTCAAGTGGGTTTTGTCAAGGGTAGGATGGGCTTTGATCATCTTCGCTCTCTAATTAACCTTATCTATAAGGCCAAGTCTTAACTCTCCAGCAGCAGCCATTGCTATAGACTTTGAAAAAGCTTTTGACTCTTTAGACTGGAATTTTCTCTATCTGGTATTATCCCGATTTGGTTTTAGTAACCAGTTTTGTTCCTGGATCAAACTTCTCTATACAAAACCTCATGCGAGGGTACTCACCAACTCTACATTATCACAGCCTTTTACACTAGTAAGGGGTATCAGGCAAGGATGCCCTCTTTCTCCATCTCTTTTTATCTTAGCTCTTGAAACTCTTGCCATCCTTCTCAGACAGAACAAGGATATTAAGGGCATATCTATTTGGCACATGCAATATACAACATTGTCATATGCTGATGATATGCTTATCTTGTTAGAAAACTTAAAACTATCCAGGCAATCACTTAACAATGTACTTAATCTTTTCTCCAGGCTCTCTGGACTCACAGCTAACTATCAAAAAACTGAAGTATTACCATTAAATAAACATTGTAAACCTCTTATGAATAACCACCTTGGATTCTGCTGGTCTCCACAAGGTATTACCTACTTAGGTATAAAAATATTGATTGATTTAGACAAGATTAGGGAAATGAATCTACGTCCCTTATTTGCAGACATTAAAACAGATTTAGATAAATGGAAAAATCTGAATGTATCCCTATTTGGCAAAATATCTGCAATTAAAATGAATATTACACCTAAAATTCTCTGTTTGCTTGTATCCCACTTAAAATTGCCCCTCGTCTTCTGAATAATATTGATAAAATTGTAGGAGATTTTCTATGGGAAGGTCACATACCAAGGTTTAACTGTATTAAATTACATTCTCATTGGACTCATGGTGGCTTTGGACTACCATGGTATACAGCCTATTTTTGGGCATTCAGAGCCTCACAAACTATTAAGTGGTTTTTTAAACCTAATTATAATGTACCATTATGGTACGATATGGAAGCTTCCTTATCTCCAGGACAAATACCTAATAGTTTCATTTATTTTACTTTAACCCCTAAATTGAAAAAGCATCCTATAATTAATGTGTCTATTTATTATTGGTTCAGAATGCATAATTGGCTCAAATCTGATCCTTCCCCTATATCTTTTACACCCATTTTGGATAACCCGAAGATCTTTTTAGAGAACAAACCAATATATTGTAAATCTTGGATGCATAAGAACATCTTATTCTTGAATGATATCTTGATTGATAATGATAATACAATAAACTCCTTTAGTAATCTTCAAAAAAAATGGAATAATCCTAAAAAAGAATTTTGGAAATATTTACAGATTCAAACTGCTATACTCCCTAAAATTCAACAAATTAATAAGTTGGTATCAATACCCTCATACATTAATATGTGGATTAATACCCCTTCTGGCTTAATCAGTAAAATTTATAAACAGATCAGAGATACGTTACCGAACCAATCTCTTCCCATCAGAAACAGATGGAATCGGATATTAAATGAAAATATATCTGATTCCCGTTGGGATAAATGCTGGAAACTTTGTCATGACTCCTTTAAAGATATGCGCAGAAGGCTAATTCAATTTCAAATTTTACATTTATGGTATAAAACACCATCTCATTTATACAATATAGGTTTACTACCTAATAATAAGTGATGGCGATGTAACTCACCAAATGGTGATCTTTTACATATACTATGGTCATGTAAACCTATATCTAATTTATGGCAAACTATTCATAACTTAGTTTCTGAAATTATCAGTCGCAATATCTTATTTGAACCTAAACTCTGCCTGTTAGGAATTACAAATAATAATATAAATCTAACAAAATATCAGCACAAGTGGCTACAGATCCTATTCATGCAAGTTAAGAGACTCACTTTAATGCACTGGAAATCGCATTTAACACCTACTCTTACTGACATCCTAAATAACTTGACTTATATTGCCTCTTTGGAAAGAATTTCATACCTGACATCAGACCGACTCAATGAGTTTTATCTGTGTTGGCAGGACTATTTAAATTTTCTTCAAACCCATAAGTGATCAACATCGCTAAATTTTCTTTTTCTCTTTTTTAAATAGATACATTTTTTATGTATAGATTCAGTTGTATAATCAACCTCCTATGCAGCTCCTTATGTTTATTACAAAATTGACAACAACGCTAACCTGATTTCTTTGTTTGTTATTACTTTCTCATTATAGTACAGGTTGTTAATTATGCACTGAGTTAAGTAAATATACAAGACCCTTTCTTTTAGGGTGCAATATATACAATTATTATATTGGTAATTTGTCATAATAATATGTTAAACATACTGGGCCAGATATTCTAAAGGGTTGCGCCATGCGCAATAGGGTTGCGTCAGCGCAAGTCCGAAATTGCGCCATAGTGCGATATTCAGCAGGAGGCAGTTGTGTCACAGAAAACATGCTGAGCAACAGTGCAATGCAAATGAAGGTATGCACAACCGAAGGGGGTGGAACCATGCATAAAGTGCGCAATGCGATATTCAAAGGCTTGCTCAATGCACAACAGTGGATCAGGTGGAAGTTGTGCCACGGCGGAAATGAGCCAAAACAAAAAGGCTGAAGGAAGAGGCACAAGAATGCGACAGGGAATTCACATGAGGCAGCCAGACAGAGCAGGCCACAGCAGGAACCAGTGCAGGCCAGGGAGTGTACAGGACAGAATAGGGGCAAGTGAAGGCAAGTGGGGCCACAGAGTGCAGAGGCTAGTAGGTGTACCCAGTGCAGTGGAGGTAGCAGTCAGGACAGCAGGGGTAACAGATCAACAACAGCCGGGGGGGACACAAGCCAGGGAGATGGAAAATGCCAGCTTCCACATGGAAGCTGTAATGAGGGGGGTGAGAAGGCATGCTGCAGTGGGACATGGCCATGGAAGGGCCCGTCAGCGGTATGCTCCCAACAGGCAGTACCGTGCCCACATAAGCTTTGAGCTGTATTCAGAAGTAGAGATTGTAGACCAGTACCACCTGAACAGGGCAATACTGAGGTGGCTCTGTGAGCTGTGCAGTGAAGTGATGCAGGCACCCTCACGACGGAGTCAGGCTCTGTCAGTGGAGACAAAGGTAACAGCCTGCATGTGCTTGCTCACCACGGGTACCTTCCAGAGGCCAACAGGGGACACCACAGGCATAATACAGTCGGCCATGTCATGCATCCTCACCCAATTCCTCAGCACACTGCTGCCACATGCTGTGGAGTACATCCATTTCCCCAGCACCGCGGCAGAGCATACAGCAAACATACAGGAGTTCCACAGGGTAGCACGTATGCCTGGCATGCTAGGGGTGATAGACTGCACCCATGTGGCCATTCACATGCCACCTGGCCCTGATGGGGCTGCCTATCGCAATCGGAAGGGGTTTTCCAGTGTCAACTGCCAGGTGGTGTGTGATGCCAGTGGGCGCATCATCAATGTCTGTGCCACGCACACTGGTGGAGCACATGATTCATTCATATGGTACCAATCAGCACTGTGCCATTGATTCAAGAGTGGGCACATCCCCACAGGACATCTAGTGGGTGAGTATGCATGTAGGATTGGCAAAGCAGGGGCAAGGGTGGGTAAGCCACGGGTGCCATGGGAGTGGCACACAGGGTTAGGGGCAATATGATCCGGAACATGACACTAACCTCCACTATCTCCATACAGGTGACAGTGGATACCCACTCCGTCCCTGGCTGCTCACACCCTACTGGCGGCCCACGACGGCATCGCAGCAACACTTCAATGAGGCACATGCCACCACATGCAACATCATCGAGTAGGTGTTTGGGATGCTGAAGGCACGCTTCCAATGCCTAGACACCTCCAGTGGTGCCCTACAGTACAGCCCCTCAAAGGCCTGTGGGATATTCCTGGCATGTTGTATCCTGCACAACATGGCCAAAGACTGTGGGATAGCCGTACAGGTCGAGGAGGGGGACAGTGATGGGGATGCTGGTGACGCCGGTGATGATGGGGATGAGCAGCCCCCCCTTGGACGGCGTGACCCCCGACTGATCCAGCTGGCCCAGCTGCACCGGGACATCATCACAGAGGATCACTTCGCACAACACAGGTAAGTCATGGGGCCATGTGCAACCAACACTGTCCAGGGCACAACCCACATACACACAGAGAAACACACCAGGGGTGCATGATGGTGAGGGAAGAGGCAGGGGACAGTAGCACAAACACACAACCAGGGAGGGGTGCACAGTTACATGCCGCATGGACAGACACACACACACACACCAGGCACAAAGTGCACAGGGGTCAGGTGCACAGCAGAGCAGGAACAGACATGAGAAACACACACATCCACAGACAACACCTCCACCTGTACTGTCCATGTATGTGTGTCAGATGCTGGGCACCCTTGCACCTTGGTGTACAGTGCAATGCAGGCATCATCATGCACACGCACCTGTGGACAGCAGTAGGGTGGGTGTGCAGGTGGTCTGTGTGTCAGCGTGTAGAGCAGGGCACCCACTGGTGCACTGCCCACCAAAACACACATTGCACACAGGGCAGCACCAGACAGGGCCCGCACTGGGAGACAGCTCAGTCATGTGGCACAGTGCCACGGTCACGTTGGATGCGTGGGCGGCCCCACCGAGACCCAGCAGCACTGGCAGGCTGAGCAAGGGCCACATGGGGTGGCACTGATGGACCACCAGGAGTCCCACTGCGTGAACGTGACCTTGTCCGCACAGGGGTCTGCAGCATACCGAACATACCTGCACCAGGGGTGCTCGGGATGCCCACAGCTGAACCCGGCGTTGACAGGGTGGGTGTCACATGATGCCAGGAATGGGGAGTGGATAGCATACTGTGCAGTGTGAGTGGCACAGGGGCACCTAACTGTGTGCCCAATGTGGCCACGGCACTGACCACTGCCTGTGTCAGCCTGTCGATGGCGGCGGTAACATCCACCCACATATGGTCAATCCGGGACAGGATCCTCTCATTGTCCCTGCTGTGTCACTCCAGAGCCACACGCAGTGCCTTCACGGACATTGCAACCCACATCTGCTGCTGTACTGATGCCTGCAGCAGGCGGGTGTGCTCATCAAAGAGGTCATCTGCCACATCGGCATCCTGTCCCTCAGGGTCTGGAAGGGCCTGATCTACAGCACCCCTTGAGGGTGGGCGCTGCTCACCAGGACCAGATATGGGCATGTCCACAGGTGGTGCACCTCCATCACTGCTGAGCCCTGTACCCCCAGTCCAAGTGGGTGACTGCTGCTGCTGCCCCTCTGCCTGCTGTACCCACAGTTCAGTGGTTCCCCTGCTGTGGCTGCAACAGTGCCAGTGACCTGCACAGCCACCAGTGCTGCCCCACCGGTGCTGACAGGCACAGCCTGGGACTGTGCTGACATGCTGGCACACACGTTGGAACCAGCTAGATCCATGGGCGTGTGCTGGCCTGCTGTGTGTCCATTCTGTGACACACACATGTCAATGCCCATAGTGGTTAGTGCATCATCGATGGTGCAGGTCTGTGCCACAGCCACAGCTGCAGCTTGCTGGCATGCTTGCATGCCAGACCACTGGGACACAAGAAGGGCACTCCCCACGCCTGTCTTAACATCTGTGAAGGCAGATGGCTGTGCACACTGCCGCAGTGCACGCTGGCAATCTGCGGAGGTGGATGGGCCCTCCTCCAACTCCGGGTGGCTGTCTGCAGTGGACAGGTCCTCCACTGTTGACCCCTGCTGATGCACAGGATCTGTAACAGAAAGGAAGGACATGTTAGTGCATGTGAACTACCTTCCCCCCCCCAACATGACATACCATTCAGTGATGGGCTACCACTTGTCTGGAAGCCACCTCCAGGAACACCCTCAATGGTGCTGTGCTGCATGCTTGCAGTGAGCATGTCTTCTGATGAGGTCAGCTGCACCACCTCCAGCTGTCCACTGCCTGTAGCAGCACGTGCCACCCTGATAGCTGCAACCTTCTCCTTCACCCTCCTCCTGTCGGTCCCCATCTTCTTTTTACACTCCTGCATGGAGTGCTGGTGGCTGCCGTGCAGGTTGACGGCACGTGCCACCCTCTCCCATGCAGCAGCTCGGGCCTGAGGGGGTGCCCCACCATCCACTGAGAAGTGGCTCCTCAGCCAGGTATGCCTCAAACAGTGCCTCTGTCTCCACCTTGGTAAAGTTGGGCCTCCTCTTCTGCCCACCATCATCCTCCTCACCCAGTCCTCGCTCGGTCATTTCACAGCCTGTATGGGTGAGAGTGGTCACCTGTGACTGTGCAGTACACAGCTTCTCTGGGGCCATGGTCCAGAGCAGCAAAATGCATGCAACTCACCTATCAGCTGCAGTAACCGAATATGGCCACTGCAGATCAATGTTGCACATTTATAGTACAATGCATGCAAATTAGGATTGGAGCAACTTTAATGAGATGCAAATCACGCCGCTGTGCCATTGAATGGCTGATCGGATGATTTGCATATGGTGGCTGAATATTGCGCTGTTGCGCTTTGTGTAATATGGTTGAGCCGGCTGAGCCAATGGCACAGTTCTGTGACTGCGTAGTACACCGCACTGCGCATGCCCAGGTAGCTTACGCAGGCGTCTGCCATGCCGATGACGTGCTGTGCATGATCGGCAATTCAGGACACGGCCACCATTGTGCCAGTGGTGCCACAGCACTGGTCATCACATGGCACTGTGGCACAACTGCGCACTAGTCCACTGTGGCAATGGCACGCAGGTGATCAATTGCACTGGATGTGTAGACGTCCAATGGCACTGTGCGTGGCCTAGTGCCAGAGACCCATGACCTTGTGCCCAACCTTTGCCCCCTTGATGCTGTACGTATGGCATGTCTGCAGCTCTATCACGCTGTTTGGTAACATCCCAATAGGGACTGGCGGCACTATATGAACAGTGTGATAGGGACTGATGGAGTTGTATTGCACAACATTTCCACGTGGGGTTGCCACGCTGCAGAGTGCCATATTGCCTACTATATACTTGCAGGGATGGCACGCAGGAGAGCACCACAGTGGAGTGCGTTGGAGCTGGCCGACCTGGTGGCCGTGGTGGAGCGTCACCATGGGCCACTGTTTGGGGATGAACCCCTGAACATGGCCTGCACACATGTGTGGCAGCAGGTGACCACTGAACTGGAGGAGGCCACTGGATGGCGGCGCTCAGTGGAGCAGTGCAGGCACCGCTACGGTGACCTACGGAGGAGGGAGCAGGCACTGCTGGCGCGCCTATGTTCACATGCCAGGAGGGGCATGGTGCCTAGGCCAGGTGGGTGAGCCGTCTATGCTCCTGTATTGTCCGCATGGATAACACTGTGTATTGTGACCAGCACATAGGGGAGGGTTGGTCTATGGTTGGCTGTGGCGGTGTTTACAGGTGTGTGATGTATGGGTCTGACTGTGTGGGCAGGCACACTCATTGGGGCAGGGAGCTATCTGCTTTGGGATTTCACTGATGTGTTTCTCACCTTTTGTTTCCCACAGGCGTGGCGGAGCAGAGGCGGGCCCAGGATGAGGCACAGAGAGGGGTGGCAGCAGTGTCTGTACGAGGTGGTGGCGGTGTCGAGCCATGGCATCAGCAGCAGCAGCAGCAGCCACAGCAGCGGTTTGATGAGGGTGAGTGTCATGACATCATGGATGCTATTGCATTCTGTGGGGGCAGGGCATGGCCACCATCCATGGACAACACTGCCATGCATGAGACATGTGACAGTCAGCACTGTCCAGTGGCACTGCATGTCTGGGAGTGCATCACTGGTGGTCCATGCATGCACTGGGCACATGGCTGTGGCACTAACTTCCCACCGCGTAGCCACGTCACTGTACAGCCTTGGTTGTGCTGTGCTGGTCATGGGTGGTGTGTATGTGCAGTGGCAAACATGGCTGTTGCTGCCTGGTTGGGCTTGTCTTGTGCACGGTCACTGTGGGTGGGTGCAGTCCATCACAGGAGTGGGGCACTTGGCTGTATGCCATGCATGTTGGGTGGGCTTCAGGGTTGTGGACAGTCACAGCCATTGATTCTGTTCCCTTGTCCTAGGTGTCCAGATCCTGAGGAGGATAGAGTGGGCAGTCCACCGACTGCTGGATGTCTCGTTGGAGTCCTTAGAGATCCTGAGGGACATGCAACGAAGAGGAGTGAGGCATAGGAGGAGGACCCGGGACCAGCAGCAGCCAGCTGATGTGCGGCCTGGTGGGCAGTAGCTGCCCCTCACCTACCCCCTTTACCCATCCCTCACACCCTGCCTTCCCTCACCTAGTTGTTCACCCCTGCCCCTTACCCACCCCTACCTTGTACCTGTACCCCAACCCTTGTCTTGTATATAGTTGTACATAGTTGTCTGTTCCTGTTGTTCCGGTTAATATTTTCATTATATAAATCTATTTTGTTATGAATACTGTGGTGGTCTCTGATTTGCAGCTGGCTATAGGTGCTCAGTTGCAGTGGTGTGCTTGTCATCTGGGGTGGTATTGTCCTGGGTATGTGTGTGTGTGCGTGGGGAGGTGTCCCTGGTGTAGTAGTGGCTTTCAGACAGTCTGGCCGTGTGCTGCCACACACCGCTGAGTGCTCCTGGTGGGTCTGGCTTGTATGGTTCTGTGGTACACGAGGTTGCAGTGTGGCGGGGGGGCATGGGGATTCCTGCAGTGACAGTGACAGTCACTGCTCATGGGTGGTGTCTTGGGGTACCAGTGCAGGGTGTGCTGTGCACAGGGGGGGGTGCTGTTGTGCACTTGGGTTGTCTGCCCTCTTTGTGTGGCAGTCTCAGCTTGCCAGTGGGTGTGCTGGGGCACCATGGCCCAGCTGTGCTTTGTTGGCTTGTCCCCATGGGCCGGTGGATATTCCGTCCCTCCCCCAGTGATACTGTGCTTAGGGTGTGGGGGTGTATTGTTAGTTCTGCAGTGTGTTCCTGTGCCCATCTGTGGCATGGGTGGTGGGCCCCTGCCTACCTCCCTGGTTGTGCTGTTCCATTGCTCTGCTGCTGGGGGGCTCTCTGCTTGCGCTATGGTGCCTCTGGACTGCTTAACTGGGCTGGCCTTGTTGCACTATGGTGCATCATATCTGCTCAGCTTCCCCCCTTCCTGGTTGCGCTATGGCGCAGGTTGTGCGATATTCAGACATTGGCTGGTTGTGCAATTTGACTTGCTCCATGTTTGAATATCGCATCTATTGCACATGTGTGCAATTGACTTGTGCTTGCTCCTGCTATTGCGCACATTTTGGGCGCAGTTTGAATATCTGGCCCACTATTACTTGCATTACCTACTATAAAATGTAAACTTCTGCCTGTTTCAGGTAACATATACTGTACTATGTGTTATGGATAAAGACTTAATAAACAAATTAACTGCAAAAAAATGAAATAACATAACAGGGTACAAGAAAGACAAGAACAGAACAATATTACAATGTTGAAAAGAAGATAAGTAACAAATTTAAGGGTGGAGAGAATCGGCCCGAGTAAGACAGCTAGCAGTAAACAACAATAGTTACAGTATCAAAAGACAGTGATCAATAAACAACAGTCTGGTTACAATTTCTGCAGTGTCAAGTGGTAAGGGCAGACCCCATGTCAAAGGAAAAGTGGGGGAAAGTGGTGGGTGACTTGTGTCTGCATTGCATATAGGTACTAGGTGCAGAAGCAGCAAGAGTGAGAGAGAATTTCTGAGTGAGTCAGGATTTAAATGGGCATAGACACTGCTCCAGAGAGACTGAATAAGGTAGTTCATCAACCAGAGGGGGATCCCTGTAGAAAAAGGAGCATTGATCCAAGGAAGTCCTGCAATGGGGTACTAAGAAAGGGATAGACAGACAACTTCAAGTTGTCCAGGGTTGGGTGGAGTACTGCTCAAGATGGCAAAGTCCCGGGGGGGGAAGAACAGAGTGAGAGCTTTCTGGCAAGGAGAAAAGTCTGGCATCTGAGCCATCTGTCAACATTAAGCCAGCTAGTGCAATAGTAGGGCTCACAGGTAGGGATCCACTGGTCACATCCTGTGACAAGTCTGCAGGCTTTATTTAAAGAGACTTTAATATGGCATAGGGTAGTAGGGTCAGCGGAGCCATAGACAACAATCCTGCAGTCAATAAGTGAGAGCACCAAAGATGTCACAGTAAGGTTTAGGGCATTTGGGGGCATGCAACCTCTATGCCTATATAAGTGCTGTAGTCTAGCATAGACAGTGGAGCAGAGGAGATTGATGTCTTCACGGAAAGTGAGAGAGGAATCAAGGGTGATGCTAAGGTATTTAAAGTTCTGTACCAGGTCAAGTGGGGAGCCCTTGGAGTTAAGGATGGTGAGGGGAAAGTTTTTATGTTTGTTTTGTCTGTGGATGAAGAGCATAGCCTTGGTATTTTTGAAGTTCATGACAAGGCAGTGCTTTGAGAACCATGGTTGATCAAATAAATGAACTGAAAATTGAAAGTTCCCCAACTTATTCTTTTTCTTTAATGAAATTGTTTCCCTGGAGACACTACATCCCTCTTTTCAAGAAGACCTTATAACAGTTCTCCCCAAGCCTGGTAAGGACAGTGAGGTGGTTGCTAATTATAGGCCTATCTCACTGCTTAATATTGATTTCAAGCTTTTGGCAAAAGTATTTGCTAACCACCTTATGCAGGTTTGGGGAGAGCTGATTAATCCCAAACAAACTGGATTTATGTCAGGTAGACACACTAGAGATCTTCTATGGAAACTAGCACATCTAATATCTTTGTCATTTACCCACTGTCTTGGTGTCCCTCGATGCAGAAAAAGCTTTTGACAGGGTTTCATGGCCCTTTTCGTATGGAACCTTAGACATGTTTGGGTTCTACCTAGAATTCATTACCTGGATTAAACTGCATTTGCACCCAATGGCTCGTGTTTATTGTAATGGCTTTTTTTTCTTCCCCATTTTATTTTTATAAAGGTACTCATAAAGTTTGCCCTTTCACATGTTTTATTTTACCTGATCTATTTTACAGGACCCCTGCATCCAGGGAATCTCTATTGCAGGGCAGGACTACCCCAGATCTACATGTGCAGATGCTATTTTACATCACTTGCAACATCCTACCTCTTCATTACCTGTGGCTTTTGATTTATGACACAGTTTTGGGTACCTTTCAGGCTATAAACTGAATTTAGACAAGACAGTTGTCAAGCCACTTAATTCTTATACATATAAGCAGGATGTTATGAAATGGGGTGGCACCTGGACACAGGACACTCTCAACTATTTGGGCATTTCAGTTTGTAGAAATACCCAGGCCCTTATTTAGAACAACCTTTCAAAACTTATTAACACTATTAGATTAGATTTAGACTATTGACTAAAGTTACTGTTAACACTTTGGGCCCGCATTAATATCATAAAAGTAAATGTTCTTCCCCGGCTTTGTTTCTGGATCTGTTCTTACAAGGACCAATACAGCAGCTAATCTAATTGTGTGTGTCCCCGGCTTCTGTATCCTGTAACTATGCTGGGTGTCTTTCCTTCCAAGTAATAGTTTCTTTCTCTTCACTTACTACTTTGCAATTTTTTATGGGGAAGTAAACATCCCCAGCAGTCCTTTACTAAACTAACACCAGCTAAGATGCATGGAGGGCTCAGCCTCCCAGATTTTCTTCTTTATTATTTGGCAGGACATGAAGGCCACTTTTTATGGTGAAAGGCAGTACCCTCTTTGGACAGTCCCAACAGGTATTTTCCAGCATATCAATCCATTGAACTAGCTTTAGCCAAGTACCATAGGTTCATAGGTTCATAGGTATATACGAGTTCGAGGGACTAGCCCATAATGAACTCGCCATCCCTAACCTGGATGGAATTCATATTTTTTATTACCCATAAAAATGTCAAGATTTTTTTTGAATAACTGGAAGGAATTACTGTATACTACTTCAAGAGGCAGTGAATTCCAAGTCTGGATTATTCTCTGGGTAAAAAATTGATATCGACTAGTAGACCTATTTGTGACTGATTTTAATTATAGTATATGGGATCTGGTGTTATTTCTTTTCTTATACCATTCTAAGCATATTGTTTCAGCCAGAGAATTATCCCTGGAAGCTTTATAGATTAGGCATAAATCCCCTCTTAAAGAACAATATTCCAAGGAATAAAGTTCCAATTTTTGTAATCTACTGTTATATGATAAAGTTTTACAATTATTCACTTGTCTGGTAAATCTTCTCTGTATTTTTTCAACTAGTATCTTATCCTTTACCAAGGTTGGAGCAGAAAAAGAGGCGCAAAAGTCTAGATTTGATCTTACTACACTGCAATAAATAGGAAGTAAGACTTCCGGTTCTCTAGATGTAATATTTTTAAATAGGCAAGTTATTAATCTATGACATTTTTGGGAAGTTTTTTGAACGTGTTCAGAAAATTTTAAATTATTAGTGATTAAAATGCCCAGATCTTTTTCAGAAGTTACTTTGTTCAGTAAAAGGTTGTTCAAATAATAGTTAGCACATCTGTTGTTAAATCCAAAATGCATAACTTTACATTTGGAAATATTAAAATTAAGTTTATGTTTCACAGCCCAGTTGAATAAATCATTTAGGTTTTCTTGTAACATAGAAATAGATGTACAATCATTAACAATACACCCCAACTTAGTGTCATCAGCGTATTTATTGACCCAAACCCCGTTCTTGGTTTTCATACCTGAGATGAGAATATTGAACAAAGTAGGGCCAAGGACCGACCCCTGAGGCACACCACTAGTCATCTTGCTCCAGGTTGAAGTATAACCCCTAATATTTACCTGTTGTCGTCTATCGGTTAACCATGCAGAGATCCAACTGACAATATTTTTATGCAAACCAATATTCACCAAGCTTTCTATTAGGATCTTATGAGAAACTGAGTCAAACGCCTTTTCATACTGAGAAAAACAACATCCACAGGGAACCCTGCATCCAGGGCGGCACTAATAGGTTCAAAGAAATTAATCAGGTTGCTCTGACAAGATCTACCAGCAACAAAACCGTACTGTGTAATGTCCTCTAGGCCATTCCTTGTGATGTGCATGTTAATTCTATACATTATAAGTTTTTCCAAAATTTTTCCTATGCAGGACGTTAAACTAATCGGTCTATATTGTTCCATCCTCTGTTTTGTTCCTCCCTTGTGAATAGGTATGACCCAGGCTTCTTTCCAGTCATCTATTACTATACCAGTGTAGAGTGATTTATTGAATAGTAGTGTTAGGGGACCAGCTACTTCATAAGAAATTTCTTTTAAAAACTGGGAAGGAAAACCATCAGTACCTACAGATAAAGAAGACTTAAAGGAGTTTATAGCAGAATATACTTCTGGAATTGTAATTACCTCAGACTATCTTGAATTTTGGGGATTTTAGAATCAATAATTTCATTAACTTTATAAATACTAGTAAAGTATCTATTGATACGTTAGCCATACTCAGTTCATCAGATATTAATTTATTATTTATTAATAGTGGACCCACTTCGAAGAGTTCTTTCTCATAGAGCCAATATAATTAAAGAACTGCTTTTATTATCTTTATTTGTAGTAGCTAGTCTGAGCTCCATTTCTTTTTTTGCTTTTCTAATTGCTTGTTTAGTTTTATTTGCTTTTATTTTGAACCTGTTCCAGTTAATTACAGTTTTGTGCTTTTTGTATTTCTTAAAGGCTTTTTTTTTTGATCTTATTAGTTTTTTAATTTTTGGATGAAAACCATATAGGAAGTCTTTTATGATTGAAGTATTTTCTGTGTACAGGTACCCATTTGTTGACACAGTAACTCAATTTTTCCTTAATACGGTGCCATATTTGTTTTACTTGTAACTCTTTCAGTTTCTTTTCCTAATTCCTTTCCATTAGATATCTTTTTATTTCCTTGTAATTAGCTTTAGAATAGTTTCTCATTTTGGTAATACCTTTAACATTCATTGCATAATAATTAATTGCCCATAATACCATGCAATGATCGCTATCTCCTAGAGGGGCAACAATTGTTGGGGATTCTGTCTGTTCATAAATGTTAGTGAGTATTAGATCCAAAATGTTAGCTTTTCTAGTTGGATTAAGTACAAGTTGTTCCAGGCCCATGTAAATAACTAAGTCAAGAAAGTTAGCTTCCTGTTGACTAGAGCTCATAAGTATGTCCCAGTTGATTCCTGGATAATTAAAGTCACCCATTAATATAATATTATCAAGAGGATTGATTTTCTGAATATAGTCCAGAAATAAATTATTACATTCCTTATCTAGAGAGGGTGGGTGATAACAAATACCCAGGGCAATAGGTTCTTGTTCTAATAATAATTTAACCCACACACATTCTATACAATCAAGGTTTGGGATGTCATTGTATGTTTCATAACAATTTATTCCTTCTCTAATATAGACTTCAGCACCTCCCCCCCCAGTATGCCCACGATGTTTAGCGAATAAAGTGTAACCAGGGATATTTTGCCCCCAAAATTCTTGAGTAAACCAAGTCTCAGTTACCCCACCATTGTCAATTTTCCTAGTTATTAAAGTTAGACTGAGTTCATCAATCTTATTGTTTAGGCTTCTTGCATTTAATAATAGGATGTTTAGTTTGGAATGTTGTATATTAAGATTTTGTTTTATATTTTTACTTTTTTTATAGGAGAGTGTTCTGTTCGTTTTTCCTGAACTGGTTAGAAGTGTTATCTCAGAATCAATTGAACAAGCCTTCCCTCCCCCCTCTATAAGTTTAAAAAGGATGTAATCTCTTCATTAATTGAGTTTCCTAGTAGTGTAGATCCTATTTTATTCAAGTGCAGGCCATCTCTTAAATAGAATTGCCAATTATTATTGAACTGTTCCCAATGCGTTAAGCATTTTAAGATTTGTTTTAAACACCATGCCCTTAACCAGTTGTTAATTTTTTTGATCTTTGCTTCCATGTAACTATCAGCCCTAGGTGCCGGAAGTAGTTCAGAAAATACTATGTGTGCCCCTTTTTCAGTTAAGATATTAGTAAGTCCTACAAACGCTTCTTTGATCTCTTGTAGACTTTGTTTGTGTATATTGTTTATTCCTGCATGAATTATTACCAAAGGATCTTTACTATTTTGAAGAATTTTGTGGTCATTTTAGTAATGTCCTGGAGTGTAGCTCACGGAAACAAGACACGCACGTGTGGCTTTATTTACTCACAAATTTGTCTATCAAGTTTAGAAATCATAGAATCTCCCAGTATAAAGATTTCTTGAGGGTGAACTGAGGCAAGGTTTTCATTTAAATTAGGTGTTTCCATCTCAACACATTCTATGACTTCACTAGGAGATGGTAAAATGTGTACTTCCATCAGATTGTTATTAGTATTAGTTGTCCCATAAGTAGTTCCCAGAGGATTACCAGTACATAGGTTCTTAGCTAAGGATCCACAATTATTCTCAGTGGGGGCTATTACACGTGTATTGTTGGCAGAACTATTGCTGGTATCTTCAATTAAGTTTATTAGTGGATCAAAGCTGTTGCAAGTAGGCAGAATAAAACATTGAGAAATTCTTCCTTTTTTAGCCGGTTTAAGGTATTGTGCAGTATACCATTCTTCTTCGTTTTCTACTATGTCTATTTCCTGCCTACATCTTTTACGTAGGGATGTACCTAATACATCTTTAGTTATAGTAGTCCAAGCTGTTCCCTGACAATCAGTGTTTGGTGTATCAGGTATCTGAAGTCTTTTTCTGGTTTCAGTCTGGCTAAGTTCCAAGGCCCTTAACCTGTTGTCAAATAGAGTAATCTCCTCTTCAAGTTCTTGGTTCTTAATACACTTGGGACATATAAAGTCGCTAGCAGATGCAATGTTATTATCTAATAGGTACATATTACATTTAGTGCATAAAATTGCTAGGCGACCATCCCTTATTTTTAATAAAGGCTCCATGATTTTGAATTATTGTAGGAAAAAAGAACAAGTTTACTTTACCACAACGTGGATTAAATTGTTCCTCAGGAGTTTCTAATTGATCACCAAAGACGTCAAACACGCGCTGACGCACGTGTCTTTGCTCGCGTCTTTGCACGCGCTCGACGTGCGCTCGCCCTGCTCGCCATAGGGCTGGTTTAAATAGTCCTGTCTGACCCGGAAGTAGTAACCAGGGTCACCAGTCTAGCCCCAAGCTAGTTGTCAAAAAGTTTAATTTAGCGATTTATTATCGCAGCCTTTTTAAGTACAGGTGAGTTTCTGGTGAGGTTCTAGCTGGATTTACCAGCTTACAAAGCCTGTCTGGCTCCCACAACAAATCAGGTTCACAGCCCTCTCAAGTTTAGTAGCTCTGGAGAAACCCTCACAGGCTACAACTCCTCCAACTAGCAAGTGCAAGCTAGGGCTCCAGTGTCACGTTTATGCGAGTATTTCAGTTAAAAGCAGTATATCTTTCACAATAGTTTAAAAAGTGCAACAAGGTATATTGATACAGAAGGCACAGCAAGCAGCAAAGCCACTAATGAAATTGCCTGCTGCAGGGCTGGTTTAAATAGCCTGTCTGACCCGGAAGTAGTAACCAGGGTCACCAGTCTAGCCCTAAGCTAGTTGTAAAAAAGTTTAATTTAGCGATTTATTATCGCAGCCTTTTTAAGTACAGGCGAGTTTCTGGTGAGGTTCTAGCTGGATTTACCAGCTTACAAAGCCTGTCTGACTCCCACAACAAATCAGGTTCACAGCCCTCTCAAGTTTAGTAGCTCTGGAGAAACCCTCAAAGGCTACCACTCCTCCACCTAGCAAGTGCAAGCTAGGGCTCCAGTGTCTCATGTTTATGCGAGTATTTCAGTTAAAAGCAGTATATCTTTCACAATAGTTTAAAAAGTGCAACAAGGTATATTGATACAGAAGGCACAGCAAGCAGCAATGCCACTAATGAAATTGCTTTCTGCATAACATGGTTCTTAGCTCCTTACTTAGTTGCAACTTCCGGCTCCTCTCCAAAATTCTCCTAGTAGTACCTCAGTTAAAGTTTATAGACAATTACATCAGTTCTTGGATACTTTTCCAATCTTGATATGTCCCAGCCTGTGCGACTCAATCCTAATTTTCACATTGGTTAGAAGGTAATTGGGAATTCTTTTCTCCCCAGCATAGATCTGGGCAACCTTGCCTCTTTTATCTGGGGGAAGCCTTTATTTCTATTTCTACATTTAAAATGCTTTACACAGTTGGGAACATGGCTGCCTTTCAATTTATGCAATTACAGCATGCAGTTTGTACTGCTTTAGGCCCCCACCCTTGGCCTACATCCACTTCTGAAACTTGGTGTCTATTAGTTCAGAATGTAGCACAGAGGTATGTCATATCTTGTTTGTACAAACATTCAAGAAACTACGATACCACCAGATTGAATATACAATTAGGATTTGGGAACATTGAGTTCTCAGAATAAAAGATAATGACAACTTTAATAAGGCTTGGCATACTTTACACAAATATTTTAAGTTTGGCTGTTTAAAGCTGGCTTAACGTAAGCTGTTATTTTTTATGTGTTAAACCCCTTTTAGACTAACTAAAATGTGATGTTTTGATATGGATACTTGTGTTAAATGCAAAATAAGGAGGGGAACTTTGCAGCATGTTTTTTGGGACTACAACCAAATCCAACCATTCTGGCAAGACATCAAAGGGAGGCTAGACCCTTTATTAGGCTTAAAAGAAGCTTTTGAGACTCTTTCATGCTAGTGTCCAGTGAAAAAAACTAAGTCAAAACTGCTAAGCTGGGCTGACCCACCAGCACAGCGGTTGGATTTCCACTTGCGACGCCAGCGACTCAGGTTTGGGAATGTTTCCAGGTCGTCGGAGGGCTTGCCAGGGGAGAAGGATCAAGTGTCACCGGAACTGCTTTCCTTCTCCTGGAGGGGAGGATGGTGTGTGTTCAGTGCAGGAGCAACACCTGTCAGAGGCTGGGTCATTGCCTAGCACCAACAGAAGCAAGTAACTCTGGGGTGGAACAGATGCAGGCCGTCATTGCACATCCCATCCCCAGCTCACAGGGGGGAAAAAACACTGCTAGGCCATCTTCATGAAGCCCTGTCCCAAGGCTTCAATTAGCCACCCAGCCAGCTCTTCCAGCCAATTACAAGTATCACTGCACTGGTGCCAGTAAGGTGCCATGACCCCGCCCTCTGGGGGGTAAGCCGGGGTAACTGGAAGAGCACAGGTGGATATGGGTGGTGTAAGTCCATGAGACACCATGACCATGGCTGAGTACCGATGACTGAGACAGGCAAAAAGTCTGAATTAAAAAAAACTGCTAAGGCAAAACAGCTAAGTCAAATGCAGCAACCAAAAATTGTACCCCTCTCTGAGGTGAGTCCCACCTGGACTTGGTATATATAAGAAGGGGTGTGTGGGGGGCACAGCTCTCCACAAGGGGGGTGGGGAGCTTGCCCCCTTAAAAACAAAACTTGCTATATTTGACCGAGCTGTTTTGTATTAGCTGTTTTTGGTGGTCTGTAATCTTACTTAGCTGTTTTCACATGATGCCTTTTGTGCCTTATTGGTCTTAAGCTGGAAAAATTAATTGGTCAGCTGAGATACCATATGACCCTAGTCACTGTGGTTGCCATAAAGGTAATAGCTAGGCATTGACTGGATGAACACGTTCCAGCCTACAGTGAGTGGCTAAATGCCATACTAGATGCACTGAGAATGGATCACATGATAGCTAATATAAGACATGTTGACACAATGTATCATAAGCATTGTGAAGCTCTCCATACTTTGTTGTGTTTGCCTCAGTCTCCTTAGCTGTCTGCCCCCCCACACACATACACACATATACCCACAATTCTCTGATTTCTGTGTATTGGTATTTTTTTTTCTAATTACTGTATCTCTGTTTTTACTCTGATCTCCCTGTTCTGATTGGAATTGAGTTTCTGCTGCCTTATTTACCTATGCTGTTGCTGCCCATTCTATAGACTTCCAGTTTTTGTTCTCTTTCTTCTGTATTATCTTGTTAAAATGGCTGTTATATACATGCTTCAGAATATTTGTGTTGTTCTATTCTTAGAGTAGTATTTGTTACATATTATTGTTTGCTAAGCTTATTGTTAAGCTTATTGATGGTTGTATCCTTTGTTTTTTCTTGGATTGTGCTTGTCTATTTTTAAATGCTTATTGAGGCCATGAATCTATCTAGTGTTTATTATTTTATGAGCTTACTTGTTTTTTTCTATACAAATTTTTAATTAAGTTCCCTTAGTTTCAGATGAAATAGAACAACAAAATAAAAACATGACTCTAATGTGCAATGTTCATTCAAAAAGGGGAGAGACTCAAATTAAAATGATGCAGCTCATATCTTTTGCTAGGCAAGTAGAAGGGAACATTTAGGACATAGAAACAGCATAAAACAAAGAATCAAAAAATTTATTATGATATGCCCATAATAGGTTCAGCTTTAAGATAAGGAGGGGGGCATTGAAAATAAGACTTAGTAATACCAAAAGAAAAGTAGAACAAGACTGTTGCTATGTACAATGTAACCGGTAAATGCGGGTGTGGGTAACCCTGGTCTGGTCTGGTCTGGTCTGCATCAAGTATCATTGGGGGAATCTCGACTAGACCCAGATATAACAGTACAAACTAGTCATGGTAGAAAGACTACTGTCAAGGTTTTGGGAGGAATTATTTATAAAACAGCTAGCTGCTGACATTGAGTATATGTAGAGGATAGACATCAAGTGGTGCAGTCCTGAGATCAAACCCAATATCACATCTGAGTGGGTCATCACTTTGGACCATTTAGCATTTTCAAGTAGTGAGAATGGCTTCAAATGAACAGAACTACTCAGTCTGTCAATCTGCTTTCAGGTAATATACAAGTTTTTTGATACTTGGCTGAGATCTCAGACAAAAAACAGTGCCCATGGCTCAGCAGGTAGCACACTCGCCTCTGAGGCTGGGAGATGAGAAGGCTATGGGTTCTATCACCACACGAGGCACATGGGTTAATATCCCAATACTGACACTGCAGTGCAGCATGAGGGGGGCGCTGCACTCCTGAGGTGCCTTGTTTTGGATGATATGTTAAACCAGGGTCCCATCTGCCTGTTCTGGTGGTAGTTCAGGTGGATGTTAAAGATCCCATGGCACTTCTTGAAAAGAGCAGGGGAAAGTTTACTGAACAGAAAATCAGAATACATCCAAATCAGGTATATCACAGATAACAAGTCAAACAAAACAAAGGAAATTCGATTCATTATTTAAAAAAAATAAAAATAACAAGGAAGTAGTATATTTATGCAATGGCAGCATCCATATCTGTTATCCAAGGAAGACCTCTCCATAATTCTAACAGATCCTGACTTGACTTTTGTGCATATTCTAGAGTATAGACATTATGAAAGTCTTTGACTATTTTCCTTGTCAACTCAATATATGTACTGTCCTTTTGTTGTAGAGTGAATAAACATCTGGCCATCCAAATGTTCCATTTTATAACTGTGAAAAGCAGGTGTAGGGTACTAAGATCCCATTTCTGCCATTGCTGAAAGAAAGGACCATACATTATATTAACATAAGTAACTTTTGCAAAAAGTGGATCCTGCCATTGTTGTGTCAGAAATCTCCAAAAATCTGAAATAAAGGAGCAGTCAAAAAACAAATGCTCTATTGATTCAGTTACAGTAATACATCTAAGGTGACTACATATGCTTTCTGGAAGCTGCTTGTGTTTCTGGTTACCTTTTATATTAATCTTTTCATGGCAAGAAAGCCAATGGAAATCCCACATGTGAATTGGAATTCTTGATGAGCATAAGAGTCTGCGAAGATGGTAGACACCTATTTGGACAGTTGAGGAATGGTACTGGGACTTCACACAGGGTCATTAAGAGCAGTTTATACAGTGCCTTACATGAAGGAGCTAAAATAATCTGTTGAGAGCTCAGTTTCCATTGCTTCAATCTTAGAAATATTTCTTTCAGGTAGGGTGGGGCAGATATAGAAGCTCTCAGTGGTCTGAGTGCATTTGTTTCCCATTGGTGAAACCAAAGTCTGCAGTTACTGTATAACCATTGTTTCCAGTCTCTCTGTGTGTTAATCAGAAGGGATTTCAAGTTAGAAAAAAAGAAAATGTTGTTAAAAAACAATATGGGAATAATCATAATGAGGTCTCCTTCTCTGACAGGTAGATAAATAATATTTATTTTAATACGATTCAGGCAACTTCCCCAAACAGCCTGAAAGAACAGACTTAAGACAGAAGTTTTCAACTGCTTGGGGATTGGGAAGACATAGCATATTTATATAAAAAAAATGGGTACCAGAAATGTCTTAACCAAAAATACTCATTTCCTTTTAAGCTAGAGTTAAAAACTTATCTATTCTCAAAACATATGGAGAGCGATTTTTACTGTGATTTTATTGTTATTACTGTTGTTATCATTATATTTTGTAACTAAATGTTTGTTCACCTGTACAGTGCTTTGGTTTTTGAAAAGCGCTTAAAAATAAATTTTACTTACTTACTTACTACTTTTGTCAATTTTACTCTTATTCCACTGGGCAACCTTTTGTTTGCCTATTGCCAGTTTTTCTTCCCAGTTTAATTTTTCCATGCCGGGGGGGGGCCCAAACTTAACCCCTAGAAGAGAAACTGGGTCTTTAGTGAGATGGATTGGACCAATCATGTCTTCTGTGACAGGAGAGGTACCTAAAGAGAAGCCCTTGCATTTGTTCAGATTTAATGCAGCCCCAGACAGGGAGCCACATTGTGTACATTGAATCAAGGAGTTGTAGACTGAATCTTTGTCTGCCACTAATAGACAGAGATCATCTGCATAGGCCAAGGACTTAGGAATGGCTGGTGTTTCTGGGCTGGAGATGTGTTTGATGTCCATATAGCTATTTATCTTCTGCAGCAGGGGTTCTATGAAGAATACATACAGGAGGATGCTCTGGGGACACCTTTGCCTTACTCCTCGCTTAATGGGTATCAATCAGCCTAGCCATCAATTTACTACAGGTACCACTGTGGCAGTTCTGTATAAAGATTTTAACTAGTGTATCATAACCTGTGGTACATTACAGTGGTGTGAGACAGTCCAAAGAAATTCATGACTTATAGATTCAAAGGCTTTCCTTTGGTCAAGCGAAATAATATATCCTGGAAGAGTGTCAGTATAACCTGTGGTTATAATTTCCCGTAAGAGAATAAGGTGATCTTGAAAGTTTCTGTGTGGAATAGTGCAATATTGTTCTGGTGAGATAACTATTTCTGCTATTACTAATAGATGGGCTGCTAGTATTTTGGCTAGAAGTTTAAAATCCATATTCAGCATAAATATTGTCCTCCAATTATTAAGGTTTGTTTTCTCATCCTTTTTATGAAAATATATCAATGTACCTTTATTAAAATTTTACGGTATGTTCCCTGTGTGTAACAGTGTATTAATGACACATGTGAGCTCTGTGCTCAAGTGTCCCCCAAAACTTTATATAATTCATTAGGGAGGCCATCAGGCCCTGGGGTAATATTATTTTTTAGATGCTGAATAGTATTCAATACTTCTGTGGAAATATTGGTTGGAATACTTTGGACATAGTTTGGGAAGACAATGATTGTATCTGAACATCAGACAGGAAGTTTTCAGAACTCTGTAAATCTGATGTGATAAGAGAAAATAAATTTATCAAAAAATCAGTCACTAGTTTTAATATTTCAGGTTGAGTAAAATACTTGACCCCTGCTTGGTCAATTAGATATGACATAGTTTTATGTCCTACACTATGAAAATTTTGGTCAAAGAGATATGTTACTTAGGCCATTCCCTGTGTACCAAATTTATGTTGGTTGAAAGCTGTGCTGCTTTTGTATGTGGAATGATAACATATCTTTCTGTACTAACTGTATTTGTTGGCTCAGGACTTGTCTAGTTGTACTAGCTATTGTGAATAGAGTGTGTAGATGATGTTTTTTTTGTAAATATGTCAGAAAATCAGTATTGCTTTTCTCTGTGCTATATTGCTTTAAAAAAATAAATTAGGTCTAATTTTGTGTCCTTCCACCAGTCAATGGGGCTGTCATAGCAAATCAGGATGGATTTTCTGGCCTCTAAAAAATGGGTCAAAGAATCTGAAAAGCTATTATCTTGTAATAAGGTAGTATTATGTTTCCAAGTTCCTGGGCCTTTTGTACTTAGAGAAGTTTTATTGAGGGTTACAGATATCATTTTATGGTCAGAGAATTCAAGGTGGGGGGTGTAACTTTAGCTGAGGAAACAATTATAGACTGGGATACAAAACTATAGTATATCCTGGTAGTTCGGATACCTTTTTGGAAGGTAAGAATGCACTGCTTTGTAGCCTCTAAATATGCATCTCTTAACCTGGCTGTATGCAATAGTTTCTTTAATACCTGTGTGTCACAGAATAGCTTTTGTGTCTTAGCTTGTGCACTCTTATCTTTAAGACTAAGACCACAATTAAAATAACCAGAGAATACAATTTCTTTAGAGGTGTGGAGGTATGGTTGTGTAAGTGAGGAAAGATCTATTCAGTCTGTCTTAATTTGTGGGGCATAGAGAGTCACTATATGGTAAAGTTTTTGTTGTATGAATATGTCCAGTATTAGAGTTCTTCCAGGAACAAGGTCATATAATTTTAAAACTTTTAAATTTGACAAACAGACCAGTATACCTACACCAGAACAAGGTTCTTGCCCTATAGACCAAAAGGAGGCCTCATGAAGCCTTACTGAGAAGGCAAAGTGCAGGGGTAGTTTTTACCTATGTATTTGTCCAGAATTCAAGCATTTGAAGCTCAATTAAATGAAATTCAGCATCAGATTCATGTATGCCTATATTATTGACTCTCAGGAGTGCAGTTTAATTATTTTTGCATACATTTTCAGTGTCCAAGATGGCTTCAGGTTCTCCAAGTACTGTACAGAGTAGTTTCAGTCAGTAGGTAACATCTGCAATGTCCATGTCTTTGTTTATGGAACAAGATGGTGATAGTTTTATAGGCTGGTTTTGTTAGAGGTATAACCAGAAAAGGAGTCCATAAAGCAGTATTTTTGAGAGAATGATATTTAGACCAAAAACTCTCCAAGCCCCATGTAGTTTTAAAGCTTACATCGAAGGTGGTCTCCGAGAGATATGGATGAGAGCATAGATCTCGTGGGAGAAAAATTTCATTGAGTCTTTTAGTAAATTCCTGGCCACAAAGACATTATCTGGGGGTTTTGGCATGTCACCTGTATACAGTATGTCAGTCCAACAATATTGTGGCATTTTGCTGGGAGAATGGGGAGACAAAAAACAGAAGAAAATGTTTTTTTTTCCTGTCCCTCAGGTTTCCTTTTTAATGGGGCTGCTGTTTGTACTGGCATTTCTGAAAGGAGCGCTATAGATGGTGATGTAATCAGATTTCTTGACTGGATATTTAGAATACAGTCTTGTGTTAGATTCAGTTCTGCAGGGATAGAGAGCGGATCAATATCGCTTGCCTCATTTTGTGGGTGAGGGACTGAGGCAGTAGTTTTATTCAATTCAAGGAAGTCTGCAGGTGCTGGCATCTGAATGAGAGAACTTCCAGATATCCAATTATTTGATTCTGGTTCTCTTTCCCAATCTGCTCCGGTCAACGCCCTTTCTACAGACCATAATTGCACAGGACCTATATTGTAGCATTTCTCTGCAGGCGGTTATATTGTACATAGATTGGGCTGCTCAGAAAAATCAACATTGTTTGTACTCAAAGCAGGCTTTCCAGCACAGCCTGAGGCATAAGCGGTGTCAGTGTTGCTGTCATCATTGGCAGATGGCGGCTTCTTTGATGAGTCATCCTGTGCTTTCAGCTGGACTTTGGAGACAACATCAACCGTGTAGTCAGCTTTGAGCGAATTATCTGTTGCAATGTACTTTTAGTAAACATAAAGTTCTGCTCCTCAGATTGAAGTAAACGTTGTAGTTCCAAAGTTTCTGCCGAATCACTTTCTTGGTTAGGTTGTACAGACTCGCTAACATTAGAGAATTCAGAGTCATTGGCAGTTTCCATTGACTTATCTTGTACCTGTGCAGGATTCTTTTGGTTTCTTAAAGGTTACTCCTCAGCCATTTGTTCCATCATAACAGATTCTGCATTTCCAGTTCCAACATCATTCAAACATTTTGCCCCTGGTTTGGTTGAAATAGCAGAAGGGGCTTGCTCTCCTAGCTCCTCAGCTTCCACTCTCCTTTCTTGACTGTTGTCAGCCATCTTGTCAGCCATAGGTTCCCCTACAGGTGAGTAGGTGAATTTCCCCCGGTGTCCTGTCCAGATTTCCCCCATTCACTAAAAATACCACCAACAGCTTAATCTGGTTCAGTTTCAGTTGGTTGCCATCTGTATTCCCCCTCCCCATGGTCACCACTGAAAAGGGGGAATTTTAGTCTCAGTGGGCCTACCGGATCAACACAATTCAATACATAATAAATAAATAAATACAATGGTGATTTTCAAAATCACAGCTCACAGTGGAACACAGCATCACAGGAAATGTGAAATATAATATCAGCATCAAGTCTAATATTGAAATGAGCTGTTTGTGCAGGACAGCTCAAACAAAGAAATGCCTCTGGCTAGCTATATTGTTGGCAACACTCCAGAAATACACAGGATCTCAGACTTGAATAAGACAATTCTGCTGTTGACCCCATGGCTTCTGAGTCAACCTGATGGACTGCAAAATATGCATTCAAGGCTTTCTTGTGAGTTGGATTACTAACTCTCAGGCTCAGTAAGTTTTACAGCAGCAGCGCCATGTACGGTATGTAATAAAATAACATTTAAAAAATGGAGAGCCAGTGGTACAGAAACAAATAGACTTAAGAATAGGCAGATTCAAAAAACATTAAAAGTAAAAATTAAAATTGCAAAGACAAATTATGAACACAAATTGGCATCTTCAGTCACTCAAAATGATAAAGTATTTGAATTATATACAAATAATAAAAAAAGTAATTCTCACAATGTATAACCTTTAAAAAGTCATAACGGGGAATTAACATCTGATGAGAACTCAATGGCCAATCTACAGTACTTAATGTGTACTTTTCATCTGTATTTAATAGTAAAGTAGGTAACATACAGCGCTTACTGGTTAGTGACTCAACACATCCACAAAGGATAATTTTAGACTCAACTGATGTACAGGCTACACTAAGAATACTTGATCCTAATAAATCACTAGGACCTGACTTTTTGCACCCAAGAGTACTAAAAGAACTAAGTAGCCATATTGCAGAACCCTTAACACATGTATTTCAGGCTTCATTAGATAGAGGTGCAGTGGTGGATGACTGGAGAAGGGCTACTGTAATACCCTTATTTAAGAAGTCGCTATGATCTGACCTGGCTAATTATAGACCAGTGAGCTTGACCTCTATTCCATCAAAAATACTGGAAGGTATATTAAAAGATAACGTACTAGACACCTTAAAACAAAATAATTTGGAGGATAGCACACAACATGGTTTTGTCAAGGGCAGATCTTGCCAGACAAACATGTTAAATTTTTATGACAAAGTGATAAGGGAGCTTGATGATGGGAGGGCACTGGATGTGGCCTTTCTGGATTTTTCAAAGGCTTTTGACAAGCTACCACGTGCTGCATTACTGTTAGCTATGAGCAATGTAGGCATTCCATATCTTATAACATGCTGGGTACAAGGTTGGTTGACAAAGAGAAATCAGAGAGTTGATATAAAAGGTTTATATTCTGCAAGGACAGAGGTTACGAGTGGAGTTACCCAGGGGTCAGAGCTGGGACCCTGCCTTTTTAATATATATATATATATATATATACAGTGGCGTGAAAAAGTATTTGCCCCCTTCCTGATTTTCTCTATTATTGCATATTTGTCACACTGGATGTTTTCAGGTCTTTAGACAGAATGTAATATTAGATAAAGGGAACCTGAGTGAACAAATAACACTTGTTTTTTTTTTTATTTCACTTATTTAATGAAAAAAAGTTAACCAACACCAATTGGCACTGTGTGAAAAGTAATTGCCCCCTTACACTTAATAACTGGTTACGCCACATTTAGCTGCAATGACTGCAACCAAACACTTCCTATAATTCAATATCAGTCTTTCACATCACTGTGGAGGAATTTTAACCCACTCTTCCTCGCAGAACTGCTTTAATTCAGTAACATTTGGTAGGTTTTCGAGCATGAACTGCTCGTTTCAGGTCCTGCCACAGCATCTCTATTGGGTTTAAGTCTGGACTTTGACTAGGCCACTCTAAAACTTTAATTTTACTTCTTTTTAGCCATTCTGATGTGGACTTGCTTTTGTGTTTTGGATCATTGTCTTGCTGCATGACCTGACTACGCTTCAGCTTCAGCTGACGGAAGGATGACTGGACATTCTCCTTAGAATTTTCTGGTACAGAGCAGAATTCATGGTTCCTTTAATTATGGCAAGTCATCCAGGTCCTTAGGCAGCAAAGCTCCCCACACCATCACACTACCACCACCATGTTTGACTGTTGGTATGGTGTTCTTACTGTGGAATGCTGTGTTTGCTTTACGCGAGACATTATGGGATCCATGTTGTCCAAAAGTTCCACTTTGGACTCATCTGTCAGAACATTTTCCCAAAAGGCATGTGATCATCCAGGTGCTTCTTGGCAAATGAGAGATGAGCATTTATGTTCTTCTTGGTTAGCAGTGGTTTCCGCCTTTGCTACTCTCACATGAAGCCCATTTTTGCCCAGTCTCTTTCTGATTGTGGAGTCATGAACACTGACCTTAGCTGAGGCAAGAGAAGCCTGCAGTTCTTTTGATGTTGTTTTAGGATCCTTTGAGACTTCTTGGATGATTTTACACTACGTCCTTGGAGTAATTTTGGCAGGCGCCCACTCCTGGGAAGGGTCACTACTGTTCCAAGTGTTCTCCATTTGGAGATTATGGCTCTCACTGTGGTTCGATGGAGTCCCAGAGCCTTAGAAATAGCTTTGTAACCCTTTCCAGACTGATGAGGGCAACAAAATGTTTTTCTGATCTTTTCAGGAACTTCCTTTGATCATGGCATAATGTGCTTGTTGAATCTTTGTGCTGGCAATGTGACTCTGATGGTAAGGGCCAAAATAAGTGAGGTTTATATTGAGCAGGGCTGGATGTAATCAAGCCTGGCTGTGTTCAATCAGCTGACTCTAATTATCCCTTTAATTGGGCTGATTTAACTAGGGGGCAATTACTTTTTCACACAGTGCCAGTTGGTGTTGGTTAACTTTTTTCATTAAATAAATGAAATAAGTAAAAAAAAGTGTTATTTGTCCACTCAGGTTCCCTTGATCTAATATTATATTTTGTCTAAAGACCTGAAAACATCCAGTGTGACAAATATGCAATAATAGAGAAAATCAGGAAGGGGGCAAATACTTTTTCACGCCACTGTATATATATATATATATATATATCATCATTGCAATATGATAAAGAGGATGCCTGGTTATGCAAATTTGCTGTTGATTGTCAGTTGGAGGCTATAATTGATAGAAAGTCCACAAAATCTATGCTACAAAAAGCATTAGATCATGTAGCTGAATGGATAGATAAGGCTGGTTTATCATTAAATATCGATAAATGCACTGTTATGCATTTAGGGAGAAATAACCCCGAAAGAATTATCTGTTAGACAACAAAGTATTAAGAACTACATCTGAGGAAAGAGATTTGGGGATTATGGTGTCACAGGATATGAAATTTACAGCACATTGCAGACAGATATTTCAGGAGGGAAATAACATTTTAAATTGCATTTTCAGGTATATTAATGCAAGAAGTAAGGAGGTTATTATACCTCTTTACATACATTTGATACATTTGATTAGGCCTATATTAGAGTATGGAGCTCAAGTTTGGTCTCCTTATAATAGGAGAGATGTAGGCATGCTGGAGAGGATCCAGAGGAGGGTCACGAGAGGTAAAGAGAATGTGAAAGGAAAATCATACCAAGAAAGGTTACATGACTTGGATTTGTTCTCCCTGAAGTACAGGAGGAAAAGGACTGATATGTGTCTAGTTCACAAGCTATGGACAGGTAATGATTTATGGGAAAATTTGGCTTTAGAAACAAAAAACAAAGTATACGATACTAGATCACACCCATTACAGTTAAAAACTAGACAATCAAGGCTTGTGAGATCAAGAAACTGGTTCAATCAAAGGCTGGTGTATGATTGGAATAGATTACCCACTAAGGTAGTGACTAGTGGCACCACACAGTCCTTTAAAATTAGACTGGACAAATTCTATAAGAGTAATTAAAATACACTACGAGCATAATGGACACAAGTCTTCAGACTCAGTAAAAAATTCTTTGACTCCTATGACTCTATTTCACCTTCAATTCCTTTTAGGCATTAGGTTATTTTATTTTTATTTTATTTTATTGAAATCTTGGACTACAAATACCTTTGAGTAGGAACTGCTCATTTACAAAGATTCCACATTGAAGGAATGGGGGGTATACATACATACAAAGGTCAACATAATAATACATAGTTACACAATAACAAGAAGTAAGAGACTGAGGCTTAGGAAATTCCAGTAATTCAAAATGTGCCAAATGTTAGGTAGCATGACATAACCAGCCAAGTGCAATCTTGGAAATAAGCACTGGAGGTGAGAGGGAAGGGGGTATGCAGGCAGGGAGGCCATTGTCGGAGGGTAGAGGGTGAGGGTAAGAGCTCTAAAGGGGAGGGAGAGGAGGGATAGAAGTCAGGAAATGCCTCGGGGGAGGAAAGGGAGAGGGGGCAAGGGGGTAGGCAGGTAGAAGGGGGCAAGGTGGGGAGAGATAGCTGTCATGACTGAAGTGGAGATTAGACTCAGAAGCAGCAGAAACAAGAGTAAATGTTTCTTCTATCCTGGTTTGGAGACATCTTCTTGTCAGGTAATAATATTTATCAGTAACAGCAACCTCCCCAGGGACTCTCAATTATGCTTGGCAGGAACTGCCCACCAGTTACTTGGGACTTGGCTCTAGAGGGGTACGTGGAGATCTAAAAATGTACAGTTAACAGTGGGTCCTGGGCAGATAAACCCTATATGATAGGGTATCTTATGATTCAAAAGTCAGAGTTCTAACCCCTGGCCTCCCCCCCTTTACTCACTAACATGGATATTGCTGTGCAGACATGGCTCAGGTTGTGTGATGAGGTTTAATTTGTTAAACTAAGACAATGTTAAGATTTCTGTGAGTATGAGAGGGGGAATATTTCAGGATATTCCCTATTATTGGTTCGGGCCCTACTTCTGTTGCTGTTAATGGTCCTGCCCTACAGCTGGTATCACTGGCACTGTAAAGGCTACAGTGGGAGAAGGCTGATTTCCCAGTAGAGGAGTAATTATAGGGAAGTGGGGAGTGCGATGATCCCTACAGCAGAGGGAGTAACAGGCAGAGGGAATGGTAAAATGGAGTGAGGACTGTTAGGAGGTCAGGGACCAAAACCAGAATTTAGCTATGAAGGAGGCATAGTGAGACGAAATATGCTCGCACATGTAGGGAGATGTGGAATGACAGCCAGGGACCTTCGACTACAGGAACTCCTACCTGGTACCATGTAAAGATCCTGGATAGACTAGAAGAACAAAACACTCGGTGCTACAAACACAATGACCAGGAGTTAGGGAAAAACTAAACACAAAATACAAAGATCTCCAAAGAGAAAATCAAAAAGCTGTGCTACATGGAGAATCCAGTGACTCAGAAAGTACTGCTCAGAAGGCTTCTACTGTGGCTGCAGTGAGTACGAAAATAACCCATCACTTCAGGTCTAACAGGGATCCTTCGTCAAGGAAGCAGGGGCTCAGGTTACAGTAATACATTGATACACAGTACTTGAAGGTGAATACATATTATTCAAAGTATCATTTATCCTCACTGAGCCCCTGTAAAAACAAAACAAAAAAAAACATATGAAGAGCACACAAACCAAGTTAAACAAATCAGTTTAAAACATATTATCAAATACACCCCAATATTGTAATTCATCTTTAAAGTTAATTGTGGATGTCTCTCAAAATACTTCCTTAGGAATTCATCCATGGTCCCTAAAAAAAAACAAAAAAGAAGGGAGAGATATGTAATTCATTAGTCACAAAGATGAAGAATCACTGTTAATATCCATAGTGCTAAGCTTTTTTCCTCCTCACTGCAGCAACAATTTATTTATTTATTTGAATTTTGGTAGCCAGGTAAGTCCATTGAGATATTTCAGTCCCTTTTTCAATTTCGACCTGGGATAGACAGCAGTGTAAACACAGTACAGTAAGCAACTTTAAGGAATACAGATGCAGAAGCATACAATTCTGAACAAGAGCCTACTGGGAGACTTGAAGACATAACAATTCAAGCATGTTACTGAATAAAATATGAGCATAGAGCCACCATGCAAGTTCAACCTTGTAACAGATTTATACAATAAGTATATACACATTTTGAAGAGGGTGCAAAACATAATGAAGAAGCACAATACATTTATACACATAAGTTTCAGTAAAACAGATAAATACAATAAGTAAATTCACATTATACAAAGGGTTCAAAACATAATGAGTTCAAAGAGATTGCCTGTAGAAACATAATGAGGTCCGGAGCTGCTTGTAGAGACTGGCTGAAGGTAAAGAGTGGATTAGGGAGGGGGAGAAGGAGAATAGCCAGGTAATTCATAGGCCAAGAGATTGGATGGAGGGGGTCAGGACTAGAAGTAGGGTAAATAAGAGGATAAGGGGGACAGGTAGAGCAAAAAAGAAGAGGATGTGGAGTGAGAGAATCAACAGAAACAGGTGCATTGAGCAGAGGATGTGAGGAAGGCAAATAAGATGTTTTGAAATGTGGGTAGAGAGGTACAGGACAGGATAGAAGAAGGCAGGGAGTTCCAGTCAGTTACTGCCACAAAACAGAAGGACTTACAGTGGCATCCCCTAGTATGAAATGCACTTTTATCGCACTCTACAGTTTGCTGCAGCAGACCTACTGAATAAAGTAATGTAATTTCAATGGCAATTAGTCCCCTTTGTCATGTAGGAAAATGTGGTATTCATCTCATTCTGGCAGCGTCACAGTTTCCTGAATGATAAAGGGGACTAATTACCTTTGAAATTACATTGCTTTATTCAGTAGGTCTTCTGGAGCATTCTGCAGAGTGATGCAAAATGCTGCAGAATTGTGTTTTATCCTGAGGGATGCCACTGTACATGCAACTACAAGCCTCAGATTAGGACATTTGAGAAGGGGCATGGTGGCAGATCAAAGGGCATGTGCAGCTTGCCTTAGGTGAATAATCTACCTGAGTCAGGGTGTGGTAAACATGTGAACAAGCTTATGTATAAAACTCAAGGTTCAGTACCTTAGGTTTGATTCATAAAGGAGCCAACCCAATAAAGATAGGAGTTTGCAGTTTTGGTGGTGGTAATTGACCCCAGGGCAAACCTTCCCACCCAATGATAGGCCCGAACAAGAAGTGCCATGTTAGTCACATTGGTGGACAGTAGTAATGGTGCACCATAAATAAGAAGCGGAAGGAGAGATGAGGAAGTGATCTTGATAAAAGAGGCAGAGGTAAGAAAGGGGTGCATACGATAAAGGAGACCCAACTTTTGATTCAGTGTTTTGACCAGTGTGGAGACAAGGGCACTGAGGGATAATGAGGTGTCCAGGGTAATGCCCAGATACTTAAAGATAAGGACAATAAATTCCTTCTGAGCAGTTTTTTATGGGTCACTGGGATTATTATCCCTATAGCACAGCTTTTTGATTTCCTTAAGGATCTTTGATAGCTGGTACCTGCATGAACAGGCTGTGCACTGCCCTATTTCAGTTTCACACTATATAGTAGTTTTGCACAATATAAGATTTCCAGCTATAAACCTGGGACAAAAATGAGACAAACAACTGAACAGTTTGTGTACTGTGATGTTAAGTGTGTTCTTGGAAGGTTAAACTACTGTAACATGGCAGTGTCAATAGCCATAGATGATTTCAATACAGTCAATGAAATGCAACCTTGTAATGTGATGTGTAAAACTAAATGTCAGTGTAAAGTCTATTTCATAAGTGTGTCTCTTTCCACTAAATAAAGTTTTTGCACTGCCTTCCTTCAATGAAGTGGCTTAGTCCCTATGGAGGCCAAATTGAGCATCTATTGTCACTTTAGTTGTGCAACTTTTGGGACGCATCCAGTGGCAGAACCAGATAAGGACATCGGGGGGGGGGGGGAATGGGGACAAATCTGTCAAAGAGGGGCTCCATGACACAAGTGAGTTAAAAAATCAGGTAATGCTTTGATATTTTTATTAAACATACTAGAAATTTTTCTACTGTATGTGTACATGTCTGATGGGACACAGACCACACTGTCACAGGACACTGACCAACTGTATCAGATAAATGTTGTTTAATGTTTACCTTACATTATTTGTTCTAGTCAGTTCCTAAAGAGCCACAGATCCTTTGTGATCCCATTGGTATTCTTATTTTACAGGTACAGCTGTATATTCCCTCAGGACTCGCCTATCCCAGGCTCTCCAGGACCCATTTAAAAGATCCTTTACTCATTATCTATGCTAGAATGGTAAGCTGTGGTTGTGCAACCTCAAGCATTAAGGCAGAAAGCTTTCACTTGTTATGCGGTTGGTGACACAGGGTTAGAAATATCTACACTATTCTTTTTTATTCTGCTTTGTACAGATCACAGAGGAACCTGCACAAATGATGATACTGTACAATTCCACTGTAACAAAAAGAAGTGAAATGAACTGCAAATCTACCTTAATGCAGACTATATGTTCGAGGGAAATTAAAAACATTAGGGTTTGCAGTCTCAGAAATGTTAGTCAATAGGTGGTGTGGAGTTCCATGGAGATGTCAAGACCAATGCCCACTCCTCCCCATGTGCAAATAAGGTTATGCATGATCTCTTGCATCATGCAGGGTACTGCACTTCCTTAGGGAGATGGACTCCTCCAAGGGCAGAGAGGACTGCACATCTGCATCTGATCATGCAAGTCATGAAGGGACCTGAGTGAATGAGAGTATGATTCCACTATCTCAAAGAGAAAGGAGGTTATTTGCAAAAAAACTGTGTTAATGCACCAGTTAGGGTTCAGTTTAATGCCACAAAAGTAGGGAAATGTGGCATTAGGATTTCCAATTTTAACTCTCCAAACCCAAAAGCAGCAAAAAGACAAGACCACACAAGCAGCAACAGACAGACATCAACAGGTAAGACAAACAACATTCAACTGTTTCTACATGACAAAAATGCACTAGCTCTGATGTGCTACCTTCATGGATTTGAATCTGTGGCTGCATAAGCACATGCCACACAGAGGCCTGTGCTTATGAAGCCCCACCTTTGTGTATTTTATACAGCATGCATAAATACATGCAGGTGTATAACTGGAAAACCACTACTCCCAGAACAGATTATAGATGCACTGCTGAAACAATAATACATTGCAGCAGTACTTCTGGTTGTGGCCTGCCCTTCTGGAGTCAGAAGATGATGTGTACAGTATGTCTTACTCCTGTGGCTGAAGAGGCCAGGCCATTGAGGGGCCTGTGCTTCACCCTGCACAAGTACTGTTGCAATTTTGGTATCCTGGATTTTGGGGTGCCTGCATTTCTGCAGCCATAGGTCAGCATGTGTTTTACACCAGCGTCTGCAAAAGTACAGGGCCATTAAGTGTGTGTGTGTGTGTGTGTGTGTGTGTGTGTGTGTGTGTGTGTATGTGTCTTACAGTGTTCATGAGTACCTGGGGATAAAGAAGTACTGACCCTATGGGGTGTGTGCTTTTTCAGGCAAATTAACTCTTAAAATATGTTACATTGTGGATTTGTAAATGTAGCTGCATTGGCTTCTGCTTCTGCACAAAGAAGCAGTGTTGTGATTTTTGGAGTACTATCTAGAGCAACAAATGAGTATGTATGTGTTTCTGTGTACATGCCACAGATGAAAATGCACAACGGTAACACATCAGTGCTACTGCATTTGAAATAGACAGCTGTGAATGAGCTTGGTACATCCAGAAGACAGACCTGGATTTGATTCCCATAATCTCATTTGCATGCTGTTTAACTCTGAACATGCCACTTAATCTCCTCAGTGCTCTAAGGTCACTCCTGAAAACAGCCACTTGTGCCTAGTAGGCCTTACCTGCTTACCAAAGAATAAAATAAAAAAATTGGTGTCATCTTGAAACAGTTGCACAGGTATGTTGTTTGTCTTGCCTGTTGATGGCAGTCCATGGTTGCTTGCGTGGTCTTGTCCATTTGCTGCTTGTGGGGGTGGGGAATTAGGGTCAGAAATCCTAATGCAACTTTTCTCTACTTTTGTGGTGGTAAGTGAAACCTTATCTGGTGCATTAACACAGTAATCTGCAAAGAATATATTATAGTGGTGAGGCAGTGACGCTATAGCTGGATTCAATGGTCACGTCTATGTTACACCCAATATTTTGCACTTTAATAACTTTGCAACCATTAAACTAATTTGCACAAAATTTAGCATACGCAACTGGAGAGCAAAGATCTCTTGATGTGGCAAGTTTCTTTCCATTCGAATGTGCAGCTGCGGAAGTTGCAGAGTGTCAAGAAATGTGACAATTACCATGTATGTGCTAATTCGGTAGTACCCATGTAGAGCGCTTATTATTGAGCGCTACATATTTGAGAGACTCAATAATAGCACTCCACAAGAGCGCGAGTGGTGCAATACCTCGCTATATCCTGTATAACAAGGAGCTGTACTCACTACTGCAGGATATAGCATCCTTTGTGGCCGAGTCCCACCAAGACGCTTGCATAGTGTAGTGGTGTACACCACCACTTGCAATCCGGTAACTTGCCCCGTGGTCCGCACCGCTCTCAGAGTTGGTTATTTAAGTTTGAGGAGTACAGTGGGCTTGCCCCCCACCAGGGTTGGTGCCGAGGGCTCAGCCCTCCGCATTAAAAAGGATTCCTCTGTGATTTACTTAAGTATTGTAGTGACAATCACTATTTGCAATGTTTGGTACAATATTTGTCGCCCTTTTGACTATGGGCTCAGGTTTGCTTACTCTGTGTGATAGACGGTCTTTCAGACTCACCTTTATCACATAAAACTTGTTAATCCTTTGTCACCCTCTTCTTAGAAATGGCTTGGGGTTTGGTCTTCAATTTATAGGGTATATAGGGTTTGGCTCACATTTGTGTCTTTTGAAGGTTTAGTGAAAAAAATATTAATCCATTCAAAAGTTATTAAACTTTCCCATTATATCCTAGGTGAAAAATTAGATGTGCTATGTGAAAGTACTGTTTTGCTGCCACAAAAGCAGGTTTTGCTTTCGCAAATGCAGGATGTAGTACTAAGATTCTACCACCTTGTTTTTGTTAGTGACAGAGAAAAAACTAAATTAATTAAAAAACTGTGTACCTTGGTAAGCACCAACTCTTGTGTTTACCTAATCATGGCCCGAGGAATTGGATTCTATGATTATTTTGTCACACAAATAGCCAGAAATGTGTTTATTTTAATCCGGCAATTTTTACTGCCACAAATTGCAGCACTAGTACCGAAATTTGCAAAAGTGATTTTACGAAGGTGCTGCAAATTGCAGCACTGTTTTGTAAAACACTGGGGGTTTTGCCAAAAATGGAGGCACTGTTTCATGAAACAATGGGGTTGTGCCTACATTTGTGGCACAAATAGCTCTGTGGCTACCAAAACATTTCTAAGCATGTCTGGGGCTAAATTACCCCAAAATATGATTCCTCAGACCCTGATTAGGTAAACACCTGTTGGTGTTTACCTAATTCAACTATGTTTTCCTTGTTTTAGAGCCTCTAAGGAGAAGTGGGCAGAGGCATACTCATTGATATTTGCCAACACTGGGGTGCCCAATCCTCATGTCAGTAGTAGAACCCCTCCTCCACCACTGTGGGACACTGGGGACACTACTGCCATTGTACTGAGATATGTATCCCCCACCCCCAATGGGAAGAGTGGGACACTGGGGAGCACAATCCCAGTGTCCCAATGTATGTACTTAATTGTAACCTGTAAATAAAGAAAACAGTCCCCCAATGTACCATACTGTTCCTGTCATCAGGGGGCCCAGTCCCTGTGTTGGAACTAGGAGATTCCCCGCAACTTTGGGACACTGGGAAGCCCATTCCCAGTGTCTCTACATATGTATTGTCCCCACCACCAGTCAGGGACACTGGGGAGCCCACTCCCAGTGTCCCAAAAAATGTCTTTAAAACCTGTGAAAAAGAAACCAGTCCCCCAACGTCTTTTTTAATTTTTGAATTCTAAAAAAAGAAAACAGTCTGTTGTCATCTCCCCCGTTACCTTTTCCCATCATGACCCTCCCACTGAGCACCAACCACCCCACCCCTCCTTGCACTATACTTACCAATGAAAGTCATTAGCTGTCATCATCTTTGGACCGGGACACATCTGCACTCTTTAAAGCCTAACTGTGAACTGAGGAATGAAGGTATGTGCCACATAATGTATTTCAATGCAGTTTTGAACTTATGTTGATATCTTTGGAATTTCTAGGTATTTTTTCTATGACTTTTAAACACACCTCTTTGGGACCCCACATCATGAACACTGTCTCTGTTATTTTGTTAATCAGGCCCGGAAGGTGATTTCACAGTCACTGTGCAAAATCACCTTTCAAGACTGATTTATTTACTTATTTATTTTTTGTTTACCGGGTGAATGCATTAACCATAGAGATGACTATTTTCAGGCATGACCCTGGAGGTTACAGAGCAATTACAGAGGAAAACATACAGAAGGTGAAATGCAGTATATACACACACGGTATTATCCTTGAGGTTCAACAACATGAAACAAAGCAATATACAAATAGGGTATTATACATCATGTGTAAACAATATGAATAAAGCACAGAGTTTTAGTGCAGGGTATGATACTATGTTATAGTTTTAGTCATCAGTATAGGCACAGGGCTAGAATACTGGTAGGGCAAAATTGCAAACTCATATATGGAGATGAATCATAGCTATCTAGCAGAAGGCAATGGGAGATAGAACAGTTAGAAAGAAGACCCGTAGGGGGATGGTTAAAAGTGGTTCAAGGAGACAGAGACAAGTAGCAGGTACAACCCAATGAGGGGCCGGCCAAAAAAATGGATAAAGGGGACAGAGACAAGTAATAGATAAGTTGCAGGGGGAAGGTTGGAGAGAGTCAACAGGATAAGAGTAAAGGGAGTAAAGGGAGGTGAGCTATAGTATGGGGACTTGAAACAGGAGCACTGAATAGATAAGACGAGGTAGTGGTGGAGCGCTTTTCTAAAGCATAGTGAAAGGATGCCAGGCAGATATCAAACATGAGGGAGTTCCACTGCAGGGGGGCATGAAGGACAAAAGCACTGGCACCCTTGGTTGATGTGCATTTTGGAACACTAAGGAGAGATTTGTCAGTCAAGTGCAGTCCATAGTTGGAGGACTGGAGGGTGAGCAGCTCTGCCAGTGTTGGGGGGTCTGAGTCCTCACAATGCTGTCAACTGTGGCACAGAGGGAGTGATGTCTGGTGGTATTGGGAGATAGCCAATTCAACTCAGAGTATGGGAGGCAATGATGTTTTAGCCTATGGGTAGATGAGGCATACCTACATATATTGTTGTTGGTTACGTCCCATCCATGGAGGTTTGATTTAGAGGAGGCAGTATATGTAGCAACCCCATAAATCTGAGTAGGCATGAGAATACCCCAGGCAATAGCCAGTCTGGCTGATGGTGTTAGGGCATGACTGGTCTGGTATGCAATGTCAAGTTTAGAGTTTACAGATTTGCACGTGACCTGTATGTGCTGGTCAAAGTTTAGGGACTGGTCTAAGGTTATCCCTGGGTACATAAATGAGATTGCAGTGCTAATGGGTGAGCCATCAAGGCAGGTGACTCGAAAGTCATGTTGGCTCTTTTTGAGCCTAGCAGGGGTTCCAAATAGCATTGATTGGGTCTTTGACTTATTTAGAACAAGTTTGTTGTGTGACAGCCAGGTTTGTGTATGCTGGAAATCTACAGATATCTTTTGATTGATGTTACTTACATCTTTAGCACTGGTATATAAGACTATATCATCAGCATAGAGCAGAACAGAAGTGAGGAGAGGTAGTAGGAGATATTAATAAATAGTAAGACTAGTAGTGGCCCCAGAATGGAGCCTTGGCATACTGCAATATTCACTGTAGCTTGATCTGAGTTGGCAAAGTTGAACTTCACAACTTGGATTTTGTTGGATAGGTAACTACAGAACCAGCTGACTACATTTGATGCAAATCATAGAAACATAGAATCTGTCAGCAGATAAGGACCAAATAGCCCACCTAGTCTGCCAATTTCCCTACTTGGTTTGGTAATACCTACTCTTATCTGAACTGCCTTTCCCCTGCTCTACTTTCTGTTTGCCTTCCCCACTGCTTTTTTTTTCATTGTTTGGCTGACTTCAGGTCATTGGATATGATAAGCCCTAGGTTTCTCTCCTGACTTGTGGTGGCTAGAATCCCATAGGTTTTAAGGTGTGGAGGAAAAGGGAGTGGTCCACGAGGGCAAAAGTCTTTGTCATATCACTGAAACAGCCCCAGTTAGCATGCCTTTGTCCATAGTGGAAATGGTGTCAGTTGTGAATTTGAGTAAGGCAGTTGTTGAACGACGCCCTTTGTGAACGCTATGCTGGGTATCTGATAAGAGGTACTTTCTAAGAAGGAATTTGATAGTTTGTGTGGCTACTAGTTTTTCTAGAATTTTGCTTGGCACTGACAGGATTGCTATGGGTATGTAGTTGGATGGTTCATTGTGGTTATCTTTCTTAAACACAGGTGTGACTCTCACTGTTTTCCAGATGTCAGGAACAATGCTTTGGCATAGGGAGCGGGTGAAAATTCTGGCCAGTGGAGCAGCAATGAGAAGTGTCACTAGTTTTAGTACTCTGGGTTTGAGGCTATCAGAGCCTGTAGCAGTGCTATCCAAGATCAATCTAAAGAGTTTTGTTACCTCCCTCTAAGTAACAGTCTTGAAGTGAAAGGAGGGGGTCACAGAGTCATTACAGAAACAAGTTGAGAGATCTTCCATATGTGAGGCAGGGAAGGAGGAACTGTACTTGCTTAGGTCTATGAATTGTTTATTGAAAAAGTTTGCAATGGTCTGGGGCTTGTTGCAGTGGGTACCATTCAATACCATGTCATTTGGCATGGAAGAGTGAGAGGATCCCAGGAATGTTTTAATGTGGGACCAGAGCTTTTTGGGGTCACCAGGGGCATAAGTCAGTAAGGTTTTAAAGTAGGAGCTCCTAGCAGTCCTTATTTTCTTGTTGCAGGCCTTCCTTTGTCTCCTGTAGGTGTTGTAGTCATCTTGCTGACCAGAGGACTTGAAACTGCTCCAGCTCCTATCTCTCTGTTTTATTTGGCAAGTAGGCTATTTTTTAGCCATCTTATGTATTTCCTCTTAATCCAGTGGGTTATAAGGGAGGCATGGTGGTCCTGTATTGTAAGGAATTCAGTAATGAATATATTAAGAGCTGTCTGCACTTCATGAGCTTTGCAGAGACCAGTTAATGTTAGCCTCATCATCTAAGAATTTTAGAGGATCCAGGCAGAAGTAGTTTCAGAAAGTGAAGAAATGTTGTTTTACTGGGGAGTGGCAGGAGACCCCCTTATGCAGTACATAGGAGGTGGTCAGCAATCGTATCAGCAAGAGTGCCAGCTGAGTGGATATGCTCAGTCCTGTTTGTTAGTACCCAATCAATAAGTGTACTAGAATTAGAGTGAGAGGCAGTCCTGGTTGGCTGGGTGACTAGCTGATGTAGGTTATGACCCAGTATTTTTGATAGCGAAGTGGCCTGGCTGTTTCCTAATTAGTTTATGTTTATATCACCTAATATGATCACTTTGTTTTTGCCTGAGAGTAGTGATTTCTGATTCAGTAGCTTGTCCAGGTCAGGGAAGGCACTATTCGGAGGGTTGTAAAAACATAAGATGTGCAATTTTTTGCCGAAAGTAAGAAAGGTATGCAGAGATTCGTAGTGTGTCATGGGATCAGCATTTAGTGCAGTGAGGTGTAGATGATCCTTAAAATAGAGAGCCACACCACCACCTCTTTTGGAGTATGGTCTGTCCTTCCTAAGGAGGTTGTAGGAGGGGTTGGAGCATTGTGAGTCGGAGATGGTAGAGTTTAGCCATGTTTCAGATAGGCATAAAATGTCCGGTTTGTACAGTGATGTCCATGCCTCAAGTTTGGCTAGGTTGTGCTTGAGGCTTCTTACATTGTGATGGGTGATGAGGAGACCTTTGGTGCTGCTTAGTAGTGGATCCAAGTGAGAGACATTATAGACAGGGCCAGGATTTAATTGTGTGTCACCAGATACAAGGTTGGCCAGGAGCAGCAGGTACCAGAGCTTCTGGTGTATAAAAGAGGAGAGAAAAAAGTGGTTTCTGAGACATTTTTTAGTATCGTGGGCAGTTAGGTAGATTAAGCCATTTTTTATTAAAAGTGGAGCTAGGTCCATTAGTGTATCCTTGAGTCTAAGGAGACTGGAGAATTGGAAATCACCTATAGATGGTATGGGGCATGTTGACCCAGGTTTTCATTATCAGGTCTGTTTGTGGCTAGGTAGAGCAGTAGGAGCACTAAGTACAGGAGGACAGGGTGCATATGGCTACCAATGATGTATATTTCCCTATAGTTTGGAGTTTGTGAGCTCTGGGAGAGTGGAAACAGTTTGGGATAATAGCTGATGTGGTAGCTCAGGAAAGCTTTTCGAAGTGATAGCTCAGGAGTGTATAGCTAAAGCAGCTGATCAAGACAGTGAAGCACAAGGTAGATTGCGACCGGATCTACACTAGTAGGAAAAGCATTAGGAGACCCCTAATGGTTGTAGATTATAAGGGACCAATGGAAAATCGGACACTTGGCCATCTGACCACTTCTGTGTCTATATAAGAAGAGGTCCACTCAGGGTGAGTGAGGTGGGATGAGAGTGGAGAGCTATTGCAAGGCACCGGTGGGATCAACGGTCTAGTAGCCAAACCAGCAGTGTAGCTCAAGGCTGTGTCCAGGAAAGTAGGCTTGGTCAGGTGGCACTCCAGTGTGTCTTGCCCTGATCTACCAGTATGGTTCTTGGCAGGCAGTTAAGCAGACGTCTGAGCTTGCAGTTTTCTTGGAAAGAGCATGGACCCGCCTGGAAATCAGGCATGGCCCGTGGCTGTCATCCCAGGGAGGTCTCCGGAGGAAAAGCAGTGAAATGACAGTGCCAGTGTTCATGAGGTGGGGGTCCCAAAATAGCCATGTTGAAAACCTGGTGAAACAAAATCCTAAAAATAGCTGAGTTAAGAGTGTTCATTGGAATGTTTGTATGCACATGCATACCTGTAACTTTGGTAATTCGTAATATTTTGAATCCAAATTTTCAACACAGCCATATTTTCACTCCACCTCATGAACAGTACAACTGTAATTTCTCACATCCTGCCTGAAACATGTTTTCACACCTATGGCATGGAATGGCATTTTGGCACAGATCTGAAAAATTTCACCTATGGGTTTTATGAGGTGGGGTAATAAGAACACTATGTTCAAAATTTGGGGTCAAAATATGAAAACATGCTGAAGTTATGACCATTTGTTGCAATTTCGCTATGGCCGTTCGTAACTTCAGAAATGTTAAATATTTTGATGTCAGATTTTTATCATGGCCTTCTTATTACTCAACCTCATGCATGTCACAGCTCTGATTTTTCAGATCCTGCCCAAAATGTGTTTTTGCACCTGTGGTGCAGAATGGGGTTGCAGTTGTGCAGGATTATGTTTTAGCTTGGATTCGAAAATGTTCTGTACCAGGGTACATTAGCTGAGGTAGTAAGATGGCAATACTGACAATTTGGTCACTGTTGTCCAATGAATGGAAGCACAGGGCTCAAAGGACCCTGTGCTTCCATGACTACATACATATATTTACAGTATGTATGGAGGGATGGGAGTGCTGGCCCAGACAAATAAGGATGTGATTCTACTGTCTGAAAAATTAAGGAAAGTAATTGCAAAAAACATCATTAATGCATCAGTTATGGTTCTTATGGTACCAAAGCAACTAAAGAAGGGAAGTGTGGTGTTTGGGGTTTCAACCCTAATAAACCACCCCACACCCTGCAGATATTGACAGGCATTGAGGAGGTGCCTTGGGGTCATTGGTCTTAATGGGCTCTACATACCATAAGTAAATAAGCTGAGATGGGCACAGTATAGGAGAATTGGCTAAGCGTTCGGGCCAATGATCCCAAGGCACACCCCCAACACCTGTGAGTGTCTGCAGGGTGGGGGGTATTAGGGTTGGAAACCATAACACCACATTTCCCTGCTTTTGTCACTTTAGTAAAACCCTAACTAATGCATTAACACATTTTTTTGCAATGAATATGCAGTACAGTATATGTGTGTGTGTGTGTATATATATATATATATATATATATATATATATATATATATATATATATATATATATTATGGTAGCACTGTAGTGTTACCATAGTTAGGGTTGATGAGCCATCTATATGTTAAACCCAAAAGTTTGCACCTTAATAACTTTGAAACTGTTCAACAGATTTGCCTGAAATTTGGAATACAGAATCAAGATCCATATGCCTTGGGATCTGCCAAGTTTCGTACCGGTCGGATATACATCTGTGGAGTTATTAAGCGTGATCTGTGCGTGTGTTTATGCTTTTTTTGGAATTCTGTGGTCGTGCCTACAGGTCACATGGTTTGCACGACTGTTCCAAAATCTTCAGGGAACGTGCAGCCAGGGTCCCCGATGTGCCTTTCAAAGATTTCGTGAAAAAATATTAAATGGTTCAAAAGTTATTCAAAAAACAAGTTCCCATTATAAGTCAATGGGAAAAGTTAATAAAAAGTTCAACACTTTCACAAATGCATCTTTACTGTCACAAATGGCCCTTTTACTGTTGCAAATCCGCCATTTTGTTTTCAGTTAGTGATCAGAAAAATGCTTGGCATTTAAAATTGAGACCATCTAGCAACCAAATTCTTTTTGTATTCACCTAGTTGGGCCCAGAGGGTGCTAGCCATGTCTTTATTTTGGGGTAAAACACCCCAGAAATGTGTTTTTCAGATTTCTGGAAAAAGTACTTTTGCAAAGTAGTGTCGCACTCATGAAAGTGTCACAAATTTTTGCGAAAGCTTTTGCAAATTGCGACAGTACTTTTCTAGGCTGTGGGACATTGACGGCAATTCTTTGGCACCCTGCTGCAAAAGAACGGTTTGGTGCTTTGGCTTGAAATTTGGAGGGAACGCAGCCAACATCTCACAAATGTGCCTTTCAATATTGTGTTGAAAAAATATTACACGGCGGCAAAGTTATGGTACTCCAAATTGACACTTTTTCCCCATAGGATAACATTACGGCATCCGACGCATTGCAGCAATCATTTGGCGCCCTGCTGCAAAATAACGGTCTTGGTCTTTTGGACTGAAATTTGGAGGGAAGAAAGCCAACATCCCACAGATGTGCCTTTCAGTGGTTTGGTGAAAAAATATTACAGGGAGCCAAAGTTATGCTACTCTGAACTTCTCTTTTTTCCCATAGGATAACATTACGGCGTTCACCGCGCATTTCAGGGCCCATATCTCGGAAACGGTGCGAGATGCAGACTTTTTGTCGGAGAAGTGCTTAGTCCCCTTATGGGGGCTAAGTACAAAACTAGCCAGGAAAGGGATAATACATATGACTTTTATTTTTTTTTTCTATGTCGTACAGTTACTGCGATATAAGCAACTTAGTATTCCAACTCCTCATTTTCTGCTCCGAGACACATTATTATGCATACATTCTTTGTACTCACTGTCTTTCTCTATGCAGCTTTTGGGGAGAACCAGCCTGTGTGCTTACATAACTGTTACCATTGCCCTTTCCGCTTGCAGTTCCGTACCCATTTCATTTACTGTTCATGTCTACGCCACCATGTGCATTATCCTTTGCGTTTCCATTTGCGCTTGCGTTTCCGTTATTTTTTTCCATTTGTGTCTACAGTACTGTTTCTCTTTCTGTTTTGCTTTGCATCACCATGCCCATTGCCATTTCTGTTTGTGGGCACCATTTTGTTATGTGACAAGACATCACATGGCGGACCGTTCCCGTCCACGCCATCGTGTGCATTACCCTTTCTGTTCTTATTTGTGCTTGCATTACCATGTGCACCACTGTTAGTGCTTCTGTTTGTGTTGCTGTTCCTGTTACTATGTCACAAGACATCACGTGCTTGGGGCCCCGCGCTCCCTCCGCTGCATTACATTCAGTATTTCTCATTATCATTCTCAAAAAGAAGGGAAATTAGAGGCAAAACTCTCTGTTTAATGCATCAGTTAGGGTTGTTCCACAGTGACAAAAGTAAGTAAATTCTGTGTTAGGGTTGAAAACCCCCCTTGGACCCTCCGCCCACCCCCCAACCGGCATTGGGGTGCGCATTGGGGTGTTCGGTCCTAACTCTCACCCCATTCTCCTATACTTCTGCTGCTTTACACATGTGATGGGGTGAGAGTTAGGCCAATGATCCCAATCGCACCCCAATGCCGGTTGGAGGGGTGGGTGGGGTTCTCAACCTCACACCGAATTTCCTCACTTTTGTCGCCAGGAACAACCCTAACTGATGCATTAAATGGAGTTTTTGCCTCTATATATATATATGTGTGTGTGTGTATATATATATATATATATATATATATATATTATAGTGGCACTGTAGTGCCACTATAGTTAGGGTTGAGGAGCCATTTACATGTTAAACCCCAAATTTTGCACCTTAATAACTTTGCAACCATTCAACGGATTTACCTGAAATTTGGAATACATGATCAAGACCCATGTGCCTTGAGATCTGCCAAGTTTTGTACCAGTCAGATACACGGCTGAGGAGTTATTAAGCATGATCTGTGCGTGCGTTTACGCTTTTTCTGGAATTCTACGGTCATGCCTACAGGTTGCACAGTTTGTGCGACTGGCCTGAAATCTTCAGGGAACATGCGGCCGGGGTCCCCAATGTGCCTTTTGAAGATTTCATGAAAAAATATTAAACGGTTCAAAAGTTATTCAAAAAACAATTTCCCATTATAAGTCAATGGGAAAAGTTAACAAAAAGTTCGACAGTGTCGCAAATGCACTTTTTTCTGTAGCAAATGGCCCTTTTACTGTCACAAATCCACCATTTTGTTTTCAGTTGGCGATCAGAAAATTGCTTGGCATTTAAATTTGGCACCCTCTAGCAACCTAATTATTTTTGTATTCACCTAGTCGGACCCTGAGGATGCTAGACATGTCTCTATTTTGGGGTAAAACACCCCAGAAATATGTTTTTCAAATTTCTGGACAAAAGTACTTTCCCAAAGTACAGTTGCGCTTGCGACACTGTAGAATGACTTTGTGAAAGCTTTCGCAAACTTCGACAGTACTTTTCTAGGTTATGGGAAAATGGCAGCAATTTTTTGGCACCCTGCTGCAAAAGAACGGTTTGGTGTTTTGGCCTGAAATTTGGAGGAAACGCAGTCAACATCTTACAGATGTGCCTTTCAGTATTTTGTTGAAAAAATATTACATGGTGGAAAAGTTACGGCACTCCAAAGTTGACAATTTTTCCCATAGGATAACATTAAGGCATCCAACGCATTACAGGAATCCTTTGGCGCCCTGCTGCAAAATAACGGTTTGGTCCTTTGGGCTGAAATTTTGACTGAACTCAGCCAACATCCCACAGATGTGCCTTTTTGTGGTTTGGTGAAAATACATTACAGGGAGCCAAAGTTATGGCACTTCGAAATCCTCTTTTTTTCCCATAGGATAACATTACGGCATTCGCGTCGCCTTTCAGGGCCCGTATCCCGGAAACGGTGTGAGATACTGACTTTTCATCAGAAAACTGCTTAGCCCCCTAACAGGGCTAAGTACAAAACTAGACAGTAAAGTCATAAATCATATGACTTTTACATTTTTTCCTACGTCGTACAGTTTCTGATATATATGCAATTTAGTACTCCAACCCCTCATTTTCTGCTCTGAGAACCATTATTAGCCATACATTCTTTGTACTCACTGTCTTTCTCTATGCAGCTTTTGGGGGAAAACAGCCTATGCGCTTCCATTACTGTTACCGTTTCTGCTTGTGGTTCCGTTCCCGTTTCACTTAACGTTCACATCTACACCACCATGTGGATTACCTTTTGTGTTTTCATTTGCACTTCCTTTTGCATTGTTTTTAAAATTTATGTCTACACTACTGTTTCTCTTTCTGTTTCACTTTGCGTCACCATGCACATTACCATTTGCATATGGGGGCACAATGTTACTATAAGACAAGATATCAGATGGCGGGAGCATGGGGCTCAAAGAGCCCCTCGCTCCCACTGCTGCATTACATTCACTATTTCTCATTATCATTCTCAAAAAGAAGGGAAATTAGAGGCAAAAAACTCAGTTTAATGCATTAGTTAGGGTTGTTCCATACTGACAAAAGTGAGGAAATTTGGTGTTAGGGTTGAAAGCTCCCCCCCTTGGATCCCCCCACACCCCCACCTGGCATCGGGGTGCACATTAGGGTTGTCGGTCCTAACTCTCACCCCACTTCTGCTTCTTTACACATGTAATGGGGTGAGAGTTATGGCCGACAACCCTAATGCGCATCCCAATGCCGGGTGGGGTGTGGGGGGTCCAAGGGGGGCATTCAATCCTGACACCAAATTTCCTCACTTTTGTCATTGTGGAACAACCCAAACTAATGCATTAAACTGTGTTTTTTGCCCTAATATACATATATTCAGGGCTCAGTACGATCTCTCGAATACAAACTTTCCGACTTAAAAATAACCGACATTTACTTACCAACATTACAAAGTGACTGACGAAAAAGATCCTGGCAAATAGTATACCAACAATTTAGCACTGCATCACTGCATCAGCTGAATGGTCATATTTCTGATGAAAAAGACATTATACTGACAAATATTATACTGGCAATCGGCATATGCACAATTTAGCATAGCATAAGCTGTATCATCATATTTTGTATGCACAAAAGTCTACTTACCAGCGTAAGACCAACTGCTTCCAGCATAAGTGAAGAATTTTAATTCTAAGCACGGCTGATTTCAGACTTCTAATTCTCAGCTGGTGATCATAAGTGGCATAAGTGAAGCAAGCAGACATAGTCATGTCATCACCAGGCATCTTTATTGCACATTCAATTAAAATCACATATTTATTAATAACTTTAAAAAAATCACTCAGAAATTGTTACAGCACCAAATTATGTGCTATTCCATGTCCAGTCTTTTTCAAGTTCAAGTTCAAGTTTATTGCAGGAAAACTCTATTGAGCAAGCTCATTTGCAGGGTGTATGTCAATGTCATCAACAACATGCTGATTTTTTCCTCCCTTTTGGTGTATTGTTTTTTTATGGGAGATTTAGTGATTCCACGATTTATTTTTTCAACAGTGGTGTCAGTCATTGTTTGCTCATTTCTCAATTCCTCCACAAACCTATGGATACTTATGTCTTGTAGGTCCTGAAACATTGTGAGATAAAACTCCTCTGATTTTGCAGACATGAGTGCATATACCAATGGCAGTACTCTGCATGTCTCTGTATTGCCAACAGGTGCATGTATAGAATAAAGCTGATGGAACAGGTGTGGCACCATTCTTAACATTCCATCCATGATCCAGTAGGCGGCACACATTAATTTTTCAATATTTTTTTTTTGTAGTGAATAGTAACACCCTCTCGTTGCCATGTTGTATCTCTTGCTAGAAAAGATTGCCTGTTCACTGTAGTAAATTCCAAAGGTATTGCAACCTCCTCCAGTGTTTGCAGTTCAGGGGCTGTATCAACTTGCCTTGCATGCTTGATTACTTGCCTAAGCGATTACTTAGGTGGCAAGTTATGACAAACTTCCAAAGACAAACCTGCAGTCTCACTTTGGATCAGTTGTGCAGGTGTATCATGTGTTGTCAATGCTCTTTTCTTCATTGCTGCAGTTGCTGTGGCTATGGGAGCAGCACAGGTATCTGGGCAATGGTTATGTTCTTTTGTTGCCTGAAGATGATGTTGCCCACCAAGTAGGGTCGAAGCATGGCCGTGGCATGCCAAAGCTTTACAACTTTGGCAACACCAGTACAAAAAGTTGTTCAGACTCCTTTATTTAACTTAAAGGTAGCCAGCAATGCTTAATTTGGGATGTCTGTGCTATAAAGGCACAATTTTACAAACAACAGACTCAGAAAATGACATGGTTGCTTCTGCCATTTTGATTTGATAGGCAGAAGCACCACTAAAATGGATTGTCTTTCTGCATTGCAAACAGCAAAGTATAGCCAATAATAGAATGTATTATTCACTGCAGTGATGGCTGTCTCAGATGCTATGCCTTTAACTGTGCCTTTTACTTTACACTGAATAAGGTGTTACCGATAATCAGTGTGTGAGGAGAATCTTCATTGGCAATACTGTAATAGCGGGAAGGTAAGATTTGGGAAATAAAATATGGGATTTTTGGCATTCTGAAGATTAGTGTTGGGAGATGATACTAGACCCTATATTCATCACAAAAAACTTTGTTAATGCATCAGTTAGGGTTCATATTAAAGTGACAAAAGTTTGGGAATGTTGTGTTAGCAGTCCCAACCCTAACAGTCCACCTCACCCCCCCCCACACAACCCTACCACCCCACCCCTACTGTCCACAAACCAACAGGTGTCAGTGTTCAAATATTTGGTCTGGCAACCTCCTAGTATACTAGGTAATTTATAATGTTACATTGTAAATATTGTATATATTGTTTATTTTGTTTATATTGCTTATGTCATGTATAAAACCCTGGTCCCCATATGCGTTGTGAATCGCTGCATGCGACATTGACCCTTGGGGTGAAATACCTGCACATCTTATGTGTATACAACCCTCCCACTGGTGGGCTGGACAGTCTCCAGAACTTACTTCAGCATGTGTCTCTAACCGTGAACATGAATGAGACCATCCTAGTAGGGGACGTTAATTTGAACTAGCTGGGACCACATCACAGTCTCCTTGCATCACTGATCCAAAAGCACAACTTTCATCAACTAATAACTGAGTGAACTAGAATGTCTAATTCACAATCATGTACGCTATTGGACTGGATCCTCACCAACAGACCGGACCATATATCTAAAATAGCCGTCCTAGCTGACCCCCTGACGGATCACTGGCCCACGGTCTGTCACTGGCGTTCCTGCCCGCCGCCTGCTCCTCGATCCCGCCTGGTTACCTTCACTAACTTTGCTACTCTGGATGTACAAGCCTTTCTTTCTGACATTTCTAACATCGACTGGTCTGAAATCTTTTATGCAACCAATGCTGAAGCTGCCCTGGATACGTTCCTCACCAGGTTTGGAGAAGTACAAAGGAGGCATGTACCAAAGACAATGAGAAGGGTCAGAGGACAACAAACAAGGTGGTTGGACAAAGAACTTCTATGCAAATTCAAAACCAGGGACAAACTCTGGAAACAATACAAAATCACTGGACTACCTAGGATCATCTTATATATAAGCAGCATAGAAGTGACTGCAAAAACATATCAGACTTGCCAAAAGCAAATATTGCCAGAACCTATTGACTAGCTCTCTTAAAGATCCATGGAAATTTGGAGTCACATTAAACCTTCCTTGAACCACCCAATCTGTCACCCCTTCGGAAATGATACTCCAAGGAGTCCACTGCAATGACTCCCTCACCATAGCCAACGCCTTCAATCAGCAATTCTCTGACCTATCTGCCTTTACATCCTCCCATAAATCTACGCCCACTGCTTCTCAGCAATACCTTACTGCAATGAGCACTGATTCTCAACCGGCTTCAGCAAAATCATTTTATTTTAAGGCGGTTACTGGGAATCAAGTTTTCAAACTCCTGAATGTCATATCGGATAACACTAGTCCTGGCTCTGATACGTTGGAACCACAATTACTAAAAGCGGCTGCTCATTTCATATCCCATCTGATTGCCAGGATCTTCACACTATCCCTCTCCACAGGCACTGTCCCTGAAATTTGGAAGGCTGCTAGAATCACTCCTGTGTTCAAAAAAAGGGAGCAAAAATGATACATCGAACTATAGACCAATTGCCATCCTATCGGTCCTTAGCAAAGTTCTTAAAAAAATAGTATCCGCCCAGGTTATTGAATTCATCGAATCCTCTAATGTGCTTTGTGAAGTGCAACATGGCTTCAGGAAGCACCACAGTACTACAACAGCACTGGCGAAATTCACCTCTGATGTACTCACAACATGGACAAAGGGCAGCTAACCGGGCTGTGTTCATTGACCTTACAAAGGCTTTTGATCTCATTGATCACCCATTGCTGCTTGCCACCCTCAGAAACCTAGGCTTCTCATCTCCTGTAACAACGTGGTTCAGTAGTTACCTTACCAATAGGTCACAAGCAGTCAAATTTAACTCGACTATCTCTGACAGTACCGTGATCAACATTGGGGTTCCGCAGGGCTCTATAATTGGACCTCTCCTCTTCTCAGTATTTATAAACAACCTCCCCAATGTAATAACATCTGGTAACTCACTCCTTTATGCGGATGACCTAGTTATCTATGCCCACTCTGACAATGCTACTAACCTCAATGCCGCTCTGACGTCAGCCTTCCACTTGGTGCAACACTGGCTAAATGCTCATCGCCTCGTACTCAATGCGAATAAAACTAAAGCTATGCTTTTGGGTCACTCCATAAACTTAGAACCTGCTCATCTTCACTAAATATTCTTGATTTAAATGGTACCGCTCTTGAGACTGTAAGTTCATTCCGATATCTGGGAATACAGCTTGACCAAAATCTTGACCTGAATCAGCACGTCCAGGAAACTTGCAAAGCTGTCAACTGCAAACTGGGGGCTGCCTACAGGACAAACTACTTGCTCACTCCCACCGCCAAGCTTGACATTGCCAGGGGAATCCTATTACCTACCCTGTCCTATTGCGCTCCCATCCTCACAATGGCTAACAAAACTGTACTACAAAAATGGGACACTACCTTTAACAATGTCTGTAGATATGCATCTAAGGCGCTGCACCTGAAACACCACTGTCAACTCTATAAAGATCTAGGCTGGCTGTCCCCCTCCTCCACTAGGCAATATTATCTCTGCTGCCTCTCAGACTCCATAATTAAAGAGGCGAAACCAGCTACTCTATCTGAATTGCTCCAGCCTGTGATCCCATCGCTGGAACTGAGATTGTCCAACAAATCTTTGCTAACTGTTCCCCTCTGCTGGACTACCAAGGGTGCTGAGGCATTCAGGCATGCTGCCCCCCACTCATGGAACTTGCTGCCACTGGACCTAAGGAGTGCCCCCTCACACCCTGCTTTCAAACGAAGATTACAATTTTACCTTGCCTCTGTGGACCAATGCACTTGTTTTGATCCTACTTAAAATCCTGACACTTTGTTCTCCCCCTATCTAGTCTACCTCTGTGTTCCCTTGCTTATGTCTACTTGCTCTCCTTCAACTAAGTTTTAGGCCCTATATAATTACCAGTTCTTGTCTGCCTGCACTTTAAGTTACATGTTTACAAAAGCATCCTGTATGGATACTCTGTCCTATGATATTGTGATTAATGTCTCAATAATGCCTAGTCACTGTGACTCTTATAATATGTGTGGAACTCCACTTAAATGGTTCTACCAATTGTTATTTTTGTTATGCTATGTTTGCCTACAACTTGCTCTACTTTCTCTGCTATTGTATATGAAGTATGTATTAGTCAATTGCTACTATTGTTGGACCCTCTTGTGTTGCACTAAAACCAAAGATGTTACTGGATGTAAGTGGTTACTGGTCTTCCCTGCCCCTTCCCACTCCAGCACGCCCCTCACCTCTGTGCCTTGCCTATTTCAGTTCCATAGCTTGGTTTTACCTGCTTTTCCCGCTAAGCCGTGAAAACGCCTCTGGCTCCCCTCTCCCACTCTCGCATGCTCCCCTACCTCTTCTGTGCCTTGCAGATTACAGCTCCATAGCTTGCAGGTTTTATTAGTGCCTTTTCCTGCTAAAGCCGCTATAACGCCTCTGGCTCCCTCCCACTCCCAGCACGCCCTCACCTCTCTGTGCCTTGCTGATTTCAGTTCCATAGCTTCGGTTTTATTTCGCCTTTCCGCTAAAGCCGAAAATTGCTGTCTGACTCCCCCCTCCCACTCCCTCACGCCCCCCACCTCTCTGTGCCTTGCTGATTTCAGTTCCATAGCTTCGGGTTTTACTCGCATCTTTTCCCGCTAAAAGCCGTAAGACGGGCTCTGGCTCCCCTCCTCCCATTCCCGCACACTCCCCTACCTCTCTGTTGCCTTGCCGCTTTCAGTTCCATAGCTCCGGGTCTTACTCACGCCTTCTCCCACTAAAGCCGTAAAACGCTCTCTGGCTGGCCAAAATCCCCTCCTTGCCCTAACTAGTTCTCGGCTCCGCTAACTCAGGGTCGGTCCCCTGAAAAGCTGTTTCCTCCTCACGGAGACCGCTCTCTTCCTCCCTGCTGGTCCATGCTCCTGTAGGCCAGCTCTCCCCTGATCATCAATCCTTTTACTTTCTGCCCCCTAGTCATGAACTCACTCTACCCTACTCAAGCCATTCTTCCCTTACCTGTCCCTCCTCCATTACCCTCTGTTCTCCCTCAGATTGTATTTCTACTTGTGGGTATTGCCTTCCCCCTTCCCCTTCCCCTGCCTGTCGCTGAACCCTCTTTGTGTTTTCCATTCTTTTGCCCCTTTTGCATAAGCCTTAACACTCCCCCTACTTACCGACCTTTCCCTTCTCACCCTGCTGTCCCTTGGTTCCACCAGTCTGGAAGCAGGTTATAACCTTGTACAGCAAAAGCCGTATTCGTCGGCACCTTTCCGCATTAGATTTTCCTTCCCTGTCTCGCCCATTCCACCCTTCAGAGAACTGAGTCTTACACCTCTCCCTTCCCTGCTCCACTTCCTCCTCACCTTCCCTTCCCTTTTCTATCTTGCCCCCCTCCTTCCAAATCTATGCTCCCTCCAGTCTCCATTGCCCTCCTCCTCCCCCCTTATCTTTGGATTGTATGTATACCTGTACTTGTATCAATCACTTGTACTGTGTAAATCTGAACTGTCTTATTTTGTACTGTAACCGTACCTCCCGGGTCGTGCCTGAAAATAGTCACTTGTTGGCTAGTGCACTTACCCGGTTAACAAAAACTAAATAAAAAAATAAAATAAATTGTACCTTGGCATTGTATGTTAATTATGTTCCAAGACTGTTTATACGATTCCCTGCCATCTCTCTGTATTTGATGCTGATTTATATTTCTGTTACTAATTTATGTTCAGGACCTCCTTGTGAATCAGCCTGTTTAATGGAGTAATTACTGTAATAAACTTGATATATGCTATATATATATATATATATATATATGGGATATGACATGGCCTGACTGAAGATATATTTATCTTCACGAGAAGCCAATGATATCATGATGTCATTGGCCTCTAGTGAAGATAAATATGATACCTTTAGTCAGGCCCTGTCATGTTCTGTTTAAACAATGTATGTTTTGGGCTGCACTAAACAAAAGCTCCAAATGTCCACTTTATACAATCCCCTACATAGAGGTGATGGCTGTCTCAAAATAAATCTGCAGTATCTCTACCAATACAACAGATTTCATATGTTGTTTAAAAATATATACAAATCCTGCTACTTGAAAATTATTATACAAAAACTTGTCTGGATTCTGATTGATGTAGTCATGGCTACCCCCAACACAACTCTCCATACCCCATCCCTGAACACAGCAGATTACATGTAAAAAAATGTCTGATCTTGCCACTTTAAAATTATTTTAATAATACATATCTGGTTGATCCTGCCTGCATTTTTAAACAAATACTGTTTAAAAAAACATACATTATCTGGTTGATCCTGTGACTTTATTTTATCCACCTACGACTGCATTATAGTGTGGCTGAGCGCAATGCCCCAAAATGTAGCGTGACCAAACACTAGGAAGATTCAAATGTGTAAAGCACTGTCGGATATTTTCAATTAGGGAGCCTGTGCTGTAAAACTTTGAAAAACACATCCTTTTCTTAATGTTGCCTGTATTTTGTGAAACAAAGCTGCCAACAGTATTGAGAGAAGAGCGAGCGAAAATATTCTCACTCCCGCAGAGTGAGCTCTGTATTCTCATGAGTGCCGAAGGCATGTGTGAGAATGCACAGCTCACTCTGCAGGACTGAGAATATTTTCCATATCCCATGATCTGCACATCATATGTGCAATTTATACCATAGGGTGAGAGCTTTAAGAACATTTTTTCTGTTTCTGTGTGTCTTCTGCTTATTCTGTGTGTGGTTTGAGTGTGTGTGGGCACAATGCTAATTGAGTAAGTTGCAGCTTCAGTGAGAAGAGAAACCATTGCAGGTAGCACTGAAAAAGAGGAACTGCTGTATGAAGGAGTTTCATTTAAAATTCATGATGTTTTGAAGCTGAGATCAGCACAGTAATGGGCTAGAAGTGTTAGAAACACAATGTTGATAAAGTGGGGTCTGTAAAGCCCATGCTGAAAATTTGGTGCAAAAATGCCTAAAAACACCTGAGTTACATACAGACTTTAATTTTTTTCTATGCAGTCTTGTAACTATGGCAATTTTGAATATTTTCACTCCAAATTTTCAACATTGCCATTTTTTCACACCACGTCATGAACAGTGCAGCTGTCATTTTTCATATCCTGCCTGAAAAGTGTTTTCACACCTGTGGTATGGAATGATGAGATCACTGTGGGAAATCACCTTTTAGGACTGAGTAAAAAATGACAGTGCAGTTGGGAGGGTACAACCAGTTATTCTACTGGATATTCTAGAACATCGTGTAAATGGTGTGGGGTTGGGAGTATGACTATTTGTGCATAATGACAAATTCAATGTGACTTGTTATGCTTTGTATTGATAAAACTTTCAATAAAGTTTATTAAATTGCAAAAAAATTGACAATGCCAGTGTTCATAAGGAGGAGTCCCAAAAAATCCATATTGAAAATTTGGTGCAAAAATATCACAAAATGCCAAAGTTATGCACGGTCATTGAAATTGTTCAATGCACTTGTGCAACTTTGACAATTTTTAATATTTTCACTCCAAGTTTCTAACATAATGATATTCCACACCACCTCATGCACAGCACAGCTCTCATTTCTCACATCCTGCCTGCAATGTGTTTCTATACCTGTGGCGCAGAATGGCATTTTGCCACAGAATACAACATTTTAATCCAAGGGATTTATGAGGCAGGGTGTTAAGGAGACTATGTTGAACATCTGTGGTCAAAATATGGAGAAATTGCAAAGTTATGACCATTAGTTGCAATTTCAGTATGGCCCTTCTTAGCTATGGAAATTTTCAATATTTTGACCCCAAATTTTCAACATAGCTTTCTTATTACCCCACCTCATGTTTGCCACAGCTGTAATTTTTCAAACAATGCCCAAAATGTGTTTTCACACCTGTGGTACAGAATGTCGCCGCAGTTGCAAAACAATATGTGTTGGCTGGGGTTTGAAAATTTTCTGTACTAAGTATATGTCCTGGAGTAATCAGATGGCTAAAGTGATTATTTGATCATGCATCTATGGAGGGATGGGTGGCAGGGTCTGAAGGACCCTGCACTCCCACAATAAAATAAGGAAAATAATGGGGCATGGGATCACAGGGACTGAATGGCCTGTGCTCCAACAGGGAGATGAAGATAATTTACAGTGTCTCTACACTTATGAATAGATAGGTGTGTAGGGTCATAAACAACAATGGCTATGGTGAAACTTTCACAAAAAGTAAGGAAATTCATTGAAATAAATCTCTATTAATGGATCAGTTAGTGTTCCTGTTACAGTGACAAAACTATGGAAACATGATGTTAAGGTTCCCAACCTCTTTATTCCACCCCCCAACCAACCGTACCACTCAACCCCCACCCTCTACCAACAGGTGTTGGTTGTGTCTTGGGGACATTGACCCTAATGCTCTCCCATTTCTCCTGCTCTGTATCATTTCAGCTTACTTACATATGGAATGGGGTAAGAGTTAGGCCCGATGACCAGAAGGCACACCCTGACACCTGTTGGTGTGTGTAGGGTGGGGTTGGGGTGGTAGGGTTGGTAACCCTAGCACCTCATTTCCATCATTTTGTTGCTATTACATGAACCCTAACAGGTGCATTAACAAAGTTTTTTGCAATGAATTTCCTTACATTTTGAGGAAGTGTAATCTTACCCTTAAGCGGCTGTGGGAGCAAAGAGCCCTCTGGGCCTTGCATTCCCATCAGTCTGTAGTGTGTTGTGAGAACACAGAGCCTGGCATGCCTATTGTAATTGTCGCTGATTTTTATGTGAGAGCATAGGGCTGTCCAGACCCTGCACTTCTATCTAACTGTAAGTTTATTGACATTATAATTAACCCTCATCTCCCTGTGGGAGTGCAGTGCTTGGACTGCTCTGCACTCCCATCACTCCATGGTGGAATCCATTTGTGGGAGCACAGGGTCCTATGGGCCCAACATTCCCATGTATCCATAAGGGTACAAACATTGTAAGTAACTGTCATCTCCTCTCTATACTCCCACCATGTCTTCATTGTTCATTCCCACCTCCTTAGTGATTTTACCTTGTGCTCTCTTCACAGGCTCCTCCATTTAATCACAGCTCCCAATGGAGTCACCACAGCTGATAAGCAGCCTGCACCTTGCACAGCAAGGTACTTTAAAATGAAGATTTTGCTCCCTTGATCTGGAGCTAACTGTTTGCTGTGTTAGCCTGTCGACACTGTGTGTCAACTGCCCCACCCACCCCCACCGCACCCATCCTGGCTCTGCATTTTATTTATACATCATCGGGATCATATGTCCAGTTGACAGTCAGAAACTAAGTCCCCTGTTTCCCACTAGTTTGCTATAAAACATCATCCCTAGGAGTCACCCCTGAGCACACTGACACTACTGTCATGACTGTTATCTGCCACTCTATACCCTGCCTCTTCCTACCTCTTCACCTGTCTAGAATACCCAATTTCCAACAGTACCCCATGCTATTCCCACTCCTTACCCTGCCTGGTTTTGAACCCATGACCCTCTGCACCAGGGGATAGCACTCTGACAACTATGCCACACTGAGAGTTCCACTGCAAGCTAGGTCTCCCTCACTTCTTATATTGGTGATGGAGTTTACCCTATCACCTGCTGACTCATACCTCCCCCCTCAGTGAGGTCACCTTTATTGCCCACTAGTTTACATGTCCCCCTCCCCCCTGTAAGTTGGTTGTCAGGAACTTTACTGGCTCTCTAGCCTGTCCACTGATATAGTGTGGTGCTCTACCATTACACTCTCCTTAGTGTCCTTTTAACTTTGTTCTGGCCACTCATTTCGGATAACTTCCCAATACCATCTGTAATCTTGTCCCCGACTCTGTCTGCCCACACAGCATTCAGCATCACAGCCTCTCTTCCTAGCCTGGGGCCTAAGTCTGTTAGGTTCTTTCCTTACACTCAGTATCTGCCACACCCCCAGGCCTATTATCTAGCCCTCCATCTCCCCTCTATACTGACCCCCATGATCACCACAAAAGCTGCCAACATTCCACCCAAGCAAAAATGCACACTATGCAAATATTTCCTGGCCAGCCAACTTCTACTACATCTACTGTTGTCAGGAAATGTGCACCCGAACCCTAGGCCTTCATGGAAGCCAACCGGAATAAACAGTAGCCATGGGAGGACTAAAAATCACATCCAATAGCATTGATAGCCTTCTGCCAAAATTAGATCAGCTTCAAGTTTGGGTGCTACAGCACAGGCCTGAAGTCCTCTCCAAAGTTGAAACTTGGCTCTCTTCTGCTATTCCAGACTCTGCAATCTGCCTAAATGGGTACACAGTATACAGGTTAGATAGAGTTGGTAGATATGGAGGTGACTGTGCCCTATATGTGTCAGACTCTCTCCAAAGTCAGGCCTTCCCAACTCTGTCCCCTGAAGATTCAGTCAAATCACTGGGAGTAAAAATTACCTTAGGCAATAAAGGGAAGTCACTTTACATCCTCTCAGTTTATATTTCACCAAATGACAATCATAAAGGCTTCCAAATGTTCTTTGACCTTATTTCAAACCTACCCAATGGCTCTGAGGTCATTGCACTGGGTGAGTTCAACACCAATTGGCTGTCTCCTGATTCTAACCCACTTGAAGATGTAGCAGCAGCCAAAGACCTCACTCAGCTTGTCTTCTTTTCCCACTCGAATAAATTACAGGACCAAAATAAGCACTCTCATTGACCTATTATTCTCCAACCATCCTGAGAGGATCTCTGACACTACAGTGTTACTGAACACTTTCAGTGACCACTCCCCTATCACCTGCTGTTGAACCCAAAAGGCCCCTAGACAGCCTAGCAAAACATCCTATCAGTAGCCCCTCTGGAATGGGCAGCTGGCTTATCTCTGGGAATTACTCCACAAATTAGACTGGACCCCAGCCTTCATGCAGCTAGTGTTGATGAGGCACTAACCCAATTCATCTCCTGCTTCAACTCAATCTGTGACCTATTTGCCCCCCTAAAGAAGTACAAGGTGAGAGGGGTATCCAATCCTTGGATCATGCCCTCTCTTATATACCTTATGGCCAATCATGACTACCTGTGGAAGGTAGTACAAGCAACTGACAAACCAACTGACTGGCAATGCTACCAGACCTCAGGAATAATTGCACCTGGGCCATTCAACTTATGAAGCCTCATGCTACCAGGGCATTTTGCTAGCTCATGGGATTCTAGTAAGAAATTGTGGGACAATACTAAAAACCTAATGGGAAAACTCAATCAATCTCCTCCCACCCTGCTAGAGCACAATGGGCATACCGTTCAAGACCCCAGTGAAATAGTCAACATTCTCAACACTTCATTCACTGACCTGAGTGAAGTTCTCCCCACTAACTTATTTGATGAATGCTCCCCAGCTGACATTGCTCACCTCAGTCACCCCCCACCAAAAACCCCTCAATTGTATGTCAGGTCAATATCCCTTTCAACTACCAGGATACACCTCATGAAAGTGCTTGCTAAGGCCATGTACAGTGCTGACACCCTCAATCTCAAACTAAATCTCCTCACAATTTATGCTGTCCTGGCCTCAGTCACCTGGATCCTGAACCTGTCCTTTCACCTCGGTCAATTTCCATCCATCTGGAAAACTGCAGTTGTAATACCAATCCACAAGAGCGGTGATAGAACCAACCTTGCCAACAACCAACCTTTTTCAATTCTACCACCTCTTTCAAAAGCCCTTGAGCACATTGTGGCAGAACAGCTAACAGCTTACCTCTCCGCTCATGGTATCCAATGCCCACAGCAACACGGGTTTAAGAAGGATCATAGTACAGCCACTGTCTTTCTCTCCTATATGGATTTATCCATGAAGCTCTCAACTGTGGTCACCTTGTTGGGTCTATTTACATAGACCTTTCTAAGGCCTTTGACATGGTCAAACACTGCCTACTTCTCCTGACCCTACCATCACTTTAATTCTCTAATTACATTATCACCTGATTTAGCAGTTATCTAAAAGGCAGAACCCAGTGTGTTAAAATCTCTGACTCTCTCTACTAGCCATCCTGTACTCTCTGGTGTGCCACAGGGGTTAATCCTTGGCCTCCTCCTATTTAGCCTATATACCCTCCCCCTAGCCTGCTCTAACAACCTTCTCCTGTATGCAGATGATGCTGTGATTTACTCTACCCAGCCTAATCCTGCACCCCTTGCCTATGACCTGCAACACAGCTTTACCTCCACTGAATCCTGGTTTGCTAATCAGAAACTGATTATTAACTATAAAAAGACCAAATTGCTGGTCTTTGCTGGTTCACTTAACAAGTTTAAAACAGCCCAACTAGTCATTTCAAACAACTCTGGCTCATCCCTTGAGTTGGTAAACAGCTTCAAATACTTGAGCATCACCCTGGACAGCACCCTCTCCTATCAAGAGCACATCTCGAACATCTCCAAGATGGCTAATATCAGACTAGGCCTCCTCTACAGACACTGATGCTGTATTGCACAAGAAGAATTACACCTTGCTGTGACCAGTTCTATACTGTCCATCATAGACTATGGCATTGTCTGCCTCTGCCACTGCCCTTAAAAAGATTGGTATCACCATTATCAAAGCTTGCAGGCTACTAACAGGTGCTAGTCATGACACACATACATGCAAACTCTATGTGCAATCCAATTGGCTCAACCTCCAAAACAGAATCTCCTACCACACTTGCCTTGCAGCTAAAAAGATTTCCCTGAGGCTTTCCCCCATCCTTGTGCCTCCTTACTAATGGCCCTGCAACTCGTTCTGCACTACAGGCATGACAAATCAAGCCTTCAGGTTCCTTTCTGCTGGACATCCCAAGAGCAAAGAGCATTTCTCTTCCAAGCACCCAGCCAGTTTAACAAATTCCCTGAACCTATCCAATCCTTTTTGACAATTAGTGCTTTCAAATGCTGCCTCTGGCAACACCTAGTCAGCCTCAGAAAATGTGATTGTTGGCCATAGCCTTAGTCACCTGCTGCTAGATCCTACCACCCCCCTGTTGACAATGCCTCCGGGCTGCTATTTCTGGATTACCACTGAGTCCATGATCCCTTGCAATAGTAAATTTTTTATGCCTACCAACCGCTGGGTTTTCTCACTACAAGCACTTATGTCATTATTTATATTTGTGCTATTGATTGTAATTCTAAGAACTTGAATGTTTTAGCTGCCTGCCTATTTTATATTCATAGTGTTCCCATGTTTGTTACTTCCTGCACTGTATAATTTCATTTGTTGATGTGAAGCCTTTGTAAATGAGCCACTGTCTCAAAGGTGTTAATACCAAGACTCAACAAATAAAATAAAATTCTCCCTGTGGAAGCATAGGGTTCTCTGGATCCTGCACTTCCATCTACCCATAAGTGTAGACATATTGTAATTAACTCTCTGTAGGAGCGCAGGGTCCTGTGGGCCCTGCACTCCCATTACTGCATAATGATATCCATTATATGGGAGTGCAGGGCCATCTGGGCCCCACACTGCCATATATCCATAGGTGTAAAGACATTGTAATTAACCCTAATCTCCCTGTGAAAGCACAGGGCCCTCCTGGCCCTGCACTACCATTAATGCATAATGGAGGGCCCAGTGCTCCAATTACTGCATAATGATATCCATGTGGGCCCTGCACTCCCATCTATCCACAAGTGTAGAAACAGAGTGCAGGATTAGAGACATTAGAAGTGGGCCTTGTGCTGCAAATGGCACAATATCACAGGAACCATAGGGACACTGGAAAAAATCCATTGCAGTTGTAATCAAGGCCTGGCAACCTGATTACTTGCTTAGTACACTTAAAGGTGTACTAAGATGCATTTAGTGAAAAATCTGTTTCTTGAAGCACTTTTGAGATATACTGTAGCTGCCAAAAGGTACCGCAACGACCACAGTGTTATCCTGTGGGAAATTTCAAAACTTCAGAATGTTATAACTATGGATCTCATGGAAATTTTATCACTAAACTAGCAAAAGGCACATCTGTAGGGCAATCCATTTCTACCCTGCAAATATGAACCCAAAAGTCCTAACTGTTTACTTGCAGTGAAGTGACAAAAAAAATGAAATATTTAGAAAATAGTGCCTCAAACTGTGGCACTACTTTTGCGAAAGTGTTGCCATTTGTGGCATTACCATAAGTCTTTCGCCAAACAGTGTCTCAAATGTGTGACACTTTCACAAAGTAGTATCGCAATTTGCAAACCTGTCTCAAAAGTAGTGTCATAAATTTGTAACATCAAATTGGTCTGATTAAAATAAACATATTTACAGGCATCTAATCAACAAAACCAATGCCAGCATCATATTCCTCAGGCCCCTATCAGATATACAAAACCATTGGTGTGTATTAAGGGGCATTATTTTTTAAATGGTATTGTTTTTTCTGTGTCCCTTATGGAAAACAAGATGGCAGAAGCATGAAAGAAGTGGACCCATTTGCAAAAGAGAAGTAGTTCTTTTGTAAAAGAGAAAGTTATTTTACGAAAGGGAAACGTTCTTTCACACGCGACAGCTAATATTTCACTTAGGAAATAATGGGAAACTTGAAATGTATATAACTTTCAAACAGAATAATATTTTTTCACTAATTCTTCAAAAAGTATATCTGTGACCCAGATCCCATATACCCTGAAAGTATCAGACCACAGCATCAAGCGGTTTTTGAGTAATGTTGTGCCAAACAAATTGACAAAAAGGTGTTGGTTTTCACATTTTTTGACATACTGTAGCTCTGCAACTGTACATGTGACTAGAACAAAACTTGGCAGATCCAGAGATCTATCATATGAGACAGGGCATACAAAATTTCAAGCAAATTAGTAAAATGGTTGTAAAGTTATTAAAGTACAAAATTTTGGTTTCAACATGGAAGTGACCGTTGAACCCTAACTATAGTGGCATGGTGTATATATATATATATATGTATGTGTGTGTGTGTGTGTGTGTGTGTGTGTGTGTGTATATATATATATATATATGTATTATACAGTATATATATATATATATATATATATATATATATGGGATACATGATGGGCATAAGTGTGATATGGAAAATATTTCACTTCTCTAGAGTGACCTCTGAATTCTCATGAGTGGTGAAGCCGCAACTGAGGTTTCAGAGGTCACTGTACAGGACTGAACATATTTCCCATATCACACAAGTGTACATCATGTATCCTATTTATACGATGGGGGCCTCATTGTTGCAAAAGGTTTTCCGGGGGTGAAATAAATGGCATTTATTTTAACTCTGCTGATGTCATCAGGATTTATTTCACTGCAGTGAAAATAACTTGTTTTATCTCACTTTAATATGTCTCACCCTATTGCATAAATATAAATATATATATATATATATTAGAGGCAAAAAACTCCGTTTAATGCATTAGTTAGGGTTGTTCCACAGCGCCAAAAGTGATGAAATTCGCTGTTAGGGTTGAAAACCCTAACTCCAAATTCACCCCCCAGCACCACACACACACAGACACACACACACACATGCAAGTATGGGGGAGGACCAAGTCAACACAACCAATGACAGACATCCAGCGGCAGGTGACAGAAATAACAAACAATTGTCTAAATGTACTACGAGACATCCCCACCCACCTGACCAGGTACTGCATGCTCAGTGGAGATCAACAGCAAAACTGAGGCCATGTACACCAAACGTACACATCCCTGATTGCAGCTGCACACAACATACCACACTTAGTAGTTGCATGGTCTTACCTACCGATGCCCCACACCAGACCACACCACATGTGGTGGGCCACCTGAGCAACAGAGTTCAGCAAAACCAAGGAGTTGTACAGGTATAATATCTCTGATTATAACAAGGGTTTGAGAAATGCAGCTTTCTAATTGACTGTAAACATTGTAACAGCCTTATGTTTAGTTTTTATTAACATACATGTAGAGCCTAACCATATGATGAACATGGTTTAATGTTGTTTAAAAAACAGTTTTATTATGATAGCAATAAGCCACTCCCAGGTATTATGTTAATGGTCAGTTTATCACTGTCTAGCAACATGTGGCACTCAGCTATGCCTCATTCAACATTAAACCCCTACAGGGTGATTAACAGACCATTTAACATAACTGTTGGTCATGCCTTATTGCTTAATTGTCTTTATGAGTAGATACTCTCCCTCTGCTAGGCACTGCAGCAGCTTTGCAACACAGTGTCCCACCCAGTTACACCATACACTGTCTACTTACTGGAGAATGGCTGTGAATATGAACTCATGAAGATGAACAATGTAACTTGATCATTACAGTCATCGAAACCTTAGTGTGATTATAACTGACAGAGTCAGTGATAGAGAATAACCCCTGCTGTCCTAGTACACTTACCCCATTGTGAGTTAAATCAATACTAAAAGACATTCTGTTTATATCCACACCATACCTACTTGATTCCTGTTGTACCACAATTAACATAGTTATCACTTTGATAGCATCTGTAACAGAAGTGTGGCAAACCCAAACACTAGGCATACAGCCTGAGTATGAAACAACTGTTAAAAAAAATTACACTGTGTCCATAAGTGGCATAGATCATTCACTGCAACAATAGTAAATGTATTACTATTTGAATAAGTTAGTCATCACAGATGCAATGAGATTGTCTTTATCAGGTACAACTTACTCAGTAAGTGCCTACAGGAAAATCTATCCTATAGACATCTCCGATACAGGTACGTCATTGTTGGCTCAGTAGTGCTATGATATTTAGAAGTTGCTTGGCCTGATCCATGCAATTACACTGTTTCTTACAAAGAATACTTACTGCATCTTTAGTATTGAAACACACTGAAGGTCTGTGTATGTACATCAGCAGTACACCTTCATCAGTAAGAATGCATCTGATACTGGCAGTCAATTTCACAGCGTTGAACAGGCAATGCTTTTCCATACGTTTACATCAGCCTCTCTATCTTGAGTAAACCGTTGCAGTAAATGTACTACTATGTAAATCACATACTAAATGTAGCACTACTTTTATCTTGAGCATGCTAGTGTCTTGTAGTTAATTTATGTACTTCTCTTAATTAATGTATACTCACTAGTGTTAAAACCTTTCTACAACTGTCATCATGCACCTTCAGCATTTATACTGACTAATGGTACAGTACCAGTTGTGGTGTGTGTGGGGCATCGGTAGGTAAGGCCATGCAACTACTAGTGTGGTATGTTTGTGCAGCTGCAATCAGGGATGTGCACGTTTGATGTACATGGCCTCAGTTTTGCTGTTGATCTCACTGAGCATGCAGTACCTGGTCAGGTGGGTGGGGATGTCTCGTAGTACATTTAGACAATTGTTTGTTATTTCTGTCACCTGCCGCTGGATGTCTGTCATTGGTTGTGTTGACTTGGTCCTCCCCATACTTGCATATGTGTGTGTGTGTGGTGCTGGGGATGAATCGAGTTAGGGTTTTCAACCCAACAGCGAATTTCCTCACTTTGTCGCTGTGGAACAACCCTAACTAATGCATTAAACGGAGTTTTTGCCTCTAATTTCCTTCTTTTGAGAATGATAACAAGAAATAGTGAATGTAATGCAGCGGCGCGGGGCCTGGGGGCAAACCTTGGAGCCCGCCGGACCCCGCTCTCCCACCACATGATGTCTTGTGGCATACTAACAGGGACAGCAATGCAAACAGAAATGCTAACAGTGGTGCACCTGGTAACACAAGCGAGAATGACAACAGAAACGGTAACGCACATGGTGGCGTAGACAGGAATGGTCTGCCACGTGATGTGTTGTCACATAGTAACATGGTGCCTGGAAACAGAAATGTCAATGGGCATCGTGATGTAAAGTGAAACAGAAAGATAAACAGTACTGTAGACAGAAATGGCAAAAATAACAAGCATAGCGCAAATGAAAGCATAAGGATACGCACATGGTGGCGCAGAGCGTCAGCAGGAGTGAAATCGGTACGGAACCGCAAGCCGTAGAGGACAACAGTAACAGTAATATAGAGCGACAGGCTGGTTTTTCCTCAAACCTGCATAGAGAAAGACAGTGAGTACAAATAATGTATGCACAATAATGAGTATCGGCAGAAAATGAGAACTTGGAATACTAAATAGGTTATATCTCAGGAACCGTCTGACGTGAGAAAAAAATTTAAAAGTCATATTATTTACAACTGTCCTGTAATTTGGTGGGCTAGAAATTTCCGATGAAAAGTCCGTATCTCGCACTGTTTCCGAGATACGGGCCCTGAAAGGCATGGCGAACGCCGTAATGTTATCCTATGGGAAAAAAAGAAAAGTTTGGAGCACCATAACTTTGCCTCCCTGTAATGTTTTTTCACCAAACCACTGAAAGGCACATCTGGGGGCTGTTGGCTATCTTCCCTCCAAATTTCAGGAAAAAAGACTAAACCGTTATTTTGCAGCAAGGATCCAAAGGATTTCTGTAATGCGTCGGCGCCGTAATGTTATCCTATGGGAAAAACCGTCAACTCTGGAGTGCCGTAACTTTGCCGTCATGTAATATTTTTTCACCAAACCACTGAAAGGCACATCTGCGGGCTGTTGGCTGTCTTTCCTCCAAATTTCAGGAAAAAAGACCAAACCGTTATTTTGCAGCAGGGATCCAAAGTATTTCTGTAATGCGTCGGCGCCGTAATGTTATCCTATGGGAAGAACTGTCAACTTTGGAGTGCCGTAACTTTGCCGCCATGTAATATTTCTTCAATACAACACTAAAAGGCACATCTGTGAGATGTTGGCTCTGATCCTTCCAAATTTCAGCCCAAAACTCCCAACGGTTCTTTTGCAGCACAGTGCCAAAGAATCGCTGTCACTTTCCCACAGATGGAAAACTACTGTCGCAATTTGCAAAAGTTTTGCAAAAAAGTTCGACACTTTCATGAGCACGAAAGTAATTTGTGAAAGTACTTTTTCCAGAAATTTGAAAAACATATTTCTGGGGTGTTTTACCACAAAATAAAGACATGGCAAGCATCCTCAGGGTCTGACTAGGTGAATACAAAAAGAATTAGGTTGCTAGAGGGTCCCAAATTTAAATGCCAACCATTTCTCTGATCACCAACTGAAAACAAAATGGCTGATTCTCGAAAGTAACAGGCCCATTTGTGAAAGTAAAAATGCATTTGCGACACTGTCGAACTTTTTGTTAAATTTTCCCATTGACTTATAATGGGAAACTGTTTTTTGAATAACTTTTGAACCATCTAATATTTTTTCACGAAATCTTCAAAAGGCACATCGGGGACCCAGGCTGCACATTCCCTGAAGATTTTGGGCCAGTCGCTCAAACCATACGACCTGTAGGCGCGACCGTAGAATTACAGAAAAAGCATAAATGCGTGCACAGATCACGCTTAATAACTCCGCAGCTGTATATCCGACCAATACAAAACTTGGCAGATCCCAAGGCCTATGATTCTTGATCATGTATTCCAAATTTCAGGGAAATCCATTAAACAGTTGCAAAGTTATTAAGGTGCAAAATTTTGGGGTTTAACATAGAAATGGCTCCTCAACCATAACTATGGTGGCACTACGTGCCACTATTATATATATATATATATATATATATATATATATATATATATATATATATATATATATATATGCCATACCTGTGGGTATATCATTCCCCAAATAACACTTGCTGAGACCTACAGTGAAAATATCGGAAAATATTTTCACCGTAGGTCCAACTGTCTGCACTAGATCCCCATTGGCTGCAACTGCCAGCCCAAGCAGCATAATTAAAAATGCTGCTGCTCTCTTTCAACCCAAAGTAAAGTTTGATATTAGTGAGCACAAGGAATGATGGTGCCAGAGCTAAGGCAGCCAACCAACTTTAACAGAAAACAAGGAAAGATTGGCACTCCAGTTTTATAAATATGAGATGCAAAAGTGTCATTTTATTCTAGCAGCATTGCTAACAGAACAAACAGCCCCAGCACTTCAACCCTTTAGCAGGCCTTCCTCAGGGGTGGGTCTTGAGGAAGGCCCGCTGTAGGATTCAAGTGCTGGGGCTGTTCCTTTTGTTGGCAATGTTGCTAGAACAAAATTGCACTTTTGCATCTTAAATTTACAAGACTTGGGTGCAGAGCTTTTCTTGTTTTCTCTTTCAACCCAGCTCCCGCTCGCAGTTTCAATTCTCTGCGGCACCCAAACAAGCTCTTGCACTTTCTTACTTTCTCCCCTGATCACAACTGATCACATAACGGCACAAAAAAAAAAACTCATTACAGAACCCTTTCTAAATCCAGTACCATTCCCTGCCTCCCATGACAACACCCATCCACATTCTAGCTTCCAACCTCCCTCCCTCCTCCCTCTACCCAACAAACATACCTTCGGTCTGCAACTGGCAGTCCTCCAGCATGCACACTCAAGTCTGCACACCAGAGACAAACTCTCCTTCATCGGCCTCTCTCATCATGAAAACAACCACTACTTCTCTGGGCCTGACTGCTAAAATCCAGAAGTGAAACTGTGTGATGATGCATGGACGCACGTAGCATCAGAAAGGAGGTGGAACCACTTGGCCATCTGAAAATCATGCTCAGTCATCCTGAAAACAAATCAAAATAAAAAACAAAAACCCACTGAAATAAAACAAAAAAAAAGAGGAGAGGTATACCATAAACAGAACATGCCACCCCTCTAGTGAAAAATATTGCCGAAATTGTTAATTCTTGTGCTGACTGACTCGTGATTTCATTCTGTCAGTCAGCACTCAAATGGCAAATATCAGCGATATTTTCACTAGGGGTTGGCATATCCCATATACAGTATGAATAGTAGGTTATGTGGTGCATGGGTGAAATCAGATTATAAAGACAACTTTGAATTCAGTTGAACATTAAATTAACATTACACATAACTGCTGATGTATTCATTGATAAATGGAGCCAGCAGAAGGCCTAGGAATTTATGTAATGTAGGTGTGGTGCTCTGCTCTTTGTAAGGAAGTGTGCCGTGCACCCCTTGCTGGCCGAAGATTCATCCTTACCCTTCTGTCTACAGAAAAGGCAACTGCATTGTCTGACATAAAAGCAGACCTGTGACTGCCTTTTGCATGTGCTATTAAGGTGATGTCCTTGGAAATATAACAATAATAATATAAAAACTAAAATAAAATATTTAATCATTCCTTTTGGGTGAAAATGACAATTTTGCTACAGACCAAAACTGTGGTAAAACTGTACCTCAATTTTACTTTGCAATCTAATAGTAAAAGTATAACCTTGGAGTAAAATATAGGGTTTGAAAAAATTAAAATATTTTGTTTGGTAGGCCTGATATTCAAACTCGTCTTCAAGTAGTATTTTACTCTAAACCTAGTCAGCATGAACTGTGTTCCCAATTAAATCTACACAGCTGCCAATAACTATCTCAGTGCTCTGACTCTCCTACTGTTCTGGTCCCTTGGGAACTGGTAATTTGACTTAGCAGAGACTGACATGCTGGCACATTTGCTGGAGAAGATGGTTAGCTCACTGGTTTCTGGCAATGGCATCCATTCTGGCAGGCAGGATAGTTTGCAAACTAGCATGATGGCTAGTTTAATGGTTTCTGCTGGAAAATGGAAATAATGATTTGGCATGTGCTACTCAGCCCATGGAAGGAGGCCATTCTGGTGATAGGCAGAATTCTGGAGAGAGTCGATCTGGCAGTAAGGTAGCTGCTCCAGACAATGAGTAGTCAGCTCACTTCTCAGGGTAGGCATTCTGTCCCACACAATGAGCATTCTCACCCTAAGGTGGGCACAGACAGTGGGTATTCTGGCACAGTGGTGTGAATTCTAGCCCTAGGGTGGTCACTAAGGCACAAAAGTTGTGAATTCCAGCCCTAAGGTATATACCGAGTGCAGAATGTTGGCATTACGACCATGGGGAACTTATGCTTGCCCAAGGGTAGACACTGAGGCATATCAGGGAACATGCCTGTCCTATTGTGGGCATTACATCCCTAGAGAATGTACTAAGGCACAGACAGCAGCCATTTCAGCTCCAGGATGGATTTTCTGACCCCAGGGTGGTCATTCCAGCTCAAAGATTTGGCATTTCTGCCTGAAGGTTGTCATTGTAGCCCAAGGGTAGGCAGTTTGACCCTAGAGTTGGCACTAAAGTAAAGAATGTGGGCATTCTTACTCTAGGGTTTGCACTGTGGTCAGCTGGAGAGGACAACCTGCTGTTGGGGCTGGAAGGGTGGCCCAGGTGAATGAAGACTGGGGGTGGGAGGGTGACTGGTCTGGGGCATGGGGGTGTTCCAGGTGAAATGATTCTTGTCAGATGGGGAAAAGAGTCTGGTCTGAGATCTGGAAGAATGGTTCAGTTGCTGGAAGTATGGTCAGATAGGGGTGGAAGGCCATTCTGGGTGCTGGTAGATCAGACGTGCTGATTGAAAGTTGGCCATCTTGAAAAAGCAGGCTGGACTGGGGCCTTCAAGGGTGGTCCAGGTGCAGGAAGGCTACTCAGATGAGAGGCTGGTCCAGGGTTGGGTGATTCAGCTGCTGAATGAAAGGTCAGCTAAGGGGAGGAGACTTTTTTTGGGAACTGGAATGGTTGTCCTGCTGCCAAGAGGCTGGTCAGCTAGCAAGAGGAGGCTGATCTTGGGCCTGGAAAAATGATTCAGGTGCAGTGAGGCTGGGTCAGCTGGAAGGCAGTGACTGATCTAGTGACTGGAAGAGAGGTCCAGCTGCTGTGAGGAAGGTCAGGGAGCGGAAGAGTGGTGCTGCTGTGGGGCATCTGGTCTGGGATTTGGAAAGGTAATCCAGGTGATGAGAAACTGGTCAGCAGGGGGGAAACTGGTTAGCTGGGGAGGAGAGGCTGGTCCAGGGGTTGGAAGAGTGGTCAGCTATGGTCAGAGGCTGGTACTGGGGATTAAAGGGTGATCCAGCTGCTGGGAGGATGGTGACTGGAAATCATAGGCTGGACCAGGGACTGGAATTATGGCCCAGGTGCAGGAAAGGTGGCCTGCTAGGGGTTGGAGGATGGTCCAGGGCCTAGAAGGGCACTCAAACTGCTGGGAGGCAGATTTGTTTGGATGGATGGCTGGTCCAGTTACTGGAAGGGTGTTCCCACTGCTAGAAGGCCATTCAACTGGAGAGGGGAAGCTAATCCTGAGCCTAGAAAGGAGGTCCAAGGGCAGGGAGGCTGGTCGACTGAGCAGCTGGTACTGGACTGGGAGCAGTAAGAATGGTCCAATTGCTGTAAGGAAGGACAGCTAGGGGTGGATGGCTAGTCTGGGGGTTGGAAGGGTAGTTGGCTGCTGGTTGGGGGCTGGTCCTGTGGCTGAAGGTGTATCCCAGCTGCTGAGAGAGTGGTTCATTGCAAATAGTAGGCTGGTCCAGTGGCTAGAATGGTCAACCAGGTGCCTGGAGGGTGTCTGCTGTGTGTCGAAGACTGATCTGGATGCTAGAAGGGTGTAGATGGTACAAGACTGATAGTCAAATGCGGTGGGGCTGGTCCAGGGATTAAGTCCATGTAAAGGAATTTGGAAAGTCTCACACCCTCCATTAACCCCTAAGTGAAATCCAGACTAGCTTGACTGCGCAAGTTGCATGTGGTCCTGGTATTCCGGCTGAACTAGCCAGTCTGGGGTTTTCAATTTTTGTCCTGAGTCTTGCAGTTTGGAATTCATTATGCCCATATTTAACATTGACTGTGTGACTAGAAGCTGTCACACCTGATTTACTCAATGGGGATCACTTAATGTCTTTTATGAGACTTTCCAGAGAACAGACTAGCTGGAATGAGTCTTGAGAACTGAACTATAAACATAAACCCAATTTTTAGCCATGGGCCAGAGGAGCCTCAGGGAACAGTGAAGGCAGCACCCTCAGATTATTGGGGAGGTTCTTGCCTTCCCATGGTTAAGAGTGTCTAATGGACAGGTGTCAAGAAGACATCCAACATCACAAGGGGTGATGTGACATCTGTCCTTCATCCTTTCATGGTTTAGCCCATTAATAAAGGAAGGGATTAAAAAGTAGATATTACAATGGGGATGGCCAGGGTGGATGGCATCCATGATCCAAATTTTGCCTATGCCAGCTCTGGTCACTCTGCTGCCCCCAGCACCACCACCATCATATTGGATTCTGGGAGGGATACTTGCTGTGGAGGTGAAGCTTCAGGAATATTTGCACAGCCCTTGTGTCAGATGGAGTGGTGTCAGCAGTAGTGGATACAGACTGAATTTGTAGGGCCACCCAAAAGGATAAAATGTCTCAAATATAAAAACAAACAAACAAGAAAAAAGAAAGTGTCCTTTGGAGTGGAAAAGGGGTCAGAGCCAAATCTAGCACCAACATGTCTCTCTATCACCTAAAGCAACATGCTGGTCCAGGTGCCAGAAAACCAGCACCTGGACGAGTATGCCATTTCACTTGCCAGAAACCCAGCATGTTGGGTCTGAAAAAATAATTTTAAGATGCCTTTTAATTATTTATTTTACTGCCACACTACAGCCTGTTGTTGGCTGGGGTGCTTTTAAACCAATTGGCTATGACAGCATTGTTCCCGCTAATCAACCAGTACCTGACTGCTGAGCTAATTAAAGTTTTGGTCTTATTTAGTGGTTCCTCCTCCCTCAGGCAATCTGCAACTGCTAATCAAATTTGTTCCCCTGGTGTCTGGTGGTCCCCTTCCCTCACCCAATCTGCAGCTATTTTCACCAGTGTCTAGTGCTCCTAACCCTGGCTAGGTAGCCCCCTGCCCCCCCAGGTTCATTTCACTGGCTGACTAGCCATCATCTGACCCACATATGTCCAATATTGCTATCATACAGTTCTGTATAGTGATACTGAGTGTGATCAGACAGTAGCTAACTCCGTATACTGCGCATCCGTGTATCTGTGCAGACTAAGCTGTATGTCAGCAATGCTTACTCTCAGACCTGTAATTCTGCAATGGTACACTCTTTTGTCCCCAAACATACGTGGTACCTTACAAACCAGCCTTCAGGGTCACAATGGTGATGACCCATACCCGCCAAATGGTTGTTCGAACATTAACTGAGCATGTCTTCATTATGCAAATAACTAATCCAAATATATATATTTTTTAATTAGTATACTTTATTGAAAAGAAGTACACACATAAGCCATACAACATAAACCGTCATAAACACAAAACAGTAAGACAGTCAACCAAAAACCCACAATCCTCCCTCCCTCCCCTGACAGAGTGACATCTTCCAAATCAGCTGATGGGAAAGAGGAGCGCATATACTTCAAACCCAAAACAAATAGGATAATGAGTGCCTCGGTACAAAGGGGAGCCATACTATTTATTGCACTGTAAATGGTGTTTGCAACTTACTCCATGTCTTTTTAAGAAATGGCAAGCAGTTACATAGACTAGCAATCACCCGTTCCACCCTAATATTAAATAAAAGCTCCTGCAACAATTCAGGGTAAGAGAGAAATGTACAATCAAGCCAGTGATGAAGAACCATTTTTGTAACTGAAAGAGCAATCAATGCCATATATAGTATCTATGCTCTTTCACTTCGATACTAGTGTAACTCATCACTATACATATATCAGAAGTAAAATAGTCAATAATCCCCAGAAGAAAGTCCACTTTATCTGATTGATACCCATAAGGAATTTATTTAGGACAATCCTAGAAAATATGAAGGGGCGGCCCCTCGGCTTGCCCACACCTCGTACATAAGGAAAACTGAATTTTGACTGTTTTGGCTAACTTGAAAGGAGTAAAATACATGTTATTCAATGTGTAGAACTGGGCAAGCCGAAGTCTATCTTGAGTTATGTAACTATAGGAGTTCTTCCATATTTTATACCAATTAAAAGAGTGTTGTGGGAATTGGATGTTCCATCAGTGAGAAACACTGTCTATATCTGGAAGAACTTTGGAAAATAACACTAAATATAATTTAGAAACTGAGTGAGGTACTGAGACCAAGTTTTGTAATGCTTGTATGAACTCTAATAGGTCCGTACCCCCAACAATATCCCTAAACCGCTGCACTAGAGCATGTCAAAGTTGGTAAACTTTAAAGATTAAAGCCCAAGGAAGCTGAAATAATTGCATAATTTCTCCAGATGAAAGACTATGCCTGTAGTTGAATGGCTGAGCAACCAACCACTCCCCCTTCCTGAGCTATATAAGCAGTTCCTCCCAGCCTCACTCTGAAGAACTTTTTCTTTGCAGCTGGAGGATCTGTTGGTCTGTCTTCTCCTTTGCCTCCTGCTGGGTCTTGCCCCCACTTGCTGTGTTTTGACCTCTGCTTGGTTTATGCTGGACTTCGGTTTTATGTTCTCCTGCATTTTGTTTGTATTGCTTTCCTAATGCTAGGTGCTTCTTTGTGTTGCTTGTTCATGTTCAACTGTGTTTGTGTGTTTTTTGTTTTGCATCCTTTTTTGGGGGGCTTCTGTTTTTAGAATCCTTTGCCTTTGTTTGTATTTTGCTAATCCTGAGCTCATGCTAATTTGCTCCCATTTACTCACAAGTGCACTGCAACTGTTATCTGTGTGTTTCAGCTCAGAGTTGCTTCCCTCCTGCTGCTCCTAATGCTATATACAATATGTGCCCAGTATAAAATAAATCTGCTTCTGTTGTCTCAGTGCTTATCCACCTTAATTGCTATTAAGTGGTTCAGGCTCACTCTGCAACCTGGTCCATGGAACCTAGTCCTGATTTTTTTTTTAGTTGTTTAACCAGGAGTAGCACACTGAGCTGAAAGCTTTTTTACAGGGGTGCCCTGGGAGCACAGGAAAGTTAAGTGACTTGCTCAGGGTCACACAGTATGCAAATGGAAACTGTGGGATTCAAACCTAGGTCTGGTCTGCTGGATGTCACCAGATTTGCAGCTCAGAGCCTTAAACCACTGCTTCCTGAACTAATACCAAGAAAATCATTGCTGCTGTTTCAGCACGTTGCATCTCCCTACATTTTCGATGACCATTCAGATTGCTATCCCTCCATGCTATAGTTAATTGCTGCTGGATGCTGCTCATTTACTGGATGCTGCTCATTTACTTTGCATACTACTTTTATTACACTCCGGAGGTCAGCTCGACTACTGATATTGCTGTAAACTAGTTTTAAATGCTGCATGTGGGTTACGGCTCTTTTCCATTGATTCCTTGTTTTTCCCTACAGCGGGGGACTGGGGGTGTTGTTGAAGAGCCATGGCCCTGTGTGACCTATTGCCTCATGTTTGAATCCTGCCTCCACCGTTAAAAACCTCCAAGTATTATGTCACCTTTTAATTGGCTTCCTTATTGGGACTTGGTTGGTTTGCCCCTGCTAATCCTGTACTTGCTGCAATAAAGCTTCTGCGAACTAAATAACTTCAGCAAAATAAAAAATTCAGAAATGAATGAATGCATATATAATATATACGTACATGAATAAATAGGCATGACAACCTCGTCCAGTCATTCCTAGTGCAGGGCTCGCCCTGCAGCTGACAGGCTCACTCTGCACCTCGAAGTCCACATCTTGATCATGCAAAGCTTGGGTCGGAGTCCTTCTCACCTGGCCCATAGCTGGGAATGTCCTCACTCTGGGTGCACCTTCAATCATCAACTGTACCAATGGCACCTCAAGTTGTAGAATTTAAGACTTCAGCAGTGACGGGGTGGAGCTCTAACTGAGGTCACTTTTAGCTGCCCAAGTGGGTTTGGAGGCACCCTTTCAAGCTAACTCCCTACAACCATGTCTGGTTCACCTGGTTTGCTCTTAGATCGGTAGGCCAGGTGACCGCCTTTGTGGTTGTTACTCTCCTCCTTGCACCTTGGAGGTGGCTTGTTGCAGAGCAAACCAGCTTGCAATCCTCCACGGTGTTCCTGTTAGAAGGATAGATTGAGAGCTTTCTTCCAAATTGGAACATTTTCCACCTTCTTTTCATTGGGCTTTCCAAATTGCAGTAACGGAGCAGTCACTAACTAAATTATCCCACACCTGGAGGGAAAGTGACCTAGGCCTTGGGTCCCCAGAGATTTCCTCCTCAAAGGGTTTTTTTCTCTCCTCTGTGCTGAAGGTCATAATACCTAGTTAGTCTTAATTAGCATTCCCTAGTTTAATTAGGTAGGTTCCACTGTTGGATGGGAGTGAATGGTGTCCCTATTTGCCATTCTCTCTCTCTTTAGGAGGCACCCATCAGTCACCACTGCAATCCACTGCTCTCATGCTATTCTGCTAACCTGCACATTTCATTTATGTTTTTCAAGCTGCCTGTTGCTGACATTCTTTTTCTCTGTCTCGTGGCCAATGATCTCTCATGTTCTTTTTGGTGTTCCTACACTTTCTTTGGGAATTCTTCGTAAAGTACCTTTAGCCAAGTAAAACTTCCAGTGACACCTCTAGGGATGGAACCCTCTTTGAGGGTTTTGTTGCCTTTGGTACCCCTACAGGGTGGTAATTCCTCCTGGAATAGAGAGTGCAAATGACCAAGGTAATCTATCACAGCTGCATGAGCATAACACTACTGGTTGCGTAGGCCATTGAACTACCATTTTAGAGTAAGTCGCACACTCTAACATTTGCAAGTTGAGGTAACCAAGCATCAGGAAAGATATTCCCACCAATTTTTAAATTTGTATTCCAAAAAATAGGTTGGGAAAGATCCCTACCCTGGTTATACTGCACATTAGGAACACATATAATTGGGAATGAACATGGACCAACACACCAATTACTGTGGTGTGAATTTCATTGGGCAAATCTTTTGTAGAGGTATGCAGCAAAGCAAGAGGAGAAAGCCCAGCTTTAACAATTAGCTCTTTCTCCAGGGCTAACCAAATAGGGAGATATGCAGAACAGCCTGTTTCCAACAATGTGCAAGTCCATCTAAGATATTTGCTAGCATGACTGGACCAATAATAGAGACCAAAATGAGGAAGCCAGAGGCCCCATGAGGTCTTTAGGAGCAGCTAGTTTATTATAAGCACTTCTGGGAGTTTTTTCTGACCATATAAACCCAGAAATTAATGCGTGTATTTTTTTTATACCAGGAAAGGGGGAGCCAAACATTAAGCACACTGATGGGATAAAAAAAGTCTGGGTAAAACATTTATCTTGACCAGGTGAATCATGCCCCAGAGAGTAAAGGGAAGAGTTTGCCATCTGTGCAGGTCATGTAACTAATCCAAATGTGAGTGGCAGCATATTGTCTATGCAACCACTAACACAGTTGATTATAACTGCAACTAAGGTGGGAATATTGCATAGCACCAACTGCATGGTTTTCATGACTGTATCCATGCAGCAGGCACCTGGCACTACTGACATAGTCATCAACACAACCCCCTAAAGACCTGTACCTTTGTGCATGCTCCTTGTGAATATCGAGTATGAATTTGAATGCACCTCTAAGGTCTAACCTGGTGGTCCAGTGGCCCTATATCAATTGATGGCAAATTCTTCCTTCCTGATATACAAAGGATACTCTTGCATAGTCCCATTCCCAAACATTCCAATGTCCAGTGGCTCTGTGTACCAAATAACTGTTCCTCTTGCTTTAAAGAATCTAGTGCAGGGCACATCATGGACTTGCATACCTTCGGTATTAATCACAGAGCCTTCCCCTGTCCCTTTGCCTGTGCTGTTACACTGACCTGTGCAATAGGGCAAGTAAAGACTGGATAGCACTTTGTGTTTTTATAAAAGAGTGGAACACAAAAGTTATGTAAAAAACATGATGGCCTCCATCAATGTGGACACCCGCTGATCTGAGAGATGGTAGACATACTGCAGCTCCAACTGTGGCCATTCTGACATGCAGGGTGGATATTATACCTCTCTGGGAAGGCACTGCTACTCTAGGGTAGGCATTTTAATACCCAGAGTTGCCAGTCCTCCACTCTGATGGGACGTTTAGGCCATCAGGGTGGTTACTGGATCCACGTTGTGACAGGGAGCTCCTGCCATTCTTAAGGACTGACCTTTTCTTAAATCTGTTGCAACAGTCCTTCTATTTCATAGCCTAATCTATTATTTACAGTCTCTAGTCCATAAGGTTGGCCACCTATGGGCATCCCCTTCCCTTTCATGACTGTGCTATAGTGTCTCTTTAATTTTCTTTTTCCCTCTCAGGTCCTCGTACAGGGAGGTTATTGTTGTGACCTCCGAGCTGATGTGAAACAATGGGCTGTGTTTATCATTGTTGGATTTAGTATGTAATAGCACTATGTCATAAAATACCTTTATGTATATACCTTATGTTTATGAAACCTGTAAATGTTGACAATACTATGGCACTAGGTGTTTTCGATAAAGGTGGAAAGTTACTAGGGGACTATATGATAAAAAATTAAGTTAGTTGTGCTACTTAAAATGCATGTAAATTGTTGTAAACTGATCAAGTCTGAAATGTCATGGTGATTTGCATATATCACATAGTGTTTTGCATTATGGAAGTATGCGTGATGTTGTGTTTCTTTCAAACTTGGCTTATTGTCAATGCCCTTTGGGGTACCCCTTGTTTCAGTGCTTCTGCACTGAGGTTCTTTGTTTTCAGCCTTTTTTTTTATGTGAACCCCACCACCCAAGCAAACAAGGCTTGCATAGGGAAGGCTGACTCTCAACTGATAAGGGAGATAAGAGATCAGTGAGTCAGTAGGTGCTGGCTAAGTGGAGAGGAAAGACTTGCATAGTCTGTTTCTACAGACGGATGTACTGAAGAATGAATATTCCATTGCTGGAGGTTATCTCCTGCATTTTGAATAAACATTACACAGATTGCGTGTTGAACTTAAAGTTCGGTGTCTGGTCCATCTGTCATCCCACAACCCCTCCACATGCATCAATTCACAAATTTAAACCATGGTGCACCCCTTCTGTATACCCTCCTCCCCACCTTTGCTCTCTGCTTCCTTCTACCTTTCTGTTTCCTATCCCAGTAGATTATCTCTATTAATAGCAGTTGCCTTGCACAAATGCTGCTAATTGTTGTTGTTGTTATAAGTGGGTTTTACATTGTATAAATGCTGTAATTGTTGCATCTTATGGGAGGACTGTTGGACTGTTGTGTATATTTGTGCAACTGTTGCTCCCTGTGTTGTTGTCCACCCCACTGTGCTCATCCTCTTTACAAATTGCTTTTCTTACTGCAGTACCAACAAAGTGTTCGTGTTATGTTATTATGCTGATTTGTTCATTCAGCCAGGCCCACCTTGAAAATAAGCTTGCTCAATGGTGTTCTACCTGGTTATATAAAGATTGATTGATTGACTCGTTACTGAGACACAGTGGGTGAGCATTCCAGCCATCAGGGCAGCTGGGGATCAGAGACTGGAATGGTGGCTTAGCTGCTGGGAGCATTGCTGGCTGCAGTTTGGAGGCTAGTCTGGGGGTTAGAAGTGTCTGCAAGGTGTAGTGTAGATGGTTCAATGATGGGCTGCTGGTCTGGGAGTCAGACACCTTTTAAACACTTGGGAGGGTCCCGGTGGTCTTCATTAACCTACTGCTGAAATCCAGAATAGCAGGAATGGCCAGACTGTACATGTTCTACCACTCTGGCTGGTATGTCCAAACCAGGAAATTCAGTTTTAACCATTGTGGTCTGATCCTGGTTTCACCAATACACTTGACACAGAAAGAAATAAACAAAAGCATTACTTATCATCACTATTGGTGATACAAAATGAAAACATTATATAAAATTCATGCGCACGCACACACACACACACACACACACACACACACACACACACACAACATTAATGTGTTTGTTTTATTGATGTTTAATCTGGAGCACCACTGCCCCCTCCCCACACACACATATCTTTTCATATTCACTGATAGCAGAATTAACAAAATGATATATTCAGTTTCAGTGATCCAGCACAGAAGGCCTCCATCAGTGTGGACATCCTTTGATTTGAGAGATAGTTGACATACTGTAGCTCCTGCCATTCTTACACCCAGGGTGGATATTATGCCCTTCTGGGATAACAGTGCTGATCTAGGGTAGGCATTTGGATACCCAGGGTGGTCAGTCCTCCACTCTGAATGGGTGTTCTGGCCACCAGGGTGGTTACTGAGACACAGTGGGTGGACATTGCAGACATGAGGGCAGGCATTCTGGCCCCAGGATGGGCATTCCTGCCCCCAGGGTCATCAGTCTGTCCCTAGGTTGGGGGTGGAGGTACAGAGGTTGGTCATTCAACTACCCAGATTGGACGTCTTGGGAGGGGAGACTGGTATGAGGGTTGGAAGGGTAATCAGCTGGGGAAATGGAGGGTGGTCAGGGAAGGGTTGTCCAGCTGTGGAGAGGTAATCAGCTGGGAATCAGAGGCTGGAATGGTGGTTTAGCTGCTAGGATCATGGCTGTCTGGAAGTTAGCTGCTTGTCTGGGGGCTAGAAGTGTCTAGAAGGTGCAGTGTAGGTGGTTCAATGATGGACTACTGGTCTGGGAGTCAGACACCTTTCAAACACTTTCGGGGGTTGCCATGGGCTTCATTAACCTAGTGCTGAAATCCAGAATAGCAAGAATGGCTAGAATGTGCATGTTGTACCACTCCAGTTGGTCTGTCCAGTCCCAGGAAATTCAGTTTTTACCATTGTGGTCTGATCCTGGTTTCACCAGATACACTTGGCACAGAAAGAAATAAACAAAAGCATTACTTATCATCACCATTGGTGATACAAAATGAAACCACAGTACAAAATTCACACACACACACACACACACACACAAATTAATGTCAGTTTGTTTTATTGATGTTTTATCTGGAGCACCCCCCCCCCCACACACACACACACCTTTCCATATGGACTGGTAGCAGCATTAAAACTCATTCTGTCCTGATGATGCCATATGGCATCATAAAAAACATTCCTCTTTTTTCTGATGATACCATATGAAGTCCTAAATCATGTGCTGTAGTGCCTGATGACACCGATTGGCATCCATGTCTTTCTCTTGGTGCAGCTCTAGCATTTGTTTACATTTGATGAATTGACTTGTACCAGCTAATAGGGGACATTGTATCCTTACTGATTTTACCTAATATAATATGCATTCCAATTGGCTATTTTTAAGAAAACAAGTCTTACTACATAAATAAATAAATTTACTATTTTTTGCATGTGCTATGAAAAACGTTTATTATGTTCTTTCTGTCATTAGTTTGCCTTGTAACAACAAATCATCTTGTTTTAGTATAACATGTTAAGCTGATCAGGCTGACTCTATAATTAATTTCATAACTTACATTTTATTTTTATTTGAGCAATCTGATTGGCTGTCACCACTTTTGGTGTCTTTTTTTATGTCTTTTGGGGTATTTTTCTACAATAACATGTTGTCACTGATATCGTGAGTGTTATAACTATTAGTCCATTTATACCACTAAGTGAGCTGAATATTTCTGTATCTAAAAATCAAGCTCTGTGATTGGTCAGATTTTCTGACATCGTCAATTCTGAATTTAATTGGTATAAAGGGATTGTCTTAGGTGCAGGCACCATCCACCTGATGAAGCCTTAGTTGGCAAAGCACCAGGGAACCTGCAAGCAGATCTTTTTGTTGTGCCTTCCAATATTCTGTTTAATGTGTGTGCCTGAAGTGTTAGACTAAATCCTTATTTAGCATTCAAGCAAGGACTCATATTTTTTTACAGCCATCACTGGAGGGAAAATGGCTCTCTGGACTGTGGAGTGTACAGTGATTTTTTTTTTATGTTTCAGTTAGTGCTCACAGCCCTCACCTGCATCCACCCTAGCTCTGTAGTGCAGCATCATTTGGTTATATTGATCCTCACTGTTGCCATGCTTCCTTCATGCTTACTGTACACATCACTATTTCATTTAACCAGTCAGAGCGCGCACTGGTGCAGGAAGAGCATGGTGACTGGAAACTTAGTTTCAAGATGGAGGTGCTGCTCTTATCCTAAAATACTCACTTCATTTTGGTGCCTAAACCTCGATTTGTAATCCGTATTTATTTTATTTGTTTATATTTTTATTTATAATAAAAGTTTTCATAGTTGTCACTTTGTTCATTTTGGGATAATTTCTGGTCATCCGGTGTGATCACATCTTATGGATCGGGCTGGCATTCCTGATGGGAGAGAGAGTGTTTCTTGTGCATGTACTAGATGAGGTCACATGAATTCAGCACCTTTTGTTACTTTTTATAGAGTTTATGTTCGGATTATGGCTATGTTAAAATATACGTGGCATGTTGCTCCCTGCGTTATGGATGTTAAGCGGGGTTAGGGTCAGTAGCATGCTTGTCTCATGCTCTGCACTCGAGTTTTCTCCCTAATACGCAGTTGCTGATTGTTTAAAATGAAAGAATAATGGTGCTGCCTTATACTCATCTGGCATCAGTCCAGCCCCAAACTCTGATGTACTGTAAAGGCCAAATCAGTTTTGAATCCCTCCACAGTCACTGGTGTTGTCCAATGACTCGTATGACGTCAGTCCAGATTCAACCTCTGATGCACTGTAAAGTGTTCTTCAGGTTAAAATCCCTCCATAGCCACTTGTAAGATCTAGCTCCTTACCATGAATCAGTCAAGCCCCAAACTGTACTGAACAGTGAAGTGCATTTCAGGTTCAGATCCCACCTCAACTGATTGTGTTGTCCATCAAATTACCATGCATCAGTCCAGACCAATCCCATAATGCACTGTGATGTGCATTTCACGTTCAAAACCCTCCACATCCACTGGTGTAGCCCATCAATTCATATGACTTCAGTTTAGCCCCAATATTTGATGCACTGTAAAGTATTTTTAAGACTCAAATCCATCCACAGTCACTTGTAAAATCTATCTCCTTATCAGGCATCAGTCGAGCCCCAAACTGTAGTGAACAGTGAAGTGCATTTCAGGTTCAGATCCCTCCACAGCCAATGGTGTTGTCCATTGACTGATGTGGTGTCAGTCCAGCCCCAACCTCTACTGCACTGTAAAGTGCTGTTCAGGTTCACATCCCACCATAGTAACAGATTTAGTCCATCTGTTCATCAGTCTTCAGTCTAACCTTTATCTCTGACACCCTGTGATGTGCATTACTGATATGGATCCCTCCTCAGTCACCATGGTGTAGTCCATTGTGCCCATCAACATTCATTCCAACACTACCTTCAGATGCACTGTAATGTTCTATTCAAGTTCGAATCATTCCACAACCACTTGTTTAGTCCCTTGTGCTCATAATGCTTCAGACCAGCCCTTACCTCTGATGCACTGTGATGTGATCAGTGCCAATGTATGACATATACAGTCCATTCAAATGAAACATAGCTCATAGTACACATGTGCACCAATGAGCATCAATCCTTGGTGCAGGCATACCCACACACCTTCCCACTGACACAGTGTGCCATACTGAATGCTGTAACATATCACATGTGTATGCAGGCAAACCATGTGACACAGCACATAGTACACAACCTTTACAGGTGCCCATGTCATCACCCTGTATGTGTACCCACGATGCCTCCTCATGGCATATGAATACCATCACCAGGTGCAGGCAGCCACACGTGCTTTCCTACAACTGAGTATACCCAAACAATGGGTGCCAATTCATGACACAAAATGACTGCAGTGCCTATGAGCATCATTCCTTGGTACAGGCATACCCAGACCGTTCCCCATGACACAGTATACCCCAAATTACCAGTGCCTTTTCAGCAATTTCATCATCCTTATATATACCTATAATGTATCTACAGTGTCTGTTAACACCATTATTACATGCATACAGCCCCTCTCATTTCACGAGAACATATGAAGTGCATCTGAGCATGTACAGTATTATGAATGCAGGACACCCCCTCCGGCCACTAACACACAGGGTTTTATCATGCAGTCATTCCCTCACCTTAAACCATCCCATAATACAAACCCCCAAAAATAAACTATGCCAGGAAATTAAATAATACACACATTTATGTAACATGATGTTTACTGAAAGACTGTGAACCTTTACAAGAACAACATCATGCTTCATTTACAGTATGATAAAGCAAACAGCACAAATAAAATACAGTTTTCTATACTTATTATGGGATTTTATTACAAAAATAAAATGAAATAGTTAATTTCAATGACACCTCCAGTTTGGGAGGGCAAGTGGTAGGGACAACTCGCCAACCTCATCGAACTCGGGCATTTTTATAGAATGCCAGATCTGTCTGAAACAAGAGTGGTATTATTTCAGACTTTCTTGTGAGGGCAGATCTGGTTTGCATTACCAAGACCTGGTTGGATGAGAATGCAGACCCTTTTTTAGAGGCCACTGTTCCCACTGGGAACTCGGTTATACACCGCCTGGGATTGGATCATGGGGGGGGGGTCGCAATCTGTTTCAAGATCGAATTGGGCCTAACTGGTGTACCAGTTGAAGAGGCCAGGTCATTTGAGTGCACTGTGGTAGCTGGTGTAGAGTGCAGGATTGCCCTCATCTATCATCCACAAGGTGATGAGAAGCTCTTTCTGCAGGAAATAACAGATTTCGCTGCCAACATGGCCTTGGAGTCGCTCAGACTGATGGTTCTGGGTGACTTCAATGCTTGGGTCGATGACGAATCTTCACTTTTTGGTCAACATTTCCTCCAGGAGATGACATCTCTGGGCTTTACACAGGTTGTTTCCTCAGCTACACACATGGGAGGTCACTCTCTTGACCTGGTCTTCCTCCTGAGGATCGAAGCCTCTGATTTGGTGGTGGAACCAGTCAGTTGGTGCGATCACTTCTCAGTTGGGTTCAGTTTTGAGGCCCCCCATGGTAGATCGGCCCCTGTGGAGTTGGTCAGATACCACCCATTGCGGGAAGTGGTCCCTGAAGGCCTGATGGCGGTTATTGACATCTTGTTGTTGGACGAGTTCTGCACTGATCCTGAGCAGCTGGTAGTGGCCTATAATAGGGTCATATCAGTAGCCCTCAATCAGATTGTGCCTGTCCGTGTTCGCCCCCTTCCGCGTCATCCCAGCGCTCCATGGTTTGATGGAGCTCTGAGAGGGTTGCGGAGGATGGGGTGTAGGTTGAAGCATCGTTAGAGGAAGATGACCACTGATGCCAACCACCTTACTTTGTTAGAGCATTATAAACTCTACCAAACAGAAATTTCCCATAAGAAGGCAGAATTCCTGTCCAGGGAAATTTCTGTCACACGGAATCGACTGTCCCAGCTCTTCATAACTGTTGACAGACTGTGCAACCCAGCCAGTCAGCAGATCTGTCGAGGTTTTACTCAAACTGACTGTGAGGAGATCACTCAATTCATTGCGAATAAGGTAGAAGACATCAGGAGGGAGTGCCTCCAACTTCATTCTAAGGGGTTTGCTCTTGATCGGTGCCCTGTTGCAGAGCCCAGAGTTTTCTGGAGTGCCTTTAACTTGCCTGATCTCGTAGATACTATGAGGATTGTCCAGGAGATGTGTCCCACATGCTGTAGTTTAGACCCTGGCCCTACTTCTCTGATTTTGGGTTGTAGTGAGATCATCGGCCCGGTCTTAGCTCAGATTATCCAGTGTTCTTTAGATATGGGAGTGTTTCCTAGCTCCCTGAAGGAGGGGGTGGTGATCCACCTTCTGAAGAAAGCTTCTTTAGACCCGGATAACCTAGCAAACTACAGGCCAATCTCTAACCTTCCTTTTGTGGGGAAGGTCATTGAGAAAGTTGTGGCTGCTCAGTTGGATAACCATTTGACCATCCATAGTTTATATGAACCTCTCCAGTCTGGTTTTCATAAGAGGCATAGTACTGAGACTGCTCTGGTTTGGGTGCTCAATGTTCTCCTGATGGCGAGAGATCAGAGACACTGTTCTATATTGGTTCTCCTTGATCTATCATCAGCTTTTGATACTGTGGATCATGGGGTTCTGCTTGAATGCCTGAGGTCCATTTGTGGGCTGTCAGGTACAGTCCTCAGATGGTTTTCATCTTTCCTTGCAGGGAGAACACAGAGAATGGTCTCGGGTGTGTTTTCATCCGGAGCCTTCTCTCTGCCATGTGGGGTGCCTCAGGGCTCGGTGCTGTCCCCCATGTTATTCACAATATATATGCTACCCCTCAGAGACATTGTAAGATGGTATGAGCTGAGGTTTCACTGCTATGCTGATGATACCCAGCTCTACCTGTCTTTCGCACCTGACCAGGTTGGTGCTATCTCGGTACTGAACAACTGCCTCACAGAAATCCAAGACTGGATGAATTCCAGTGGTCTAAGGTTGAACCCAGGAAAGACTGAGGTTATGGTTGTGGACCGGGGTCATAGGGTACAGGGACTGAGGACTGGGCTTCCCTCTGGTTTAATCCTGGGAGAGGACCAGATCTTCACCTCTGAATCGGTACGTAACCTGGGAGTGGAGCTTGCCGTTGGTTTGACCCTTCGACATCAGGTGTCTGCAGTCATCAAGCTGGCCTTCTTCCATCTTAGGAACATTGCTAGGATTAGGCACCTTGTTCCACCCAGTGATCTGCCAGTTTTGGTCCATGCCTTTGTGACATCGCGCCTTGATTACTGTAACCTCCTTTACTTAGGGCTTCCTGGAGTTGATATATGCCACTTGCAGCTAATGTAGAATGTGGCAGCATGTTTGTTGACTGGGGCTTCTAGAAGATCTCACATCACCCCTGTGATGCACGCTCTGCACGGGCTGCCAATACAGTGGCGGATCACCTTTAAAGTGGGTCGTTTGACCTGCAAAGCCCTACATGGTTTGGGTCCTGACTACTTGAAAGAGCTCCTGGTGCCCTACACCCCTCTTCAACAGCTCTGCTCGGCTACCGAGGGTTTGCTGGAGATTCCAAGGGTAAATCTGAAGTCATTTGGTGCTCGTGCATTTGGTTTTGCCACACCTACCCTCTGGAATTCTCTGCCCCATCAGCTCCGGGAGTGCAGGACAGTGGGGGGTTTTAAGCAAACACTAAATACTTTTTATGGGAAAAGGCGTTTCCTATCTTAATCTGATTTTATATTAAATGTATTTGATTATGTGTTTGCATTTGATTTTATATTGAATGTATTTGAATATGTTTTTGTGTTTGTATTTGCTGTGCAGTGCCTTGAAATTTTGAAAGACGCTCAATTAAATACATTTTATTATTATTATTATTATAAATTACACATTTTAACTACAGAAAATATGAAATTAATCATAGAGAGAACTCCAGCTCTAAAAAATGTATCCATTTCCTTGGTCAGCTCACTGACTCACACTGGAAGTGTTCTTCCTATTTACATCACTTGACCTCACAAAGCACTTCCTTTCGCATCGCTTCCTGATATGTCCTTCTAAGGTAATGTGTAAATATGCTCTTACTAAGCTGGGGAAAAAAAAAACTGATAATCAGATTCATAAACTAAAATTAGAGGCTAAGAAGAATTAAACACTGCAATAATTCCAACCAGTGGAGTGGAATAAAAAACTCAAACTGTAATAACAAGAGATTCAGAAATTGATTTTTGACTAAACAAATGGTAACAAAAAAATTTATTATATTTAGACAATGACAGATGTTTATTGTATATTTTTAACAATTTTAACCAACTTTTACAGAAATGTAATATTTTTGCATGACTAAGTAAATAGTGCATAATTATATTTAGATAAAATCATCAGATTTTATTAAAATATGAAAAAAACCCTACACAACGTTAAATCCATTAAATAGACATTATCAAACCTCACTCATTTTCAAAAACATTTTGTCCTGAAAAACTTTTCTTTTTACAGTTTTAAAATTGGATGTATGGTTTTTAAGATATGTATGTTTAAGCACAGTGTGTTTGTATGAATGCTGCAGATCTAAAACCCCTTCAGGAACACAGGTGTTTTAGCAGCAGGCAGAGGGTACCTGAACATTCTAAGTGACAATAGGATAAAATGAGCTAAGAAAATTATATATTCAGTTTCAGTGATCCAACACACTACCCTGCCCCCTCCGTAACCAAGTCATGCTTTCAAGGTATCAGTCTGGTTCAGCTGGTGGCACATCCACATCTAGTCCAGAAGGTCATAAGTTCTAGTCCTGCATAGGGATTGGGATCATACCATAAATTCCAGCACCTACAGTAAGTGCAGTAGTAGGGGGATGATATTTTGTTGGGATGTGGCATCCTTCAATTGAGGTGTTAAACTCCAGTCCTGTCCTTCCACCTCTAGGGCTATCCTAGTGGGTATCCAGGTGAAAATAAAAGAACCAGAGGCACTTTTTTTACATGAGTAGGTGGTTTTCTCCAGTATCCTGGCCTACATTCCTGTTTCCATGAAACTGACTCATGGAATTGTCCAAGACTGTATGCAGGTGTTGATGTGTGTGCTGGCTGCACATCTTACTGTAGCTTTCTGGGTTGCACCTGAAAAAAGGCATTTTTAGCCAGCCCAGTGGTGTGGAGGGCTGAAGCATCATGCCTTACCTTCTGCCACACCAGCGACCCATGTTTGCGGTGCAAGTGGGTCACCGGGGGTCAGCTGGGGTCAGCTGGAGTGGAAAAGGACTGAGTGTCCAGAGGAGGACAGCTCTTCTCTCCCAGGAAGGGAGGGAGGGACATGGAGGCTGGTACACCTCTGACACCTAGCGGTGGCTGGGTGTCAGAGCACCAGGGTCCCGTAACTGATGGGTGAGGTGGAGCAGTCAGCCGACGTGTTGTGGACGATAGTGCAGACAGTTCAGCCATTGCTGACTTCCATTGCTCCACCTCCAGGAGAAAAGGAGGAGAAGAAAAAATGTCCTGGGCTACTGGATGACTGCCAACCCCCACAGGTGCTTCGAACTGCTGGCACCTCCAGAACTGGATCCATGTCAGCAGGTTGAGGGATCCCTGCTGCCCCATCATGGGGAGTAAGCCAAGGGGGAAGACAGGTGCACTGTGAGCGGGGAATACAGGGCTGGGAGGTAGTGGGGCCACCCTGGACGAGAGATAAAAAAAGTGAAAATAGGCATTTTTTTGCCTAGTGTGCTTACCCAGTAAAAAGAAGCTAAATAAAATAAAATAAACACTACCAGTCTCTCATCACTTGTAAAGTGCTTTGAGATAGAAATGTGTATAAAAAGAGATTTATATAGTAAATGCTAATTGTTTACACATGGCAGCTACATTATAAACAAAACTATGCCTCCAGCACACTGGCAGCAACATTAATAAAATTATATATTTGAATTCAGTGTTCCAGAGTCAAATTCAGTGATCCAGAGCACCCCAACCCCTTTACACGCGCTAGATGCAACATAAATAAAATTACATAATCAAATTCAACAAACTAAAAACTAAGTACTTGTTTAGGATCACTATTCACCTTTTCAAGCATGTTCCTATAAAGGCTGCTCACCGAAATGCTGGAGATGCCGGTCCTCAACTGAACATTCAACACCCTTTTTCCAGCATGCCAGCATCTTGGCAGAGTGGTGTGTCAGATCACAATTAAACATTCCACCCCCCTGTCCATTTTCAGGTCCACTGCACTTTGAGCAGAGCAGAGTTCTGGCATGCAGTAATGAGTTGAAACCACTGCAGCATCTTCTGCAGCCTGAGTATGAAGCATATGATGTCCATTTCATAGACATACTTGCACTAATGTCATGAAGTAGGATTCTACTGGTGTGCAAAGCAGGACAGGGATACTGAACGCCCCTCCCATTTTCATGCACACCAGCAATGATCCAGAACACCCAACAGGAGTAACCATACAGAGCACATGCCACACACTGGCTGGAAATAACACAAAAGTCAAATTCAGTTTTTTTTTAATCAATACTGTCTGTGTTATCCAGAGACCATCCTCCAGCAAAAGTGTTTCTAGGCACACACACACACACAAACACACACACACACACACACACACACACACACACACACACACACACACATTAACTGTAAATAGCAAAATATAAATTCTGTTTTTTTTTTGGTTTTTTTTATCAGTACTGTCCAAACAGTCCAAAAGGCCCCACCAATCAAAAATGATCCGGCATACATGGGCGCATACACATATATCTATCAAGTCTCCCCTTTCCCTACTACCCTCAGTAGAGTACATACTACATCCCCAGGGTCTATCTTCATAGGGCTTCAGACATAGCTGATGCCCACAGTTTTGATTTTGCTCCTCCTTACATCTCGACAATCTATGTCTCTCTGCAGATGGGGTCAATAATTGCTGGCCATTAAAATGGTTTCAGTTTAACTTAGGGCAACACACCCAGCAGGAGGAAGTTGCTGGTCAGCTGTCAAGTTTTGGACATTTGATGAGAGGAGTGCCCTTGGGATCGATCCGAGGCCCACTGTTATTCTTGATTTATGTGAATTATCTGCCTGACACTATATCGAGAACCCAAATAAGATTCTACGCAGATGATACTGTGTTACTTGCATCAGCAAAAACCCATGATCAAATAGTAGCAAAGTTTCAGGCTGAATTTAATATACTTCAGGACTGGTTTGGTAAATCAAAGCTGGTACTAAGTATCAAGAAAACACTGGTAATGTGTTTTCAAAATAGGAAGCATAAAAACTAACAATATTACAATTAGAAATTCAGGCAAGAAATGGAAAGATACTCTCAAACACAAATCATTATAAATATTTAGGTGTCATCATTGACAATCAATTGACTTTTGAAGAGCATATAAACTGTGTAACTAAAAAAATTAATATGAGAATAGGTGCACTGAAAAGGTCAGCATCCTGTGTGCTGCTTCAAATGGGGAAACAATAGCTACACAACCAATTCTTCCAGTCCTGGAGTATGGTAATTTAGTCTATGGCTTTGCAGGGACCAAATTGTTGGGAAGCTTCGATGAGACATATAACTGGTTAGCAAGGTGCATTTTGAAATGTCCATTTCATACACACCATTGTGTTACGTATGAAAGATTGACTTGGGACAGTCTGTCCATCTGTTTAAAAAAGCAATCTGCCATATTCGTATTTAAAGTTAGGGAAGGTCTAATAAAGGGCAACTTAAGAATTTTTCAAGAGAAGGAAGGGCAAAGCTATCAGCTCAGAGAAGTGGTTCATCAAGGCCTAAATATTCCTAAAATAAGGACAAGGTTTGGCCAAATGACCTTCCAATATTCAACTGTAGTCTTATGGAACCAAATACCTCCACAGATTAGGAACCATAGAAACATAGGTTAGCCATTGTTAGAGTCTGAAATTGATAAACTTTACCATCATGAATTTGTGTGCTCTGACTAACTTTGTCATCTCTGTATTATGCACTCTGTACTGTGTTCCTTGGAATCTATTGTATTATTTATGTAATGTTTGTAAAATGTGTATACTGTTTACTACCTTGTACTTTATGTATACAGGTCAACATTGTAGATAGAGCCCTTCAGACCTAATGTTCTACCATGTTTAAAAATAAAATTTTAACAAGCAAACAACAGAACCAGGCACAGTATGCATGATGAGGTCTCTCCATCTCTTTTTACAGGGACAACACTAGCTCCATCATTATGCATCTGATAATTATCTCTATGCAAACACACATTGTACTAGCCTTTCATGCTGCCTAATCGCACTGCCTTGCCACACTGCGGGCATGAGATATGTTGACCCACAGGTTCCTTCCCTGTGTTGTTGTCACCTCCTCAACTCCCCCCCCTTTGCTATGCTGCCCTGCTGTTCCTTTGTATGCTGTGCAAAATGTGTCACTGACTAGTATTGTTAGCTTCTTGGTATACTCTAAACCACTGTTTACAGTTTGTCAGGACCATTCCTCATTCTGTGGTCCCTATCCACCACGTGTGCCCATTCTCTTGAAGATTGTTATCTTGGCTCTGTACAAGCATACTTTCCCATTCCTTCCCTGTTGTGAAGCCCATGCTGAACACATTGCACATGTCTTGCCCCAGAAATGTCCCCTGAGTCAATGCACCACTTTGATTGCCTGCCTCTGAGTATACTCCAATTTTCTTCAATAATCTCTGACCTCTGTTACACAGAGTACATGTGTAACACTTGTACTACCTTTGGACACAGTTCCAGGCTGCCCATCTTATTGAGCAGTCTTCTGTGCAGGCTGCTGATGCAGCCCTTTCTGACATATGGCTCCACCACATGCACTGCCCATCCCTGATCAACTTACCTGGTGAATCAGTATAACACAACAAACAGTGCTAGCAACACCCCAATACACAGGGTCACAGTGTCATGGGGCACAATAGGCAAGGCAGGACAGTGGCAAAGGTCTCATGAAGATAACCAACCTGTTTGCCGCAGGTGTCATCCTGTGGCTGCACAGGATGTGCAATGTGAACATTCTGCATAGTCCTCCTACGTAATGATGCATGTTGCTCTGAATATGGGAGCCTCACACCTGTGGACTTGCTTGCACCACCACTAAGCTCCCTCAGAGGGACAGTAAATGTTCCACTCACAATCCCCCCCACACACACAATGGTGGAGAACAGTATATGGACACTCAATCCTCTCCCCTTTTTTTGTGCCGGCATCCCCTAGCCCCATGCAAATGGGCTCACTAGGATCCAGCAACCTTCACCCTCATACTCAGACCTTGACCCCCCCCAAGTGAGGCCATCAGTGGTAGACTTAGGTGGCCAGAGGGAATGGCACCAGAGCCGGATCATTAGCGGTCACCGGCATTTTTTGTGCTGTGATTCCCTCAGGGGCAGAGATGTGCAATGACAGCCTGTATCCACCCCACCCCCCAGTACATGCTGCTGCAAACTTCTGTGGTACCCATGGCCTCCACTAGGGGTCCATAGTGCATTGGACACTCAACCCCACCTCCCCCTAGACTAGGAGAGCAGTGCAGTGGATGTTCTCTCCTACTCCCCCTGGCCAGATCTCCAACTCCTGGATCCATTCCTGAACTTGATTGTCAGTGTCACAGATGGCAGCCATGCCTCTGCACCAGCAGACTGGCTCAATCCTCTTCCTTACCATCATCCACCTCAGTAACATGCATTCATACCCTAACATGTACGGCCCCACAAACTACCTATGGTAGACACAGTGAGCAGCACAACAATGGTCTACAAAATGTTGCAACTCATCCCATGCAGACACTCAATATTTACTGCCATAAGCCCAGCCTGCATTCAATTCATGTTTTGGCTTACCAAACAGGATCATCATCCCCATCCATAGGACCATCGATCATGAAAAATTCACTTAAGTGATGACTCCAAAACATGCTCATCAAGGCAGTTGGAGTAGAATCCTGACATCTGGGTGATGTACTGACAGTTGTTAGCTGCATCGAGGCATGCCAAGACACTTGCAAAGGACCGGCAGCAACTGTTCTTCTCTTCATTCGGCATTGTGACACACTTTCCTCATGAGGACCTAGGTACATGAAACATGAGCACATGATGACTTGACATGTTGCATCAGTGGCACATTGTTACTGTACTAATACACCAGTCAAACACGTTCAAAGCAATTACATGGAAGGGATGTCACACAATCACAGCCCCTACAAAGTATGATATGCTTACACTTTTCACAGATGCATTTCATAACAGTGAGTACAACACTGGGTGTTCTTTGAGCGCATGTGACACAGGTGACAAGACTGACATGACATCTGCTGTTAGTTACATGGATGCATGTTTCATATGTCTTGTGGGTGTTTCACCACTGAGTTATACCTTGACCTGTAAAATGTACCATGCACCTAGAGATGTGGAGGAATTTCCATACCGGCAGTGTCACAGTGGGCTGTTCTGCCATAAAGGACCCTTTAAATTTTGTTGCAACAGCATTTCTCTTTCCCTGACTGTTTTATCCCTTTTTATAGCTGCAGTAGGCAGAGCCTGCAGACATTTTGCATATACAAAAGGAGTGATGTCATGTTTTCTGTCTGTGGAACTGATTAAAGGTATAAATAGTCTCCCCTGTATTACCCTCCTCCAAGAAATGTTTTTCACCCTCAAATAATTACACTTTCATGTTAGTCAATGGTAGCAGGGTACTATTTTCTTTTTTAAATGGACAGTACAAGAACTGAAACCTGAGTAGTGGGAGGCAGCATTTTTTTCGGGGGGGGGATAAGATCCACCCCCCACCTCCACCCGAGAAGCTCCTAAAGATCCTCCCCCACTTTTTTTTGATTCATGTGGGAGGGGCATAAGGTGGATCTGTCATGTGGGAACAAGACACACTAGTTTGGGACTCAGACCAAGCAACAGAACAAGTATGTGGAGAGATGGAGTTGTGGAGCCCTTGCATTTTATTAAGGACTAGGAGAACAGAAGTTACTTAACGACTTCAAATTGACTTAAAAACCCTTGGAACAAATGATTATCAGAGCCACCTGGGGACTCATAAGGAAAGAATAATTAAGGAATGTCTGAAACTACAGCTCCCAAGGAAAACAACAGACACAGTGTTTTGATTCAAGTTGAAAGAGACACAGGTTTTTCTTAAACATTTATATACTAAAAACATAAAGTTCAGCTTTTAGAATTAGTATTTGTTTAATATATATATATAGATATATATATATATATCTATATATATATCTATATATATATATTATAGTGATTTGGTTGCGCCACTATAGCTAGGGTTCAGCGGTCCTTACATACCAAAGTCAAAAGTTTGGGCATTAATAACTTTGGACCCATTAAAAGGATTTGCCTGAAATTTTGGAATGTGCAGTGGGGCATGGTAGATCTCTTAATTTGCCAAATTGCGTTTCAGTCAGACTTGCGGCCTTTGCGTACAAAAATGCTGATAAATGCAAAATTATCCATTTTTAGAGGCAGCTTTTGGGATTTTGGATGTGGCCCTGTACGGCTGTTGTTTGGTGTGCTGCTCTGCAAGATGGCTTGTTTGAAAGAGTTTAGTGGCCGAACATGCCACTTTTCATTTGGTGAACAAATATTAAGGCATTCAAAATTTATGCCATTTTTAAGTTCCCATTGTAAGTTAATAGGAAAATTTATAAGTATGTTTTGTGAACAAAGAATGGGGTTCTGGCCATCTCATCCCACTGGCGATCAAAGAATTTGCAGCCTTGTGGTTCAAGAATCTTTGTTCTCGAGGATTTTTAAAATTCTTTGATCACGAGGTTCACCATCTTATTTTTGATTTTTCAATCGGAAAACCAAAAATATCTTGGCTCAGAGGTCACTTCTGAAGTAAAGCTTGGATGGGTTTTACTTAGGGGGCTTCAGTCTATTGAGCCATGCCTCCTTTGGTTTCATCCAAATTATCAAAAAATTGAGTTATAAGGTTTAAAAATCTTTGATTGCGGCTCGCTAACGATCATTGATCGTGAGCCTACAAATTCTTTGATCTCGAGATTCTTTGATCATGGTCTTGCATTCTGAGTGAGGGATGATCTGGCCATTTGAAAAATGCTAATTTTTCAGCTCAGTGGTGGCCTAGGAAGACAAATGAGGGTGGGTTTTGCTCAGGGGGCTTCATTCTATTGAGCCATAGTGGTGGTTTCATATAATTCTGCCTACAACTCGAGTTTCACAATGTTTTATTCTTTGATCATAATCTTGCAATTTCTTTTACTGCAAGCTTGCAAATTCTTTGATCATGAGATTCTTTGATTGTGATCGTGCATCCTGAGGGCACGATGAGATGGCCCTTGGAAAAATGCAAATTTCTCAGCTCAGGGGTGGCCTAGGAACACAAATGAGGGTGGGTTTTGCTCAAGTGGTTTCATTCTACTGAGCCACAGTAGTGATTTCATTTAATTCTGCCTACAATTTGAGTTACACCATTATTTATTTTTTTATCATGAGCCTGTAAATTCTTTGATTGTGAGATTCTTTGATCGCCACCTTTGATCACAAGAGAGGGACTAGATGGCCAGATTTTATAATGGATTCAATAGGCCAATTTTCACAATCTTTGACCTTTAATATCTTGGAAATAGTCTGGTGTTTTTAATTGAAATCTGGAAGGTGTTTACACCATGTCCTGTTGATGTGAATTTTGGTGCTTATGTGTCGAAGAACAGTTTTTTTGTGAAGATATTGCATCACTTATTTTACATTCTGCAAACTGCGTTTTGTATTGTGTTAGTGGCTTGAAATTTGTACAGTACCTAGTCTTGGTGCTGTCAATGTAGCTTTTACTTTTCAGGTGTATAATATAGCCAGAAACTTAAAAGTTGCTGGGGAGTATGGGGCATCAACTGTAGAGTGTGACTTTTTACTTTTGTATTTTTTTTAGGTCTCTAGCTATGCATTGCATCTTCTCACCCCTGCCCACTGAAGAGATAGTGGATGTGAAGTGTTGAGGCCCAATTCTAGAAGGGCTACACCTTGTGTAACTGCGGTTGTACAAATAGAATGGTGCATGTAGCAACTTACACCAGCAGTTGTGACGTGCGATTCTACATAGTGGCCTGAGACATGGCACAGGCTGCTTGCACTAAACAGCAGTTACGCCGCACAAACCCCCTGCAACATGATGCTAGAGGGTTTATTGCAGCAGTTGCACCCCATTCTAGAAGGGCAGCCATAAAGTGCCAACATCGGGATTCTACAAGAACCCCCTGAGGAGATCCAGCAATGTAAGTTATACCAGCATTTAGCTGGTATAACTTATGGATGCCCCAAGGGGTTCTGTAGACCCATTGACTGCCCAGCGGACAGTGCAAAGTTTCCCTCCTCAAATGACCAGTACACTCCCAGCATGGCCTCTAATAGGCTACCCATACCCCTGCCCCCAAAAACAGCCATTAGATGAAGCCTCGCAGGGTGGCATTGCCATCCTCTCACCCAAGCCCCGAACCATGAGTTGCCAACTGCATATGTGACAATAAGCAAGCCCTGGTAGTTTAGTGCCCCCACTGTACATTAATATAATAACAAATATCCCCATGTCCCTGGTAGTCTAGTGTCCCCCCAACTATACAGCAATATAATAACATATATCCCCATGTCCCTGGTAGACTAGTGGCCCCCCCAACAGTACATCAATATAATAGACAATGATCCCATTTCCCTAATAGTCTACTGGCCCCCCACCCAGCCATGCCAGTCCACCCAGCACTCCCCACCCATCCCCAGCTGGCAACTGGCACAGCCTACCTCTCACCTCCATGGCCAGCTGCCAACCGAGTGCAGTATTAGCAGTCTCACTGACAAAGAAATGGGTAACTTCACCATGTGACTTCTATGAACCAATGGAATCAAACAATAACACCGGGGCAGCCATTTTAAGTGTTTCAGATAAACTGCTGTGTCTCCAGGGCATAACAGTAAGTAGAGATTTGGCTATTACCTAAAACAATTTACAATTAATTAATAAGGTAATTGAGAAAAATGTACATGATTGTAAAGTTGGGGTTTATGCACTGTGTTATGATACATGTACAGTTTCACCATTATTTTGGTATCTTTTGCTAAAACAATATGTTCTTTACTTTCTGTAGTGAGTGTCTGTGGCTGTTTGTACTAGTTATATCCCTAGTCCTATAACAGAAATTATTATATCTGAAAGAAGATATTTCCCCAAATAACATTATTCTGCAAAACCTGTACACTTAAATAGGAGATCTGCTAAGTTGTTACTTTGGTGGTCAAGCAGCACATTTTATGCATTTTCTGTCTGTTACCCATAGTGAAAGCAGTTCAATTGTTTTGTTAAAAATTGTGATTTTGCTGTATTGGAAATGTCATCTAGGGTTATTTTTTTTTGCTCAATATACACATTTGTTTTAGTAGAAAACATTATTATGCTGAATTATTGACTGTTTGACTGCAATCACTTAGATGTAAACTTAGTTGCTCCAGTAAGATTAAGTATTTACTCTCAGAATAAAGTATATTCTGTGCAGTGAATACTTTTATTTTTTTTTATTTATTTATTGAACTCTAGGATTACAAATACAATTACTTACAGTTGTGATAATATGATAGTAGCAGACTATTTAAAAAAATGGTGAATTTTAACAGTTTAGAAAGGTATGTCAGTAAGATAAAGAGCTGTGGTTGTACTCAGCACTGAAGCTGCTACCCAAGAAAGACAGAGAGAACAGTTTAACTGACCAAAATGACTAGTAACTGCATCCAGTGGGAATGGGTATTGTTGGCAAGTCATTCAGTGTGGCCAATGACCAGGCAGTATTGTCAGACAAAAATAAAAACAATGTTTAATAAATAAAACAGCACCAGAAATAGGCTTTGCAGACATAACAATAGTATTTTTTGTCCGTATTAGTCACTCTGGAATGAGAATGTTAGTTGTGATTGTTTCTCACTGTATTTATCTTACAGGTAGAGCTGAGTACCACTCATTAAAGGTCTATTTGAACTCTCTTTGTAGGCAGAAAATCAAGTAGCTTGTCTGACTAAGCAGAAGGGAATTGGCGCAAAGAGAGAGTTAGAAATTTTTATGGACAGATTTATGTGCACTGTGAGTTAGCAGTGAGGATACAATGTGTGGTATTCTGGGGGAGAGGCATCAGGAAGATAAGTTTGTGCTAGTCATGAGTCATCTAATGTGTGTCTACCTGGTGTTCAAGAGCTGTGCCATTGATGTTCCTGGGTAGCTTTGGATGCTGGTGTACATTGAGGATCTAATACCTGTTTGGAGGGGATGGAGGTATTGGTTGGCTGTGGCTGTCTAAGTGCTTAGTTTTGCAACATGTATTGAGCTGGGTGTAAACGTGTACTGTTACTATTGAAAACTATTGTTGGAATGTGACTGTATACTCAGGATGTAATATGGGTTGATGGGGGGGGGTTCTTGCCTAAGGATTTACAACTACTCATTGTTGTAGCTGTTGTGTGGCTGGTATGTACATAGTATTAGATAGGTGTACTATTTATGTCATATGTGCTTAGCTCAATTCTGCCTCTATACTCAAGATCCAGAATGTGATTTTGGGGGGGTACCATCCGTGGGTCACAAGGTGGTGGGGGTAGCTATCTGTGGGTGAGGGCAGGGAACTTCTTAGTGCTCTAGATTGTGGGCAACTGGCATGAAGGAGTTATTGGGCAGGATTCACAAAAGGGATGCGCTGAAGCATCTCTGAAATGTGCACAAGGGCAATTATGGCAGGGTAGTGATGTGGCTGTGCATTCCCAATGTGCCGCACAATGCTAGTAATGCTATGTGGTACATCTGCAGGGGCTGTGACAGGGGTATGGCCATGCATATCAGGTGCAAACCCATTTACAGCTGTATTCTATGATTCAACCTCGGGGCAAGTGTGGGGATGCACCACAGAGAGATAAGTCTAGAAAATCTAGAGTTAAGTAGCTGGCCACCTACACACAGGCTGCTGTGCTGCAGGTTGCAGCACAGCAGCCTGCACATCCTGGCAGTCCAGTGTGCCCTCCCCAAGCCTACTCCAGTGCTGGTCCTGGTGGCTGTGAAAGTAAACATGACACACAACCCAAGCCCGTGTCCAGTGCCACTTCTGGCAGCAGTGAAAATAAATATGACACCTCCCCCACCCAAACCCCCGTCCAATACTGCTCCCAGCACCAGTGAAAGAAAATATGACACTCTTGCAAGCCTCTGTACAATGTTGTTTCTGGTGGGGGTGAGTGACAAGATAAAGCCCGCTCCCAGGCCCAACCTTTTGGTACAGCTCCCATCTGCAGCAGTCAGCCGGTGCAGGCAGGCCCACCCCCCCAAGTATCACCAACCTACCCATCACCCACAAGTGCAGCAGGTTACCACTGTCAGTGAGCAGCTGAACCTAGCCGAATACTGCCACGTTCATCCACTGAGAGAGCCATCTGAGAATGACAGCTATTGTGCAGCCTGACACTGTATGATAGCTGTCATTCTCAGACACCTCTGTTGGTGGCTGGACATGGCAGTATGTGGGTGGGTTGAGCTGCCCGACGACAGTGGGACCATTCTGGGGTGGGGGACAGGGGTAGGTTAGGGGTACTTTGGAGGGATGTCTGCACCTACTGACTGCTGCGGATGATGAGTGTACTGAGAGCTTTGGGCTGGAAGTGGAGTTCATCTTGTTATTGAGTGCTGCTGGGAGCAGTATCATACGGGAGCTTGGGGGGGTCATATTTTCTTTCACTGCTGCTGGGAGCAGCATTGGATGTGAAGTTGGGAAGGGGTTTCATGTTTACTTTCACTGATGGTGGGAGCAGCATTGGATGGGGCCTTGGGGGGTGCTATGTTTATTTTCACTGTTGTCAGAAGTGGCATTGTATGGGGGCTGGGGGGTGTCATTAATTTTATTGCAGCTGGCAGTGGCATGTGTTGGGCTGAGGTTGGGCCAGGGAGGGAAGGTGGCTACAGGCGGTGCATTCTAGTGGGGCAGTCCTGGAGGCGCAATGCAAATGGGGCTATAATGGCATGCTAATGGACCCATTGCGACATGCATGCCTAATGGCCTCATTTGCATACCTCTAGCTGTGAACCGTGTATTTGGATGCAGGGCTTCTTGACATCCCCTGCTGCAATGGGTGGACAGCTTGACATGGGGGATGTGCCTGCGCAACCTGAGATGCTCTGGGACATTGTGGGCTGGCTGCACCTGTGGTATTCACAGAGTGAATGCGCTGGGACCACGTCCCTGTGCCTACTCTGTGAATCACTCAATATGCACTGAGTGCATCTCCCCTGCATTGGGACAGCTAAGATGCACCGGGTGCATCTTGTTTGTGAATCCTTCCCATTATGTTTACATAGATGGATTCACTTGTACGCTGGCTCTGCACTCAGGATGTAGTATGTCTTTTTTTCTAATGGTAAGGGGTGTTTGTTGATACTGCTGTGCAAGTAGCAAGTGTTGTACTATGTGTACGGGTGCTTTTAAGGATGTGTACCATTGATGTGTACAGCTGTGGGTGTGGTGCGGCTGTGTAGTGAGGATCTAGTGGTAGTCTGGGGGCGATAATGTGGTATTACATAGTTGAAGGTATGTTCTCACTGTTCTAAGTTGCATGCAACTGTAGTCATATGTTGTAGCTGTCATATTCTTATACATTGCTATTGTTGAGGTGTGGTTCTGCATTTTACAATGTATTGCCTGTTCTAGCGAAGGGAGCTATAGTGTGACTGATGTTATGCAGGTACTCAGAGTTCTAATATGTGTACAATTGCTACCTTGGAGGTACTGTATAATGCTGATCTACAAGACTCTACTCCGGCTGTGGTTTTCAATTCAAATTCCAATAACTGCTTGATTGGAGGAGGATAACCTGTGTGGTGTATGACTCATGAGAGTACTAAAATGTGCAAAGTTTATATTGTGAGCTGTGCTATAGATACTGATGGTTTTATTTGTGTCTTGGTAGTTTTGTAACAGTTTACCTCTATCTCTTTCAACAGACTGGAAAATATTTTTGCCAAGTGTATTATTTGCTGTCATATGTCTGAATTGTAAGTACCCATATTTTTAGTGTTATTTACATATTGTAGATCTTAGTACATGATTATGCTACATTGAATGATGATTTAATTACTATTGAAGTTCTATATTTGTTTATCTGTTTTTTAATAAGTGGTGTTGTGTCAGCTAGACACTGCACTGTGAGGGGGTGGATGATGCAATTCTATTAAAAGAGTAATGATAAGAATATTTTAGCAGTGCTGGGTGCAACAGGGGACATCGCCAGTACTATTTCACCACAGGTTTGTTCACTAGTGTGTTGTGGTCAAGCCAGGTATGAAGAAAACAAAATCACATGATCACATGGCGACAGAGTGAGTGGCAGCCACTATAGTGCTGTTGGCTATCTGTAGTTGGCAATTGCATACTGTATTCAGTGTAAAGAGAGACAAATGGATGTCAGATAGTGATATCACAATATATCTCATAGTAAATGATTGTAAAGAAATAAAACATTTTTTTTTACAGAAAAAGATGTCCAAGTCCTGGAGTGACAGAGAGATGCTGGCCTTAGTTGACACTGTAAAAGAGAATGCAAAACCCAGGTTTGTAATGCGGGCTATGAACCTGATCCTTCTACATACCTGGGGTAAGGTAGGTTATTTATCAAACTGACAGAATACATTTTTTTTATTAAGAGTGGTAGAGTGATGATACCTATGGAGAATATGACATTGCAGTACAGTTTAGTAAAAGATAGGACACTGGTGGTAAGTTTCATTATGTTAAAATGTCCAAAGAGAAGGAGTTATGCAGAAGTTTAGTGTTGTATAAATGTGTAACATTCAAAAATATTCCTGTTTTTAAGACTCATGATGATCCAGTGCCACATGTTTCACTTAGACCAGTACAGTGTGCTACTAGTAAGAGTGTAGCAAGTGAAAGAGGTATGCTATTATAGTGCCACAGATTTGTTGTGAATTATTAGCTGCTGCATATGAAAATTGTGAATAGTTATTCTCACTGGAAAATTTCATTTTAGTAGTATGATTGTGTGGGCACATTTTCTCTTCAAGACATGTAAGAACTTAGATAGTGTTGTTTGGGATTATAAAAGGGTTCTGAGATATAAAGCTTTCTGATTGGTTGCAAACATTCTATCAGCCATATGTTAATCTTTGATAAATATACATGTACAGCTTAAGCATATACTGAATAAGGGTTTACACAGTTGAAAAAGAAATTGTGATAGTAGCAATGAGGCTCTGCCATGGGCTATGTTAATGGTCAGTTAATTACCCTTAGGGGCATTTTGCACTTGTCTATGCCTTGTGCCACAATACACCCCTAGAGGGTGATTAATAGACCATTAACATAAATAGTGGTCATACCTTATTGCTCAGTTATGCAGTTGAGGGACACTGGGATATATGCAGTAACACTCAGTATTGTAAGATAGAACATATATATAAGGAAAATGAAATGTGTGAAAAAGTGACACTACGACAGTATTATGTGTTAACTGCAGAGTTAGTATGCACTATGAATTTTAATTTGCTCAAAAACAGATTTGCACATAACAGCAGGGAGGGTCAATGGGAAAAAACATATAGGTGATGTGTTGGTGAGGAAAATCCTTGTAGTTGCAGATGCAAGTAGAGTTAATGTGCATCAAAAAATTAACCTGCTGGCAAAGCTTGAGTCTCTATATTTTCTGATCTACACATGTGAAACACCTGCTGTTATACTTTTTTATTAACTGCTGTTGTGTATTGTTGGATGTACATATTTTATTAGTATGCGGTTATTTACTGTATTTTGTTTTCTATGTTTTTATCCAGGTTAGCCATGCCTTGGGGAGAGATCAAATAAACAGAAGATCTGAAGAGTGCAGAAGGACATGGATAATGACCCGCCAGACCTTTTATAAGGTGAAGGCTGTGGCGGGTGATATGCGTAGGAGTGTAAGGGAGTGGTATGATACAGTCTATGCCATGTGGGAGGAGGCAGGAAGCCTGAATTTGGAGAAAGCCATCATGGTCATAAGTATATTTTACTGATGTTACTAAATGAGATGTATACCCTTGTATGTTGTATATTGTATTTGTTGCCATGTAAATAGACAAGTCTTTTAATATATCTGTTAGTGATGTATGCTAGTGTTTTAGTGTAATTTTTCAGTTGTTGGTATTCTCTGTGATTGTCCTGGGAGTTCTCATATGGAAATGGAGCTCTGAGGGACAATGCAGTTTCAGCAGACATCAAATGAGGAGTGTTTGAGCAGTGACAGGGTCTATTTTGAACTGACAAACAGACTTTGATTTGTTTACATCCTTAGAAACTACATTATGAGAGTTGTCTACTCCTATGGCAACTGATAACATTTAGAAGACATCATGTTAAGTTAGCTTTAAATGTTTCCAGTGTAATATGTACAAATCATATGCACATATTAATTTGCCAGTAAGAAACCCACTAGAGGTTTAGATACGCTGGTTCAATTTACAGCTAGCAGTGCTTATACTAGAGGTGGTGCTGTGTCCTGTATTTTACCTCTGAGTCTTTCTCCGGATTCTGATTGAGTCTGATTTGCATAGCTTTATAATGTGAGATCTGTGGTTTGAGATTATGATAGGTTCAATGCTGGTTAGATACTGTTCCAGTACTTGCACTATCTTTGAAGAGTTGTTTTTCCTGAAGTGGAGCACCATTCTGGCACAGTCCACTTGTTCTGTGTCCATATACAATGTGAATCATACTGAGTAGTGGTCACTCTGTGATAGTTGTTCTCACACAGTACGTTCTCTCAGAAACACCACATTTTACAACAGAAGGTCAAAGGTATTTCTTAACGTACTTGGTTCACTTACCATTTGCATCAGGAACGTGTCCTGGAAGTCATCCAGGTGCAAATGCTTTGTGCTATTCCTGTTTTTTTTTTCACTACTGCTGTCCACTCGTAGTATATTGACGTCCTTCATAATAACATTTTTGAGCAAGTAACCCTTTGGGTTATATACCCAGTAGGGCTGCTGAGCGGCATAGGTCATTGTGATAGAGGAAGTTGTATTAAAAAACTGATACGGAGGGGAGTTTTTCTTGACTATTTGTTATTTTACTTATTTATAGTTTTTTTTTTTCTTGTCACAGTATCCATTATGTGGGTGGGATACCATTGTGGAGGTTGAGTGGTATTGGATGTGACATTTATTACAGTGTGTACGAGATCATCTATCTGTGTTGTTGGATCTTATTTCAAGTCTGGGTTGTACAGTGTAACCAAAAGATGTCTACCATGATAGGCAGTATTTATTACATATGAAAATCTGTGTGTTTGTGATGAAATTCTGACACTGACATGTAACAGATAGTAATATAGGCCATTGGAGCTCAGCCTCTAAGTAGTACCAAGATGATATTGTATGCAATTAAATCATTGGTACAAGATTGAGTGTTTCTTCTTCTCTCACTCAGCCAGTATAGCAAGTGCTCCTGCTTCCTCCCATCGTGTGCAGCTCATGCCACTCCCTGAAGGTGCAGCTCTAGGGGCTCCTGTCGAGCAGGTCCTTGTGCTCGACTCTGCTGGTGAGTTATGATGATATACTGACAACTGTTTTGTAATTGGATATGCAGTATGTACTATTCCGTGCTATGATGATAGTGTGGAGCACAGACTGTACAGCTAGTTAATTTTGTTACTTCTGGCACTTCATGTCATTGAAAATATTATCTTCTTGTTAACAGTTTTGTTTTTGATGTGGATCTGCACTCTGGCTGTGAGGTCCAATATTCACAGTCTAACAGTTAGTGTACACTGAACCCACACATAGTTATATGTGAGCTGTACTTATGCTCTACTGACATAGTACATTTTGTGAGGGAGTGGGGTGTATTGCCTGTCTCCTACTGTGCAAGTGTTTACTATTTTTAACACCAATTGACTGCTCTTGTGAGGCACCACATTGCCTGAGTGAGACAGTAAACTTGTAAGTTCACTTGATATGTCTACAACTGGTGCAAAAGATGTATGTGTTCAATATGAACAGTGTTACTTAGTCTGTGACTGTGCATTCAAGATCTAGTAGCTGTTTTAGGTATGTGAGAGCATTACAAGGTGACAGTATGTAAATAATCAGGTGTGTTGGCTTCTTATAACAAGGGAACAGTATTCATTCTCATGGATTTTGTTCACCTGATTGGGGTTGGGGGATCATTGTCTGAGTTACTGTTTAAGACAGCTTCACCCTGTACATTATCTGCAGCTAATCACTGGTGTATACTATCCACGTACAGATCTTTAGGTAAATCTAACTGTGTACTTTGTATGTAGTACGTGTTCTAGAGAGAGTAGATAACTGGTTACAGGCACTGCTAGTATAATGCAGTTTAACTTTAGATATTCATACAATGTGTTCAACTGTTGTACTGAAGACATCCTCATGTCTATTTACTGTGTGACTCTGTGCTCAGGTTTCACTACTTACTGACACAAGATGGGACAATTGACAGGGGAATTCTTATTGTTATGACTTGTGTGTAAGTGGTGTCACTAAAGTTCTCTGTGTGTGCAAAGCGGGGTAAAAGCATTTGCGGTGTGACCCAGTTCAAGTGGTCAGTATAACTTATTTCTGGAAATTATGACACACTATCATACTGTTTTTATCAACATATTTACTTACTAAGTGAGTCAACAGTTAGTATGCAGTGTCTTTTGTTTGTATCTAAAATTATTCCCTACAACAGTGTGTGAAATTGTTCACTGTCTAAACCTGTCTGTGCCTGTCATCACTAACCTTACAGAGTGATATATGCTGGTTTACTAAACCATGTTACTCTACAGTGATGATCTCCCCCATCAGACCTCCGACCCCCTCTTTGTTGTGATGAAGAGAGACTATTATATGTAAGACCTGCTGAAACTATGGAGTGTCACAGCTTGTGTGCATGTGGTATTACATACTTATAGGATCTATGTACAAATGTTTAGGTAGGCTGTGTCTGCATAGTCAAGATACATTAGTTGTTGCACTGTAGGAGGCTATATTCCCTGCCTGACACAGTGTAACTTGTCACTGTGATACTACATGTGCAACATTCATCAACAAGGTATTAAATGTGTATCCACACCCTTATTTATTTGTATTTGTGTAGTCAGCATATAGTGTATGGTGGAACATAGTTCAGCATGGATTTCTATGCTACTGAAAAAGTTGTTCTGCTGCACTAGTGACAACCATACTGCAGCAGAATGACTTTTCATTCTGCTGCAGTACGTACGTCATCAGCAAAGGCTCACAGCAATGGATCGAGCAGAGATTCACAGCTGCAGGACACCATATAAAAATGCAGGATCAAGCAGATAAGTTAAATGTACTCTTACTGTGCTGCAGGATCAACCAGACTATTTATTAATTTCAATACCCAGTCCTTTGAATGATTGTCCTCTCGCTAAGCGAAAAGAACAGCTGACATATTTGTTAAATTCAAAACACACTCAAACCTGAAAATCAATCAGTTGAAATGTGCCAGGTCCCTAACTACCATGCTGTGCATCCTAACAACCAGGGCTAACTCTGCAGCAAGCATTAAGACTTCTGCTCAGGAAACAAACAAAATGTAGGTGCCAAATTATATTTGTTTTTTTTGTTTGTTTTTTTTGGGGTGGGAAGAGACACCATAAACTATTTCGATCAGTGTGTGCATTACTATACACTACACGGCTCTTGAAGTTTGAAGCTTATTGTTCTAGGAATTAATACCTTTGAGCCAAGGCTCTTTAACAAAGGTTCCACGTCATTAAGTACAAAAACATAGTAGACAGTGTTACAAACAATCAGTAAGCCGTTTAACAAGGCCACAACTTAAACAGTAACTTTTATGTACAGAAAAGAAAAAGGAACTCAGAGGCAGTGTCAAGGGCAAGGAATAAGGATTGGAGAGCTTTAGAGGGAAGAGATGGAGAAATAAGAAGCTTAGGAGCAGACAGAAACAGGTTAGTGGTACTCAGGTTGTCTTTGTCAAAGAGGTGACCATGGTATTTGAGTGAAACAAATGTAAGTGCACTCAGTGGGATGAGACTTTAGTCAAAGCAGTCACAGGAGCTGAAGGCTGTGAGGTGAGTGTAAAGTATGGATTTGAAAGCTCCCAATGTTGTGAAGGATAGGGAGGGAAGGTTAAGGGCATTGTACCAGGTAGGGGCACGGTATGTAAAAGATCTTTGTCCCTAAGCAGTCCGGCATCTAGGGACAAGGAAAGGTTGGTGGTCAGATCTTCTAGTGGTATGAGTGCCATTGTTCAGGCAGAGCAGGTCCCGGATACATGGAGGAGTGAGTCCCAAGATTGATTTTTTTGCCATCACGCAGGTGAGATACATGAGACAATTGGAAAGATGCAACCAACTGGTTTCCATATAGAGGTCACAAGTGTGGGTCCATCTCTGTGCTCCAGTGAGGAGTCAACAGATTTTGTTTAGTGCTGTTGAGATGCGCTTTAGTGCAGTGGTAGTAGCTGAGCCATAGACAATTAGACCATAGTCTTTGAGTGAGATGATGGAGCTTTGAATAGCAATCCTCAAGGCAACTTGGTTGAAAAATTCCGGTTCCGGTACAAAATTCCAATGCATTGGTGCACTGTTTTTGCGGTGTTATCGATATGGACCGCAAAAGTAAGACATTCGTCAAAAGTGATACCAAGGTATTTGAAGGTGTTCACTTGTTCTAGTGTATTTCCAAGAGAAGTTTTTATGACAAGTAGAGTATGCCTATTTCTGTTTTGAGGACTGGCGAAAAGCATGACTTTTTTTTTTTTTTTTTTATTTAGGACCAGTTTGTGCTCAAGGAACCATTTTTCAACACATAAGAAAGCAAGCTGCAAGCCCTGTCGTAGTGGATTTGGATCCTTATGGGAGGAGAGAATTACAGCATCATCAGCATAGAGTATTCATTTTTCAGGGCAGGATTTGGGAAGCAAGTTTAGAAATTGGCTGAAGAGGAGAGGAGAGGACCTAAAATTGAGCCCTGGGGGACACCAGAGAGGACTGGTTTGGAGTCAGAGAGAACCTCAGAGATTTTTACTGTTTGAGAACATTGTGCCAGGTAACTTTTTACCCAGGCTCCATGTCCTTCGGCTAGCCCAATGTTGAGCAGAAGAGAGATTAGAAGGTTATGGTGAACAGTGTCAAAGGCCTTTCTGAGGTCTATGAAAACAGCTCCGGTTAAATAACCCTTATCCAAGGCTTTGTGAGTTTCACTAGAGAAATCAAGTAGGGCCATCGACATACTGTGTCCTTTCCTAAATCCGTGTTGCTGAATGCAGAGTAGATCGTACTTTTGCAGGTGGTCTGATAGTTGATCCGCCATGATCCGTTCAAGAGCTTTGGAGAGGGGTTGAAGTATAGATATGGGCTGATAGTTCCCTGTTGTGGATTTGTCACCCCCTTTATGCACTGGTGTGACTATAGCTGCCTTCCATGTGTTGGGGAATTGACTTTGGCACAGGGAGAGGTTGAGAATTTTGGTGAGGGGGTGGATCACTTCTTCCAAGGTGAGGGACAGAAGTTTTAGATCAGTGGTGTCACTGCTATTTCTAGATTTAGAGCAGGCCTTTTGTATGTATCTGTAGGCTTCATATGTCTTAACTATTTTAAAGTGAAATAGCAATTTGTCTGACGAGGTGGTTTGGGATATGAGTTTTGGAACTGACAATTCCTGGAAGAAGTCTGGTGAGAGGACACCACTGAGGTCAGTGAAGGTTTTATTTAGGGCATCGGCCATAGTCTTAGGGTCATGGGTAGTGGAGCCATCAATGTTCATTGCCGTGGGAGAGGATTTATACTGTTTGCCTGTAATATTACGTATGTTGTTCCAGAAGGATCTCCTGTTACCCCAGGTGGTTTCTAGAGCATTCTTAAAATAGGAGCTCTTCATTTGCCTGATTTGTGAAGTGCATAGGTTGCGCGTCTGTTCATAGTTAAGTGAGTCTGTTATGGAGCCTGTGGCCTTGGCTATAGCCCAAAGATTGTCACGTGCTTTAAGCTGAGCCAGTAGTTTGGCTGTTAGCCAGGGATTAGAGAGGGCTTTGATTTTACATTTTTTGAAAGGTGCATAGGTGTCACAGGCAGTGTTGAAAGTTTTAATGAAGAAGTCTAGGGCATCGTCCACATCCAGCGTACTGTAGATAGGGGACCAGTCTTGTTGTAGGAGACAGGTCTTTAGCTTAGCAAGGTTTCTATGCGGTAGCATTCAACTTAGGATGGTTTTAGGAGGTGGTTTTTGGAATTTGTTTGTACAGATACAGATCACAGGAGAGTGGTCACTGAGGGAGTTGGAGATAATGGTGGTGTTTTTTATCCTGTCTGGGCGATTAGTAAGAATCCAGTCAATGAGAGTGCTGGTTCCAGTCTTGTAGTTTTTTCTAGTAGGGGAGTTGACCATCTGTGTTAGGTTGGTTGCTAGGATAGTATCCCTGCTGGGTCCGATATCTGAGGCAAGCCAATTTATATTGAAATCAGTGAGGAGGCGGAGCTCAGAGTCAGGAGGTTGTAATCCTGCAAATTCAAGGATAGACCTCTTGGTTACTATGCCGCCTGACAGACCTCTCAAGCTTCGATCTCAGGGTCATCCAGTTGGCATAGTAACCACTCAGTTGAGAATAGCCTTGTTGTTTATAGTGATCCAAACACTATTCTATATGTACTAAATAGTGTACAGAGTGAGAGTATTGACTGTGTCACTATATGCAGTCCCCTCATTGTCATGATTACTATGTATATGAATCAGGAAAGTATGCTGTTGCTGTGCACAACTTATGTTTTTTATGTACTCTGAAGTGGGAAATAGAATACTTAATTGAAGGAGGTTGTGAGGGGAGTGTACAGAGAGTATTTTGTGGCTGGTCCTTAAAAACTAGTTGGTACAATGGGGAGAATGGGTGAGACATTGTCTGCATGAGGCCTTCTAATTCTTTATCATCTTACCTTGTGTCCAGCTAGTAGGAAGACAGGGATACCAGTTATGTACACAGCTTTATTAAAGGTGTGGTTGTTGAGTCAGGATCTAGTAACTGTTCTAATTCAGTGAGGAGGGGTACAGTCGTTTCATATTTATTTGGTAGATGATGTTGGACTCCTCAGAATTAACAATTAAGTGCACCTGGTAGTACAGAGATATACATACTCATACTAGCATTGACAGACAAGTAATGTGTTGTGCTTTACTATTTTTTTCATAGAGGATGAACCAGCTATGTTGAGTGTTGCTGGAGTGGCAGAATGCCAAGAGGATGTTCATGTCCTGGAAATCAAACCCTCCATGGAAGAAACACCAGGTTCTCCAGCAGCAGGTCATACAGCAGGTGTTGCAGGTCTGCTTGTGTCTCCAGCTGAGGAACAGAAGTACCTTCTATATTTTTTTTTTTATCTGTTGTGTATATGCCTGTGAATAAGTTAAAACTGTATGTTATTACTGCTACATTTTGATAGTTGTAAGAAACACATGATGTATGAGCTTCAGTACAGATGGGTGGGGATCAAGGTTCAATGTGTTGTTGTGGATGATGGCCTTGATGACCAGGTGCCAACTCATTCCTGGAGTGTTGTATTAGATAATGTGATACTGAGGCTCACGTTTGCATGCTCAGTTGTTAATGATATTCTAAAAGAGCTGAGATTTAGGCTTGTAATTCAGAGAGATTAACAGTTGCACCACAATATTTAACAGACATCCTGTGTTGAATATGAGTTTTCAGGAAGATTTCTTTCGGTGACAAGGATTTAATCACTGAAGTGCAGTGTGTATAAAAAAATAGTTTCGCTCACAGTACCTTAGTATGTGTTGACAGGGACATAGAGAAGTATTTAATTGTTCAATTGTCAAGTCTTTTGTAACCTTATGTAGTTAATATTTGTCTTTTACTGTCGATATGTTGCATGATTTATAAAACTGTTGTTATTTGGTTTGACCAATGAATGTACAAAATTGTGGTGGGTGTTGTATGAAACTAATGTAAAGAAAGATACTTTATTTTGTATTTGTTTTGTTAGCAGGTATGTCACCTACTAGTTCGTCACATAGGAGCACACTGTAATAGCAGTGTTCATGTTTCTGAATGTCAAATTCACTGTTGAAATGGAGTTTGCACATATAGATAAGGCATATGTCTGCTACACTTGTGTGGCAATCTATTTATTTGTACAGTAGTGACTCAGATTGAGAAATCTGATGAGTTGCAAACAGATTGTAGAGTACTGTACAAATAACTTTATTATTACATTTCTGTGGGATGCATATCTGGTTTCTGTGACTCCAGTTTAACAGTTGAGTTCTGGTATATATTAGTTACCTCTGCAGCTTGTTGGAGCATGCTGAGGTATAGGGAAATGATACACTTCTGGGATAGCTGGGTGGAAAGTGTTGTAGTATTTCATGACTACAGAAGTATTTCGCATGTTGGGATACACAGGGTCTTCAGGCCTTTCAAGAAGCTGCATTTATCAAAAACTAGTGTGTGGTTCATAGTACCACATTCTACTGCAAGGTGTGGTATATTACAGGGTCTGAAAGGGAGGGGGAGCCAAACGTGCCAGCAACAGATTTAAATGACAGTATGATGAAATAAATACAGCTATAGTGATGTTCCATAAATGTTTATACATCTCCTCTATCATTAATGAAACAACAACAGAGTTAACTACAGTATATTATCAGTGAAGTAGAGAGCATGTTACATTAGTGATGTGTTTTTTCTTGTACTTTCTGTCTTCACAGGGCAGATTGCCATTCTGAACAACATCAGCAGCACTCTTAGCCAGCTGCTTGAGGCCATGCAGGGTGGCAACAGGGCTGCAGCCCAACACACCTGTGAGACTGCAGCAAAACTAAATCATATAATTGTCAGGGGGGGAGGATATTATTGCTCAAGGTCGGGAGATAATAGATTTGCTGCAGCGTCATGGGCATGTGGGGCATGTGGCCTTAGCAGCTACCCGTGGTCTTGAGCAGAACAACAGGGGCCTCACAAAAGCTATTTGCGAGCTGAGAGATATGGAGGAGGCCTCTGTTGCTTCGCTCGAGACTACGCATGGTCTCATGGTGCGTCTGGTGGAGAACCAGCTGGAGGGCATGGAAGCAATTCACCATCTGCTTTGTAAGGACCTACAGCACCTAGAGGATGACCAACCCTCCACCAATCCTCAGGCAGAAGAGCCCCTCGAAGGTGCCACTCCCACAACACCACCACCACCTGCAGATGAGGGGCACCAACCCCCACTCACTTCTTTGCAGCCTTCCTCTTCCTCCTGCTCATCATCTCCCCAAGGCAGAACAGCGTGAATGGCCAGCACCTCCCTATTACTCCTGGGCATTGTTCTGACTATTTTTCATTTCATTTTTATTCTTTTTTTTAATTATATGTACAGTGCCTCTAATAGTGTGCAGAAACACTTTTATTTTGTTGTTTAACTACCTTTATTTTATTTATGTTTTATTTATTATTCGTTTCCCCTGTCCTGTGTGAAGAAACAGTTTTATTTATTTTAATACTTTTATATAGTGTGAAGAAACACATTTATTTTTTATTTAACTGCTTTTATTTTATTTATGTTTTATTTATTATTGCTTTCCCCTGCCCTGTGTGAAGAAACTTTTATTTATTTTGTTTATATAGAAGATATGTACAGTTTATATTTTATACAATTATTTTTTTATTAAATATTCTTCTTTTATAATAACTTGTTTGACTCCTTTATAATATATGTGTGCTACTGCTATGTTACACTACTTGTAGTTGCCATGTTTTTCTATACCAATCATCTTGTGCTTGATTACTGGACTTGTGGGCATTGTTTGGGGAAGGCTATGTAAGTTGTCACTGTCCTAACAAGTGCAACTGATATTAGTAATGTATCTTGTATATGTCAACTCCTTTTTGTTGACTTTCCCTTTGTATTCAAGATACACTAAGTCATCTGGCCATCTACGGGGGGGGCGGGGATTTACTGATTCTCACTATGCAACTTTTTGGTGTGCTATCATGTGTATAGCTGGTATTGCCCATATGTTGAACTGATGTTCATAGCCTCACTTTAATTGTGGGTCTGTAGTGACATTAAGTCTGTGGTTTTTGGATGGGTGGGTATTGTGTGTCTGATGCCATGTAAGTACTGTGTGTTTTAACAGGTGTACAGGTACAATGACAGCACTATTACTTGGTATTAGTTGGTATGAAAGAACAGAAGAAGGCCAGAGCCCATCAAGACTGTTCCCCACACTATGTGGGACATTATGTATCTATTATCCCTCAACCAAACATCTAATTTGTTTTTAAAGACAGTGGTACTAGTTGTCTCTACCAATTCTTGTGGCAAGGTGTTCCATACAATTATTGGAAAAAAGTTTCCCCTTTTGCTGGTTTTATAAGTTTTTACTTCAAGCTGTTTATTATGCAGTCTTAGAACATGTCTCCTTTTGGAGAGTGTTAGACCACATTTTTCCATTAGATCTGGTGAATTTATTAAATTAAAAACCATAAGCATATCACCTCTTAATCTTCTAGTTTGAAGACAGAAGAGACCAGTAGCTTTTAATCTGTTCTGATAATCCAAGTTTGTTAATCTTGGAGTCATTCTAGTTACTCTCCTTTGAACCTGTTCAAGAATTGCTATGTCTTTTTTTTGGTTTGGATTTCAGAAAGGGGAGCCATAGTTGAGATACGGTCTAATATACACCCTATACAATGGAATAAGGCATTGTTCAGTGCGATTAACAAAAGTGTGTTTTATTTGCCTCAAAAGTCTGTTGGTCATGCAAGCAGTTCCAACACTGTGATCATTTGATGTAAGTTTATTATTAACATATATCCCTAAATCGTTTTCACAATTTGATGAGTGAAGTGGTAGTCCATTTATATGATATATTGTTTTGGGATTATTTACATCGAAATGCACTACTAAACATTTGTCTTGATTAAACTGCATATGATTTTCATTTGCCCAAAGTGTTAATTTTTCCAAATCCTTCTTTAATGCAGAACTGTTTTCTTGATTATTAACCTTGCCCCCCATTCAGTATCGTCTGCAAATTTAACTATGAAGTTATTTGGCCCTGTTTGTAAATCACTGATAAAGAGGTTAAACAATGTTGGTCCCAAGACTGACCCCTGTGGTACACCACTTGTCACATTACCCGAATCAGACAAGATATCATTAATTCCGACTCTCTGAGAACAATTTGTCAACCAGTTTAAAGTCCAGTTGACAATGTCTGGTAACAAACCTAGTTTGTGCATTTTAGTAATGAGTTTTTCATGTGATACTATATTGAGAGCTGTACTAAAGTCCAAACGAATTACATCAGTAGGGATACCTACATCTAGTAGAGTACTTATATTATTGTAAAAAGATATCAGATTGGTGGTGCAGGAATACTTGGGAGTAAACCCATGCTGATTTGAATCATGAATTCCTATTTTTTTACAATCTTGATCTATTAGAGACTTCATTACTTGTTCCATTAATTTACCAGCCACTGAGGTCAGGCTAATTGGATGATAATTTTGCACAGAACATATATTGGCTTTTTTAAATGTGGGAATAACTATTACTGAACATCAATCATTTGGTACAATGCTTTCTTGTAAGGATTTATTGAAAATAATTGATAAAGGTATAGAAATATTTATAGAGGTTTCAGTCAGAAACCATGGATGAATACTGTCTGGGCCTGGACTAGTATATTTTTTTAGTTTATTGATAGCCTGTATAATGCCATTTGGATAGAACCTATGATAATCTATGTGGTGAACTTTAAATGTACTAATAGGTGATTTTTGAGAGAAGACAGAACAAAAGTACTTATTAAAGTGAGTCAAGGTTTCTATATCAGATATAGAAGAGCCATTGGCTATAATGGGACCAATGGTCCTTGATACACCCTTTTTACTATTTATACAGGAGACAATAGATTTGTGACAGTCTTTTGTGTGAGCTAGTTTAAATTCTAGCTTACTTTTTGCCAATTTAATAGAATATTTTAAGTTTTTCACAGATAGTCTGTATTTGTGTAATAGAGTAGTTTTAAATGGAACAGAACTATTCTTAAGTTTCCTAAAAAGTTTAATTTTTATTTTAATCTGATTTTTAATTGTCTTGTGGAACCAAGGGGGAATTGTTCCTTTATTATTAAATTTACTCTTAGATGGAATAAAGGTATTTTCCCAATAATGTACAATGTTTTTTAAAAAAGTCCCAAGCGTGTTGTGTTGTACAGTTAAGAAGATTAGATTCCCAGTTTATGTTTTGTAAGTATTCATTGATTTTAGAAAAAAATTTGCTTTGTCTTTGTTATAATTTTTTTAATAGTATAACTTCCTTTGTGTAGTTTTAAACTGTTGAATTTCAAAAAGATTAGATGAATGATCACTGATCCCAAGTGGATCCCAAATTTGTAAATTGCTAATTTGTTGCTCAATGTTAGTAAATAATAGATCCAAAATATTAGAATCTTGAGTGGGTTCAGTAACAAGTTGTTGTAATCCAATACTAACTATCACATCTAATAGTCCTTTCTCAGCATAGGACTGTCCTGAGAATGAGTCCCAGTTAATATGAGGGAGGTTAAAGACACCAAATATTACAGTATCTTGAGATTCTGAAAAATGTGTAATTTCTTTAAACATATCAGTTGTGTAATCTGAATTTGCAGATGGAGGTCGATAGATGTTACCAATGGTTATATAGGACTGCTCCTTCAATATGATTTTAACCCATATACTTTCCAAAGGAAAGGGAGAACACTCTTCAAAAGAAGGAATATCATTTCATATTACATACAAACTCCACTGCCTTGCTTATCTAATCTGTTTTTATGATATAACTTTATACCTTTGATGTTCATGCATATACTTGGTCTGTGGTTCTGCAGTCATGATTCAGTACCTGTTCATGTAGTGAGTATTGCTTGGCTGACAGAATGCACCTCATGAATGTTACAAATAGTATATATGTTATGGGCTTAGTTGGGCTATGTCTGTGGACTCAACATCCAGGATATGGCCTGGGGGGTGGTGAGGACATTGCCTGAGTCAGGCTGTGTAACTCACGACTGTAGTTACTAGTCTGAAGCTGTATCAGAGATGTATACTCTATCAGAGAGGTCTGACATTCATGTGCATGGATTTAGTTGGGTGTCAGTGTACAGTGAAGATACAGTACCTGTTTGGGGGATTGTCTGACTCATGCCATCAAGTAATGAGTGTCATAAATCATCTGAAGTTGTATCACATATCTATTCTGTTGATATTCATGCCCTTAGTTAGGCTGTTGATCTGCATTCAGGATCCAGAATATGTTTGTGGAATGTGGTACGGTATTGCTTGCTTGAGGCAATGTAACTTATGAGTGTCATAATTAGTGTCTGGTTGGTATCACAGAGATATACTATTAATGTAGTGTAGTAAGACAATGTTCTCATTGTTCTTTCTTTCTCAAAAAGTTAGGAAATTATTTGCAAAAAACTGCGTTAATGCAACAGTCAGAATTTTTTCACAGCGACAAAAGCAAGGACATTTGATGTTAGGGTTTTCAAACCTAACTCTACCCCTCCCCACTGGCACACACACACAAACAGACACAGGCACAGCCATAGACACACACACACACACACACACACACACACACACACACAGAAAACACAACTATGAGGCAGTACAAGGCAAGACAACCAATCACAGACAGACACCATAACACAACAGAAATAACATACAACTTCTTAAACATACCACAACAGGCATCCATCATCATATTTCACCAACTGTATCACTTCTACTGCCAGTCACTCCCCTATGGGTGCACAACCTTCTGCATAACAGCACATCTCTGATAGTAATGTACATGTAGTGCTGGGACTGTAGATTTCTTCGCTGTGGTGCTCTGTTACCAACTTGTAAATTCCTGCATAAAACCATTGTATTATGCTACTACTAATGTCAGCATTTCTGCATGAGAGCATATCGCACACCTCTATTAAGTTGCTCATCACTGCATGAGAGTATAGCCACATGGTGTGTATATATATATATATATATATATATATATATATATATATATATATATATATATATATATATGTATATTAGAGGCAAAAACTCAGTTTAATGCATTAGTTAGGGTTGTTCCACAGCGACAAGAGTGAGGAATTTGCTGTTAGGTTGAAAACCCTAACTCCAAATTCACCCCCCCAGCACCACACACACACAGACACACACACACACACACACACATGCAAGTATGGGGGAGGACCAAGTCAACACAACCAATGACAGACATCCAGCCGCAGGTGACAGAAATAACAAACAATTGTCTAAATGTACTACGAGACATCCCCACCCACCTGACCAGGTACTGCATGCTCAGTGGAGATCAACAGCAAAACTGAGGCCATGTACACCAAATGTACACATCCCTTATTGCAGCTGCACACAACGTACCACACTTAGTAGTTGCATGGCCTTACCAACCGATGCCCCACACCAGACGACACCACATGTGATGTGCCACCTGAGCAACAGAGTTGAGCAAAACCAAGGAATTGTACAGGTATAATATCTCTGATTATAACAAGGGTTTGAGAAATGCAGTTTTCTAATTGACTGTAAACATTGTAACAGTCGTATGTTTAGTTTTTATTAACATACATGCAGAGCCTATCCGTATGATGAACATGCTTTAATGTTGTTCAAAAAAATAGTTTTATTATGATAGCAATAAGCCATTCCCAGGTATTATGTTAATGGTCAGTTTATCACTGTCTAGCGACATGTGGCACTCGGCTATGCCTCATTCAACATTAAACCCCTACATGGTGATTAACAGACCATTTAACATAACCATTGGTCATGCCTTATTGCTTAATTGTCTTTATGACTAGATACTCTCCCTCTGCTAGGCACTGCAGGAGTTTTGTAACACAGTGTCACACCCAGTTACACCATACTCTGTCTACTTACTGGAGAATGGCTGTGAATATGGACTCATGAAGATGAACAGTGTAACTTGATCATTACAGTCATCGAAACCTTAGTGTGATTATAAATGACAGAGTCAGTGATAGAGAATAACCCTTGCCGTCCTAGTACACTTATCCCATTGTGAGTTAAATCAATACTAAAAGACATTCTGTTTATATCTACACTATACCTACTTGATTGCTGTTGTACCACAATTGACTTAGTTATCACTTTGATAGCATCAGTGACAGAAGTGTGGCAAACCTAAACACTACGTATACAGCCTGAGTATGAAACAACTGTTAAAAAAATTACGCTGTGTCCATAAGTAGCATAATCACTCATTGCAACAATAGTAAATGTATCACTATTTGAATAAGTTAGTCAACACAGATGCAATGAGATTGTCTTTATCAGGTACAACATACTGAGTAAGTGCCTACAGGAAAATCTATCCTATAGACATCTCCGATACAGGTACGTCATTGTTGGCTCAGTAGTCCTATGATATTTAGAAGTTGCTTGGCCTGATCCATGCAATTACACTGTTTCTTACAAAGAATACTTACTGCATCTTTAGTATTGAAACACACTGAAAGTCTATGTATGTACATCAGCAGTACAGCTTCATCAGTAAGAATGCAACTGATACTGGCAGTATGAATTTCACAGCATTGAACAGGCAATGCATTTCCATACATGTACATCAGCCTCTCTTTCTTCAGTAAACAGTTGCAGTAAATGTACTACTATGAAAATCACATACTAAATGTAACACTACTTTTATCTTGAGCATGCTAGTGTCTTGTAGTTAATTTATGTACTTCTCTTAATTAATGTATACGCACTACTGTTAAAACCTTTCCACAACTGTGATCATGCACCTTTAGCATTTATATTGACTAACGCACAGTACCAGTTGTGGTGTGGTGTGGGCATCGTTAGGTAAGGCCATGCAACTACTAAGTGTGGCTCGCCGTGTGCAGCTGCAATCAGGGATGTGTACATTTGGTGTACATGGCCTCAGTTTTGCTGTTGATCTCCAATGAGCATGCAGTACCTGGTCAGGTGAGTGGGGATGTCTCGTAGTACATTTAGACAATTGTTTGTTATTTCTGTCACCTGCTGCTGGATGTCTATCATTGGTTGTGTTGACTTAGTCCTCCTCCATACTTGCATATGTGTGTGTGTGTGTGTGTGTGTGTGTGTGTGTGTGGTGCTGGGGGGGTGAATTCAGAGTTAGGGTTTTCAACCCTAACAGCGAATTTCCTCACTTTTGTTGCTGTGGAACAACCCTAACTAATGCATTAAACAGAGTTTTTTGCCTCTAATTTCCCTTCTTTTTGAGAATGATAACAAGAAATAGTGAATGTATTGCAGCGGAGGGAGTGCAGGGCCCCCCGCCACATGATGTCTTGTGGCATAGTAACAGGAACAGCAATGCAAACAGAAGCACTAACAGTGGCGCACATGGTAACACAAATGCGAATGAGAACAGAAAGGGTAACGCACACGCTGGCATAGACGGGAATGGTCTGCCATGTGATGTGTTGTCACATAGTAACATGGTGCCTGCAAATGGAAATGTCAATGGGCATGGTGACACAAAGTGAAACAGAAAGAGAAACAGTACTGTAGACACAAATGGCAAAAAATAACAGAAACACAAGCGCAAATGAAAACGCAAAGGATAACACACATGGTGGCGCAGACATCAACGGTAAGTGAAATGGGTATGGAACCGCAAGTGGAAAGGGAAACAGTAAAAGTAATGTAAGCACACAGGCTGGGTTTCCCCAAAACCTGCATAGAGAAAGACAGTGAGTGCAAATAATGTATGCATAATAATGAGTATCGGAGCAGAAAATGAGGACTTGGAATACTAAATAGGTTATATCTCAGGAACCGTACGACATAGAAAAAAATTGAAAAGTCATATGATTTACAATTGTCCTGCTAATTTTTACTTAGCTTACAGCAGAGGCTAAGTAACTTCTAACAAAAGTCCGTATCTCGCAGCCCATTTTGAGATACAGGCTCCTGAAAGGCACGGCGAACGCCGTAATGTTATCCTATGGGAAAAAGAGAAGTTTGGAGTGCCATAACTTTGCCTCCCTGTAATATTTTTTTCACCAAACCACTGAAAGGCACATCTGTGGGCTGTTGGCTGTCTTCCCTCCAAATTTCAGGAAAAAAGACCAAACCATTATTTTGTAGCAGGGTGCCAAAGGATTCCTGTAATACGTCGGGTGCCATAATGCTATCCTTTGGGAAAAATTGTCAACTTTGAAGTGCCGTAACTTTGCTGCCATGTAATATTCTTTCAATACAACACTAAAAGGCACATCTGTGAGATGTCATCTGTGTTCTCTCCAAATTTCAGCCCAAAACTCCCAAGCGTTTTGCAGTGGAGTGCCAAAGAATTACTGTTATTTTGGGATAGGTACAGTTAGTGTCGAATTCTATGAAAGCTTTAAAAAATTTGCGACACTTTCGTGAGTGCGACACTACTTTGCAATTACTTTTTCCAGAAATCTGAAAAACATATTTCTGGGGTGTTTTACCCCAAAATAAAGACATGGCTAGCATCCTCAGGGCCCGACTAGGTGAATACAAAAAGAATTAGGTTGCTAGAGGGTCTCAATTTTAAATGCCAAGCATTTTTCTGATCACTAACTGAAAACAAGATGGCTGATTTGTGACAGTAACAGGGCCATTTGTGACAGTAAAAAGTGCATTTGCGACACTGTTGAACTTTTTCTTAACTTTTCCCATTGACTTATAATGGGAAATTGTTTTTTGAATAACTTTTGAACCATTTAATATTTTTTCACGAAATCTTCAAAAGGCATATTGGCAACCCCGGCCGCACGTTCCCTGAAGATTTTGGGCAGGTCATGCAAACAGTGCGACCTGTACATGCAACTGTAGAATTCCAGAAAAGCACAAACACGTGCACAGATCATGCTTAATAACTCTGCAGCTGTGTATCCAACCAGTACGAAACTTGGCAGATGCCAAGGCCTATTGTTCTTGATCATGTATTCCAAATTTCAGGCAAATCCATTGAACAGTTGCAAAGTTATTAAGGTGCAAACTTTTGGGGTTTAACATAGAAATGGTTCCTCAACCCTAACTATGGTAGCACTACCGTGCTACCATAATATATATATATATACACAATAGGGGTGAGTGGTAAATGAGTGAGATAAAACAGTGTATCATCCACTGCAGTGTGATATTTTTACCCTGTGCTCTACTGTGATGATATGAGACATTTACACACACAGGTCACAAAGGGTCACTGATACCATCACCCTAGGCAGCTTTCCCCTCAGCATGAAAGAAACACCTGTGCTGTTACCATAGACACAAATGCAGAACTACCTGAGAGGTCTCACTGCTGCCTACAGCTAACCCAGTGAGCATTACAAAACACACCTATCCCCCCAACTTCCAGCTCATTATTGTGATGCTCGCAACCTGATGCAGCCAGAATTACAAACAGCACAGCTTCACAGAACAGTCTAAACTACTGCCTGCAGCTAACTCAACTACTACTGAAACACACTCTCACTTGTTCCTCAAGCTCTGATTCTCACCCATTACAATTACTGTGACAATTTCAACTTCACTGCAGCCAGAATCCTAAAGAGCACAATTTCACAGAACACTCTGCACTCTGCCTGCAGCTAACTTAATTACCACTGAAAACAGTATCAGCTGTTCTGACACTCTGCCTCTCAGTTCATTACAATTACTGTGATGCTTTTAACTTCACTGCCGCCAGACTGATAAACAATACAGCATCACAAAAGTATGTTTCTCATTCCTATCTAAAACTAACTCATTCAGCATCGCAAAACACACTCATGTGTCTCTCAGAGTTTATAACACTGCCAGCCCATTCAGAAAAGCTCACACACAGAATGAGCAAACACATTAACAGGAACAGAACACAAGACAGCATAACAAAACTTCTGAAACTCTTGGCCCTATTGTATATGTTGAATACATAATAGGTAGATCGTGTGCTATGGCAAATATTGTTACTCCTGCATCATGAGCTTGGATATCTTACTCTGCCCATCATGTATCCCATATATATATATTTACACACATATATATATATATATATATATATATATGTATATATATATATTTACATATATATGTATATATATACATATATATATATATATATATAGAGAGAGAGAGAGAGAGAGAGTTTGTCTTTTTAGCAGTTTCAAAACTTTGAAAGCATTGGTATTAGTAATGCATTTAGAAATACATTTTTTTTAATTGTCTTTACAGTCAAACATGCAGTTTCATGTAAGGGCACTTTTTTGGGGAAGGGGGTTCAAATTATTTTAATTTTGGGCATAGTACTTGGTAAACACATCCTTGGATAATAAAGTGTATTTTTTCTTTTAAGTTTGAGAAATAAGTATTATATAAGAGTTTAGCAGTTTTGCAGTTGAGTTTGTATGTGGCAAGTAGGTAGGAGAAAATGCTTTGAATGTGGTCATAAGACAGATTTGTTTGGATAAATAAATGCTGTTTAGCAAATAAGAAAATATTGCAATGGATACATTTTGCAAAACAGTGATATCTATTTGCGCATAATAGGCATGTGTATGAGACCCTAACTCACTGAGACAGAACAGGGGTATTTTGCTCCGTGTGACTGTGAGAGCTACCTAGGGAAGTAATTAAAGGAAAACTGCATGGTAAAAACAGGAAAATATATATGCATGACTACCAGTTTTGACTTCTTACTTCATCACAGCATTTTGTTTTTGCCTAGGCTGTGAGAGGAGTTTTCTCTAACTTTCCCTGTTTTCCCTGGGTGTTTTATGACCTCGGGGGGGGGGGGGCTGCCATTCAGGTTTCTTTTATTGCATCTTGTCCAGGATAGTCTTCCGAGAGTGCCTTTTGGTTTGATATCTAATAGCCCCTATAGCAGGTCAGTGTCTTGTTGGAAATTCAGTATGTAATGATCCTGTTTGGTTACTGAGTTTCTCTGTTTTTAGAATAAGTTGTCTTTTTAGACCTGTCCTCTCTGGAGTCCCCCAGGGTTCAATACTGGGCCCCCTACTCTTCAGCCTGTTCCTTAACACCCTACCGGACTCCTGCACTGAACATATCACCCTGTATGCCGATGATGCAGTAATTCTTGCCACACACCAGGACCCAAAGAAATTGCTAGAAAATCTCCAACTCGGCTTCTCCTCGGTTGAGAATTGGCTCACAAAGCACAAACTCATCCTTAATCAAAAAAAAAAACAAAGGCCATGATCTTCAGCAGCTCCCATAATAAACATAAGCACTTCCAACTCTCTGTTATCACCAGACAAGGTGCCGCACTGGAACAGGTCAAAAACTTTAAATACCTCGGGATCACCCTTGACCCTCACCTCTCCTACACTGCACATATTGACCATGTCGCCAAAGCCGCTAACTCCTGGCTAGGCCTGCTATTCTGTCATAGGAAACACCTGACACCAGAAGCCCTCACTGTCGCTGTCCAGAGCTCCATCATATCCATCATTGATTATGGCATTATCATTTACGGCTCTGCTACAACCACCGCACTCAAACGTGTATCCACCGCCCTCAAAAAGGCCTGTCGACTTGTCACTGGCTCCCAACACCTAACTCACACCTGTGACCTCTGTTCTCAACCTGGATGGTTGAATCTTGCCAATCGAATAAAACACCAAACTTGTATTACTACTAAGAAAATCTTGCTGGGTCTTGCCCTCCTTGGAGTCTGTGCCCTCATACAACCGAGAATCCACACCCGACATATCAGGGGATCGAAACCTCAGCTTCTGCAAGTCCTGCATTGCTGCACAACACAGGGCCGAAGATCCTTTTGCTTACCGGGCCACTAGTTGGTACAACAGTCTTCCCAGCAACATCTCATCTTCACTATCGCTCAGCACTTTTAAGACTCGTCTTCGCCTAACACTGACTGCCTCCAACCTCTGTGACTGTTGTGGCTAAACATATCTTTTGGTTCCATAGCTGAAGATGCCCTTTTGGACCCACATCTACTCCTGCACTTTGCCAGCACCTCCCTTCCTATCTTCACCTCCCCTGCTGGCCCATGACAAATGCCTCCCGGCTGCACTACCTCTATTCTTATCCACCTTCCACCTCTCCTCTCTCTGTCCCCCAACCTACCTCCTCTTCTCTCCCATTCACTTAGTCTCCCTGATTTCACCCTCCTCCTCCTTTCCCTTTCCTTTCCCCAAAGTTTCACCTTATTGCTCTTTTTTCATCTACAAGACTATGTGTTGTTTTTTGGTTTTTTTTTATTTTATAAACTGTTATCTTTGCTTATGATTGTCTCAATTGTACCAGTGACGTGGAACCTTTGTAAAAGAGCCTTGGCTCAAAGGTATTTGTAATCCTAGAACAAATAAATAAATAAAATAAATAAATAAGGTACATTACTTTGCACTTCTTTGTATTGAATCCAAACTGCCATACTTCTGACCATCCCTCCAACCTTGCCAAGTCCCTTGTCATCCTTTCTACCTTCCCCTGTGTATCAACCCTGTTACAGATCTTTGTGTCTGTAAAGAGGCATACTTTTCCTTCCAGACCCTTGGCAACCATCATGACAAGTTGATGTTTCTTTGCATGGTATGGTAAAGCTCCACTTCACAGATGCTGTCCCTATTCTCTACAATAAGATGGAACATCTTGGTGTGATGAGTATGGAATGCTAATTTTGTGATTGATACCATGAGTGTCACTGTTTGTTCTTTGCAACCCCCCCAAAAAAGGATAATATAGAAATATTCCCAAGGCGACATATGCATTGTCATACATTAAACAGCAGTAGCCTAATATCTGAAACGGACTGATCCAAACTCTTTAATTCCTAGGTACAAGTCTGTGTATAACAGAAACTGGAATAAGTGTTGCTATGTAAAATAGGAGCATCCATGTATTATCTAGGAAAAATGTATGTATTATCCTAAATATTTTTTTTTTGTTTTAATTGTGCATTGAGGAGAGTGTTACAGTCCTAATGTCAATCACAAAAGTAGCAATCAGTAGTTCATACAGAAAAAATGTTGCATCTTAATGTAGAGAACACGGACTGCATCTGCAGAACAGGGGTTAGCCATGCCATGCAAGCATATGCCAACTGAGTCATGATGTTTGGTTTGATTGGCCTCACTATGAATAATGAAATGTGCATTCCTAATTGATTCTGATTGGGGGGTTCCAGTGTTCTGAATCAGTCTGTTTCTATTGCTATGAGCATATGATCATTACAAATAACCTTTATTGCTTACCATTCCTTCCATTGAAATTGACACCTCCATATATTGTCCCGGATTCCCCCCTCATCCGTCACAAAAAACACGGAGCCATTACTTGTTGTTGTGCTCAGATTGGCAATTAATTTATTAAAGTCCATCAATCATAATTCTTTGCCATCTCTTATTTTCATATATCCAATACTTTCCATTATTCCATACATATATCACTTTCTGCTTCTCCATCCCCCCCAGGTGAAAACCTGGGTGCCTTCTTCTTCTTCTCCTTTTCTTGCTAGGTAACGGTGAGAACCGAGACCGCTTTCTCCTTCCTCTTCTTCTTCCTCTCGTGTTACTCCTTTTATCTTCCCCCCTTTCCATCCTCTCCCCCTTCCCCCCTCTTCCGTAGTCCTCACCCATCTCCTCACCTGCCATTCACCTTTGGCAGTCCTTACCCATTTTCCCCTGCCATCCACCTTTGGCAGTCCATGACCATCTTACCACCTGCCATCCACCTTGGCAGTCCATCATCCTCTTATCCCCTGCCATCCACCTTTGGCAGTCCATGACTTCTTTATATCCTGCCATCCACCTTTGGCAGTCCATACCATATTATCCTCTTCTGCCATTCACCATTGGCAGTCCACGCTCTGGTAGGCATGTCTGTCCTCCACCATGACAGACCCTCCTACCGCCCCCATCAGCTATACCCCTTGTTTTCCTATTCTCCTAGGGTGGGTTAGGAGGGATCAAAAACTCCAGCAAAAGTGGCTGAGGCTCCCTTGTGCTGTCCTTTATGTACCCCCTTTCTCGCCTCCCCTTCCTGTTACCTGGCCATTGTTCTGGCTCCAGGCTCCTCCCCTTCCCTATCCCCTCCCCTTCTGAGCACAACTATCCTATCAGGAGGGAAGGGGTGCACCTGGACAACATGGTCTGCCCCTTAAAGGGCAAACTCCATTGTCCCGGATTTCCCCCTCATCCCTCACAAAAAACACGGAGCCATTACTTGTTGTTGTGCTCAGATTTGCAATTAATTTATTAAAATCCATCAATCATAATTCTTTGCCATCTCTTATTTTCATATATCCAATACTTTCCATTATTCCATACATATATCACTTTCTGCTTCTCCATCCCCCCAGGCGAAAACCTGGGTGCCTTCTTCTTCTTCTCCTTTTCTTGCTAGGTAACAGTGAGAACTGAGACCGTTTTCTCCTTCCTCTTCTTCTTCTTCCTCTCATGTTACTCCTTTTATATTCCCCCCTTTTCGTCCTCCCCCCCTTTCCCCACTAGCCAGTCTCCGACTTGCTTTGGATGACTGGCTTCCCCCAAATCAGGGTGCCCTCTCCATTCCTTGCCTCTTGCTAACTCCATCCAGCCCCCCTCCTTCTTTTTTTTATCTGTTTTTCTGTCTCCTCCATTCCTCTATAAAATCCATCGTTTCTACATTAAACATATCTACCGCTATGTCTGACAGGTGTACACCGTCTGGCCTGTAAAATTCGTCCACCCATTCTTCGACCCCTCGCAGTATCACCTGCCCTCCCATCCGCCGTATCAGTGCCCCCACTCTCCTATTCATCTTCCTCCTGGCTCTCTCCACTGCCCTGTGGCTGTGCTCCTGTCTCCACACCCTCCTGGGTATTATGTCTGACCATGCAAGGGACACCTGCGGCCACCATTGCCTTAACATCTCTAAGTCCCCCTTGATCTGCCAGTATGTGTGTGCCCATGATCTGCTTGCCAAATCATTGCCCCCAGGTGTATAATGATCAGGTCTGGACTGGGCCGATGTCTCTTGAGCTCTTTCAAAGCAGGGAGCAGCTGTACCCATTTCATTCTCCACACGCTGTGCCATACCAGCCTACACTGCATGGCATCTTGGTATAGCTGTTTTCCCCCAGCTTTCATTTCTGCTCTCTTACCAGCCCAGTGAATATAGGAGTGGCCGCAAATCCAGACTTCTGTGATCCTCCCTCTACCTATGGGATGCAACAACACAAAGTTATTTAATTAACCTGCATTCTCCCATGACCTCCCTGTCTTTACTTCCCATGTTCATAAACCTCAGTACAATATTACCTCCCTTCCCTCCCCCTCTTCCTTTTATATATATTTTCTTTTTTTTCTTTTTTTTTTTTATTTTTATGTCAGAGCTCTAATGTATCTTTTGTAGCTGGCACCGGCCAGCGACCTTTCACCAAAATATCTTCCACCGACTCCCCTTTTGCCGCCCACATCAGAAGCTGCCCCTAACCGCAGGGAATGGGATGAGTAATTTGTTGGGTTCCTCCCCAGAAATGCCATCGCTTTTTTAACACCGCCTGACCTGTAACTAGTGACCCTTCTTCCATCCCCTGTGTAAAAACTTCCAGTCCTGATTACCTGCCTCTGTAAAACCCACAGGGCTTTTTACTGGGCATATAGCGATCTCTGTTTGACCCCTTAGTGTTATTATGGAATCTTGCCCCTTCTGGTCAGTCTTAGATCATCTTAATCTGATTTGTATTTCCTTTGTCCCCCAACTCACATCCTCCCACTCCATACCACCTTCCATATCATTTTTTCCATGGCCTACTATCTCACTCACCCTCAGAGCCCCTGCAAACATTGTCACATAAATTGCATGAAATAGCTGGGCTTCACCTTTCGAAATACATATAGCCGGGAGCGCCTCCCCTATCCTCATTAACCACTGCTCCCCTATTGGCCTCCGGGTGTCCTTGGCCCCCCCTCTTAACCTACCCCATAACTGCATCATCCTTCTGATGAACATCATCCTTGTCGGGTCCCCCCATCCCTTCAGGCTGTAGATCACACTGATCCCTGCCAAATAAACCCCCATCATGGCGTGAGCCGTCCCTTTTTGCCATTGCTCCACAAGGAACCTTCCCACCTGTTCCTCGGATAATGGCCCACTTACCTCCATCTGGTGCTCTGCCCTGAATGCTTGAAAAACACGCCAGGCCCCATCGTATGCCCTCAGAGTCCGAGGTGCCCATGAGCTATGAAACAACAGCTCCGCTCCCTCCTGCCAACGTCCCAGATGTCCGCTGGTATGGGTGTTTTTTGTTCCTTTGCTACTGGTGCCAGCTTCTGGAACTGGTCCAGCTGCAGAAGGGAAAGTCTGTCAGTCAGGGTATTGCATACCCCTTCGATATGTTTTGCTCTAAAAGACATGCTCAGCTGCAGAGCCCTTAAAACCAGTCGTAGCACTACCTGCATGACTGCATCGGATCTGGCTCCTCTATGGTTAAGTACGTCCACCACAGCTCTGTTGTTGCACCAGAATGTCACCTTCTGATCTCGTAACTCCTCCCCCCACACCAAAGTACATGCCCATATGGGCATGATCTCCAAGAGTGTTATATCCTTCACCTTTCCCTCTCTCACCCAGTCAGCATGCCATGGTTCCGCGAACCACCTGCCCCTCAGATAACCTCCCATACCCAGGCCTCCTGCTGCGTCTGTGTATAATTCCATGTCTGTGTTATACAACCACTCATCCTGCCAGAATGAAGTCCCATTATAATCCATCAAAAATTCTTCCCATATACTAAAATCTTCCCTGACACTGCACATCAAATTAATCCAGTGGTGTGGCTGGACCCCAGCTGTCGCCCTACAACCTTCTTGTAAACACCTCCCCGGTCCCACTGCCCTGCATGCAAAATTCAAATGCCCCAACACTTGTTGAACAATTTTCAACTGGACTCTCTTCTTGCTGGCATGTATACTAATTAATTCCTTCAATCTCCTTACTTTCTTGTCTGGCAACCTAAAACCCTCGTTCACCGTGTCAATCTCTATCCCTAGGAATTCTATCGCCCTGCTTGGCCCTTCTGTCTTACCTTGTGCCAGTGGAACCCCCAACTCCCGGCACACTTGTTGAAACCTAACCAGCATTCTCCGTGTCTCCTCCTCACCCTTACCTATGAGGAGAAAATCATCCAGGTAGTGGATAACTGACCTGTACCCCATTTTCTCTTTAAATATCCACTGTAGGCATGTGCTGAAAGCTTCAAATGTCGCACATGCTGTGGAGCACCCCATAGGCATAGCTTTGTCAAAGTAATATCTCCCTTCATTTTTAAAACCCAAAAGGTCCCAGTCCTCGCTCCTTACTGGAAGCAGCCTGAAAGCAGACTCTATGTCTGTTTTTGCCATCCATGCATCCTCTGTGGCCCGGATTATCCGGACTGCATCCTCGAGCATTGCATAGGTCACCCTGCTATGTTCCGCCCCAATATAGTCATTCACTGAGTCACCTTCTGGGTAAGACAAGTGGTGTATTACCCGATATTCATCTTCCTGTTTTTAAGGGACCAAACCCAAAGGTGATATCCACATGTTTTTTAATGGGGGTCATCAAACGGACCCTCTACCCTACCGTCTGCCCTCTCCTTCTCAATCTTATTCCTTAACATGTCCTCCTTTCCTTTTACTGATCCTAAATTCCCCGCCTCTCTCGCCTGTCTGGAACCTGTCGACTGTAATGAAAAACCTGTGGCAAACCCCTGCAAAATCATATCCCGAGTCCTCGTATCTGGGTATCTCGCCAGGCAAGACGTCAAGGCCGCTATGTTCACGGGTGTTCTGGCCATCCTAAATCAGGGCCTGTCACCCCACCCTGTACCCCCCATCCTGCCCGCCCCATTCCCATTGCCTCATTGCTTTTGCCCTCCTCTACCCTCATTACCTCTGCCCCTCCCTCCATTGCTCCATGACTGCCCTCTGAAAACCTGGTTATCCAGAAAGAACTGCTGGTTCGACCCCTGTCCCCCATGCCCTTGGGTACCCTGTATGCCTGTAGTCCTGCATTTGATGGCCGAATGCCCACTCCCACATTTTGCGCAGGCATGCCGAAAATGACACTGGGGCCATGAGCAGAATGCCCTATTACATGCCCAACAGCATCTCGTAGGAATGCCCCTTATTTTACTCCACCCTACATCGGGTGTGAACTGATCTGTTACATAATCCATTCATAAATCTATTTGCTTAGTGTCCCACCTTACATCCCCAAATGTTGCCATGCACTGCCGAAAATATTCGTCGTAATACAACCACCCCATTCTGCCTTTTGCCTTCGCTCTCCGTATTATCAATGAATAAGTGATGAGCGGGATACCTAATTCTGGCTTTCTTTCCAGCGTTATGGCTGAGTAGATTGCAAAACCTAGGAACCACCTATCCCAAGTCTTTCCTTTAGTAAATTTGTCTTCCTCTTTTTTACCGAGCAACACTATGGCTGCTGCCAATTCGCTTTTTCCTATACTCTCTGCCTCTTCATATTTTGCTGCTGCTTCCCAGCTCACCAGGGCAAATATGTCCACATATTCACCTCTCCATATTTTTTCTTTTGTGGCAGCAGGCACATGCTCCCCGATCCTCATCCCCGGCTCCCCCACCTCCCTTGTCCCCAGACCTTATCTTTCCTCTCCTTTTTCTGTGTCTCGTGACTCCCCTCTTCTTGCCTTAAGCTCCGTCAGGGCCAACTCCATCTGTCCCACCCCATTCACTCCCAGTGCCCCCACTATTTGCCCTATATATTCCTTTATGCTATCCCCATATTGGGTGCATTACTTGTGCCCTTCTCTTGTCCTAGGTGTCTGCAAGCTTCCACGGGTTCACTTGCTTCTTCCTGCAGGTGAGGTGGAAGTGGGAGATGGTCTGCCGGGAGGTGTAGGCCGGACCCACCGTTCCGAGCCTCTGACCCCGGTTCTCCCGGGGGGGTTCCCTTTGGTCTGGGGTGGGTGCCGTTGTGTCATCTGGCTGCCTAGGAGTGAGCTCGGTAGCCTTGGCAGGCCCTGCTGCCCTCGGTGCTACCCCCAAAAGGCTGCCTCCTCCCCCAGGTGCCCTCTTCCCTTTTCCACCTTTTTCCCCTTCCGCTTTTCTCTTCCCCCCGGGCTTCCCCGGGTCCTCCCCTTCCACCAGTTCCCACATTTTGTTAGCCTTTGCAGCAAGCTCGATTATCTCCTTGTAAGCCTCTTCCTTCGATGGCTTGCTCTTCCAGAGTGCCATGTTCGCTCCTCGCTGCTGTCCTGTGAAGACAACTATAGAATACAAAACCCAGTTACCATCATAATCAATCACCATAAACCATTTGCCAATATTTTCTTTTTGCTTGCTCTCCCCATGCCACTCCTCTGGCAAAACCCCCTAGTAATCTATCACCCTCCTTACCTGTGGTGTGTCTGCCCTCCACCCGCTGTGCCATCCTATTTTTTTTTTCTTTGGGGTCCGTGCCCTAGGCCCTAAACCCCGAGGATTAGTCACTGAGCCATGCTTCCCCTGGGTCCAGCGCTCCTGTTGGCCTTCTCCCCCTGCTAACCACTGCAGAGTTAGGCCCCAAGCGGGCCCCCTTGCAATGCCGTAATAATGTTGCTGCAAACCCCCGTGTGCTCCCCCTGACCATGTGGCCAGAATCAAACCTCCTTCCTGCTCCCGAGGCCTCCCTTCTCCCAGGCATCTTCTTTTCTGGGCAACAAGCCCCCACCCACCCGCGCCAGACCCAGAACATGGCAAAAAACTCCTTTGTCTGTCTCCATTCCTTATTCATTTTTTTTCTTTTTGATCCCCTCTTTTCGGGCACGGCCCTGTCTGCCCGCCAACATCACCATGTGCTGGGCTGAACAATGGTTTGAGCTCCCCAGTCTCTAATGACCCAGCACCCCACCTTATCCGTCCCCCCCAAGGAACCTACCATCTCAGACCCGTACATCGCCATTCCTCCCATCGTCGGCGCGTCATCGTGTGGCACCCTCGTGCCTCTTTACTTAGCTGCTCCCCAGCTCCTTTTGGGCCTGCCAGCCCGCCATGCCCTCTAGCATCTTTTTATTATTTATTATTCTTTTCTCTTCTGTGCCATTTTTTTTTATATATATATATATATATAGGCGCTCTCTTTGGCCCCGCCCACACCTGACACCCCAACGTAACCATTCCGTGATCCCGACGCTAACCACCAGGCCCTAGCCACCACCTGGCTCATGCCCCATCTCCCACGCAGCATGTGACGTCATGCCACGTGGTCCCGCGACCCGCTTCCTTTCCTTTGTTCCAACTGGCCCCCTTAGGCCTACCAGCATCCTGCACCTCCACCTCTCTAACTACAACGCAGGCTGTTAAGCAGGACAAAAAAAAAACCTCTTCCACCTCATGCCCTATGTGACCCCCGACTCCCACACGGCTCGTCCCCCATCTCCCACGTGGCGTGTGACGTCACGCCACGTGGTCCCGCGATCCGCTTCCTTTCCTTTGTTCCAACTAGCCCCCTTAGGCCTACCAGCATCCTGCACCTCCACCTCTCTAACTACAACGCAGGCTGTTAAGCGGGACAAAAACCTCTTCCACCTCATGCCCGGCGTAGACCCCTGACCCCACGCCTGCCTCACGAGACTTAGGAATCCTAGCTCTCCTCCCTGACTTCTTCTGACTAAATCACACTACTAGCGGTCCCCGTAGGCCTGCATCACCAAACTGCAAGCATCTGCTCCCCTCTACAACCTTGCAACGACAATCACACTTTAAGGCTTCAGCCAGACATGCTTCCCTGTCCTATACCCTGGAGTTTTCACCCACCATTCCCTGCAACCAAACCAGTAACAACGCTTTTCTAAATCACCAAAAGGCTGCAAACCACAGTTCCCCCCAAGAACCTTGCAACCACAATCGCTATTTTATGTAGCCAGTCATGCTTCCTTCCCCTAACCCAGCATCCTCACAAGTAATTCCCTATGACCAAAACCACACGCTGCTACCAGACAATTGCTCCCCAATCTTTCAGTACAAAATGAAAATGCCATTGCTCTTGATCACTCTCCATTACTACTTGTAACCACATTATAGCTTGACTTCTTATCTCCTGTCTGTCCTGAACAAACCTTCCAAAACCGATATGCCAATCTGAAGTGCTGCAGTTTCTTGGAAATCAAAACTCCAGCAAAAGTGGCTGAGGCTCCCTTGTGCTGTCCTTTATGTACCCCCTTTCTCCCTTCCCCTTCCTGTTACCTGGCCATTGTTCTGGCTTCAGGCTCCTCCCCTTCCCTATCCCTTCCCCTTCTGAGCACAACTATCCTAACAGGAGGGAAGGGGTGCACCTGAACAACATGGTCTGCCCCTTAAAGGGCAAACTCCATTCTCCTAATAATATGTCTGCCTTCCTTAGAATAGAAAATAAAACAAATCTTACTAGTTAAAAAGCATTGTGTTGTTTTTCCATGTATCCTTCACAATTCAACACACTCTCATTAACTTCATTATGCAGCCGTGGTAGATCTGACCAAATTTTGTTCTTTTTACAGGCTGGCCACCTGCAAAAATCTCTTCTCTTCTTCTACTGTCTCTGTTTTTCCAAGGTCTCCTCCAGTAGGAACATGCCTCACTTGCCACCCCCCATTTTGCTGTATCAGCCTAGCTAAATAAATAAAGGTAAAACACACCTCTGTGTGCTCTGGGAGCACTATACTGTAAAATAAACCCTATGAACATTGCTGTAGTAAAAAGGAAAGTTTGTGGCAGGAAAGGTGCAGTTTTTCCCTTTGCTTTGAGATTCTCCATATGACTGTACTGCCCCTCCTCCTGTCCTTATATCCAGAGAGCCAGCAATGTTATTGAAAAAAACATTGTTTTCAGCCCTAGTCTCTGCTTTATAAAACTATGTTTGTAGAGACGTTATTGTGTTTGACCGATTTTTGGAAACTGAGGAGCTATGTGATGCAATAAAGAATAGGACAGTGCCATTTGGCCCAACCTCTTGTTCTACCAAACCATGCTCCCAAAATGTTTGCTATTGGTAAAATAAAGAAAGAAAACAAAAATGCAGACAATTTAAAATGTCTCTGTGATCACATTCCCTGAGATAGCACACAATGCTCCTGACTGCCTGAAAATAAAAAGCTGAACAATACATAAACAAATGCCTACACAAACCATGGCTAGTTGCATTGTATACATCATAAAAATACTGTTGTGGATAAAATAAAATCCTGTGGGAAACAGTATTTTATATAACTGCATGAAAAGAATGTGGCTAACCCAATGTTACTTTGTACTGCAGGTTGCTGCTGTTGCTAAGGTCTCACCTAGTGCCCTCCAGTATCTGTATAGGAGCCAGCCGGCCTCGTCATCTGCCTTATTATACACTGGACAGCCTTCTGGGAGGAGCCGAGTTGAGCACCTGTTAAATCTTTATATATACTGGACAGTTTTAGAATGTACATACCCCAAACAGTTTGTGCTAAAAATAAATGTGATTACAAGTATATAGATGTAAAAATAATGCTATTTGATAGAGAAATCATGTTCTGTTCAAAAAGAGGCGGAGCTAGATGTGATCACCTGGGTAGTGGTAGGTATAAAAGCAGCTCAATCTGGTGAACTGATTCAGATTCATTGGAGGGTCAGTAGTGTTACTGACCTCAGTTTGAGTAAGGTTTGCCTATATTTCAAACCTGTTGTATTGGGCTTGGGATAGCCATCCAGCCTGAAGAGTGCTAGCAGGAGTGCTAGAGGACTAAGACAGTGCTGTTAACTGTTTGACTATTTTTTTTATTTTTATTTTGACTAACAAGTTTGCTTGATATTTGATTTTGTATATATTAAACCTACACTTGGCATATTTTATTTGCATTCTGAAATGTTGTCTATGTCCATCTATTCCCATCAACCTCACAGGCAGGCCCAACACAATGCTGCCAGAGACTGACCTCAGCTGTGCTGACCGTGGGTCATGCTGTTGTTTTTCACTAGTGCTACTCCTCGGCTAGTTTCAGGTGGTGTGTACATAGTTTACAAGTGCTGGAAAGTGGCACAGCACATGTCGACTTGTATGTTGCTCTTTATCTGCATCCCTCAGGGTGACTAACTATTATACACCCTAAATGGTGAGGGATCTATGATGCCAGTTTGACAAATATTTTATCGACCAATGTTATAGTGATGGATTTATGTCAACCACAATTGCAGCTGGCATAAATCCATCTGAGAACACTATGGGGCTGATTCTAGAAGCACCCCTATGAATGTTGCAAGTTGTGAAATGTGAGGGGTGCAGTTGTGGCAAAGGACCCTGCACCCAATTCTGTAAGGGGCAGGGTCCCCATGGCTAAGTCCTGCAACTTGCAACATTCCCACAGGTATGCCAAATGAAGAGTGCACCTGAAGGGTTTGTCCCAAGCCTCAGCCCTGGATGTGAAGGGTGCTAGTGCCTCCCCAATTCCCCACTAATAATATAAAAGCCCCACATGGCTTGGTCATGCCCCCCCTGATCCCCTAATAATAAGTAAAAAATGCTGCAGGGCTTGCTCATGCCCCTGATTCCCTAATAATAAATAAAAAGCCCTGCGTGTCTTGCTCATGTCCACCAATCCCTCTATAATAAGTAAAAAGCCCTGCAGGACTAGCTCATGCCCCCCATCCCCAATCCCCCAAATTATAGCATAAACACACAGATCCCTTTATCCCTTGTAGTCTGGTGGCCCTCCACATACCCACACCACCACCTGGCAGTGCCCAACCACCCTGCTCCTCCACGATCCCTTTCTAGCCAGCGACTGGCATAGCCCACCTCTCACCACCACAGCCACCCACCAACTGAGCTCTTTAGAAAGCATGTACTGTACATAGTATGCACTCAGTGAATGAGAGCTGTCATTTACAGATCACATTCTATGAACAGTACACACTCAAAGAAGATCCCAGTCAGTGGCTGGCCATTGCGGTGAGAGGTGGGCTGTGCTAGTCACCAGCTTGAAATAGGTCGGGGAGCAGAGTAGTTGGGAAATGCTGGGTGGGGGTATGGGGCAAAGTTTTGAATATCTGGCCCTTGAATGTGTGTTTTTAAGGAGGTGCCTACGACAGAGTTTTTCAAAACTGAAAATATGTTTTTCAAATTTGAATAGAGAATTGCTTCAGGGTCTACAGTATGTTTTTTTTTTTTCATTATTGAGAGTTCTATATCAAGCCACATGGTGGAGTATAAGTCAGAGTGAGAGGGGTTTTGAAGCCATTTAAGTACTTGTTCACGTAAGATGCCATATAGTACAAAATGAAGTTTAGCAGTTTGATCCCACTCTGTATCTTATGGAGCATTAAATTTTATAAGGCAATTCTTAGAGATTTCCCTTGCCATAGAAATTTGTTTATGAATGCATGGATCCTGACAAACCATTTCAAGGGTAAGAAAACATTTAACATATTAAGTGGATAAAACAACCTAGGGAAAATATTCATTTTTAATTATATTTACCCTACTCCAGAATGAAATAGAAGTAGACTGCCATCTGTTCATATATTGGTTTATTTTGATGAATACATTATCTAAATTAAGTTTAATACATTGAGTAGTGTCTTCTGAAAGATAAATGCATAGATACTTAATACCAGACAGCTTCCAGGAAAGTCCTAGGTTAATAATTTCCTCCCTTAATAGGAAGTTATTTGGAGGCATCACTTCCATTTTGTCTCTGTTTAGTCAGGTGGTGGTAAGAGGGGAGCTCTCAGCTCCAAGACTGGTGATGAGTGGGGTGCCACAGGGATCTGTGTTGGGGCCAGTATTGTTTGGGCTCTTCATATCAGAAACTGCAAATGGGGTGGTGAGTAAGATAAGTCTGTTCGCTGACGACACCAAAATTGGAGCAGTGATGAATGGAGAGGAGGGATGGAAGCAGCTGCAGTAGGACCTAAGAAAGCTAGAGAGGTGGCAGCTGAGATTCAGTGCAAAGAAGTGTAAGGTTATGCACTTTGGGGTGAAGAACCCAAGGAAAGAATACTGGCTGGGAATGGTTAAGTTGGGGATCACTGAGGAGAAGAAGGTCCAAGGGTAGTAATAACAGGGACCATGGACAACACTGCCCAGTGCAGGAGAACAGCTGCAAAAGTGAACAAAATGCAGGAGTGCATAGCGAGGGTTTTTTCATCCAGGTGAAGAGAGGTGATCTTGCCCCTCTACAGGTCACTGGTAAGGCTGCAGTTAGATTATTGTGTGCAGTTTTGGAGGCCATACCTAAAGCGTGATATCATGCTACTGGAGGGGGTGCAGAGGAGGGCAAAAAAGATGATATGTGTAATGGAAGGGACAGACTATGACAGCAGGCTGAGAGACATGAATATGTACACTCTGTAGGATAGAAGGGATGGGGGGACATGATAGAGACATTCAAATATCTGAGGGGAATCAATAAGGATGGGGTAAATGAGGTCTTTAAGTTAAGGAGGGGGAGGGTCACCAGGTGGCATGCACTAAGAATAGAGGTGGAAGATTTAGGAAGGAAATGAGGAGACACTATTTCACACAGAGGGTGGTAGCAAAATGGAATGCCCTACCATCATGGATGGTGTCATATAAATCTGTGAACAGTTTCAAAAGGGCATGGGACAGGGAACAGGGGAGAGTGAGGGTGGGGGAGGTGGGGTGGCTGTGAGATGTCAAATGGGAGGGGAGTGGGACAGCTGCAAACTAGGGGTGCTAGCTGCACACTTGAGCAGACTTAGATAGATCAGGTGGTTTGTTTCTGCTGGCACATTCATATGTTCATATGTAATTAGAGAATATACTGAATTCTTGGATGGTTTGTAAGGTAGCCTTGACAGAGTGAATTGGTTCCAAGATATGCAGTAAGATATCATCAGCAAATGCCAATAGCTTTAGTTGTAAATTTTCTATGACCGTGCCTTTAACTGACTTGTTTTTACTCAAAAAATATAGTAGGAGATCTAAATAAATGTTAAAATTGGGGATGGGGACATTCCTGGAGTGTTAATAAAAATAACCTGAAGGGAGCAGAGAGCATCCTGTTACAAACTAATTCTAGCCATAAGGTAAGAATATAATGTCCTAAGCCAATCAATAAATAGGGATGAAAATCCAAATTTAGACATAGTTGAGAAAAGAAAATTATGGTCCACTCTATCAAAGGCATTTTCTGCATCCAGGGAAACCAGAGCCATTGGAGATCTGGAATCCCTAGATGCAGAAAAGATATGAGAAAGTTTCCTCAAATGGTGAGATGCTTGTGTACAAGCAATACAGCCAGCCTGGTCTTTGTAAATCAGTGGGTGACAAATATTTTTAATTCTTTGAGCCAAAATGTATGCTAAACTTTCAAGTTTATGAGAGAGAAAAAGGTGGTAATTAGTTACATTATTTTGGGGTTTATTGGATGTTTGGGTAATTAATTATAATTGCTTCTATCAAAGAGGTCTCAGTGAAGCCATTTGATAAAACATAAAGGAAGACAGATTTTATAATTAGAATAAAGTGTCTTCAAAAACTTTGTGAAAAGTAGCATTTAGGCAATCAGACCAGGAGTTTTGCTTATTTTAAAATTATCTATGGCTTCCCTTATCTCTTGGTCATTTCCTGGTGCAATAAAATTCTGGGCCTGCGACTCATTGATTTGGGGACATTTGAAGTTACTTAGGTAAGCATTAATCACTTCTGGTGAGGGAAGAGTTCTGAATGTGGCCATAATGTTGAGCATAATATTTTTAGGAATTCTGCTAAAATCCCTTGATGGCCTGTTATCACCTGATTGGTTTCTTCTAAAATGATGGCTTCTATATGTTTAGGCTGTTCTAAATGTTTCAGTTTATTAGTTAATATTTTGCTTGATTTTTCACCCAAACCCACATATTTGGCCTTAGACTTAATAATATGAAATTCTGCCTTCTCCTGGGTTAAAGGGACACTGTCAACCTGTGTTTTATCATAATATTTCTAGTGGAAATCTCACATTTCATGATTGCTTATCATCTCTAAAATTCACTGACATTGCTGTTTGTTTTGTCTGTCTCCTTACTTAGTAGAACTGAAATACATGGCAATGTATATTTATAAACAACCTTGTTTTGGTTTACAGTCCTGGCTCTGTTCTTGCTGCATGCTTCCTGAGCATAAGAAACACACCCAAACAGTTCAGTCACTCATAAGGCAGTAGCCGCCTAAACTTCTACTGCATCTTGAGGGGCTAGACTGTTTTGTGGGTGTTCCCAAATCCAAGAAAGATGTATTTGGAGCTGATCAAGGAATGCAAACAAATCTGTTTTGGTGTGATAACACCAGTATGTTGGGCAGTCTGTTTTTCACTTTTTTAAAGAAAATACGAGTCAGAATTAAACTACCAGCTACATCAACAGTCTTTACAGAATTTTGGCAATTATAAACTATGTTTTTTAAACTAAGGACATTTTGAGACTTAAGGGGGGTTGACAGTGTCACTTTCAAAAAAATAATTATTCCTTCAATAACTGCAGCTCATGGCTATCATTCTTAGAAAGGGAGATTTGATCAAGGGATTCCAGTTGTTCTATTTTGGATGTCAATTGTTCTACTTTTCTCTAGTTTTAATGGTTTGTTTAGCCACAAATCTATAATACCCTTATATAACGCACATGTAGCTAAATCAGTCTCTTTCTCCGAGGTGGGTTCAATTCCCAAAAGGTTTCAATAGGATGTGGATAAGTTAATCTAAGTTAATGGTGTACTAAAGAATGATCAGAGAGGGTTCTAGTTAGGATTCATGTATTCCAAATTGAAGGAAGTGAGTATTTACTGATCAAAATATAATCTATCCTGGAAAATGATTTGTGTACAGGAGAATAAAAGAATACTTTCTCACATTGGGATGTAGTGCTCCCCAGGGGTCCATCAGGTTACATACATGAAGTATATCTTGCAAGGCCTTGTTGTCCACTTGCATTGTGTGATTAGCTGCCATGGATTTGTTTAAGACAGGATCAAGCGGAACATTCTAATCCCCTCCTAAGATCATGTTAAAAGATAGAAATTGTGAAATAACTGTGATTGACTGCATTAAAAAGGATGCAGATTTAGTGTTTGGGCCTTATATTGAGCCCAGTAGAAAATTAGTTGAATGAATTTTACCCACAGCTAAAATAAATCTTCCATTGGGATATGGAATATTTTTCAAAGATTGGAAATCTAAGGCATTATCAATTAAGATTGCTACTCCTCTCTTAGAAATATGTTTTCCTGCTCCATAGATGATTTTATAATGATATGTTTTGAGAAAATCTGATTCAGCTGTTAACAAATGTGTTTCCTGGAGAAAAACTACATTATAACCCAGAGAATTGACATACTAGAAAATCTGTATCCATTTTACTTTGGAACACACTCCCTTAACATTCAATGAAGCAAATTTAATATTTAGATTACTCATCTTGTATCAATTTCACAAATGTCAGCCTCAGAATGTTGAAAAATTAGTTTAACAAAATCACCACGTGTAAGGTATTTGAAACTATCTCCCAGTACCCCTTCCACCAAATGACCCTTGCTATCTAACCAAAGAACAGAATGTGATTAACCCCAAACATCACACAATCCAAAAGAAGTATCTGCAAATCCTCTCTTTCCCCAGTCCCAAAGACCGAACTCTGAACTTCATCTATACTGTGACAAATCAGTCTACTAACCCCTAAACCTCTGTTTCTAACAGTCTGTAGAAAGGATATGATTAGAAGCTGCTATCTTTCCATGAGCAAGGCACTAAAAAGGGTAAACCTGAGCTAAATTTATAGTTGTAGTTGCCCTGGTTTAACCAGTTTAAGATAAATGTAGATGTAAACAATTAATGAAGCTTCATGTTTCATATCCTCCAGCCATTTTACGGGAATTAAATGATATTGCATGTGTCATAGTATGGATGGGCTCATTGGGCAAGTAACACATCCTGAGAAAGTGAAGAGAAGAACCCCTTCCCTCCAACCCAGAGAAAGTAAAATGAAAAAAAGCTGAATACAGCTGCCTCCTAACTTTTAATTATCTTTATAGGCTAAGTAATTAAGCTACTGAAGGCAAAACCTGTCTCTAGTAATGAGACTATCTGTATCATTTTCTCCCCCAGAGCCAAAGTTAAAAACTGAATAAGATGTCCGCAGATCACATAACAATGAATTATTAACATTGTCCAAAACAGATTGAGAAGGTCCAAATTATTGTTTTGCAGATAACGTGGAGAGGAGGAAAGAGTCTTCTTCGGTAACTGCCTCTGTCTGGAGACAACACTTGAAAGTAAGTAAAGTAAGTAAGTAAAATTTTATTTATATTAAGCGTCCTTCCCAAGCTCAGGGCGCTTTTACAATAAAAACAAATAAAATCAAACAATCATACAATACAATTATTCATTAAAAGGGTTAACTGACAAAGAAATAAGAGAAGGGTTGATAGGCAGCAGTCTAGTGCATGACCTATAATCCCAAGATTGCTTGTTTAATTGATTGCAACCAGTAAGTAGTCGTTGTATCTACTGTGTAAAATAGGGAGGGCAACTTAGCTAAAATGAGAAAGTGATTTAAATTAGAGAGATCCAGAATTAATAACTAGGCTAATCAAATGAACCCTTTAACTGCACAAAACCAAAAGGGTTGACGGCGCCATCCATTTTTTTTTGCCTAGTTTACTTTTGTTTCTTTAACTGGATGTACTGTTTATATATATAAAAGAATACTTACAAAAAGTGTTAAATTGGATCATACCTGGAGTCAGCTGAGCAACGTATTTTTCAGATTTTCCTCTAAATCAACTCTAACCCATTGATTACATCATCTGAACCTTAGATATTAAACTTATGCTGACCCCTTAAAAGAACTAAAAGCAGAACAGCCAATAATGAGGTTTGTTAACAGAGGGCCACCATATTACACTAAAAAAGGAGAAAAAAAATAATAGTAATGGGTAGCAGTCTCCCAGGATGGCATTACAGTATAAACATCTTTGAGTTGTATAGCCATCAAACTGGATTTCCCATGTCTATTCAACTATATCATCCTTCTCAGTAGACATTTTAAAATGATCCCAAATGAAACATCTGGGGCCAGATATTGCAGTGTCAGTGGCTCAGTAGGTAGCACACTCGCCTCTGAGGCTGGGAGATCAGTGGGCTGTGGGTTCAGTTCCCACATCTGGCACTTGGATTAATATCCCAGTACTGACACTGTAATGCAGCATGAGAGGGGTGCTGCATTTCTGAGGTGCCGTCTTTCGGATGAGACGTTAAACCGAGGTCCCATCTGCCTGGATTGGTGGTAGTTCAGGTGGATGTTAAAGATCCCATGGCACTTATCGAAAAGAGTAGGGGAATTTCCCGTGTCCTGGCCAAATTTCCCTCATTCACTAAAAATACCACCAACAGCTTAATCTGGTGCAAGGTCAGTTGGCATTCATCTGTATCCCCCCTCCCCCGGGTCGTGCCTGAAAATAGGCAGGATTTGTCTAGTGCACTTACCCGGTCAACAAAAGCTAAATAAATAAATAAAATAAAATAAATATTCAAAAGGGTTGCGCCATGCGCAACAGGGTTGCGCATGCTCAAGTCCTAAATTGTGCCATTCTGTGATATTCAGCAGGAGGCAGTTGCGCCACTGAAAACAGGCTGAGCAACAGCGCAATGCAAATGAATGCATGCTCAACTGGAGGGGGAGGAACCATGCATAAACTGCACAGCCCGATATTCAGTCAGGCTGTGCAGAGTTGTGCAGGCGCAACCCCCAACCTGTGCCTGGGACTTTGAGCCAAAAAAAGGCTTAAGTCGAGGCCCACCCACAAGTGAGCTGCTGTATTGCAGGGTGCAACACAGCAGCTGCCACCCGTGGCTAATTCCCTCAACTCAGTCCCTGTGCCCCCCCACAGCCCGATCGCGGGCATAGTGTACTCCCCCACCAGCCCGATCGCGGGCATCAATGTGGCTCCCCTCCTCCCGTTCCATCCCTGGTGGTCCGAAGTGGACCGAAGTGCCTGATGTCAGCGAGCGGTATGTTTAAACCCCTCCTGTTCACATCCTGGTGCAGTCAATGGACCCGAAATGCCCGATCGCGGGCAGAAGTAAACGGAACCCCAGACATCATCCATCCTTGCGCGATCAGCGGGCAGAAAGTAAATTGAACACCCCCACAGAACATCTCCTGGTGGTCCAGTGGACGAGAAATGCCTGATCACGGGCGGTAAGTAAATTGAACCCCCAAAACATCTCACAATGGCAGTGTCACCCCACCCACCACCACTAAGCCCCACCACCCCGCTCCCCGGCGGCGGTGGTGGCAGCATCCACCCGCCTGCCACCCACCACCCCGCCCAGCTGCCGGTAGGGCACTGCATGCCGATGGTGCCAGAGCAGAGCCAATGGGCGTGCAGCCATATGTGCGGCCCAGTCCGATTTGTGAATGAGACCATTCACCAAATCTGAACTGTCATGTGCGATATGAATCATGCCCGACCAATCTTGCTCCTGTCAAACGCTCTGAACAATCAGTAATCTCAACGACAGCTGACAGGCGGTGGGATGCCACGCCCGCTGGGGGAGCAGAGGGTGGTGGGGCTCGTGGGTGGGGTGGTGAGTGGGGACACCAGCCACCTGGGAGATGTTGGGGGTTCAATTACCACTGCCCACGATCAGGCATTTCGGCCCACTGGACCACCAGGAGATGTTCGGTTAGGAGTTTAATTACTTTCTGCCCGCGACGGGCACAAGGGTGATGTTCGTGGGGGGTTCAATTTACTACTGCCCACGATCGGGCACAAGGGTGATGTCGGGGGTTCCGTTACTTTCTGCCCGCGATCAGGCGTTTCGATCCACTGGACCACCAGATATGTATGGTAGGAGCTGGGGGAGCCACATTGCTGCCTGCGATTGGGCTGCAGGGTGCGTCGGTCCCCGATGGCTGCTGCCTGGCAGGGCGCCAGGCTCAAGTCCTCAGGGATCGGCGCACCTACATGCTAATGTCATGCAAATGGGGCCATAATCAGATGCAAATGGCCCCCCCTGCGCCTTGCATGAATTATGGCCCCATTTGCATGTCACCTTTTGAATATCATGATTTTACGCATGGCGCAATGTACTTGCGCCACCGCAAGTTGAATGCTCCACTCTGACAACTTGCGGTGGCACAAGTTCCACTGCGCCATGCACAGTGGCTGTGGCTGGGGGGTGATATTCAAAGGAGTTGCTCAATAGCGCAACTCCTTTGAATATCGCCTTCCGCCCACTCCCTCATGCATAACTATTTTGCGTGGCGCAAGGGCTTGCGCCTCAGAATGGCGCAGTTTGAATATCCAGCCCCTGGTGTTTTAAACTAAGCAAAAAAGATCAAAACTTTTAAGGATTTACTAATTATGAATTAAATGCAATCACATATCTCGACCTTGCCAAAAGAAATAGGGTTTCATGTGCATCACTGAACTTTCTTGAACAGGCAAAACTGAAGAGGCTGATTGCGTAGTTTAAAATGACTAGATCAGTTTACAAAGCTACCCCAAATAGCAAGGTAAGAAAAAGGAGCATTTGCTAATTTAAACTGTGTACTGGTCTATCACTAATAAAGCTTACAATACCTAACTTTTACCAACGAAATCATAATTCACCTTCAGCAGACATATTTTGTTCGCCTTGTACACGGTACTACAATAAAGAAAGAAGGGGTTATTCTAACCATTTACCAAACAGTACAAGTTTAGACTAACATCAAGTGTAGGCTAATATAGAACTATCCTACAAGTATTACAACAATCCAAATATAGTCCAAGTCTGTGCAACATGCTAGAAGATTTTCATATTAAATGTCCCAAAGTTAATGGTTACCATACTTGTGAAAATTCCTTATATCATGGAGTCAGCCCAAAGATGTATCATTCAGACAGATTTTTTAATAAATCAGGGAATAGCAAAGATAGCTGCTTACTGGCATGGTTGGGAGATTCAAAAGAAAAACTTGAAGTGTCCTTGTTGATTCCAAACTTAGCCGGATACATCATCTTAAATCTTACACCCTCAGCTATCAGTTCGTTCACAACTGGGGAGAACTCCCTTCTGCACTGCTGGCCTGCTTGTGGGAGGTCATGAGAAACATTGATTTTCTTGCCATCCCAAATCAATGAGTTGGAGCTTTTAGCTTTATTGAGGATGTAAACTCTGTCTAAGTAATTCAGCAATTTGATGATAAATGGCCTCAGTGGTTCACCTGGAAAAGGCACTGGGCACAGTGCCCTGTGCACCCATTCTACCACATACTTTGGACCATTCAGGGAAACACCAACAATGTTCTCAGATATCATTTGAGCAATGCATGTATTCTTCATAAATGGGATACCACTTACAACAACATCTGTAGAGTTGCCCTATCAGTCCCTTGCCTTACTCACCACTGCCTCCTGTACTCCACCCTGCACTGGCTGTCCCCCAAAAATCTGCACTCATACTCTCTGGGTTGCTTCATTGACTCCATGAGAAGAAATCCTTGCCCCAGCAGTCTTGGGGCTATGCTCACCCCCGTGCCTCGCTCTTGCCCACTGAGGTCCTGTAACTTCTTACAGCTCTCCATTCCGCTCTGTTCAACTTGGATGGTGGAGCAAGCTTTCTATCACTTTGCCCCTAAATTCTGGCACTCTCTGCCTTCCAGATTTAAGTGCTCCTTATCTCTTTCCTCCTTCAAGTCTGCACTTTTCTCCTACCTCTATGCACTTGATTCATGTCACAGTACCTAACCTCCCCTGCCTCCCTACCTCAGCATCATCCTGTCTACCTCGGCTTGGTTTCTGTAACTTGTGCATAGTGCTTGAATTGTCAATCATTTCTCTTCCATTTCTGTATGGATGGGTATCACATATATGTTTAATTTCCCTTCTATCCCTGTGATGATGTCTGTATTAAGCACTAAATATGTCTGTATTTTATTTTGTCCCTTCCGTCCCTGAGAGGGTGGCTTCAACCTGTATTTTTTAATTCCCTGACTCCCCCTGCTAGGATATCTGTTGTAAGAATTCAATAGTTGTTTGTATTTCACTGTTGTATTGCTTGTTGATTGTATCTTCTAACCTCCTGAGTCATGCTTGAAAATAGGCAGGTTATTGCCTAATGTACCTACCCAGTCAGGAAAAGCTAATAAATAAATAAAATGCATTGAATCAGAGCCTTCCGATAGCTCTGGTAGCCTCTATGTAATTATATTTTTCCTTTGGGATCTGCCCTGGAGATCCTCAAGCTTAGCATCGCATTTCGAGATCTTTTGGTGGAGGGCAGAAATTTCATTTTCCATTCTCTCCCTCCAGTCCTCCACTGAAGAAATTCTACTCTCCACATTATTAATTCTTCTGTTGATTACTTCTATTCTTCATTCTCAATGGTGGTCTCAAGGATGAAACAGTCAACTACCGACCAGTGAGCCTCACATCAATTGTGGGTAAGCTGATGGAGATGATTCTAAAAGAGAGGCTGGTGACCTTTTTGGAGAACAATGGTCTTCACGACAGTCAGCAGCATGGGTTTGCCTCTGGAAGATCCTGCCAGACAAATCTAATTGAGTACTATGACTGGGTAACAAGGGAACTGGACAAAGGCCATGTGGTGGATGTTGTGTATTTGAATTTCAGCAAGGCCTTTGATTCCATGCCCCATTGGGAGGCTGGGGGGAAGCTGGAATATATAGGGGTGGGAATAAAGATGGTAAACTGGATCACCAGTTGGCTGAAGGATAGGCAGCAAAGGGTGGTGGTGTTGAGGGGACTCTCAATGCTGAGGGATGAGATGAGTGGGGTGCCACAGGGATCATTGTTGGGACTGGTGTTGTTTGGGATTTTCATTGCTGATATTTCCCATGGGGTCCAAAACAAGATCAGTCTCTTCATGGACAACACAAAGATAGGAGTAGTGGTGGATGATATCAAAAGGTGGTGGGGGCTGCAGGAGGACCTGACCAAACTACAGGAATGGTCAGTGGCATGGCTGTTGGGGTTTAACAGTAAAATGTGCAAGGTTTTACACTTCGGGGCTAAGAACCAGGGGAGGAGATATCAGCTGGGGGTACAGACGGAATGAACATAGGAGCAGAAGGATCTATGAGTGCTCATAATTAGGAGTATGAACAACTCAGTCCAGTGCAGGAAGGTGGCAGCAAAAGCCAACAGAGTGCTGGTGTGCATAGCGAGGGGAATCTCCTCTAAAAATAGGGAGGTGATCATTCCCCTCTACAGCTCACTGGCCAGGCTGCACATGGAATACTGCGTGCAGTTCTGGTGCCCATTCCTGAAGAATGACATCAGATTGCTGGAGGGTGTACAAAATAGGGCAACAAAGATGATCCAGGGATTAGAGGGATACTCCTATGAGGAAAGGCTGGGTGAGCTGAACATGTATTCCCTGGAGAGGAGGGATGGAGGGACATGATCGAAACCTTTAAATACCTAAAGGGAATAAACAAGACTAGTATGGAAGGGATTTTCCAGATCAGAAGGGGGAGGGTCATGAGAGGGCACCTGCTGAGACTGGAGGGGGAAAATTCAGGAGGAAAGTCAGGAGACAGTATTTCACAAAGAGGGTGGTAGACAAGTGGAATGCTCTGCTTAAGGAGGTAGTGGCTTGTAGCATGGTAGATGGCTTTAAGAGAGATGGAACAGAGTGAGGGGGTAATTATGAAGAGAGGAGGGGTGGGTGGGGCAGCTGCAAGGTGAGGGTCTAGCTGCACAATCAATCAAGGAGACTAGATAGACTGTGAGGCCTATATCTGCTGGTGTTTTCATATGTCTGTATGTTCATATTATACCTCTAATGGCTTTTGAATCCTCCACCAGTGCTATAATCACTTCATTTAGGGGAGTGAGCTCCATCATAAATTTATCCATGGAGATTGGCGTGTTACTTGGGAGTGGCCACCATAGATTTCTTCAGTTCCTGTTTTGAATGATTGGACCCACCAGAACAATTGCATGTACGTGGTGGTGCGTATTTCATTAGGGCATTTTTCATTTCACAATCCATTTTCAGCATTTTCAGCACCTCAGCCACAAGGTAAGTGAATGCTCCAACATAAATTAACCTGATGATGCCTCCAATGATACTTATAGCAGCCGATAAGCAGCAAATGCAATGCTTAGGAACTGGAGCCATATAGGGAAGCTCCTATCTTAACTAGTGGTGCACAAAATTAAAAAGTTTTGCCCAATGAAATATTTTGCATAATTTCCGCATTACACAAAATATTTCACGGGTGCAGAATTTCGCTTGCGAAATGTGGAATTTCACCTGTGAAATGCTAATTTCACCACTCTCGGGTGAAATTCTGCATTTCAATCAGAGCTGGGGGAACAACTTGCTATAGAAAAAAAAATGTTTTCCCCCCTCCCAAAAAGTGAAACCATATCCCTGATGTCTAGTGGCCCCCCCAGCTGATTGCCAGCCCAAATAGAAAGAATCTCCCCCACAAAGATTAAGCCTTGTCCCCTCCATCCCCATAGTTTCAAATTAAATAATTTCCCTTGTGTCTAGTGGCCTCCCAGGCTGATCACTGTACAAATTAACAGTCATCCTCCAACCCTCAGAGATTCACCCCTTGCCTTTGTCCAAAGTGCTGGCTTGCAGCCAGATTCATCATGTCATTAAACACACACACACACACACACACACACACACACACACACACACACACACACAGGCAACCTTGCCCTGGTGTCTAGTGAGATCCCCCACCTGTTCAGTAATAGTATCTCCACCCTGCGCCCATCAGTACCTCCTCCGCAGGCCACGGCACAGTCTTCCACTCACCTCCCAGCCAGCAACCTGACTGAACTCTTTTACCAAAAGAGCCCAAGTGAGTCTGCAACTTTCAATGAATAAGCATGTGCAAGTGCTCATTTATTGAAAGTGGAGGGCTTACTCGAGATCTTTTGGTAAAAGAGCTCCATCAGGCTGCTGGCTCGTTGGTGAGTGGAGGTCTGTGCCGGTGGCCCATGGATGGAGTACTTGATGGGAGGTACAGGGTGGGGGATACTGCTGCCAGACAGGGTGGGGGAGTCCACTAGACACCAGGGCAAGGTTGCATGTCTGTTTGTGTTTCTTGTAATGGCAAGATGAATCAGGCTGCAAGCCTACACTTTGGATGATGGGACAGTGGTGAATCTCTGGGGGTCGGGAGATCATTCTTAATTTGGCCGGTGATCGTCTAAGGGGGTGGGGCCACTAGACAACAGGGCAATTATTTAATTTGAAGCTATGTGGATGGAGGAGACAGGGCTTAATCTTGGAGGGGGATTCTTTCTATTTGGGCTGGCAATCAGCTGGGTAGGGGACCACGAAACACCAGGGATGTGGATGGGCAACCACATTTTTTTGTAGTACCAACATGAAATTCCACATTTTGCAAGATGAAATTCAGGCAAAATGCACACATTTCACAAAGTGTTTCATGCTGCAAAATTCCCGATTTCACTGGAATTTTGCCAGCAAAATAAAATTTTGCTGTTTCTCTAATCTTGACTGCTTCATCACCGGAGTGCCCCCTTCACTCGACATCAACAATGCCTTTTTTCCACAGCCTGATCTGTAGAAAGTTGTAAACAGATAAAGTGAACCTAAAATTCTATAATTATTTTCTCTTGCTAATATTTCCATTCCATACAGAATTAGAGTTACTTGAGTTTCAGATTTATTACAATGAACTCTTGTTAGTTTTTTAAATTCATGTCTGTTGGGGTAAGTCACAAAGACATCTTTGTTGTATAGCATTCCCCCATTATACCAAACATGATTTGCAGCTTGGGGTGACTTGAAAAAGACTTCTAAGATTTCACTGCTCAGGTGAGGCCAATCTTCCTGAGCTGTGAACCATATAAAAGGAAGCGGCTTATTTAAATAAGCCTCTTGATTAGAGAGCCTTTTCTAGAATTCTGTTCCACTACATTAAGTACAGTAACATGTCTTTAACAGTCTTAACATCTTGGGGTTATCACCTATAAGCTGTTTAAGTTTGTCTATAGAATAAGGAGAATAATTTCCAATATAATTATGTAGCAACCTGATTTCTTGTTCTAGTTTGGAAAGTTGATCTCCCATGTCTATTATGTTAGGAGAAGTAACAGGTAAATCTAGACAGTTGGTACTTTTATCTTTGTGCAGTTAAAATCACCTGTGTAGATACTGATATATTCTTTTGTTGATTACACTCCACAGTAATCAGCCTCTTTCCTATATTTTTAATTGCATCAGAGTCAGTTTAACGTCTGGATTTCTCCCTTTTCCTTCTTTTTTTTTTTTGCAAATATTAGGGGTATCAGGAACATTAATCACACTAAAAGCAGGCCTTAAATTGATAGAATTTGCTTGGGCTGAATCCAGGAGTACAGAATCTGATTTTATAGGTGGTCAATTTCATCTAATTTGCTAATCTCTGTTGCTGAATCCAGAAGTACAGAATCTGATTACTTAGGTGGTTCAATTTCATCTAACTTGCTAATTATGTTGTCTAATCGTGCCTCATTCACCACAATATTTTGACTAGTGGTCTCAGTCTCATTTTTAAGAAACAACATTTGTTCCATTATTATTAAGTTTGTTGTGTACTGGTTTACTAGTAGGACTATCATATCCTCACTTAAGCCAAGGAGAACATACTGCAGATGGTCATGGCAGCTCTCCAATTCACCCAACTTCTGTGGATTCTCTGGGTCATTATTTTCCATCATTATCTCATATTTAGATTCTGTCAGTTAATTACCTGTGATAGTTTGCTGTAACTCTGCTGCTACACTCTTAATTTCTGTATCAGAAATAAGCAGCAAATTATTGTGTATATTGTGGTGGGTACAGTTGACAGACTTTTCCCTGTATGTATTATCCTGAGGTAAGCTTAGATTAGATGAGATCAGAGGCAAACCACATGAAGACAGGGGTCCCAGACTTTAAGAGGGCAGCTATAAAAGAATGGAGGCTTCCTCAGAAACCACCAAGTTGGGGGAGGGTGGATTTCCGGGGGTAGAGGAACAGTGATGGACAATAATTTAAGGCATAATAAAGGCAACCAACCTCTGTGAAAAATACAAAAAAAAGAAAAATGAAAAAGAGACTGTTTTGGTACTCTAAGAAAGTGGTAACAGTGGTGAAGGGCAAAATGGTAGCATTCAGGAGGCGTAAGGAAATGCAGAGGGAGGAAGACAGGGAGGTTTACCAGGTAAAACAGAGGGAAGCAGGTAAGGCAGCGAGGGTAGGCAAAGGTGCAGACAGAGGAAAGAATAGCATAAGATGGAGTAAATGGTAATAAGACTTTCTTCAGGTATAGAAGTGAAAAGAGGAAAGCAAGGGTAGGGATAATAAGAAAAAGAAGGGTGGCAGGGGGATATTGCACTGAAGATGGTCAAAGAAAAGCAGGCATACTTCTCCTCAGTCTTTACAGTGGAGAAATGGGTACAGACCACCAGGGATCAGCAGGAACAAATTGGGGAAGTGTACAGAAGTCCATTTTTGGAGGAAAGAGTCATGAAGGTGTTTACGCATCTGTAAGTAGGCAGTGCTATGAGACCAGATGGGATACACCCAAGGGTTCTAAAAGAATGAAGGGAAGTGCTGGCTTCACCACTGATGGTCTTATTCAATAGCTCACTGGATTATTCTGGAGGACTGGAGGAGAACAAATATGTCCCTCTATATATGATCAGAAGCAGTGAAATGGCTAGTAACTACTGTATATGCCAATGAGCCTTACCTCAGTGGTGGTGGGAAAAGTAATGGAAAAACTAATAAAGGAAAGCTTTATAAAGTATCTTGAATCCAGTTGGCTGCAAGACCAAGGGCAGCAAGGATTCACAGGAGGGAGGTTAAGACTGATAAATGTGATTGATTTCTTTGAATGAGTAACAGTAAAATAGATTGGGGGTCAGTTGGTGTGGCCTATCAGGGGCATGGTTTCCAAAATGATCTGCTTGAGATGGGTTTGCTGCTATTTTCAAAGAAGAACCGTTTCCAGACCTGCTAAACCATCTATTAGATGGCCTAACAACACCCAGAAATAGAAGCAATTGTGTCCATAATGGATACAGTTCCATGCTGCATCCAATTTTGATGAAATTGCTTCTGAAAATAGTAGCAGGGCTGCCTTGTAGCAAGTGGATGGACATACACATAGATGCGGCATGCTTCTGCAGCTGTGTCCAACCCTTTTGAAAATTCCCCTTTGGACTTTAGCAACGTATTCGACACATTGCCACGTAGGAGACCGACTAAGAAATTGAGCAGCTTAGGGGTGAAATCCAAAGTAGTGGAGTGTGTTATAAACTAATTAAAGGACAGGCAACAGAGTGTGGTGGTTGACAGCACTCATATTAATGATAGAAGACTGACCCGCAGGGTCCCCCAGAGCTCAGTACGGGGACCGGTACTTTTCAATTTCTTTATACATGACATTGCAGATGAACTTAAAGGAAAAGTATGCCTTTCTGCAGATGATACCAAAATCTGTAATAGGGTGGGTAAACAGGAGAGGGTTGAATGAATGCCTAGAGATTTTGGGAAACTTGAAGGGAGGTTAAGAACATGGCATATGGGGCTCAATGCCAAAAATGCCAAATTATGCACCTAGGGAATAGGAAGCCAGGAAATCAACACAAGATGGTGGGAGAAACTGCCAGTAATTAAGCAGGAAAATGACCTTGGAATTAAAATATATGATAACCTCAGAGTGGCAGGGAAGAGTGGCAAAGCAGTTAATGGGGTCAGTGGGATGCTGGGATGCACTGGGAGAGGTATCTCCAGGAGGAGGAGAAAGGTGTTGTTACTACAATATCATTTACTGGAGAGACCATATTTGGAGAACTGTGTACAGTTATGGAGACAGCACCATAGAAAGGATATAGCTATGGCAGAGGCATCCCGAGGAGGCAGCGCAAATGGTGCAGGCACTGTATCAAAAGTCCTATGAGGAGAAACTGAAGGATAAGATGATCTTAACATGTACACCCTGGAGGAAAGGATAGTGAGTGGGGACATGATACAGACTCAAAAGTACCTCACAGGAGTGAACAAGGTACAAGAGGGCAGTCACTTTCAAATAAGGAAGAGTACTACTATAACTGCAACACAAAACGCCTGTTCCCTTTAAAGCCTAGTCTGCTTTATTTCTTTCATAGTGCTCTGCATATAGTTCCCAATATGCCTTGCACTGAAGGTGCATGGGTAACTTTGTGTTTCATGAACACAATTATACAAGTTCACTTTAAATTGTGAAGCAAATTATGGAGGAGTAATAGGCCAGTAATGAAAGCTTAATATGTGATAAAAACTGCTATTTTTTAAATGTAATGGGATCATATTCAAAGGCATACTTAGATTATTACCTTGCAATATCATCATATTTGGCTAAATTTAAGGAGAAATTAAATAATGAACAACACAAAAAATCCATTATGTTTCTTATGCTATTATGAGTAGTCTTCAGCTTTTTTATAACACGTGGGTCATTCTTAATTAACTGGAATTTTATTTCATAATGATTTTTTGATGCTGATCATTTAATAAATTTTTAAGGATGACTTACTTTGTTATTGTAACTTTCTTCTATTAGACATGCTAATTAGGTACAGAAAATGCTTTTCATTTTGATTGCATTAAAGGTGAGAGGCTACAATTTGTTCTTTATTTTCAAAATAGAATGGCCTCCAATATTTCTAAAATGTAAAGCTTTTCTTTTAACTCTGTTTTTGCCTACTTCACAGGAGTGACAGATCTATGTTTATGATCTACTAGTAGTCCACATCCTGTTTAGGGTAATCTCTGTCTACTTCTACAGGCCCTCTAGAGACACTCCCTGTAAGCCTTCTCCTCCACAGTGGATCCAACCAAAATGTATTTCGAGGCCAAGCCTTAGGATCAGGTGAGGTGGTTATACAGGCTCCCCTCTCTGCTGTGGGTGCCAGTCATGGAGGTGTATCAGTCTAAAAGTAAGCCAAATGCTGATGCCTCAGATGACCTGCCCATAAACAATGACACCCACAAGGAAAAAACACAATTCTGTAGCATACTGCAGCAGTTACTGTAGGAAACAAGGCAATTTCAATTGCAATTAATCCTTTTGGTCATGCAAAAGAGTAAATAAAAAAAATTGTTACGCTGTGCTTAATGCTGGCAGGCTTCTCTGTATATGGACAACAGCAGTCCTAGTACTATCCATTGCTTGGGACATGATGGAGTTCAGTTCTGATGGCACTGATTTACTACCTCTGTAGAGGAGAGAGAACCTGATGAGATGGTTAATCTACCACATACTAACCCACATGATGTCTACCTTATTTAATCAAGGTATTATGAACCGTCACCATTTTGACAAACTGCAGCGGCAGTTTCTTAAGTCATTAAGCAATGCCATTTAAAAAGACAAAGAACCTCAGCACACAAGCACTGATGCAAGGATTAGCCAAAAAAGGGAGTTGGCAGAGCCACATTTCAAAGCAATACAAAATCACACATAACATAATTATGCAAAGCTTCCCAAGATGTATGTGCAAATCATCATGAACATTTAAGCTACTTCTGCTTTAAGTAGAAGAACATAGTACTAAAGGGCCTCCCACATACTCTGTAATGGGTGAGAAGACACAAACACATGTTTAAATCTAACACAGAACTCACCAGTGTGAAGTGTCTATAGCTCACCCTAGAAGAAATTGAACCAACCATAATCTGGTCTTCGGGTGTTTGGGTCATGGTGGCCCCAAAACATGAAAGCATGCTAAAAAGCCAAAGAACCTCAGCATGAAAGCAGTGACATAATGGTTACCTCAAATGGGTATTGGCAACAAATCTAGGTTTCAAAGAATTAAAAAATCACATGTACCCCCATAATGCAAAGCATCATGGGATATTAATGCAAATCACCATGGACATTTAGGCTAGTTCTGTTTTAAGCAATAATGCGTAATACCAGTGGGCCTCTCACACAGTCTGCAAAGGGTGAGAACACTCTTTTCAGAGTGTGTGAGAGGCCCTCTGACAAAATCAGAACCAGCCTGAATGTTCAGGGTGATTTGCATATACATATATATATCCTATAATGCTTTGCATTGTGGGGGGGTCAAGTGATTCTATAATTTTTTCATCCTATTTAATGTTTAGTTGTACTTTTAATGTTTTTTGGTTCAAGTTACTGTTATATAATTAGTGGTTAAGGTTGATGCAACCTCAAACCAGTACCTGGAATTCTTTGTTACACATACAGTGTTGTAAACAAGTGTGTGTAACACAGAACTGTTTTGTTCTCACACATAACACAAAGCACGAGATATAAATGTTTCAGGCAAAATTTATTTTCATAGTTGGATCACTTCTGTCCTGCTTGCTATCCACAGTTCTGTTAACCAGCAGTTATATATTCTAAAGTAAGGCCAACAGTTAAAACTCATTTTTTAAACACTCGGGCCTGGATATTCAAACTGTGCCAGGCTGTGGCGCAAGCCTGGGCGCAGCTCAACTTTGTTGCACCAGGGTGTGGCCTGGGTGATATTCAACTGAGCTGTGCTATGGCACAGCAGCTTTGAATATTGCACCCTGGCCACCCCCACTGTGCATGACGCAGTGGCACTGCACCAGCGCAAGTGGCCAGAGTGGAGCATGGAGATGTGCTAGGGCAAGTGCCATTGCACCATGCACAGCACCTGCAATATTCAAAAGAGGACATGCAAATGGGGCCATAATTTATGCAAGGTACATAGGGGGCCATTTGCAGCTCATCATGGCCCCATTTGCATGCCATTAGCATGCAGGTGCGCTGATCCCCGAGGACTTGCGCCTGACACCCTGCCAGGCAGCAGCCATTGGGGACCAACGCCCCCTGCAGCCCGATTGCGGGCATTCATCTAAAAAGAAAAAACTTCATCCTATGTCCCTGGTGATCCAGTGGACCTCTATGTGCCCAATCACAGGCATTTGTCCTGAAGATTACCCGTGATCGGGCAGCGATCAGTCCACTGGACCACCAGGGATATTGTACTTGGGGGGTTCTATTACTGATGCCCGTGATCGGGCTGAGTGCTATCCACTGAAATACCAGGGATATTGGAATTGGGAGGCTTAATCTGAAGGACAAATGCCCCCGATCGGGCACATAGAGGTCCAATGGACCACCAGGGCTATTGGACAGGGGGGGATTGCGATACGGATGTCTGCAATGGGGCATGGGGGGTGCCGCCAGGTGCAGCAGGAACTCGGGTGGCCACCCACACATGGCAGCTGCTGTGTTGCGCCCTGCAATGCGGCAGCTCACCTGTGGGTGGCCATCACTTGTTCTGTTTTTTTTGGCTTAACTTTGGGCAGGTTGTGCATGCATAACTCTGCACATCCCGGGCTGAATATTGAGCTGTGCAGGTTATGCATGGGCACGCCCCCCTACCTGTGCATGCATACATCTCTGATGTGCTCCGTTGCAGTGGGATTTGTGCAGCGCACTTTTCCCTTTTGAATATCGCGCCGGGGTGCATCAGTGGGTTGTGCATGGTGCAACACTGTTGCACCATGTGCAATCCTTTTGAATATCTGGGCCTCTCAATGTATAATACCTGAATGAACAACTTGACCTTCAGTCTCATGGCTATTGTGGTATCATGCACCTCAGGAGTGTTAAAAAAAAAACTTAGACACGTCTGTCCACACATTCTCCTTCATAGATAGATGGATAGAGATTTAGTCATTGCAATATACTTCGTTAATGCATCACTTAGGGTCACTACTAAAGTGACAAAGTAGGGAAATGTGGCATTAGGGTTTCTAACCCTAACAGCCCACGTGACTTTGTAGACACTGACAGGGATTGAGGGGAATTTTGGGCCATCAGCCCTAACACTCACCCCATTTCATAATTAAATAAGCTCAGATGGATACAGTATAGAATAGGGTGAGCATTAGGGCTGACAACCCCACGGACCCCCCCCAAATGCCTGTCAGTGTCTGCAGGGTGGTGGTGGGGTGTTAGGGTTGGAAACCCTAATGCCACATTACCCTACTTTTGTCACTTTAGTAACGACCCTAAGTGATACATTAATGAAGATTTTTGCAATGAATTTCCTTATTTTTTCAGATAGTATACTCATATCCTTATTTGTCTGTGTGAATGCATGCTCCCATCCCTCCTTAGATATATGTATATGTACTAGGAGTCATACTAGGATACATAGGGTGCAGCAGGCCCAGAGACCCATAAAGCCCCTAAACTTACATATTGCTTGAGGTACTTGTATTAAATAATATATGTATGTAGCTGTGGACGCACAGGGTCCTCTGGACCTTGTGTTCAATTATAGAACAACAGTGACATGATTGTTAGGATAGCCATCTTATTACACCACCTCATGTACCCCTTTACAGAAAATGTTTGAATCCATGCCGAAACATAATTCTGCACAACTGCAGTGCCATTCTGTGCCACATGTGCACAAACACATTTTGGACAGGATTTGAAAAATGAAAGCTATGACATACATCAGGTCAGGTAACAAGAGCTAACTGTCCAAAAAAGTGATCCATGAATCAGGGAAAAGGGGGTGGTGCAGGCAAGGGGCATAACGCTCAAAGAGAAAACAGGTTCTAGAAATGCTGCACTCAAAAAGACAAACTGATACCAGAAACTTGAAGTAGATTTAATGTTATATTGCAGAAAGATCCAAGGTCCTGAGGGACGTTCCCTCTGCTTACTATTTGCCCCAGCACTTCAGATGTAAACCCTTCATCAGGGGGCATGGTTAGTTACAGAAGAAATTTACTGTCCTTATATGCTGACATAATTTCTTACATATGATTGTGTCAAGCAAATTGAATTGCTTCATTAACAATTTATACAGAATAAAAAAAATAATAATGAACATTGTAAAGAAATGATAGAAAATTATATGCTTCTAGTTTCAAATAATTCAAATCTTACCCACTATTATAATTATATGCAAGACATTTTATGTATTTCTAAAAGTTATAATACTTAGCACTATAAATGGAGCTTCTGAATGTTTTATAGATAGATTAGTGAACAGAGGTAGTTGCAGTCTGGCATCACTGGAGCGATCAACAATGGCCATTTATCACTGGAAATAAGGAAGAGAAAGATGGAGCAGATGCAAATGTCTGTTAGAGAGAAAACACAAAGGATGATCAGCTGAACTCCAAAAGATTACATATCACAAAAAAAAGATCAAATTTCACAAAACATACTCTAAAATATTTCTGATAAATTCTAGGAAATATTCTTAAATTAATATATTGTACATTACATATGTAGAATCTTAAACATAAAGGTAAAAATAAATGTGAAAAATTGAAAATGAAAGGAAGGGGATTACATTTATACTGGGTGACTATCAGGGCATATTTATTCTAACACAGAGTAGTGAGGATATAGCCCACATAGTATGACCCCTAGATTTTTTAACCTTTCATTCATCTAATGAATACTTTTTAGTTTCTGGTATTCCATTATAAACCACAGTAACATAAATTCAATCCAGCAAATATGGTTTTAAATCCCACTGGTCATTCAGACACTGTTAAGCTTGAAAATCCATTAAACTTTCCTTTTTTAACAATAGATTGGTATCATTGCCCCCATTTATAAGTGCAGGAACATGGTCAATCCCAGAAAACATTAAATTCTCTGCTGAGGATCCATGAGTCAGAGAAAAATTTGTGTCTACTTGAGTGTCCTGCCTGCCATTCACTATCAACCTTATATGTTTTTACACTCTGTTTTAACAGTCTGGCGGTGCACCCAGCATAAGTCAGATTGCATGAGCACCACAATACACAAACTGTAAAAGGTGTGTCACTTGTGATACATTGTGTAATCTTAACCATAGAATTGAGATCTGTAGCGTGACTGAATAAGTTGCCTGATGAAGCATGCGTGCAAATATTGCAGTGTAAACATTATAAAATCCACCTGATCTTTTGGGTAACCACTCCACTGAAATATGCTTGTGGTAGCCTACTATGTATGCCCTTGTTCTTAATATTGCATGCTGTACTGAAAGAATGCTCACTGTGCTGTTGACATGCATGCCATTTGTTAAGATAGGTCACTTTCCATGTATTATGTTGCCTATTCTGCTTGCCAGTACAAATGTTATTGGACTTGACACACTGCTTGAACTTCCTTTTGCTTTCTCTTTATTTTTCTTTCAACAGATGGCTTCTGTCTAACTCTAAAACTTTTTTGTTTGAATTTAGTACTGCTTTTTCATATCCCCTTTAGCTAAATCTTTCTTCTAAGTCTTCTGCTTGTTTCAAAAACGTTTCCATTTTGCTACAGTTTCTCTGAATTTGTAGCATTTCATTAAAGGGGAACAATTCTTTTAGGTTTGGGGGGTGGGCTTTGTCGGATCTTAACAAAATGTTGGTGGCAGTTTGCTTTCTGAAATAGCTCCTAGTGACACTTCGCCTGGTTTTCCAACAAGTTCTAAGTCTATGAATTCTAGTTTGTTTTTGTTATATGTGTAAATAAAGCTCAAGTTCAAGGTGTTATTACCCAGTCAGTTCATAAACTCTGGAATGAGTGTCTCTTCCCCTTCCAACCTCCCACCCAGAGGTGCAGCTAGTTATTTAGTAGTGTCTGTCTATGGCTGAACCAATTCAACCCACTTCTATACCCCTACAATCTTGCTTCTCTGGTCTGATCTACCCCCATCCCCCCTCATTTCAGGCTCAGGTTGCTCTGTTCTACTTCTGTGCCCTGGCAACTAGATATTTTTTAACTTCCCTGGCTCTAAGTCAGAAATCACACAAACATTCAAGTTTTACACTCACTTTTAGCCCCTCGGCTTCTATCATTCTCCACTATTTCCCTTCCCCTTCATATATCCCATTGCTAACATTATCCACTAATGCATTACTGTTGCCCCTTCTTTTCTAAATGAGTATTGCCTGCTCAGACCATGCATACTCTTCCTTTAATCTCACTCCATTGCTTCTTTCTTGTATTCTTACATGTCCTCTCCTCCCTCATTCCCTAACCTCCTCCCATTCTGCTGAACCTACTCTAGAGCTTCCTGTCTGCCATCCTTTCACCTCTCCAGACTTTGTATACTCTAACCTTATTGCAGGCCAGACTGTCTCCTCCAGCTTCTTTCCCCTCCTTGTACCAGGCTTAGTTCATCTCATCAACAAGTTTGCTAAGAAATGCTGCCATCGTCCACCTTGACACCTAGTTCTCTATGTTGCATCCTGCATCCTATTTTACATTGGTCGTCTTACCCTTATACTGTCAGGTCACTTTGAACTTAACCCTGGTCCTGTGACACCTCTGAACCACTCAGATCCTTACTGGGCAAAGTGAGAGGACTTGTGCCTTGCTCACTTAAATATTCGTAGCCTACTCTGTAAATTTGCTGACCCTGAAGCACTGGTGGTGCTATTCTAACCCGATATACTTGGTGTCACCAAAACTTAAAGACATCTATTCCAGACTCTGCTTTCTCCCTAACAGCCTACAGTTTTATATGTAAGAACCACCTCTCCCCAAAAAGAGTTGGAGGGGTAGCTATTTATTTCAAATCCCACCTCAACCTTTCCATTACCCCTACCCCTATCCCTCCCCTTTCACACTGTGAGGTACTTCATTCTCTCCTTCTTCTCGGGGGCACAAAGAAGCTGCATATTATCTGTGCCTACAACCCCCCACCTGGAGGCTCCACTGGCCTAACAGAACTCCTGTCTGTTGCCAACTCTACAACCAGCTGTAACACATTTATTATTCTAGGAGATATTAATCTAGACTGGCTGGGTAAATCCTCCAAGAGTTATAACTCAATTGTCTGTGGGCGGAACCTACACCAACTCATTACTGCACCTACTAGAATAGCTAATAACTTGGACTCTAGAACATTGATTGACTGAATCCTAACTAATCAGACTGATAGGATTGCTGGTGCTGGTATCCTATTGGATGTCATTGCCGACCATTCCCCTATTTTCTGTATTTGGCATGTTCGTGTCCTACCCACCTCTCCACCTAAAATCATATCCTTCTATGATTTCTCCATACTAGATCATACCAGATTCCTGTATGACCTCTCAAGAGTTAACTGGTCTTTTCCTTTGCCACTAACAATGCCTCAGAAGCCCTTGACTATTTCCTAGAGCAGGTTTACACACTACAGCACCTCCTTGCTTCCATGATGTCCAGGAGAATCCAGGGTATGCCATCAAGATGCCTTAACAAGGACCTCCTATTGCATCTAAAAACCCGTGACAAATGTTGGGCCAAATTTAGACCCTTTAGCCTACTATCTGACCTACAGGAATACCAGTCCAAATGTAATCTCTGCAAGCATGCTATCAGACTGGCCAAAAGTGCCAACTGTAAAACCTGTTGCTCAGTGCTGGTGACCCTAAAAAATTTTAGGCCAACAAAAAGAGTTTTGTTGGGTCTGGAAAATCCCAGTCACCTGATGACATGGTAATTAATAGTCAACACTGCAATAATCCATCTAAAATTGTCAATTCCTTTAACCAATACTTCTCTGACTTAGTAAAGTACACCAAATCCTTTCTTCCCCCAATGCTCCTGATCCTAACCCCACATGTCCCCCTTCAACACCTCCAACTGTTTCCACTTTCATGTAGTAACCAATAAGGAGGTTAGTAATCTTCTTGGAACTGTCTCTGACAATAGTAGTGTTGGAGCTGAAAGCCTTGAGCCCTGCCTACTCAAGCTTGCTGATCATCTTCTTGCTGCCCTACTGGCTAGAATATTTAACTTATCGCTCTGCTCGGGAGTTGTTCCCCATATCTGGACGATGGCCAAATTGTCCCTGTTCTTAAAAAAGTTAACTCAAAGTCCACATCCAATTATAGACCAGTTGCCATTTACCTTGTCTTAAGCAAAATCCTTAAAAAAATTTGTTTCCCTGCAAACAATCGACTTCCTCCAAAAATGTAACCTGCTCTCAGACTCTCAGCATGGCTTCAGGAAAGACAATAGTATTTGCACTGCTCTCCTCAAGTTCATGAATGATGCCAAAACTGCCATGGACTTTGACCTTCTGGCTGGTGTGTTTTTTATTGACCTGACCAAGGCTAGTGACCTTATTGATCACACCTTACTACTGACCACAATGTTCTCCCTTGGCTTCTTCCCTGAGGTTATTGCTTGGAATTACAGGTACCTCTTGGACAGGCAACAATATGTCAGGTACTGCTCTGCAAATTCTGAGCTGTCTATAATCAATGTCAGTGTGCCCCAGGGCTCTATCCTTAACTCTCTTCTCTTTTCTATTTTTATCAATGACATCTCCCACAATGCCCCCCACTCCTCATCCGTTCTCTAATCAGAAGACCTTGTTCTTTACCACAGTACCAAGGACCTTGACACCCTTAACTTGACCCTCTTCTCTGACTTTTGCCATATCCTAAATTAAATCTCAGGGAACAAGCTTGTACTCTACAGCAGTAAAACCCAAGCTATGTTATTTGGATCTGCTCCCAGAAAATACCTTAGCCAGCTAGCTGTCTCCTGCCCTGATCGCTTCCCTCTTGAAAATGTCCTCTCCTTCAAATATCTGGGTACTACCCTAGACCCCTCTGTAGACTTTGACCTCCATATATCTACCACCTGTAATGCAGTCAACTCTGAGATTGGACTGACCTATTGAAGCAGACATTCACTCACTCCCTCTGCTCTAATTGCCATAGCCCAGGGCATCCTCTTCCCAGCTCTTACCTATGGCTCCCTCACATATGCTGGTGCCAAAAAAGCTAGTTTACAAATTTGGGCAACTACTTATAACAATATTTGTTGCTTTGCTCTTGCTTCACATAGGTGTATCCATCACTGCTACATTTACATCAGCTTAAACTGTCTCTCCGCTAAAGCTAACCACCTTTATGCCATTGGCTCACTGACAGTGAGTATCTCACACACTGGCATCCCCCATTCTAGCTTAGCTGCTGATTCCTCAGTGTCCCTCCTTTGCCATCTGCTTTGGAGATCAGCAGCTTCTCACTGTACCCAGATGTACAACAGCTATGGGTGCTCAGACCTTCTCACATATAGCCCTAGCACTCTTGAACTCCCTACCTACTATTATTCAACTTGCTTCTACCCACATCAGCTTTAATCATCAACTAAAATGTCACCTTCTCCAATTTGACCCCTTTTACTGCTTCATTTCCCCATGAACTCCCCTTCATTCCCTGAAGCAATAACTTATCTGTTTTGTGGTCATATCCTTTCCACCAGCACTTACTGCATGCTTTCATAGCCTATATTTAACTCTACCCTACATCTTCACCTCTCTCCACCTGTCTCTCTACTTATCTCTCTCCCACCCACTATTTCCTAACCTAATCCCCTCTTCATTCCCCCTCCCCCCCTTAAGGCATTATCTAACTACAGATTCGCACTTTACTCTCCCAAATGCATTTTATAAGTTCCCTTCATTGTATTTTGTTATCTTGTAGTTAGTCACAATACATTGTTGTTGTATACTGCATGTTATTGCAATTTAATACATATCCCAATGTACTGTACCTTACTGATATATTTTACTGTCTACTATGTTCCTGTGTTATCTCGTGATGTACTATTCACATATTTTATCATACTGCTTTCTTTGTACTGACTGTACCTGTTTTGTACTCTCCTGGGTCATGCCTGATAATAAGCATTTATTATGTTTAGTGCACCTACCCAGTTATCAAAAACAAATAAATAAATATATAATCATGTATGTAGTGTAGCCACTTTTTAATGTTTGAGGAATGAGTTTATCCGGGTGTTCACAACATATAATATTTCCCACCAACCTAAAAATAGGTTGGCATAACTTGGTGCCATACTTGGGCCAATAGCTGTACCACAGACCTGAAGATAATGCTGTTTGTCAAATTCAAAAACATAGTAAGTCAAAATAAAGTTTAGTTGCTCAATTAGAAAATCAATAGTCATATTATTACTCTCATTGTTCTCTAGGAAAAATCTGCTAGCTTGCACTCACAGTTCATGTTTAATAGAAGTATACAGTGAATCAATATCAATTCCTGACCAGAAAAAGTCATTATTCCACATGAATGAATCAAATTTACATACAGTATCTGTGGTATCTTTTAGGTATGAAGGCAGATTCACTACATATTGCTGTAGAACAAAAACTGCAAACTGTCCTAGATATTCATCCTCAGTAATGTCACCTCATGAGACAGCATCAGTGAGAATCCTAAATAATTCTTTTTTATAAACATGTAAATGGTTTCCTGGTAATTTTTTGTACTTGCTTTCATTTAGTAAAAGTGAATTCACAACGTCTATATACTGTTCTCTGTTCATAATCACTATGTTGCCACACCTGTCGGCCACTTATATTACCAAGTCAGTGTTTTCAGAGAGCTCCTTTAATGCTGTCCATTCTTGCTTTGATAAATTCAAATATTTTGGAAGGGCTACATTTTCAAGAAGTTCTTTAACTTGACTGGTTACTGTTTTTTTCAAGGGTAAGAATGGAAGAATTATTTGTCACAGGGTAGAAAGTGGATTTCCCTTTCAACAATGCCTTATGCCGTTTTTTGATATTAGTTCTGCCATCAATGTTTTGTGAAGCATCTCTAGTTGTTGCATTATTCTCTAATAAATCTCTTAAATCATCATCTCCAAATGCATCTAAGTCAAGAATTAAATTTGAGTTAACACCTTCAGCTGGGCCTTCTATGACATCAATAAGGAAGTCTAGGTCCTCAGCTGGTGACACCTCCACCTCTAAAATGTACCATATTTCTCTGTTGTTTTCAGTATTTTATTTCTTATTTTCAAAGAACCATTTCAACTGAACCTTCCTAAAAAGTTTCTTAATGTTCACAAAGACTTGAAAGTGAATAATTTTAGGTGTAGTGAGAAACAAAAGGCCATTACCTAGAATGGCAGTTTGAGTGTCAATTAGTGGCAGTCCTGAGATATTAACTATTTGTAGCCTGTCTTCTTTCCTGCTAATAGTTGCCATTCTGTATTATTTTACCCCTTCTCTCTTTCCACATCTGGATTTTCTTTTCTTTTTTGGAACTTAGCACACTTGTCTAAAAAAAACTTGCTCTGTATTTTTGCTTGTGCTTATCCCAGGTTGCTTGAGCATGTCCCATCAGTTGTGATCTGGCATCATTGGGGAAATGTAATCTTTTGGAGTTGATCTGATCATCCTTTGGGTTTTCTATCTTACAGATGTTTTCATGTGATCCACCCTTCTCTTCCTTATTTCCAGTGATAAATGGCCATCATTGATTGTTCCAGTGTTGCCAGATCGCAACTGCCTCTGTTCACTAATCTGTCTATAAAACATGCAGAAGCTCCATTTATAGTTCTTAGTATTATAACTTTTAGAAATACATAAAATGTCTTGCATATAATTATAAAATCAGGTAACATTTGAATTATTTGGAGCTATAAGCATTTCATTTTTTTATTTCTTTATAATGTTAGTTACATTTTTTTTAATTCTATATAAATGTTTAATGAAGCAATGCTATTGGTGGACCCAATCACATGTAAGGGATGATGTCAGTATATAAGGACAGCAAATCTCCTTCTGTACCTAACCACACCCCCTGACAAAGGGTTTATACCCAAAGCACCAGGACAAATAACTGCCAGAAGGAACATGCCCCAGGAGCTTGGCTTTTACTGTAATAAAGCATTGAATCTACTTTAAGTTTCTGGCATCAGTTTGTCATTTTAAATGTGGCATTTCTGGATCCTGTTAGGTAATAAGATGGTTATGTTGAAAATCTGGGGGGTCAAAATATTTAAAATTTCTGAAGTAAAGGTGGGCATTGTGAAACTGCAACTAATGGTCATAACATTGGCATTTTTGTCATATTCTGACCCCAAATTTTAAATGTCATCTTTTTATAACCCTACCTCATAAACCCCGTAGGTGAAAATTATAATATTTGTGCAAAAACGCCATTCCATGTCACATGTGCAAAAAAAATTTAGAGCAGGATGTGAAAAATGACAGCTGTACTGTTCATGATGAGGTTTGAAGAAATGGATATGTTAAAAATATGGACTCAAAATATTTAAACTTACCAAAGATATGCACATGCATTGAAAAAATTCAATGAATGCTCAGAACTCTGCAATGTTAAGGAAATTATTCACCAGATTTTCAATATGGCCTTTTTGGGACCCCACCTCATGAACATTGGTGGTGAAATTTCATTAGCCAGTCCAGAAAGGTGATTCTGAGCAGTACACAGTTGCCAGCCAATGTATAAGGAAAAGGGGAATGATACAGATACCTAGCTTCCACCGTTTCCACTTGGGAACTTCCCATGTGGTAATTATAAGTTCTGTCCACACACACTTAAGGACCAACATTCACTTCATGCAATAACACTAAAATGTTTGATGTTAAAGATTTTTTCAACTGCACTACTGAGAATGCAGTTTACATGGCAACTTGTGAAGGTGGGTCTTTTTATGTGGGCAAGACATCTAGGCCCCTGAAAGTATGCATTGGCGAACACCTGAGTTCTATTGCTGGGGGGGGGGGGCACTACGAGTACACTATCATGTCATTTAAGGTCCAATTCATGGAATGAGAATAGACAGTTTCAAATTGTGTTCCATTGAGAAGTTTAGGTTGGGCCCCTTGGGGGAGACCTAAATAGCAAATTGCTCCTAAGGTAGTCATTCTGGATGTTCACACTAGGGGCCATGCATACTCCAGGTCTGAATGATTGAATATAGTTGCTCCCCTGTATTAAGACAGATAAAGATAACAATATTGCCCTAAAATGTGTATCATTAGATACTCTTTTGAGGTCTTAATAGGTATCTCTATTTTTAAGTACTGTTGATAAACTATGTTGTTTTTCCTCTTGGGGTGCAGAGGATTAAAGACACAAGTGTACCTCAGGCACTGGATAAAGGAGAGACACTTTTTATGCTCATGACACATGTTGGTTCTGTTATACATATTATGAACTTTAAATCTGGTAACAGTACTTTTAAACATATAGTATTCTGGTTCTTCTAGGCTTGGGGTTTTATTGGGTTGATACTAATGCATGTTTGGTTATTAATATGTGTTATTAGCACTTTTGCAGTCAGCATTTATGTGTATGTAGCACTATTGTAGCACTGTCACTTTAGGAACGTTTGTATATTTAATACCGTCTCTTTGATTGGCTCAGCCTTCTGATGATGCACATTTGTGTGAAACCAGTAGAGGTTGTTAGTTGACCTGATGCTTTACTTGGTGGTATATTACTTTAATGAGGCAAAGGCTTGCTGTCCTGAAAATTTCAAACCACAACCTAAAAGAGTTTCTGAGATACTGGTGGACAAAGAAACAGCATCAAAATAAAAATTAAAAAAACACATGAATTTAGGGATTTTTGACAATCTGTTTCTCAGAAACCACAAAACAGATTCACCTAAAGTTGTCCACATCAAGAGAACTGAGTATAGAGATTATGCTTGCAAAATTGTGTGCATATCTGTTAAACAGTTGCAAAGTTATTAAGGTTCGAACAATTGGTTTTAACATTGAAGTGTGCATTCAACCCTAACTTTACTGGTGCTACCCCACCTGTATAATAAATTAATATTTATATTTTACAGAAGCTGCAGTCAGAAATTTTTTTCTACTACCTGACCAGATTACAAAATCAGTACCTTGGTACAGATGAAATATTAATACTCTTATTTTCAACAGAGCATACAAGTTAAGTGGTTAAAGAAAGCATTTCACTATGAACTAGTTAACTTGACTGTTCAAAAGAATAACCTCTTGTTTAAAAGAATAGTGTGTCCTGCATTTTTATTTGGAACCAGGGTATGGCTTTTTTTCCACTTATTTAGCAATAAGAGTTTATGTTGCCAAGTTATTATTTTCCATCCTGTCTCTTTTATCTCTACTGTTGTATTCCTACCATTTATACTTCAGATTCTCTGAATCCTCTCAATTTACCTGTGTTTTTGTTTCCTGATGTCAAGGGTTATTTATATATTGCAAAAAAGAATCCCACATTTGCTGAAATTCTATCATCTTATCTGCTGTTATAATATGTCCTTTCCAGATTTGCATTATCAGTCATTAAGTTCATCCTTTTTCTTATTTTTTGGGGACTTTTCTTCTTCCAGGTCTCCAGTATCAATTTTTTCACATTAACCAGTACAAGAACAGGGCAGAATGAACAACTGTGCTCAGTGCAGGAAAGCGACAGCAAAGACCAGTAGAATGCTGGAGTGTATAGTGAGGGGAATTTCCTCCTGGAGTAGGAAGGTGATCCTTCCCCTATGCAGGTCCCTGATCAGGCCTCACCTGGAGCACTGTGTGCAGTACTGGTGCCCATTCCTGAAGAAGCAAATAAGACTGTTGGAGAGGGCACAATGTAGGGTGACAAGCATAATCCAGGCAATGAAGGGAAAAACCTATGAGGATAGATTGGTTGAGCTGAACATGTACTCCCTGGAGAAGAGGAGGGCTGGGGAGATATGATTGAAACCTTCAACTACCTGAAGGGGATAAATAAGGTGAATGCAGAAGGGATCCTCCAGCTTAGGAGAGGGAAGGATATGAGAAGTCATCAGCTGAGGTTGGATGGGGGAAGATTCGGGAAGGAAATCAGGAGACATTTATTCTCAGAAAGGGTGGTGGCAGGTGAAATACTCTACCTGAGCAGGTGATTTCATGTAGAATAGTGGGTAGCTTTAAGAGGGCTTGGGATGGGATAAGGGGTATTGTTAAGATGAACGGGGGGGAGGAGGGGGGCAGCTACAAGTTAAGGGGCTAGCTGCACATTCAAGCAGACTCAATAGACCATTTAGGCATGCTTCTGCTGGCATTTTTAAATCGTCATATGTAAGATTAGTTAAAGTTTTCCCCCTGCTGTCATTGCTGTGTTTTCCATAAATTAAGTTCCAAAAAATAGTGTTCCTGTATCAAAAGGAATGTTCAAACCAATCACTACTCCCACAATTGTCCTTATGTTTTTCCAATACTTTTTTAAGTTCTGGACATGTAATGAGCATATGTTTATTGGTTCCTACTAAGTTTTCACACCTCAGACAGTCCATGGACATTTCTTTCTGAAATTTATGTAATTTGGCTGGTGTGTAATATGTTCTGTGCAGAACGTTATGCTGAATTTGATTTAATTTCTTGTTCTTAGATACTGATCCTACTGTGTTAATAATTTCTGCCCAGCATTGCTCTGTTAATTCAGTCCCAATATATTTTTGCCAGGCTTCTTTCAATTTGTCTAGAGGAATATAGGTGGTTAATTTAATACCTTATATATTTTACTTATGTATTTACCTATATTTCTTCCTAATAATGTATCCTCTATTGGAGATCTTCCCGGGGTGCTTAAATTTCATAATTTACTTTTTGGGTAGTGTCTCACCTGTAGGTATAAAAGAAAGTGACCCACTTGTAGATTATATTGTTGTTTCAGATCTGTAAATTCTTTCAGTGTCTTATAATAATATAAATGTTTCAGTTGTGTTACACCCTTTTTTCCCTAAATGTTAATAAATTGATTGTTTCTAGTATTTTTTATCCCCTTTAATGATGTTATATATGCATCTAAGAAAGTATGGTATGTTCCATTTTATTATTTTGTGCACTTCTTGCCACATCTTGATTGAGATTAATGTGGTTGATAATGCTGTTTTGACTTTCTTATACTTACCTATGTTTATCCATAGGAAGCCTGTTAAGTCTTGTATGCCTAGTTTTTATCTTTCTATTGTAATCCATGATACCTCTCTATTTGGCTGTAACCATCTGAGAATTTGTTATGTTTGTGCTGTTATATAATATAATTTCATATTTCGTAATCCTAGCCCTGCATGTTCTGAAGGTAAGTATAATTTTTGGTGGTGCGATCCAGGGTTTTCTATTTGCCATTGGTTAGACTTAGAAAACAAAAGAAAGCTAAAATGGACATTACTGATTCATAAAACAACAAAATCTGGGAAGACAGATTATTTTGTTGAAAAACTAAATAAAAGAGAAATTAAATATAATCTTAGAAATAATAAAGACCATGGGTGAGATATTCAAAGGGGTTGCATCTGGTAAAACTGAGTTGTGCCAGCGCAACCCCAGTAATGTACCCCAGTGCAATATTGAAAGGGGGACTAGCACAGCACAAGTCCTGATATGCCAAGGTGCAAAGAAAATGTATGCGGCGCAAATGCAGGGGGCATGCCCATGCATATGTGGCACATCCCGATATTCAGCAGGGATCTGCAGCACATATGCTGGCACAACCCCAGATTGTGCCACACATGGGTGCTAAAAGTTGAGCCAGACAAAAAAGACTCAATGCCAGGCTACCCACAGGCAGGCTGCTGTATTGCAATGCACAACACAGTTCCCACCAGTCTGGGTGGCCACCTGCCCAGCAGGGACACTGTCCACAAGCACCCCCTTCCCCCATGGCCAGGTGCTCCCCCATGCCCAATTGTGGGCTGTGGGATACACATACCCCACCTGGTAGTCTAGTGGACCCCCTCCGGTTTGCCCACTCGCAGGCTGTCAAATAGTAACACCCTACCCAGTGGTCTAGCAGACCCACATCTTCCCCACTGTACGCATGATCATGGGCATTCATAGTGAAAGACCTCCCTGCTAGACTGGTGGACCCCCACCCCTCCTGCATGGCTGATCATGGGCTGTCACACCATTATACCATATCCTGGTGGTCTAGTGGTTCCCCCCTCACCTCTGGTATGCCTGATCACAAGCATCCATGTCAAATGATCCCTCCCTGGCAGTCTAGTGGTCTGCCTTCCCCTCCCATCCACAGAGGACCCCTGGCCACCCAGCTCCCCCATCATTGGTGAAAGGCTGCACCCTGCCCACTGAATGACAGCTTTCAGTGTGTTCTGTAAGCCTAGTGGTGCACAGTGTGTACCAATGGGCATGCAGACCATACTGTACTACACTGGCACAAATATGTGACTGAACGCATTCATTCGCATATTTGTGCTGCATATCATAATTTGGTCTGCAAGCCCGTAATCACACTATGTAATAAACGTTACAGAACATGCAGTAAGTTGTCATTCAGCAGGCAGCCGGTGTGTATGCAGGTGAGGAGCAGCCTCCCACTGATGACGGGGAGCTGGGTGGCCAGGGTCCTCTGTGGGTGGGAGGGAGGGGAACACTAGACTACAGGAAGGATCATTTAATACTTATGCTCATGATCGTGCATACTGAGAGGAAGAGGGACCACTAGACCACCAGGATATGATATATTGGTGCAACAGCCCATGATCGGCCATGCAGGAGGGGTGGAGGGACCGCCAGTCTACCAAGGGGTGTTTCACTATGGTTGCCAATGATTGGGCTTATGGTGGGGAGGGTGGGGGACCAAAAGACCACTGGGTAGGGTGTTACTGTTTGACTGCCCGTGATCGGTCATACCTGCGGGGGGGGGACAACACTAGGCCACCTGGTTGGATGGTACTATTCAAGTGCCCATGATCGGGCATATGGATGGGGGGAGGGGGTACCACTATCCCATCGGGTAACTCATCTATGTTTGTACTGCCCATGATGGGGCTACTGAGGTGGGCCACAGGACTACCAGGGATGCACTATACTATGGCTGCAGTGATGCTAGGTGCCAGGCATATTGCACCAGGTGGCCCTGTGCACCACATGCAAATAGGACCATAATGACATGCAAATGGCCCCGTTTGCACCATGCATACATTATGGCCTCATTTGAATGCACACTTCTGAATATCACAGGTGACACGTCCAGCGCAACGGCATTTGTGGTGGAGCAGTCCTGGACCTCCCTGTCTGGAGGATGCGCCAGCACATTCTACTTGTGCATGGCACGTTCCATGCCATATTCAATGGTGATGCGCCTTGGTACCTCAGCTTTGAATATCACCCTCTCCTGGCCCTGGCGCATCTCAGTTGCGCTGCACCCACTCTTACGCCACTGTCTGGCGCAGTCTGAATATCTTGCCCCATATATTTTCAACTCAAAAGGTAAATAATAAGTATGAAAATATGTATCTTTCATTTAAAGTAAATAAATACTGTCATATTACCAAAAACCAAGAAGAAGAATTAAGGACGCATCCTAAATTATTCCATGCTCACTTTAAAAAGGATTTGATTATAGCATGTAGGTGATACTAAACAGAAATCATAGGAAATGATTAAGAGTAACATCAGATATTATTAAATACAATCCCTTCTCTCTCTCTTTTTTTTTTTACTTAAGGGTCATAAAATAAAAACCTGTTAAGCATATACAAATAAACAAAGATATGTGGAACAACCAGTTGAGGTTAATGCAGCAAATAATAATCTCTGTTTAGGAATATGGAAATGTTGTGCATGGAAATGTGTTTTATCAAACTGTATATCTGTTAAGTTGATTTGGTGCAACAGTATATTTGTTTAGATGATTGTGTTTAAATGTGGTATATGACCAAGTTGTAATACAAATTATGTAAACAGGACAACCTTGAAAATAGGACTTCAGCCCTAATGGTTGCATTTCCATCTCCCTGTATAAAAATAAAGATAAAAAAAATAGCAAATTCCTTAATTTGTGTTCCCAGTCTTGGAATATTTTTTTGGGTAACCACTTTGGTAATTCCTGAAATAGAAAGAGCAATCTGGGAAGGATGTTCATCTTTATAATATTTAAGCAGCCTATTAGTGTTAACGGGAGATGTACCCATTTAACTAAGTCTTTGCATATTTTTGTAAATAATTGTTCATAATTAGGTTGGAATAATTTTATTTTGTTGTTGCATATGTTTACTCACAGATATTTTATACTTTATTTGATTGGACTTCTATAGCATCCAATAATTTGCATTGGTTATGTATTGGTAAGATTTCTATTTTGCCTCAATTTATTTTGTAATTTGAGTATGAGCAGAATGGTCCTATTATTTTGAGTAGTGGTGGCAGAGATATTTTGATGTCTTCTAAATATATTAGAACATTGTCAGCATATAATAAGATGATGTGTTGCTGGTTTTGTATTTCTATTCGTTTTAATTGTTTACTTTTTCTGATATTTTTGGCTAGTGGTTCCATAAAAATGGTAAATAGGAGTGGAGAAAGCAAGCAGCCTTGTTTTGTGCCTCTTTGCAATTTAAATGGTGGTGATAACTGATTATTAGTTGGGTTATTGTATATTAATTTAATAATATTGCAAACTTTATATCCAAAGTTCATTTTCTCCAGAGTTGTTGTTAGAAACTTCCAGCTCACCCTTTCAAATGCCTTTTCAGTATCCAATGCTATCAGGGCTGAGCTTTTATCTGTGCCTATTTTCATTAAATCTAGAGTGCAATTAATATTATCTGCTAGCCTTCTTCCTCCTATAAACCTGTTTGGTCCAGGTGTATGATTTTTGACATTGTATTATTCAACCTTTTTGCTAATATTTTTGTGAGTATTTCATAGTCCGTGTTTATTTATGATATCTATCTGTATGATGTGCATTTTTCTGGATCCTTATCTGATTTCAACAGTAGAATTATTGTGGCATCAGAAAAGGCAGTGCATCTTTGTTTTGTATATTGTTAAAGAGTTGAAGCAGAATTGGTATTAAATCATTCTTAAATGCTTTATAAAATTGTGTGCTAATGCCATTTGGTCCAGGAGATTTATTATTTGGCATTTCTGTTATTGTTTCTATAATTTCTTTTACTTTTGGCTTCGACCTTTGTTAACTTATTTTCCAATTGGTTAATAGTTATTGTATCTGTTTTATTCTTGTATACTGCATATGAAATATAAGTTCCTCTTAGGAATGCTTTGAGGGCATTCCATTTTATTTGAATTGAAGTAGATATTTAATTGTTATTGAGTATAAAGTGTACAATTTCTTTTTTGATTAGATTAATACATATTTTGTCCTGTAAAAGGACATTTTTTAATTTGCATAATTTCTCTTTTGGACCACAATCCTTGATAATGGTTGTTATTGTTACTGGGGCATGATCTGAGATCCCTATATTTCCATATATAATATATTTTACATTCCCTAGTATGCTTTTTGATAATAAATAGAAATCTAATCTGGAATGTGATTTGTTTGGAGTTGAGTAAAAAGAGTATGTTTCCTTTATGGGGTAAAATTTTCTAAATAAGTCTGCCATAGTAGGTTAAAATCAACCAGCATGTTTGTTATTACCACTACTGATTTATTTTTCTTTTCATTAGAACCTTATGATCTGTATGTTTTTAAGTGATGTTGAAGTCTTCAGTTATTATCTAAGGTTTGGTAAATTGTGTCAATTCTAAAAAAAAATGTAAAGAATTGTGGAGCATCCTCATCAGGTGTATAAATAGATGCCAAAGTCATACTTTCTTTGCCCATTTTTATAGTACCTATTGGAAATCTTCCATTCCCATCATCTGTTTGTTTGATTATAGTATAACCTGTATTTTCTTTGATAAAGATTGCTTTTCATCTTACATTTGTTTATTGTTCTACATATGTTCCCTTTGATTGAAATATATTTTTGCAGTATCTGAAGTCCTTTTCTGAGAAATGTGTTTCCTGCAGCATTAAAATCTTGATGGCCTTTCTTTTACATACTGAGATAACTTTTCTAATTCTTCCTCTTTTCCTTAGTTCATTGACATTCCAAGTCATAATCTTTAATCCTGTCATAATTTCCATTTTTTCTCTATTTCCTGGAATGTGGCATTCTTGCCAACACACTTAATGCCTTTTCACTTTTATAGTTATCGTTCTTTGTTTGGGTGGAGTCATTTTTTGAGATTTTGTTTTTTCTTCCCTTACTATATATCCTCCTCCACATCCCTCTGTTATTCAACTCCCATGCTGCATTGAGGTATTCAGGTGGATGCCTAACTGACTAACAAAATATTAACTGTTCTACACTGTTCCCCCCCACACTTTTCTGCCTCTCACCCCTTTAACTGAACAACATTGCTGATTAGGCTTGACAGCTTGGACAACATTGCTCAGCCAAACCGTTACCTTCACCAGTCAACTTCATAGACCTTGACACCCCTATTCCAGGGACACATATTTTATTCATATTAACTCCCTTTTTATTTATGCCTTTGTTGTTTTTACCCTTCACCATTTGCAATGCTTTATTCCATTTGTGAGTATATATACTTATATGTGTAGAAGAGGAACTTTTTTTTCCATTTTTATTTCATTTCTGGAGTGACGTAATTAGCTATGTTTTCCCTCATTGTTAACTTCCTCATTCTGTGTACTTTGTTGTATGTGTGGAGTTTCTTTTGTTGATGTTTTTCATCTAGGGTCATCTGTCAGAATGCTTTTTATTACTCTCTCTGCTTCCCTTGTGGAGGTAAAATCCTAGTTCTTCCCTGTAGAGTAACTTTTAGCTTTGCTGGAGGTAGTATCAAGAATCTGATGCCATATTGCACTAAAACGGCTTTTGCAGTGGCAAATGCTTTTCCTTTTTTCCAGCACCTCAGGAGGGAAGTCCAGATAAACTTGGATTTTAACATTGCCGATTTTTAATCCTCTTTCTATCCTTGCCTTCTTAAGGATTTCTTCTTTGCCGTGGAAGTGGCATGATTTAATAAAGACAAACCTTGGTTGGCTGCCTTTGTAGTTTGAATTGTTAGCTCCCCTGTGGTCCCTGTCCAAATTCCCCTTTTGATCCAGGTATGTATGACCTAGAGCTTCTGTTGTTATTTTTTCAAATAACTCCAGAGGTTTGGGCCCTTCCATAGCTTCTGGGATACTCCCTAGCTTCAAATTGTCCCTTCTTGCTCTTGTTCCCAATTCTTCTATTTTGATTTTGAACAATTCCAGCTCTTTTGTATGTGCTTCCATTGTTGCTTCAATAGGCTTTATTTTTTCCTTCTGTTAAGTTTTGTCTTGACTCTGGTTTTTCACTTCTTTTTGCTAATTTCTTCATTTTTTTGATAGCACCAAGATGGGTTCATTCAGTCCAGTAATTGACAGCATTATATTGGCACAGCCCTGTCTTACTTCATTTATGAGGGCTTCCTGTACTGATGTGTCTTTTTGCTTTTGTGGTCCCTGGCAAAAACTGCTGAGTTAGATTCCTCTGCATTCTTCTTTTTTACCTATATCTGTCCTTATTGTTGTTTTTTTTATTTATCTCTGTTAGTTTCAGTATTCTGCACTTCGCTTTCTGCTGCTTTACTCCTACTGAACATATCCCATTGTTGTTCATGGGTTGCAGTATCTCTCACTCTGAGATTGCTTACTTCTGCTGTAGCAGCTGTTCTGGCATCCATAGATCTTCCTGGCCATATGCCTTCATTGTCCATTTTGTTTGTATTTGTTGTTTTCCTGATTTTACTATTCGTGTTTATGTATCCTGTGGTTTGTTTTTGTTCCTGTTGGTCTTGTATTCAGTCCTAGATGCTTTTTATTTTGATTGAGTATTATCCATGTGTTCATGTTTGTTGCCCTCTGTTACCATGGATACCTGTGTGATTCTCTTCTGAGATTTCTCCTACACTACCCAGCTCAATTTTTTTTTAAATACACCCAGTGGTGTTTTTTCCAGTGCAAAATGGATCCCTGTATTTGAATAGCCTTTTGATTCTGTTTTATGTGCTTTCTGTGGATTGGAACATGTGTATTTTTTCTGATGTGCATTTGCTGCACCAGTACTATTAGACTCTTTTTCACGTTCTGTTGCTTGGCTAGCCCATGCTTCCAAAAGATTATCTTGAGGTGAGTTTTCTTTTGTTTTTAAGTCAATGGGTTTGAAACAAAAAGTATTCTGCTTTTGTGCTTCAGAATTTGAGGGACCCAGTAATTCTATTTTCTCTATGCTGCTAGGTGTATTAACCATTTGATTAGCAGGGATCGCTGTTGTACTTCTGGTCACCCTCACATTCTTTCTTTTTTTTTTTCTAGAGGAGCTTTCTGCAGTTTGTTTTTACTGATTTGTATCACTTCTTTTACTTCTTTGACCTGAATGTTTTAGACATACCATGATATAGCTGTTAAATGCAACACTTTTTGTTATAATCAGGTTTCTTACCTGACATTTGTTTTTTTTCTGCTTTTAAGCCATAGTGTTAGAGCTGTGCAGAATTGTCAAATTCTGGTGGAATGAAATTTGGCAGAATTTTCAAAATTCTAATGAAATCTGGCTGCATTTCACCAGAAACAGAATGGTGGAATTCCTCAGAAGAAAATAGTTGTGGAATGATTTTCCATGGGAAAAATTCTGTTCTGCAGAATATTATTCAGTGGATCTCAATATTTTCCACATAAATTGTTGTGGAATAATTTTCCATGGAAGAAATGCTGTTCCATGGAATATTATTCCATGAATCACAGTAGGCATAATTATGCAGAAGAACCAGCAAAATTCCAGCAGAAATTCTGCCAGCTGAATCATCATTCCACATTAAATTTGCCTATGGAATTATGCATTCCTCACAGCGCTACATAGTGTTATACTCACATAAGATCTTCATTATACAACTTTGACTTTTGTTGTGCTTCTGTTTATTTTTATGGTTGTTGAATCCTTTTGTTACTTATTTAGGGGTTGTTTTTCATCATTAGTAGTTGCTTTTTGTGTTCCTGGATAGAGTACTGCCTCTCAGCTGACTAGAATGTTGGCCTTCTTGGATCTATACCACATTTCTTCATTACACAGAACACTATCAAATGGATGACCTATACATTTTTAATACAAACTTTCCATTTGACGTTTATTTTTATATTTCACCACACCTTGTATCAAGACAAGTCATGGTAATAACTCCAGACAATTTAGAAAAAAGATAATGGAGGAAATACCATAGTGACTGTACAGAACCAAACTTGTTGGGAAATCTAGGGTAGTGCCCAAATAATTCTAGGTGCTCAAACTTTACTCTCAGTGAATCCATTTAGATTTAGTCATTCTGCTTTTGGTACTAAAAACAATTCACACAGGTGTTCTACACTGAGATAATGATATTGTACAATGAAAATATGGAAACAGTAGAAACACAGACACATAGAAACATAGGTGGCAGCAGATAAGGTCCTCAAGACCCACCTAGTCTCCCTATATTCTCGTTTATCCTAATGTGGCACTGTAGACCCTACTCTGCCTCCAGTACTTCTCCCCTCTACCTTTTACTTTGAAGATCCCTCTGTGCCTATCCCTGAACTTTCTTGAATCATGTAACTGTTTACAGCCCCACCACCTCTGCAGGTAGGATGGTCCCCTCATCTACAACTCTTTCAGTGAAGAAGTGCTTTCTCACACTTTCTCTGAACCCCCCCTCTAATTTCATAGTATGACTCCTCATCCTTGGGCATCATTTCCTTTGAAAAATGTTTCCCTCCTGTACTGTGCATTGTTTTTTCCTGTGAGGTATTTGTATGTTTCTATCATATACCCCTCCTCCTCCTATCCTCCAAGGTGTATATGTTCAGTTCCCTAAGCCTTTCCTGGTAGGTCTTCAACTGCATTTCCTGCACTGTTTTGGCTGCCCTCCTCTGAACTGCCTCCACTTTAGCTATGTCCTTTTGAAAATAGGGCCTCCAGAACTGGACACAGTATTCAAGGTGTGGTGTCACTAATGATCTGTACAGGGGCACTATTACCTCCCTCCCTCCTTCTGCTGGTGATGCCCCTGCCTGTGAATCCCAATATCCAGCTAGCCATCCCCAGTGCCTTATCACATGGTTTTGCAACATTTAGGTCACCTGTAATTATCACCTCAGGTCCTTTTCCGATCTGTGACTGTCAGTCCTCCCCTCCAGTTTGTAAGTTGCTCTTGGACTTCTGTGCCTCATATACAGTACTTTGCACTGTTTTGTGTTGAAACCCAGTTGCCAATTGTTTGACCATTGTTCCAGCTTTTTTAGATCCCCCCTCATTCTATCTGCCCCTGCTGGTCTGTCCACTCTGTTACAGAGTTTTGTGTCATCTGTGAAGAGACAAACCTTTCCCTCTAATCCTTCAGTAATGTCACAAGTAAAGACATTGAAGAGAATCAGGCCCCATTACTGATCCTTGTGACTCCCCACTGGTCACTTTGCCTTCTCCAGAGTAGGTTCCATTTACCACCACCCTCAGAGTCTGAATTATCAGCCGACTCTCCACCCATTTAACAACCATAGTACCCAATCCTAGCCTCCCCAGCTTGCTTATCAACCTTCTACGTTGGATGATGTCAAAAGTCTTGCTGAAATCTAGTTATGCCACATCCAGTGCCCCTCCCTGATCTACTTCCTTAGTTACCCAGTCAATAAACTCAATCAGATTAGTCTTCTCAATGCCCTCCTTTATTTTTTCCCACTGCTCCTCTACCTCCTGCATTTTGCCTAACCCTGCCAGATTGTTTCTCAGGCATGTACCCATTTTCTTGAAGTCAGCCCTTCTGAAGTCCAGGACCCTTGTCCTTGTGTAATTTTATTCTGATCCAGTTTTTATCCAAATCCACACTGAACAGTGATCACTATTCCCCGGGTGGTCCCCCTGATGTGACTTTTGTGACACTATCCCCATTTGACAGCATCAGGCTGAGTAACACCTCCTTCTGAGTGGGTTCCCTATTGAGCTGCCTGAGGACTTCCCCCTGCAAGGAGTCCAGTATGTTTCTTCTCCTGCAGCAGGAAGACTCCAATCCTTGTCCGGTACATAGAGTACACAATGGGGGGGTACTAACAACAACAAAAATGGAAAGGGACCTGGGGTAGTCATATCAGACTACCTTAAGGTAGGCATGCAATGTGAGAAGGCCGTAGGGAGGGCTGGGAGGATACTGGGATGCAAAGGAAGAGGCATCATCAGTAGAAAATAAGAAGTTGTTGTCCTTCTGTACAGACAGTTGGTGAGACCCCATCTGGAGTACTACATGCAGTTCTGAAAATCCCATCTCCACAAGGACATAGACAGGATGGAGGCAGTCCAGAGAAGGGCAACTAAAATGGTGCTGGGTCTACACCAGAAGACATAAGAAGTGAGACTAAAGTAGCTTAATATGTATACCCTAGAGGGAAAGAGGAGCATGATAGAATATTTCAAGTACCTCAAGGGAATCATCAAGGTCCAAGAGGGTAGCATCTTTCAAAATAAGAGATGTGCAAGAACAAGGAGGCACAATTTGAAGATAGAGTGGGGATGGCTGAGGGACAACATGAGAAAGTATTTTTTTTTACAGAGAGGGTGGTGGACACAAGGAACAGCCTTCATGAGGAGGTAGTGGGGTCAAAAACAGTGGAAGAATTCAAGAATGCATGAGACAGACATAAGGTAATTCTAGTGAGGGGTAGGAGGAAGTCGGCTGTTGGTCAGCTAGGAACTGCAGCTTATCCAATAGGTAGGGAAATGGGCAGATTGGGTGGGCCAAGCAGTCCTTATCTGCTGTCAAAGTCTATGTTTCTATGAAGTCCCCTACTAGCAATATTTCTCCCCTGTGAGCCATTTTTTTCAATTGAAAGCAACATATCTTTATTTACCTCATCCCCTTGAGCTGGAGGTCTGTATATGGGGATAGGTGCCCTATTTCTTCTCTCCAGTGTAACCCACAGTTCCTCTTTCCCACTGGTCCCCCTGAATTACTGTGGCTTTTATGTTGTCCCTTACATAAAGAGTTACTCCTCCACCCTTTCTACCTACCCTGTCCCTCCTAAATAGGGTGTACCATGGAATGGTCACTTCCCAGTCCTGATTCTCTTTGCACCAGGTCTCCATTATGGTAACAGTGTCTAGGTCTGCCTCCACCATGGTAGCCTGTAGGTCAGCAAACTTGCTGATTAGACTTCAAGCATTTGTACACATGGCTCTCCAGGTTGTGTTATCACATCCCCTCTCCTTTTGTCCACCCTAGGATGCCCATTATTCTTTTTAGTTACGATCATTTCCACTACCCACTGTCTTCCTGTTGTATTTGCTTTCATTATTGGCTTCATTTCCTCATCACTCATGCTATTTGCTTTGTGAACTAGTGGGGGGCAGTTTATGTCTCCCTTCCTCCTACCACTTCCCCCCTCTTGGCTAGTTTAAATGCCTGTCAATTTAGCATTTAAACTGTTCACTAAGAACTTTGGTCCCCTCACTGGATGGATATAGACTGTCACATCTGTATACACCCTCGTTCCAGCCCTCAACCCTAGAGATTTGTCCCCAGTCCCCAACTAAGCCAAAACCCTCCTCTCTGCACCAGTTCCTCAGCCATGTTGAATTGTCTGGTATGGAGGTCTCTAGCCTCTCCTTTGCCATGGACAGGAAGCACCTCTGAGAAGGTCATGGAACTTGTTGTCTGCCCAAGGCCCCTCCCCAACTCCCTGAACTCCTCCTGCACATTTCCTATCCCTGCCTCATCCCTAGCCATGTCATTTGGTATCAAATGGACAATGACATCCAGCTGCCCCTCCCAGTTACCACTCTAGCTATCCTTTTGATCTTCTCTCCATCCCAGTGAGCTGTGCCTCCTGGAAGGCACTTAACCTCCCTTTCCCCATCCCCAAATCCATTTCCCTGACTATAGCATCACCCACCAGGAGTTGCTTCCTGCTCCTCTGGGGTTTCCTGCCAACCTCCCGTGGGGCTATACCATGGAGGGCCCACTCACCTCCTATGGTCACAACTGCAGGTACCACTGGGGAACACTCACGATCTTCCAAGACAGTGTAGGAATTTGTTACTTGCACCAGATGAGGGATGTGCCTCTGTTTCACTGCCCTCACCCTCCCTAAGTCTAATGTAGTCCAACCATCCCTCCTGCTATGCAACCTTGGAGGTAGCAGAGGTGGATGTGGTGGTCCCTGAGTAGGGGAGGAGATTCCCTGACTCTTGACCAGCTCAGCCCAGAGACTAGCAACCTCTGCTCTCAGCCTAGAGAGGTGCCTGCAGATGGGCAACACCACTGTATCAAGAATGTCCTCCTGAAGAACACAGCCCCACATCCACTGAATTGCACTACTCCCAACATTTTCCCCTTCTACTCTGACTATTTCTGCTCTGTTCTGATCTAAGGACACCTCTGTTCTTTCCCCTCTTCTCATTTCAGGGTAGTAAGTGAGGTAAACACCAAGACAGAGATGTTGATAGGGAGAAGAGCAGGGGTAAATGGAGAAAAAGACAAAGGCAATAAGGACAGGGATGGGGCCAAAAGGGGTAAGGCCATCAAGAAATGGAGGGTAATGAGTACCAATGCCCATAGTCTGGGCAACAAGCTCCCTGAACTTGTGGCCTTGAAGGAAGAGGGATGCCTGGATATTGTAGCAGTCAGAGAAACATGATACACAGACATACCAGGGTACACAACCTACAGGAGAGACAGGGAGGGTAGAAGAGGGGGATGAGTAGCTCTTTATGTAAAGGAAGGGATAAATGCAACAGAACAAAAGAGTAAACAGGGATATGAGGAGGCACTGTGGGTCACCTTAGAGACTGGAAATGGCACCACAATCCACACAGGGGTTGTATACAGACCCCCATGTCAGGGAGAGGAAATTGACAAGGATATGATAGAAGGCATCCTTAGGATAGAAGAGAAAGGGGAGATACTGTTGATGGGGGACCTGAATATGCCAGATATTAACTGTAGCACCTTTGCTGCAGCCACATCCAAAAGCAGGGCCATTCTCAATGCCCTACAGGTGACATGCCTCAGACAGCTAGTTTTGGAACACACTCATGAAGGAGCAATCTTAGACCTTGTAGTCTCAAATTGGGACAGTGAGGGGATCTCAGATCTAGAAGTGGGTAGCCATCTGGGAACAAGTGACCACCAAACAGTGTGCTTCATGATAAACTCAGCTACATAATCAAGCCATACAAAAGAAAGGGTACTGGACTTCAGGAGGGCTGACTTCGGCAAGATGGGAGAGTGCCTTAGAAAAGCACTAGCAAGCAGGCTAGAAGGAGGGGTGGAGCAACAATGAAGAAACATCAAAACTGCCATCACAGAGGCAACAAGCCTTTGTGTGATGCAAATAAACAAATCAAAATTAAAGAAAAAGCCACTATGGTTCTCAAAGGAGGTGGCGGGGAAGGTTAGTGAGAAAAAGATAGCATTTAGGAGGTACAATATAAGGAAACACAGAAGGAGCAGGGCAGAGAACAGTACCAGTTAAGGCAGAAGGAAGCAGGGAGGAAAGTCAGAATAGCAAAGGCCCAAACTGAGGAAAAGATAGCCAACTCAGTTAAGAATGGGTTAAAACCTTTTATAGGTACATCAGGGAGCATAAAAAGACAAAGGGAGGGATAGTGAGGCTGAATAGAAAGGAGGGTGGGTGGGCAGAGAGGGACAGTGAAAAAGCAGGGATATTGAATGAATACTTCTGCTCAGTATTCACAAAACAGGAGGAGGGGGAGGTGCCAAATCCAATTAACAGAAGCAATCTGGATAGGGAGGCCAATCCCAGTCCTTTCACAGAAGAAAGGGTTCTGAAAGAACTCCTAAAACTGAAGGTGGACAATGCAATGGGACCTGATGGAATTCACCCCAGAATTCTAAAAGAAATAAGGGGAGAACTAGTGACGCCACTGACTACCCTTTTAAACAAATCATGGGAGGATGGTGTGGTACCTGAGGACTGGAGGAAGGTGGATGTGATTCCCCTTCACAAAAGTGGGAGCAAGACAGAAGCAGGAAATTACAGACCTGTCAGTTTGACCTCTGTGGTAAGGAAAGTGATGGAATCACTTCTGAAGGAAAGAACTGTTGAGTACCTAGAGACCAGTGGGGCTCAGGATCCAAGGCAACATGGGTTCACAGCAGGAAGGTCATGTCAGACAAATCTAATTAATTTCTTTGACTGGGTGACTGAAGTAGTAGATCAGGGAGGGGTTGTGGACATGGCCTAACTAGACATTAGCAAGGCATTTGACACAGTCCCACACAAAAGATTAATAATCAAATTAACCAGCATGGGAGTGCATCCCAGGGTGGTAGCCTGGGTAAAACATCAGCTGGACAACAGGACACAGAAGGTAATTGTAAATGGAGTCCACTCTGAAGAAAGAGGGGTTACTAGTGGGGTACCACAGGGTTCAGTATTGGGTCCAGTCCTTTTTAATGTCTTTATAAGTGACATTGCAGAGGGACTTAAAGGAAAAGTATGTCTCTTTGCAGATGACACAAAGATCTGCAACAGGGTTGATACACAAGGATGCATGGAAAGGATGAGAAGGGACTTGGCAAGGTTGGAAAAATGGTCTGAAATATGGCAGTGTTACACGAGGTCCCTGCACCCTAATTGATACCCTCAGGGGTACACAGTAGACAGCTGATGGTTAGGTATAGGCTATACTAATATTTAGGGCTAAGGGCATCTACTGTATAAGAGTAGATGTCAGGATATGAATGCATATTGTTGTAATCCACTTTGCTTGCTAATGCACACACATTATACCATGTATTTTCTGTCTATTTCTTACTTGTCAGATGCCAAGACACCTGTCCCTGAAGTAATTGTAATATGTAAGGCAACACTGCCATCCTTTGGTGATGTGCACCACTTCACCTTGTAATATAAGACTCTGTATAAGAACGTCTTTGTTCTAAAACTGATGACTTTATAGAATTATATAATGTTATCTTGGACCGTGGAGCCACCTTTAATTTAGCCAATAGGGCTCATCTCTGTAACTAGAAATGTTTCTATCTTTCAGTAACCATAGTAATTATCATAGGTATATAATGTTATGCACAGGCTTTACACCTCGGAGACCCGAGAGATCCCAAGAGACTACAGAGAAACCTCGAGGTGTAGGGAATGCTTAGCACTGGCTCCCGGTTCATATTGGTAAGAACTGCTTAGGGCAACTGTGATTTATCCCTTTTGTAGTAATAAACTTGTTTATTACTCGAATGTGACCTGTTTGTGATTATTTGCATTCCCAATATTGCCAAGAACCTGAAAGTGAGGTTTAGACCTCTTACAAATTGGTGACCATGTTAGGCGATATTTGGTGTTGCAAGTTTTCACTGGTTGCTGTGAATTTTCCCTTTCCCCACGGGGACTGTAGGTGTACACTCCCGTAACACCTCTCCCATCTTTTCTACCAGTTTGTAGATACTTGAAAAGTCTGGCTGACTTTTTGGGTGTGGTAGATGCCATCTCGACCCACTCCATAGCAGCTTTGAATTGCAAGCCTACAATTTATACAGTAGCCCGGCTGTGTTTAAAGTACTCATGTTGTGGATCGATATGCAACACGTCTTTTTCACAGTTTGAATTTTCGTTCCCTCCTACACAATGGCCATAGTATCAGATATTTGCGCAGAACTGAGACTCGATGTCTATAACTTCCTTACCTCCCATGCAGGATGGGCTGACTTCGCGGGGGACGCAAGTCAATCCGAAAACCCTGTACTGGGGATTTCAACCCAGTATGCAGAGACGCGACAATCAACCAATTAGCATTGCGCTAAAGGGTTGATGGTCGCTGCTTTCTACACTGCTTTAGAAGCCTCCGAAGCGAGGTTTCGCACCCTTGATCTGCAGATCACATCTCTTAAGTGAGAGATGGGTTTACAGGAAACTGAATGTATTCGAATACAGCAGAACTTGGAGTCAGAACTCCAATCTCAGCGTAATGAAAAGGATTCACTATTGCATCATTCAGCACAGGCTGGTGAACAAGAACTGTGTACTCTGAAACAGGAGTGTGAAAGTTCGAGACAGGTTAAAAGTCAGGTTGTGCAAATGAATGATTTGTTGAGTGCTGCGAATGCACAATTGAGTGATGAAATGGGTGAGCTTCAGGACGATATCAACCAGGTACGTAACGATTTAGAAATAGCCTATAGGGACAATCGCGAATTGAGCGCCACTTACCTTGTTTTGCAGAAGCAGAAACAGGATCAGGTTGATATGGATGTTGCAAGTGTGAATCATGATGAATGTAAAGCTAAGATGGATAAACTGCGCCACCAGTGAGAGGTTTTGGCTGGCCACGTTAAGGCAATGGGAGCTGTAGCCCCTGCCTTTCACTCGTCATCAGAAGGGGAGCTATCTGATGATGACGTCTCACAGTACAACGCCCAGTCACGCCCCTACTATAGCCCAGATTCCCCACCCAGCCATCCACAGTATGGCGGGTCCCTGCCCACTACTCCCCAGGTCACACGTCGATGACATCGTGACGCTCATCATGGGAAACGCCATCATGGCGGCACCCATGATGGGGAGGAGCAGGCCCAAGCCTGGTCCCAACGGCGCCTCTGGTAGCCGTTATTAGTGTGGAAGACAGGCAAGAGATTGAAACCATGATTGATAGAGCATTAGGTAATATTCCCCTTCCTGAAAGAAGTATGAAAGCCATTAAAAGTCAAATTCAACAAATTTTCCAAGAAGCTGGCACTCAGGAAGGTGTTGTTCGTACTGCGGCTGAAGCTGCAGCTCGCGCGGCATTGGACGATGCTTACAGCGAAGACGTACTTCTGCCTGATCGACCACCAACTAATCCCCTACAAATGGCCTACTCTGTTCAGCAAATTGCTGACAGCATTGGTCGAATGAGCCCATCCGACAATCTCAGTTGCCATTTGGAAAAGGTGCGTTCCAAATGCGAGATGCTTAGCCTCGCCGCAGAATACCAGGTCCAGATACTACGCCAGACCATCGATCCTGGTTTATGGGCCAAACTCCCCAAAGCAGTTTGCCAGGATGGGAACGTCACCTTTGACGAAGTTGCAGCTGACCTCATCTCCGCTCACAGCCCAGGTGTGGTAGGAGTAATGCAGACATACCCCGTGAAGCAAAATGCGAAAGAAAGTCCAGCGACCTACCATCAGAGACTCTGGATGGCCTACCGAGCAGGGAAGCATCTGGCACAAGAAGCTGCGGGTGTAGATCTTATTGAATATAAGACCTTGTTCCTTAGGAACATGATCCCAGCTGTTAGAGAAAAGGTAGAGCCAACCACATACCCAAATACGGATAGGTTTTCCGATATTCTTAGGAAAACCGAGAGGATTATCAACTGTACATCCGTGATTTGAGTTCGGTTCCAAGAAGGTTGCCGCCGTGGAACCCGCTTCCGGGACACGACACATTACATCGTGGAAGGGCAGGCCCAGCAACAGCAACCTAAACATCCATTGGCCCCTCCAGCTAGCACCCAGCAAAATCCCCAACAGGGCCAACAACAACAACAGTGGGGTGGGAACTGGAATTGGCCTAAAAACAGAAGGCACAAGGGCAGAGGGAAACCATTACAAAGATCGGGTCCCTCATACAAGGAGTTAGCTGAAGAAAATCAAAAATTTCGAGAGCTCCTGGGGCAAGTGCATTCCGCAGCGGACGCTGTTCCCGCACAGAACATTGCAGCAGTACAAACAGTGACCCATGCCACCACTGGTCATGGAGACAGAGGAAGTACGAGCTCTCAGGCCCACACAAGCCTGAACCTGGAAGCTTCTCCCTACATTGCATCAGTGCAACACTGTGAAGTCATCCATGCAAGTCAAGCCCAACCTCTGCATGCCTCCAGCAATACAGATTGACAATTACAGGCCCCAGTCCGCATTGTAAACAAGCTGGTCTTGGATACAAACAGAAGGCCCTGCACTGAGGCCGAGGTCGGGGGCCGCCAACTAGTTGTCTTATTAGATACAGGTGCAGCTATATCTGTGTTACACGATGAACACCCGGACATGTCCCCTTGGTCTACCGGATGGAAGACCAATATGTCAGGAGTTGATGGTACTAGGCTACCTGCATACCTTTCCCTACCCTTACCGGTAGAGCTAGGCCATTTGAAGGCCTCACATGCTTTCCAACTAATGGTACTGCATGATCATCCTAGTATCATCGGGATTGACTTCCTTGCACCGCACGGCTGTGTGGTGGATCTAGCTAATATGCTGCTGATACAGATCCAGGGTCAATACCATACTGTCTTAATTCCTGACTCACATGCTGTGGCGACAATATCTATTAACATTAAGGAGTATGACATCATAGATTTGTTCAAGAACCATGAACTTTTCCCAAAACTTCTACCTATTCTGCAATGACATTTGGAAGCGTTTGCAGTTAACAAGCATGATTGTGGCAGAATGCATACTGTTATCGAGGTGCCAGGCCTGGCACATGAGAGACAAAGGCAATACCCATTTCCTACTGAAGCCTTACCCTCTCTACGAGAAATGATCAAGTCACTCCTCAAACAAGGAGTAATCAGAACTTGTGTTTCCACTGCCAACTCTCCTGTTTGGCCCATGAAAAAACCCACAGGTGCCTGGAGACTTACTATTGATTACAGGAAACTGAATCAGGTCACTCCCAGTTGCTCCCCAACTGTGGCTTCGGCACCAGATGTGCTTCGACTTTTAACACCAGATCAGAAATGGTTCAGTGCCCTGGACATCTCCAATGGTTTTTGGTCATTACCATTGGCCCTTAAGAGTCAATATAAGTTTGCCTTCACCTTTGAAGTACGACAGTACACATGGACTTGCTTGCCACAGGGATTTCATAACAGTCCATCCCTCTTCCATCTACACATGATGGATGCCCTACAGAGTTTCTCGGCCCCCCAATGTTTCTTACAGTACGTAGATGACCTGTTGTTGGCCACTGCCACACAGGAACAACATCTGGATCTCTTGGACGAACTACTGACTCTCATTCAGATAGCAGGTTTGAAGTGCAACCCAGCAAAAGCACAATTATGTCAGAAAGAAGTACTCTTTCTAGGTTTGAAAATAACTGACCAAGGCCGGAGTCCTACTTGGAAAAAGATTCAGGGATTACAAGACTTGCCATTGCCCACCAGTGTGGCGACTCTTAGAAGGTTTCTAGGTATGGTAAACTACTAGAGAGATTTTATTTGTGATTTTGCTCAGAAAGCTGCTCCTCTGTATGACCTACTCAAAAAGGATGTTCCATGGAATTGGGGCCCTGTTCATACCCAGGCTGTGATGTCACTGAAGCAGGCTTTGGCCTCCGCCCCAGCACTGGGAAACCCTAATCCAGCACTACCATTCCATCTAGAGTGTGCCACCTCTGACATCGCTATGTCAGCAGTACTGGCCAAGAAGGTGCATAGCACTTTGAGACCTATTGTATATGCATCGCAGCTCTTGACCCCAGTGGAACAGAAGTACGGTCTTTGTGAAAGAAACCTTCTAGCTACCTACTGGGCTGTCAAGCACTTCCTGTATATCATTGGGTACTCACCACTGATTCTCAATACTAATCACATGCAACTACCTTTCTGCTCTCAGATAGAATGAAGGATGGGTCAGTCTCTAACACCAGGCTGACACATTGGTCACTTCTCCTCCAGGATTGAGATAGCCAGGTCCACCAGACCAAAGTTCCGTCTCTGCTAGCTCATGGTCTCCTTTTCAAGGGGGAACCCCATGACTGTACACTGCAGTCACCTGACCTCCCAGATCCAGGTCCATTCCTCCCTGCCACACCAGAGATACTGGAAAGTGCCTCTTTGTGCCGTGTTTTCACTGATGGTTCAGCATCGTACTATCAGGGAGAACAGATTGCAGGGATGGGTATTTTGGTGGTGTATCCCTATGGGAACACTGTCAGGATATCTAAACGCTGTAGTGTAGCTTCCTCGCAGTATGCAGAGATGGCAGCTGTGGCCTGCGCACTTGAGTTTATCCAACATGGAACTCAGGATACCATCATTTTTACAGACTCTAATTGGGTTTGTTGTTCTCTCACAGAATTTCTCTCTTTCTGGCAGAAGAACTCCTTCCTCTCCTCTGATGGCAGTCCAGTGAAATACAAAGAATTGATAATCTACATACACGCATTGGCACAGAAACACCCACACAAACTTTATGTGCACAAGGTCAAAGCTCACTCCCTACATGATCCCTATCATGCATTCAATGACATAGCAGATACCCTTGCTAAGGAAGGGGCCCGACAGGGGGACATCTGGATGATGGATCATCCAGAGGCCAATGCAGCTGTACATGTTGCAGCTCTCAAAAAGAAATCTGAATCTTTCTCTCCCCTGGACCTCTCAGCAGCTCAGCATTTGAACACTTAACTCAAAGAAGTGTTCAGATTCTTTGACAAAGGTACTGAAGAAAGACTCCCTACACATAACCCATATCGCAGGCATGAAGGTAAGTTACACTTATCCCCTGACGATAAACTCATTTGGTTCCAACCAGAGGATACTTCCACTAAATTATGGGTAGCCCCAGACATTTGAGATCTGAATTTTTGCACCAAGTACATGATACTCCTACTGGCGGACACCAGGGAGCAGAAAATACCCTCCAACGTCTCAAGACCACCGCCTGGTGGCCAGGTATTACCAAAGATGTTAAACAATACATTGACAATTGCCTTGTTTGTGCACAAAACAATCCCATACCTACAAAATGAAATGCCAAACTTTTACCACAAAGACACACTGGCCCTTGGCATGCCATCCAAATTGATTTCATTGGCCCTTTAACTAATACCAGCAGAAACAACAAGTATGCACTTGTGGTAACCGACTTATTCTCTAAGTGGGTTGAGGCTTTCCCCACTAAGACATGCACCGTGAAGACAACTGCCAAAATCCTGGTAGAACAGATTTTCTCCAGGTGGGGCCTGCCTCTCAAGGTAGACTCTGACAACGGAACCAGTTTTACAGGTGAGTTGATGAAAGAGTCCCTTGAACTCCTTGGGGTTCAGCAAAAGTTCCACATACCCTATCACCCTCAATCCTTAGGTCAAGTAGAAAGAGCCAACAGACGGATTAAGCAAATGCTTTCCAAATTCATTGAGGACAATCCCAAGACCTGGGATTCCCTATTGCCTTTACTCCTTATGGCAATTAGGGGTACACCCTCAGCCACCACCCAGCTCACACCCTTTGAGGTGATGACTGGAAGACAGATGAGATTGCCTGAACACTTGTTGTTTGACCTACACACCCCCACGGCAGATCCTGTGTCCGTGGATCAGTATGTGGAAAAACTCAGAAAAGACCTCATGCACACACTTGTATGCTGCAAACTGCATGGGCAAATCCCAGCAACAGTCCAAAATGCAATTTGACAAACACACACAAGAAGTGGATTGGCAGGTTGGAGATCAGGTAATGGTACTTCAATTTGCTCATCCCACCCACTCCTTCTTCAATAAGTGGGAAGGACCTTACCCTATTGTCAACAAGCTCAGTCCGGCAGTCTATCAAGTTAGACTCCTCCACAACAATAAACTGACTGACAAATGGTTACATGCAAACCAGTTGAAATTGTACAAAGGAACTTAAACTTACTTTTCCTAACCCCACTGGGTGGAATTGTACTAATGTACTAATCTTTGATCTTCCTTTTCAGATACACTGACAAGATGGCTATCTTGGTCCTATCTCTCCTCCTTGCAGGAGTGATCCCTTTCACCCAAGGCATGGTACCGGACCTCCTTTGACACCTGGATCCTCCAGCACCTCCAACAGAGGGAGTTTCCATTAAAATACTAGATACTATGATTACTGTCCAGGAAGGTTCCGATGCATACCTCACTGCCTCGGTCGTTGCTCCTGACAAAACTACCCTTCAAATTGAATGGCAAACCACATCACAAGGATAAATTCTCCCTGTGGCCAAACTCTCCAAGGGAACTTTTCAGGGTTGGCCCAACGCTAAATTATCCCCAAATGGTTCACTGTCCTTGTTACAAACTGCATTAAGACACTCTGGTTTGTACAACATTACTGCTCTGATTGATCCTTCCTATTGTAACTCTCTCTCCCAAGATTCTTCCCGCAGATTCTGTGCTGTACACCACATGGCCTCTGCAGCCATGTATCTCTCTGTTTTGCCTCCCACAGAAAAACAGCTTTTGGAATGTCCAAAATATAACCCAGGTCCCCGTAGTGGTCTCACAGCCACTGCCCTCCCAGGTTCTTTGATTAATAATTTACAGTTCATGCATATACCTGTTTTGTTTAACCTTACTTACTGGAATATGAAAGAATTTGGTATGTGTCACAATACCAATACATTTGCATTTTATAGCACATTATTGCTTGATAGTTTGGCTGCATTTCAGATTCATACTAAGGACCCTTTCACTGGGGTTTATTCTACTGAACATAGAGGTAATTTTAGTAGGAAAACTACTCCTGATACTCTTAATCATAAACGTACTAAACGTGAAGTAGACAGTTCTGATGTTACAGGTGCTACTGGCACTGTCACAGGTCTTTTTGGTACTGCTATGTCCATTTGGAACAAAGCAGACATTGCTGCTATCAAGAGTCGTTCTGCCAAGTTCTCCACTGGTTTGGTTAATAATGTTTTACCTCCATTATTGCATGGTGTGGACGGCCTTAGTCAGGAAGAAAGATACACTGTATATAACATGCACGACATTGCAAAAGCCTTCACTGATTCGAAAGATAAGATTAATGCACTCATACAACAGAACAATAGAGAAGCTGAAAAACAATACATTGGTAGGGAAATACTTTGTTCTGCATATGGTTCATACATCCTCACTACCATCAACAACCTTTTTCGTGATTTAGAAACTGGAAGAATCCCTGACATAATACATGACAGATGCATCTCTAAATGGTATTGTCCTAAATGTAAACTTTCAACTTGTGTTTCCTTATGTATGCAACAGACTTTATCTATTCCACTCTCCACAGTGAGAAATTTGGGGTTTGTGACCAGACACCCAAACACTGGTCCTTGTTTTTCTACTAAGAAATGTTCCATAACAGATACCATGTTTGTCTCTTTTACTGTCTCCTTACCATGTTTTGATCCCACCACAGCCTTGTTCGACAAGCTGGCACTGGCACATTCGATTGGGCATTTGGATGACGACATCTACAGAGAATGCCTGGATCTCCCACCTCTACTGGTCTACCACTCCTTCCTGGATGCCTGGGTGGCGCCGCACACGGACTGCTATGTGAAAAAGCAATATATCTACTTGTGCTGATGTGATGTGTTTGATGTTATACGCCCTGTTTGTGGCTACTCTCCAGACAGCATTGATTGGACTTTCACTATGGATGATGACATCACTGAGAATGGCACCAACTCTTTTGAATCAACGCCGTTACCTGATCAAGTCGTATCGTGAGGAAGCTCATCGCCTGTCAACACGGATCTCGAAGACGACCCACACATGCCCTGTCCAGCTGCAAAAATGGAGACTACCTACTGTACGTTCACAGTATAACTGTGACAGAGAGTATTGTATAGTAACAAATGTTAAGTCTTATACATATGGTTCTGTTACTTGTTCAATTGATTACCCCAACTTTTGTTTTGTTCCCCATCAGAAAACTGTTATGGGACATACTGTAATAACCCCCGTTCCCCTTATGGATGCAGACATTATTGATGGTAACCCAGATTATTTACTCACACTCTCAGAATACCTACCATACTTTAATGTACACATAGATCCACTTACACTTACATTAAAATCTCTTTTAGATAAAAAGGACACACACCTCATCCACATCAGCAATAATATAACCAAAGCCAATGAAGCTGTTCTTGACCTGATCAACGATGGAGATATGAATAACGCATTGACTAACACCTGGTTAGAAATCACTTTTAAAGGTTTTGCTATAATACAAGCATTTTTAATATTCACTTTGATTATTATGCTTTGCTGCCTACGACGTACACTGCGCCAACATCGTGAGCAGCTTGAGTTCCTTTACAAGGCTCACGCGTCAGGCTTGTAAATGTCCACTGCTCCTGTCCACACCTTAGATTTGCCTGTGTTGCCCTTAGAGGCAACAAGGGAGGGAATTGTTACACGAGGTCCCTGCACCCTAATTGATACCCTCAGGGGTACACCGTAGACAGCTGATGGTTAGGTATAGGCTATACTAATATTTAGGGCTAAGGGCATCTACCGTATAAGAGCAGATGTCAGGATATGAATGCATATTGTTGTAATCCACTTTGCTTGCTAATGCACACACATTATACCATGTATTTTCTGTCTATTTCTTACTTGTCAGATGCCAAGACACCTGTCCTTGAAGTAATTGTAATATGTAAGGCAACATTGCCATCCTTTGGTGATGTGCACCACTTCACCTTGTTATGTGAGACTCTGTATAAGAATGTCTTTGTTCTAAAACTGATGACTTTACAGAATTATATAATGTTATCTTGGACTGTGGAGCCACCTCTAATTTAGCCAATAGGGCTCATCTCTGTAACTAGAAATGTTTCTATCTTTCAGTAACCATAGTAATTATCATAGGTATATAATGTCATGCACAGGCTTTACAACTCGGAGACCCGAGAGATCCCAAGAGACTACAGAGAAACCTCGAGGTGTAGGGAATGCTTAGCACTGGCTCCTGGTTTGTATTGGTAAGAACTGCTTAGGGCAACTGTGAGTTATCCCTTTTGTAGTAATAAACTTGTTTATTACTCAAATGCGACCTGAATTGTGATTATTTGCATTCCTAATATTGCCAAGAACCTGAAAGTGAGGTTTAGACCTCTTACAGCAGCTAGGATTCAATGCAAAGAAGTGCAAAATAATGCACCTGGGAAACCAAAACCCAGGGGAAGATTACACAATGGGGGGAGGTAGTAAAAACAACAAAATAGAAAGGAACCTGGAGGTAATCATATCAGATGATCTTAAGGTTAGCAAGCAATGTGAGAAGGCAGTGGGAGGGCTGGAGGGATACTGGGATGTATAGGGAGAACCATCACCAGCCGAAAACAGGAAGTTGTTATCCCTCTGTACAGGCAGTTGGTGAGACCCCATCAGGAGTACTGTGTCCAGTTCTGGAAACCCCATCTCTGCAAGGACATAGACAAGATGGAGGCTGTCCAGAGGAGGGAAAATAAAATGGAACAGGGTCTGCAAGAGAAGCCATACGAGGAGAGACTAAAGCAGCTTAATATGTGTACCCTTAAGGAAAGGAGGGGAAGGGAGGACATGATAGAAACTTTTAAGTACCTCAGTGGAATCAACAAAGTCCAAGATGGCAGCATCTTTCAGGAAAAGAGATGTGCAAGAACAAGGGGAAACAATTTTAAGACAGAGGGGGCATGGCTCAGGGGCAAAGTGAGGAAGTATTTTTTCACAGAGAGGTTGGTGGATGCATGGAACAGTCTTCCTGAGGAGGTTGTGGGGTCTAAAACTGTGGGAGAATTCAAGAATGCAAGAGACTGACATAAGGCAATTCTTGTGGAGGGGTAGGAAGAAATAGACTGTTGGTTAACTAGGATCTGCAGCTTAACCTGTAGGTAGGGAAATGGGCAGACTAGGTGGGCCAAGCGGTCATCAAAATCTATGTTTCAATGTTTCTATGTTTCTTCTTCTTCTTGAAGATGCTAAGCATAGAATAAACTCCAATTTTCACAAATATTTTTATGATAGCAGTAATGGATATGACTATGTTTGAACTCAATAGATTTTGAAGAAAAACCTTTAACAATCCAGTATCTGTTAAGTTTTATACTGTACCACTGGTTGTTCATTGCTTTTCTCACCCTGCATTATTTGGGGCTGCTTTGATCAGTCTTCTAGAGCATAAAGGTTAAAGAACTGGTCTTGGGGAAAAAGTTGAGAGTTCAATAAAACAAAAGTTGAGAATTCAGTTCCCACAATTGGTAGAACTTTAATTAACACATCTTTCAAAATATATTTTTCTTACTGTGAAATACACAAACTCCTTCTTCTGTGTTTGGAGTTATGGAGTGATCCAGAGATTCCATGTCAAAAAGACACAATGTTGTTTTTTTCCTGACATGGGCATGACAAGGAGCCTCTATCATTTCCTATCAGTTCATAGGGAAGGAGCTTTCTTCATAGGGTCAGGCTTCCAGTTAGACCACAACCAAATGACTTCCGGGTGAGGGGAACCCAAGACGCAGGTTAGCCACTGGCCCAGGGCATGGTCTAAACTCCAGATCTCAGTGTTGGGCACAAGGAAAGATACCATAATGTACCATGAGGATCACAAGGTAGCAGTCATACAACAGATCAATGGCTGTGATACAAACCTGCTCTCTCCATCCAGGAAGGTCACTAGGGCTTTAATCAGGGGCTCAGAGAGAAGTGGAGGAGAATGAGATGTTGTTATGCTGATGAAGCCATTTTAGGCTGCTGTGCTAAGCAAGAACTGTGGTGCAGAGGGAATATGGATTACTTCAGGTCAACTAACTTTGTGGGGTCTTCATGTGGGTGAAGAGATGCTAAAGGTAAATGGTAGCCCTAAAATATGCAGTTTTTACTAAACCAAATTTCCTTAGAGCCTGTAACATCAGTTTTCCACTAAAACGTGATCACTCTGAATGTTAGGAGGTTCAAGACATGATATAATCAATTGGAACCATGTGCTTGTATCTCACAGGGTCATATATGATTGACTGTATCATATTTGTTTTTATGCTTATTTGTGAGCATGTACAAAGCAAACATATTGGGGATGTGAGGCAGTGTAGGAGTCATGGAGGTGTGACCTCTTTGCATCCAGTGGAGCTCAACCTATATGAGGACTGGCAATGAAAAAACAATGTTAAGAAGGCTGAAGATGATGCTGGACAGCCTGTTGATGGGCAGAAACTCACATATAATACGATGCAAATACACCTGTCATAGTGGTTATCCACCCATTAGCATGCTAACAGGACATCATAATCAGTATTTCACATGGTACCAACTGATCAGACTCCTAACAGTGATCAGAATTAAGCCCTGTACCCTTGCCCAATCATCTGAAGCCACATATATAAAGGAAGTTAGGTATAAAAGCTGCTAGGCTTCTGTTGTTGGTTTGAAACTGCGTCAGTAAAGTCTGTGTAACATACCAATGTGGCTTCAAAATGAGAACAGAAGCTCAGTAGCCAATAAGTTGTTCCATTCAAATACCAAGATATGGGTAAGAGCAGGATTACGTTCAGGCTGAGGCACTTGAAGAGGACATTATCAGCATGGCAAATACTGTAAGGAGAAGGTGCTGCTAGTTGGTGACTTCAGTCTGCCACATGTGGATTGGAGCCTTCAAGCTGCAGCTTCGGCAAGGAGCAAGGCCATCTTTGACTCCTTACAAGGAGCCTTTCTCAGGCAGAAAGTCGATGAATCCACTAGGCATGGGGCAGTGTCAGACCTGGTGCTTACAAACAGGATCAGACTTGCAGACATCATAGTGGGCAGTCCCCTAGGTACCAGTGATCACAGTACACTGTGGTTTAACAATAAGATGGGAGAAGAGGCAAACCACATAAGCACAACAGTCTTGGGCTTTGAAAGGGTGGATTTTAAGGAAATGGGAGACTGCCTGAGGAACTGCCTAGTGGAGGGAATGCCAGGGAGGGGTAGCGAAACAGTGGGGAAAAATAAGGGAGGGCAAAATGAAGGCAACCAAGTTCTGTGTAAAGGAAGTGAAAAAAAGCAAAATGAAAAAGAGACCGTTATGGTACTCTAGGGAAGTGGCCAAGGTAGTGAAGGAAAAATAAGTGGAATTCAGGAGGTATAAGAAAATGCAGAGGGAGGTGTACCAGGTAAAAGTGGAGGAAGTTGATGAAGAAGTAAAGGTGCAGACAAAGGAAAGGAAAGGAAAGGAAAGGAAAGGAAAGGAAAAGGGTAGCAAATGGGGATTAGACTTTCTTCAGGTACATACTACGGAAGCTCCAAGATATCTCATTGGTGAGAATCAGGGACACTGGTTTACCGGGATTGAGAAAGGGCATATTCCGTTTTGCACATTGTAAAAAATGGTATTGTCACCGGTGTCTGCTAAGCCAAAATCCGCTTTTACCGGTGTTTGGTTTTGTGTACTTTATTTAACAATTTTTAACTCTGCTAACATGCATTTTAGCAATTATGATTTCCACTGTTACACATCCTTCCATCCTTGTACCAATTTAAAGTTATTTTAGGTACAAGATGTGATGGTAGCAGCAACACTACAGCTCCCATCCCTAAGGTGTGATGGAAGCAGCACTACGGCCCCATCCCTCAGGTACGATGGCAGCACCAACAGCACTATGACCCCCATCCCACTGGTGTGATGGCAGCAGCAAAAGCACTACAGCCTCCCTCCCTCAGGTGTGACAGAAGTAGCAGCACTGCGGGCCCCTATCCCTTAGGTGTGATGGCAGCAGTACTACATTCACCATCCCTCAGGTGTGACAGAAGCAGCAGCACTGCGGCCCCCATCCCTTAGGTGTGACGGCAGCAGTACTACATTTCCCATCCACCAGTGGTGATGGCAGAAGCACTACAACCCCCACTCCTTCGGTGCGATGGCAGTAGCAACAATGCAGTTCACATCCCTCTCGGGTGATGTCAGTAGTGACAGCACTATGATCCCCCCTTTATTCACCACCCACACCCCACATGCACAAGTTACAAATGACTTGGTCTCTTTGCTTGTTAGAACTCAGACATGAATTAATCTGAACCATCACCGCTAAGGTGGACTACCTTTGTTTTTTCCTATCTATAATTTAACTGCCTGAATTGGATTTCTGCCTGTGACACTGCTGACCAGGGTTAGGGAACAGACTTGGGTGTTGGAGGGCCAGCTGGTGGGTGAGGGCTTGAGTGTCCAATGACCACTCAACTTCTCCTGGGAGGGAGGCTGGGTTTGTGGCTCAGCATTTGCTGGTCCCTGGTGGAGGCCAGAGGCATGACAACATGTCAGCCCTCACTGCAGGAGGGAGCATGACGGGACGTCGGCTTGTGCCTTGACATCATATGGCTTGTCATGCTCCAAAGAAAATGGGAAAACACCCACTGACCCAACTGAAGGACAGCTGTTGGTCCCTCCATAAGCCAGAATCCCCAGACATGTGTCTGTTCTGACCCTGCCATGCCCAGGATACACTGGAAACTCTTTAGGGAAATTCTCCTCCCTGGTAGCCTCCCACAGGGTAGGGACCCACTCAATGAAGGGTTACTTTGGGTTACCTGGTAGCACAGCAGTAAGGGTCAGTGGATGGTGGTCGGCACTCAAGTGATGGTAAGGGGCATTGTCAGGCCTGAAGGATGAATGGCCAGGGGTTAAAAAAACTGCTTGAATCTGCTTCTTTGAAATATAGTGTCTTCACCTAAAAAATCCACAAGTGATTAGCGAAGGATGTTCAAATGGATTTATGCATCTGCCAGACATGTGGATGCTTTTTCTCCCTAGGTGTCCATGAAAAGGGTGTCTCTCAGTTTTCATGTCTTTGTTCGGATGTGAATTGAGCACTACTCTGCCCACCAGCATCATACAGCCCCTGGGGTCTTACCTTCTGTACGTCATTGGCTGTGCTTTCAAAATCCACTGGCCAAACATAAGTACACTTAAATACTTAACATTTGCTTTTTGTTGAAGCAGTCTATCAGAAAACCTTTTGTTGTCACAGGGACTGAAACAGTAGGTGGGAAAAAAGCTGCAAATGATCCAATTAACCTAAATGAGGTGCTAACTGTGAAGTATTTTCATAAGTAGTAAGGCAGTTTCTTCTTTGTGAACATACTTTCATTTAGACTAGTTTTCATTCAAACAACTGAGAATTGTGGATGGCCCTACTGATTATAAACTTGAATAAGCTAGTTGGTAACAGTGATCCTGCATTTAGCAATCTACAACCTAGATGCTTATATGCAAAGAATACAATAAATACCTGACTAAAATCTAAAAACAAGCTATAAAACACATAAATGTATCTGAACATTTATCTTTACCTATAAAATCATTTCAGCCCAAGTAAAACTCAGGTAAATTAAATGGTACCCTGACTACTATTCTATGATGTAGTAAACATATATTGGTATTTTGTTTATATTCTTTGTAAAGCAGGTAAGGCCCACTAGGCAGGACTGTCTATTTTCAGGAGGACCTAGAAGAACTGGGGAGGTTAAATGACCTGCTTGGAGTCACACAGTATGCAAGTGGAGGTTGGGAATCAAACCCAAGTCTGCTGGATGTACCCAGTTCATTCACTGCTTGTTACTCTAACCACTAGGTATGGTCGTTAAACTGAATGGCTGATTACAACAAAGCAGTGCGGTGATTTCCTTACTGACTCTATATGCAGCAAGGCAGAAAGAATGCAAAGCACGGCAGCATTCATTTTTAAAATGCTGAAATCTGTCGGCCTGCTGGCACTCATGTAACACTATTGCTTGCAATGCCAGCGACCCAGGGTCAGAAGCGAACTTGGGTTGCTGGAGGTCTGGCCAGGGAGTAGGACTGAGCACCTGGGGACTGCTCTCCTCCTCCAGGAGGGTGGGCTGCGGGTCCTGCTGCCTTACCACCAACTGTGTGACCGTGGGTGGTGATGCAATGGTGCTGCAGAGTGATCAGGAGGAGGACCCTAGCCAGGAACTGGAGCAGTGGCATGTCTCTGTGAGACCTACCTCCTGGATCTCCTCTAGTGCCAGTACCCTCAGGGACAGAGACCAGGAACAATCACCCCACATTGGCCACTGACAGAAGGGACCCAGATGCCCCAGACTTCATAACCAGGCTCCATGAGGGACCCACTGAGCTGCCCAACACACACTAAGGGAGTGTGGATGGGTCCTGGGGTCCCCTCCCTTTCCACCTGGCAGGGGTACAATCCAGGCAGGATAGGGTCAGGACCACAGGAGCTCCTGAGCATTACCTGGGGGTCAAGCTAAGGGATACCCAACCTGAAAAGTGGAGACTGATGCTCTGAGAAGGGGACATAGAGAAAATTTTAAAAAAAAATGCTGAAATCTTAGAGATTCTGTGCAGTGACATGCAATTTCCGTGAGGCACCGCTACAAGAATTCAAAATCCGCAAACCAAGCAGGATTCCGTGATTGTTACCGGTGTTACCGGTAAAAATGGAAAACCAGGGTCCCTGGTGAGAATGCTGACCTCCCCCAAAGTGATGGCTCAATACCAATGCAGGTATTGTACCACCTCTTCCATCGCTGTTTTCCATTGGGGGGCTGTACCCCCCACTCCCCCCATGTGGGGTGCTCTGTCCCCCACACCCCCCGGACTGTTGAATTCCAACTCCAGGTCTGAATTGGTCTGGGGAGGGGGCAGAACACTGTGGGAAGGCGAAACACAGAAAAGGACGATTATTGCGAATGTCACCATAATGGTCTTTTTCTGTGTTTCGCCATCGGGGTGTCGACCACAAGGGGTGATACGACATACTGCAAGTGAGAAGAGAAAGCAAGGGGATGGATTGTGAGGATAAGCAGGATGACACAGGAAAGAAACAAGAAAAATCAGACACCCTGAAGAGTTACTTCTTCTCAGCCTTTACTGTTTGGGGGAGGGCACAGTGATCAGCAGAAACAAAGGGAGAAGGGAGGGGTTGGCCCAAGTCCATTTTCAGAGGAAACAGCCCTGAAGGAACTTGCAGCTCTAAAAGTGGACAAGGGTATGGGACTGGATGGAATACATCCAAGGATACTGAAAGAACTCAGAGAGGTGCTGGCTGCCCAGCTGATGGCCTTATTCAACAGCTCACTGGAATCAGGTGTAGTTCTGTAGGACTGTGGTCCCTCTACAAAAGAGCAGCAGCAGGGAAGAGGCTGATAGCTATAGGCCAATGAGCCTCACTTCAGTGGTGGGGAAATGAAAGAAGACACAGTTAAAGGAAAGGTTGCTAGAGTATTTTGAACCTAGTGGTAAAGGCAGCATGGATTCATGAGGGGTGGGGGAGTGGGGATGTCATGCCAGACAAATCTAATTAAGTTCTGTCACTGGGTGACCAGAGAAATAGATCAGGCAAGGGCTGTGGACATGATTTATCTGCACATTAGCAAGGCCTTCCACATTGTGCCGCACAGCAGACTGATTATGAAATTGAGCTGTCTATGGATGGGATCCAAAGTGGTGAACTGGGTTAGAAACTGGTCAACAGATAGGTGACAGCAGTGCTCCAGATAACTTTTCAGGCCAGGAAGTAAAAGCTCCTTAGTTTTACAAGCTGGTAGTATTTTGGTATGCCAGGCAGTATTTTGTGATGCGGTTACACTGTTCTGGTGAACTGAAGTGTGAATGTGCAAAGTCCGTGGAAACACCTGGTAGTGATTATACTACCCAGGACTCTACACAGGGTGAAAAAAGGGCAAAACTTGGTGTAAAATACTCCTATACACCCCTTAACTGGACCACTAGGCAACAGAGCATGGTGATTAATGGTACACACAAATGATGGGATAGTGACCAATGTGGGTCCACAGGGCTCAGTACTAGGAAGGGTCCTCTTCACTATCTTCATAAGTAACATTCCAGATGAACTGAAAGGGAAAGTATGTCTTTTGCAGATGATTACAAAATGTGTAATAGGGTGGACAATAAAGAAAGAGTGGAAATAATGCATACAGATCTTGTGAAACTCAAAGAATAGTCAAGAGCATAGCAGTTGGGGTTCAATGCCAAAATGTGCGAAATCATGCACCTAGGGCATAGTAACCCAAGAACTGAGTATAGGGTAGAGGGAGAAACTGTCAATCACTACGCAGGAAAAAGACTTTGGAGTGATCAAATCTGATGGTCTCAAAGTGGCAGGGCAGTGTGACAAAGCAGTGGGTGGGGTCAGTGGGATGCTGAGATGCACAGGAAGAAATATCTCCAGCAGGAGGAGGGAAATGATATTGCCACTATATCGCTGGCAGCTGAGACCCCTCCTGGAGAACTGTGTCCAGTTCTGGAGGCCATACCTCAAAAAGAACATAGACAGGTTGGAAGTAGTCCAGAGAAGGACAATTAAAATGGTGCAGGGGTTGTGCCAAAAGCCCAGTGAGGAGAAACTAAGGGATCCTAACATGTACAACCTGAAAGGAGAGCAAGAGGGGACATGATACTTACCAGTACCTAATAGGGGTGAACAATATGCAGGAAGGAATACTCTTTCAAATGATGAAGAGCACCAGAACCAAAGGACACGTAATGAAGATGGGTGGGGGAATTTAGGAGTGATATATAGAAACATAGAAACATAGAAGTTGATGGCAGATAAGGACTGCAAGGCCCATCCAGTCTGCCCATTTCTATTCCTACCTTATGAATGTGCCATAGGCCTTTGCTCTGTCAATGGCCTATATATTCATTCTCATCTGTATTGCTCCCTTATGCCTATCCCTTGCCTGTTTGAAGGCCTGCACTGTATTCATAGCCACCACTTCCTGAGGTAGGCTATTCCATGCATCTACCACCCTTTCTGTGAAAAAGAACTTCCTCACATTGCCCCTTAATCGTCCTCCCTCTAATCTCATGCTGTGTCCTCTTGTCCTATTTTTCTTATATTGAAACATGTTACTCTTTCACCTTGTTAATGCCCTTAAGATGTTTGAATGTTTCAATCATATCACCTTTCTCCCTCCTTTGCTGTAGGGTATACATATTGAGCTCAGTTAATCTGTCTTCGTATGTTTTCTGATACAGTTCCTGCACCATTTTGGTTGCCCTTCTCTGGACTGCCTCAATTCGGTTAATGTCCTTGTGAAGTTATGGCCTCCAGTACTGCACACAGTACTCCAAATGGGGCCTAGCCAGTGTCTTGTAAAGAGGGATTATTACCACCCTCTTCCTACTTGTGATACCCCGACTAATACACACCAACATCCCTCTAGCCTTACCTACTGGTTTAGAGGTCTGCTTGGATGATTTCAAGTCATCGGTGATGATGATGCCCAAGTCTCTTTCTTCCTTTGTGATTGCCAGCAACTCTCCTCCCAGCCTATAGGTGGCTTCAGGGTTTTTCTTTCCTATGTGCATGATCTTGCACTTCTTTGCGTTAAACCCCAGTTGCCACTCTTTCGACCATTTTGCTAGTTTATCCAGATCTCTTCTCATTCTGCCAACCCCATCTGGATCATCTACTCTGTTGCAGATTTTGGTGTCATCTGCAAACAGACAAACCTTAACCTCCAGTCCATCTGCAATGTCACTGATGAAGATATTGAAGAGAACTGGACCCAGGACTGATCCATGAGGTACCCCACTTGTGACTTTCATCTCTTCTGACTGTATACCGTTTACCACCACTCTCTGTTTTCTGCCCATCAATGAGTTTGCCATGCAGCTGACCAACTTCTGACTCCCCCCAAGCTTACCCAGCTTATTAATCAATCTTCTGTGTAGAAGAATAGCGAAAGCTTTGCTGAAGTCGAGGTAGGCAACATCAGGAGCTCCCCCTTGGTCCACCACTCTGGTTACCCAGTCAAATAACTCTATGAGATTAGTTTGACAGGACCTTCCTTTTGTAAACCCATGCTGTCTTGGATCCTGAGCTCCTATGGATTCCAGGTGTTGCACTGTCCTTTCCTTAAGGAGTGTTTCCATAATCTTGCCACTACTGAGGTAAAACTGACTGGTCTGTAGTTCCCTGCCTCCTCCCTGCTATCACTCTTGTGAAGCGGGATCACATGAGCCCTTCTCCAGTTTTTGGGGACCTCTCCTGTGCTCAGAGGCTCACTAAACAGTTGTGATAATGGCTCTGCTAGTACCACCCTTAGCTTCTTTAGTACCCTGGGATGTATGCCATCAGGTCCCTTTGCCTTGTCCACCCTGAGCTTATCGAGCTCTTGTAGGACCCTTTCTTTTGTGAAGGGACTAGTGCACACCTCCCTACCCCGTGTCCATGGTGCAGAGCTGTGGGCCCTGCCCTACCTTCTCTTCAGCAAATACTGAGCAGAAGTATCTATTTAGGATAGATGTTTTTACATGGTCTTCCTCCTCACATGCTCCCTTATCCCCTTTGATCTTGGCAGTACCCCCTCAAGACTTTCTCCTTACCCTAATGTATCTATAGAAAGTCTTGTCACCTTATTTTACTGTTTGTGCTAGTGTTTCCTCAGTTTGGGCCTTTTCCTGCCTTACTGCCTTCCCTGCTTCCCTTAGGGAAGTTTGGTATGCCTCCCTATCTTCATCCTGCTGCATTTCCTTATATTTCCTGAAGGCCAGTGTTTTGGCTCTGACCTTTTCTGCTACTGTGTTTGAGAACCAAAGTGGTTTCCTTCTTCTTTTGCACTTCCTTTTCTCACTAACACAGTGGGATATTGCTTCAAGTATTGCATCTTTATTGCTTGCCCACTTTGCCTGTACCCCCTCACCTGTATTTCTTTTTGCCAGGGCTAACTTAACTCTGTTGGCCATCTTATCAAAGTCAGCTCCTCTGAAGTCCCATATTTTTGCCTTGGAATGGGATAATTTTGTTCTAGTGGCCAAACTGAACCATACCATGTGATGGTCATTGGTACACAGATGACCTTCTACCTGTAGATCTGTGATCCTTTCCCTGTTAGTAGCAGATCTAGAATAGCCCTGTCTCTTGTGGGTTGTTGTACCAGTTGATTGAGGCCCTCCCCCTGCAGGGAATCCACCTTGTGTCTAGTTCTGGTAGATGTTCCTGCTGGTATTGACCAATCTGTATCTGGCATGTTGAAGTCTCCCATTATCAAAACCTCCCAATTAGCTGTCATGTTTTGTATGTCTTCTAACAGAAACATGTCTATGTCCTCCCCTAGTCTGGAGGCCTGTACGCAACCCCAGTTTGTATGGCTGTCCCATTTCCTGTTTCAGGGTGACCCACAGTTCTTCTGGCTCCTTATGTGTATTCTGAATTTCTGTAGCTTTGATATTTTCATTGATATAAAGGGCTACCCGACCCCCTTTTGCACCTCGGTCTCTTCTGAACAGTACATAGCTAGGTACTGAAGTCTACCAAGTGAGGTTACTGGTAAACTATGTCTCGCTATTGGCTACTATGTCAAGTTTAGCCTCTGTCATTATTGCCTGCAGGTCTGGGATCTTGTTTCCCAAACTGTGAGCATTTGTGCACATGATTTTTCATTAGTCAGATTTCGGTGTGTTAGCTGTTGGGCGAGGTCCGGAGTCTCCCCTGTGCATCATATGGGGAGCCGGACCTTTTCCTTTACCTGGTGATGCAAATGAACTACAAACATGCTGAACTCCGGTTTGACCACTAGGTGAGGGGGGAGGGGTGTACTTCCCATTTGACATATCAGTTGCTGCACCCTCTCCCCATTTGTTAGTTTAAATATTCTGCAAAGACATCAAACTTCTGAACCAATGCACTAACTCCCTCCTTAGTCAGATGCAGTCCATCAAATTTAAAGAACTTTCACTCCCAAAACTGTTGCCAGTTCCCTACAAATTTGTGTCCTTTTTCCTGGCACCAGCCCTTGAGCCACATGTTTAGCTCCCCTATCTCCCCTTCTCTGACCTTCTGTTCATCTGTCCCCCTCTCCCAGACTGGCAGGATCTCAGAGAAGGAGATGCTGGATGAAATAGATGATAGTTTGTCACCCAGTCTGGTCAGGTGTTCCTTGGTCTCCACAATTTACCAGCTGGTGAGATCACTAGTCCCTATGTGTACCAGGACATCAATGTTTTCTCCTGCTTCCTGAACAATTTTAGCAATGCGGTCAGTGTCTCTCCACGCTGATGTACCTGGGAAACATCTGACCATTACCCCTTGCAGGAGACACATATTAACTCCCTGAATCTTGGAGTCTCCTATGATCGAAGTTTTTTTGGATTTCCTTTTTGCTTTTTTTGTTTTGGTTCCTGTTTTGGATGAGTTTTGTTGTGCAATTCCTATGTTGCAGTGTCCTGCTCTGCAGTGTCTTCTGCCTCTTTGTTTGATTTCAGAGATAGAGATAGATACCAGTTTGCAGGTTTTATATGATTTGTGGAGGTGATATGTTGGAGAGCACTGAGTGATAGGTTACCCGATTTGCTCCTCATAACCACCCACCAACCTACTGGACCAGCTACCCTCTGCAGTTGTGGAGCTTCTGTTGGATGTTGGGGAAATGGAGGGCAGTTCTTATAATATAGTTCCTCTTGAATATGCAATTTGAGGTGCACAATCTCTGCCCATGCTGCCTGGAGCTGAGCTCTTATATCTCCTATGGCCCAGAATGTAGGACAGTGTCCTAAATCCTGTAAAACTGCCCTTCTGAAAAGTGTTCCACAGTACCTGCAGTTAATGATATCCGTTCCAGGTAAATTGCTAGGTTTATAACCTGGTTAGAGTAATTAGAAGTAAGAAAATGAAAGGAAAAGTTTGATTTTGTGTTGTGTTTGTTTGTTTTTGTATAACTTATAATAACAAGTTAAATTACTAGCGCCCCTGTAAATGAGGTCACCATGTGGATTCCCTTCTGATCTACCCCTTCCTGCTTTGCTACAGGAAATGTCATGACTGTGCTACCCTATAAAAGGAGTGTAGTGTGAGGTGGCAGGGGATGGGAGGGTGGCTGGTCCTTTCCCCTGCTGAAAAAGAAGAACCACGGATGAAAGAAACAAGGAGGTATGAGCAAAAATAATCAGTCAGCGACAAATGCAGTAGCCCTGAAAACTTATCCTAATGACAGATAAAACTGTGAAACCTGTAAAGCACCACCTGTCATAATTTCACAGAAGATATACCCTGTAAGAAACACTTTGCTACAGAGAAAAATAAAGCAGTAACAAAAGATATACCCTGCAAAAGACAATTTGAATCAGAAGATTACTGCAGTAATCTGTAAGTACACACCTGTAGGCACACCCTGTAACAATGCAGCAGAAGGTATACCCAGCAATAACAATTTGAATCAGAGAAAAATAAAGCAATAAAATGATAGTAACAAACAGTAACAATCCCTGTGAGTACAAAATACAAATAACAACACACAGTAAACCTGCCTAGCCAAAAGAAGCTTTAATCCTTATTGTTGCTCTGGTAAGGTTCTTCGCTTTGTTCTTTCAAGCAACCTAGAAGAAAAGAGCACAGGTGATGCTAGATGCCTTGGCCAGCAAACCTAGTATTACTTCACTGATAGAGTGGTGGATGTCTAGAATGGACTACCAGCAGACGTGATGGAGTCAAGAACAGTACAAGGCTTAAGCATGCATGAAATAGACATAGGGGAAATTAAGAAATGTGCAGGAAGGAGAATGGGTAATGAAGCCTAGTTAGGGTCTGCAGTGACAGACTAGGCTGGAACCATTTGGGCAGACAGGGTAGGCCAAGTGGTCCTTTTATGCTGACAAAGTTTGTTTCTATATTTCTGTGAGAAGCTGCACAGTGATGAGCTTTGCAGGAAGCATCAGGTTCAGTCTGGGAGTTTCTCTTCCAGTACTGGGGTATTGTAGCCAGACCAGAGTAAACTGAGGGGACAAAGAACAGTGAAGGAGCAATTTAAATAAAAGTGCAGTTAGCTCCCTTACTCTTACTGGTCCATATTTGCTAATCTCAGATGATGTCAGGACAAGCTACCACCCCCTAATGTCTGGTGGTTGAGATGCTTAACATCCACCGGAGAAGAAGTCTATGCCACCCTCTTTAATTTCCTGCAGTCGGGTGACAAACATACAGAGCAACAACACCATGCCCACCCTCAGTGCTGCCAGTCAATACATGCCCAATGGTCAAGTGGTCAACCTTTTCCCTGCCCCAAATGGTGATCAAGTGGTCAACATTTCCCCTACCCCTGAATATACACTTCCCCAATACCATTCAACACTTGGGCACCCACCACCAGTGCCACCAAAGAGCACACAAACACTTGGATGCCCAATCCCCAGTGTCAGTCCTTAAAATAACAGAAATGGTCCCTTGTAGTCTTTCTTTTTACTTTTTTAATCTGAAACAAAGAAAATGACCTAGTGAAGTCTTGTGTTCACCCCAGACCCCCCACCCGATCGCCACCTGGCACCCACCACCCACCACCATAAACCACTACCTCCGCCCTTCATTTACTGTATGTATCCTGTCAGGATCACCACTGCCTCTTGAATGTCCTGCTGCTCTAGAGCTCAATGAACTGACTGAAGACAAGGCAAGTTCAGTCAATGGCTTTTTAATGTGATTTGAAATTTTACTTACAGCTTTATCATGTTTTTAAACAGTTTTACCCAAAATTGCATCTGGGTTTATGGCTTTATAACTTGTTCAACCACTTGATTATATTTCCTAATTTCTGACACCTATTATATATTCTCTTCTGTCTGTCTGTCTCTCTCTCTCTCGCTCTCTCTTTCTCTCTCTCTCTCTCTGTATATATCTATATATATATCTATATATCTACTGTACATCTACATTCATTTCATTCATTCAGCTTTATTTTAAAGCTCCTTTTCAAGAGATCAAAGCGCTGAACATATACATAAATAAAAATACACACAATAACTAACACCAATAAGCATATTCATAAAATCAAATACATAAAATCGGATATTTAATATATAGAGAGATTTCATATACATTTATATTTACATATATGTCTACATCTACATCTATATCTTCATAAGCAAAGTCTGGGGAGGATATTGAAAGGCATATATCAGTGGCATTTTTGCTCACCCCAGACCTACAATAAGAATATCACAATTTTCTCACTCTAGATCCCCATGAGCAAAACTATTCTCAGTGTTAGCCCTGATTGGTTGGAGCTGACAGTGCAAGCAGCACACTTTTACTTTCTCTGCCCCTAGTTGACTTGTGTACCAACTTCACCGCTACACCTCTCAGTGTGAAACTGTCACTCACACTAAGAGGTTATCACCCTGCATTTTTCATCATTTCTGCCCCAAAATGTCATTACTATTTTATGTTTTCACTGTAAAAAATAGGTTTCTTTACCTTGATTAAAATCAGCATTAGGAGGCCCCTCTCCAATCCCGCTATGACCATGACCCCCAAACATCCTAACTGCCACTGGCTCTTGCTTTCTCATGCTCATGAAGAATCACTGCATTTCCAGTAAGATGGCACACAGAACCCCACACTCCTCTGAGGCTATACTTCACAGTACTTGCTCTGTAATTGTACATGATGTGGTGTCATGCTGACTCACAACGTCAGCGTCATCCATCCAAAAGTGAAAATAAACACTCACTTTCTCTGCTCCATTCAGTCATCCAAAAATACTATTCTAAAATGGCAACACTTAAAAAAAAACAAAGAAAAAAACAGCACTAAATAGAAAGTTCTTGCATAAATAAAATATACCATGGCCCCAGTGGGAATATCTATGATATGTTTTCCTTTTGCACCCTGATCTTTGACATCAATTATGGTTCTGCCACTCATGATATCCTAAGATCAAGCTGCTCTCAGGAAAAAATATCAGTTATTCCTGCTGAGGCCATGGCATATTTAATTTTTGCAAGGCCTTTCTGTTTAATGGTGTTTTATTTATTTTGCAGTGTTGTCTGTATTGCATATTTATTCTATATTGTTGCTCTTGCTTACATCTCCAGGTCCCCCTTGAAAATGGGCATCTAATGCTCTTAGGTTCTACCTAGTTAAAAAATGATAAATTATATATACATATATATATATATATATAAGATACAAAATCACACATGCCCACACAATGCAAAGCATCATGGGCAGCATATGCAAATCACCACAGAATGGAATGCTGGTTCAACTTTAAGCAGAATTGCATGGTGCCAAAAGGCCTCTCACACAGTTTGCAAAGGGTGCTAACAAATGACATAGACACGTGTTTTGCCCTACCAGGACTCATCAGTATGCCTTGTCTGTTTGACATATAGATATATATAGATATATATAGATATATATAGATATATATATATATATATATATATATATATATATATAAAATGGGTAGGAAAAAGTATCTCTGCTGGTTGATTGAAAAACATCACATGACCATGCATATATTAGAGCATGACCACACACCTGCACTTTCACCCCCATCCAAAACAATTTTGCCATTTTACAAGAAGATATTCCACTCTAGGATGTGTGGTCATGCTCTGATTCATGCACCTTGGGTGGTTGACACACTTGGTCGTAACAACACGCATATCAGAGCATGACTGCACACCTCAGAGTGGTTTATCTATTTATATATATATATATATATATATATATATATATATATATATATATATATATATATATTCATGCAATGGGTATGAGTTGTAAATCCATGACATAAAAATGTTTGTTTTAGCTACTGTGTACATACAGTCTACCCCCCCAAAGCCAGCATTACTTGGCAGTATTGGTTCCAGTATATTTTAGCCATATAACCCAGCTCACGCTCATGTTTTCATCAGCAGCCCACATGCAGCAAAGGAAACACTTTCTTTTCTCTATTGTTTTTGTTTGTTTTAAATTTAAACTACACTGTCCCCTACACATTATCTCACTCCCCCTTGCCTGCTTCCATTCTCACTTGTGTGCTTCCTCCAGTCTCTTTTTAACCTGCACTCCAAATGCTAAAACAACATATTTTTTCCAAAAAATGAACGGTTTCTCTTAAACTGTCAACAGCTCAGTCTTCTGCTTCTGGTTAACAACGGGATTTCTCACGTTCCTGAGCACCTGTCCCACTCCACTTGCTCATGGCACCCAAGCCTCCTTAACTGTGCTGTACTATTCAATCTAAGTTAGAAATCCTACCCCAAACAAGCATTTGTCAATGCCGAATGTTTGCTTGCTGGCATTGGCAGTGGTAGTGTAGAAGTTACAGAGCTGCGTAATAGGAATGGCAGTGAAGTATTGAACTGAAGCCAACCCCACAACCACCCTGCAGAGAGCAACAGGCATTGAGGTGTGCGTTTGGGTCATCAGGCATAATGGCCACGACATTTCACCACACCCCACTCTGCAGAGACTGACAAGTGTCACGTGTTCCTTGGGGTCTTTGGCCCTTATCGTACCCATTTCATTAGGAAATATGGTGAGATGGGTGCGATATAGGAGAATGGGGTGAAGTTTGAGGTCAAGAGTCCAAGGCATACCTCGATGCCTCTCAGTGACTGCAGGGTGTGGAATGGTATGAGCATCACAGGCAAGAATCCCAAGTCACACCCCTGATTCCTGTCATTCTATAGGGTTGGGCGATTTAGTTGAAAAGCCTAATACCTCAGGCATTCGTTGGTATGTTAACTCCAAATTTTCAACATGTTTGTTTTGTGACCCACCTCATGAACAGGGGAATATCAGTTTGTTAGCCAAAAGCTGCTTATGCACAGTGACTACAGCATTTAGCACCACAGGTGCAAAAATATTCCGAACAGGATGTAAAAAATGACAGCTGTACTCTTTCATGGGGAGGTGTAAAAATGGCTATGTTGCAAATGTGTAGTAAAAATATTTAAAAAATGGTGAAGTCCCGGCACATAGAAACTGTACTACTACACCGTTATATAATTAGGTTGGGATTTTTATAGCAGATTGTCAACTCAGGCATTTTGGTGCCTCCAATCATGAACAGTGTCACTGTGATTTTCTTTATTTGTGCCGAACAATGATTTCCCACAGCGACCACGCATCTCTGCACTGAAAGTGTGAAAACACACTTCGGCCATGTTGTGAAAAATGGCAGCTGTACTGTTCATAAGGAAGTGTTGAAAAATGCCACTAGTGAAAATCTGGACTGAAAATATTACAAAGTCATGAACTAACGAGGATGCGTGGAAACTGCACAATGCTCACTCATACCACAGTCATTTTATGGACTTTTGTCACCAAATTTTCAACATAGACATTTTAAGACCTCTGCTCATGAACAGCGTAACTGTGATTTTCTTAATGTGTCCCATACACTGAGTTTGCATAACGACTGGGCCATTGTGCGCTACATGGGAGGAAACACGTTTTGGGTGAGTTGTGAAAAATGACAGCTGTACTACTCATAAGAAGGTGTGGAAAAATGGCAATGTTGAAAATTTGGAGTGGAAATATTGAAAATTCGCAAACCTATGAGCGTGCGTAGGAACTGCGCAATGCACGCTCGTAAAACAATCATTTTTAGGATTTTTTCACCAAATTTTCAACATAGCCATTTCAAGACCTCTGCTCATGAACAGTGTCACTGTGATTTTCTTAATTTGTCCCGTACATTGATTTCGCACACTGACTGCGCCATTCTGCTCTACATGGGCAGAAACACATTTTGGGTGAGATGTGAAAAATGACAGCTACACTACTCATAAGAAGGTATGGTGAAATTGCAATTTTGAAAATCTGGAGTGAAAATATTGAAATTTCGCGAACTTACGAGCCTGCGTAGGAACTGCGCAATGCACGCTTGTTAAACAGTCATTTTTTGGAATTTTAGCACCAAATTGTCAACGTGGGGGTTTTGGGCCCCCTTCTCATGAATGATATCACTGTCATGGTGGTATTCAGGCCCGAAGGGTGATTTCACAGTCACTGCACAGTCACTGCTCGAAATCACCCTTCAGGCCTGAATAACGCCATGACAATGACATCATTCATGAGAAGGGTCCTAAAACCCTATGTTGAAAATTTGCAAAATTCCAAAAATAGCTGAGATATGCAATAAAGTTGAACCCCCATCTAGCCCATTATACAGCTTACCGGCATTTCCTCAGTTCACGGCCGGCTTTGAAGAGTGCAGGCGTGTTCCGGTCCACGAAGATCGTCGGCGCGAGTCAGGTAAGTATGGAGTGGGGTGTGGGGAGGCTGGAGTGTGCAGTGGGTGGGTCGCGGGTTGTGGGAGGGTCGGGAGATGCACGCTGGACCGTTTTTCTACAGGTTAAAAAAAAAGAGTCGTGGGACCGTTTGCCACGCTGGGGTGGGCTCCCAGTGTGGCACAAGGACTTTGGGGTGTTCAGCTGACGGGGATTGGGCACTCTGGCCGGCAACATGATGGATCATGCTGGGTGGGCTCGGCATGGCATCAACTATTGGGAGGGAGGGAGGGAGGAGACAGACGCAGTTCAGCTGACGGGGTTGGGCACCCGTCGGCTATACACTACATGCAGGGGTCTGCGCCTGCGGCTGGGGTGCTGTGCATGAGCAGCTTCTTATCGCTGCTCACTCAAGCATAGCTCCCCCTTTCAACTGTATGCCACTGCATTTTGGAGCGTGTCATAGACAGCTCCAAAATGCATTGCCTTACAGGGGCCGTGCCTGCAAGCACACTGCCTGAATTGGAGGAGGAGGTGACACACCTCCAAAATCTCCGATGATGGCACTATGTTTCTTGCACATGTGTGCAAGCAAACATAAAAATCAGTACCTGCATTTATGTGTTTGTGTCTGACTTCAGGTATTGACTGCAATTCATAGTAGTGCTCTTTATCTCTCACTGCTCATTATCGCTCTTCACAGAACTCCTACATTTCTGCAGAAATTTCATTTTGTTTTGACGGTAATAAAAAAAATAAAAAAAATAATTTTTTAAATTAAATGGCAGTTTCCACAACTACCACACATAGATTTTCCCTGGCACTTGTTCACTCCCTCCTGCTCGCTTAAGCCCAATGCCATATTCATTTGAAATTTTCAATAGACTGCTCCATTAGCCAATCAGCAGCAATGTAGGGAAGTCAACGACAGTGTCATGACCTGGTATCATTGACATCAGCCATGGCAACAGTGCTCCTCAGAAGTGGAGGAACATACTTTCACAAAGAAAACCAGGAGATGTTTTAAAATTTAAAAACAAGGATAAAACATAATGAAAAAAAAAACTGTCACACAAGGTCCCTACCTATTACATAAATGAAATACACAACAGGAACTTTGTGGAATACATTATTTATTTTCACTTGTGCTGTTTGCCCTTGGGCACATCACTCATGGTTTATGCCACTCATGAAGTTACCCGAGGTCAAACAGTACTAGTGAAAATCAATAATGCATTCCACAGGTCCCTGTTCTGTAATACTGTACATATATATATATATATATATATATATACACACAATTATGTTAATGCATCTATTAGTGTTAAAATGTAAAACATACAAAGTAGAAAAATGAAAAAAAAATAGTAACAAAAGTCTCTGGAAACTTGAGAAATTACTTATGCGGTGTTTCATGGGGTTTAAATGATCATGTGATGCAGGGATTGCATTATCCTAATATAGGCCCTCTCTTTGCAAACATTGCTGTGTCCATGTCGAATACTACATCTCTTATTTACCAAGGTTACAGAGATTTTGAACTCGAAGTTTACATTTCCCTACTTTGTATGCTTTGCATCTCAACCCTCACAGATGCTGTGTCAAACCTCCAACCCACAGCCCAGCCAGTGCCTTTCTCACACCTAGCTGCTGCAGACCTCCACTCTGATTCACTCTGTATAGTATCCTGTACCCACAATCAGTTCTCTGACAAGGTGGAATGTACTGAACACCTGGACCATGCAGGGCCCCTCACGTAGCAGTTACATAGTTATGTTTACTATGCAGCACTTGTAGCTTTCTTCACAAGAGGCTCTGCCTCTCATGAACAGTTGCAAAATGACGCTCAGTGTACAAGTGATGTAGCATGCTTCTCTCAGTGCCCTGTAGGCTGCATGTACAGCAGCAGTCCAACTAGGTGAGGGTCTAAGTTTGTAGTATGAACTGTAGAGAATCATGTGGGCCTTGCCCAAAGTAAAACACCAATCAAGCACAGCTCTGGACCTTAGCTTGCTTTTTAAAGGGTCCCGTGGGCCCTTCACGAAGCAGTGCACTCATCAAGCAGGCATACATCTTGTAACTGTGTGCTTATGAGAAGGCAAACTAAGTACTCTGACCCTCATGTCTGGTGCAAAATTAAAAGTGTTATAACCAAAACTCTGATAAAATCTAAGTCAGAAAAAAATGTAATCCTTTTTCATGCACAATGCATTTTATATGACTGTTTCTAACGCCTTTAACTTTTTACATTTTTTTTTACAAAAATGTTAAGGTTTATTTTATTTTCACTTTCTCTTGAACACCAGAATAGCAGTTTTCCAAACTGACTCCAAGTCTGACATCTGACACCATTTTTTCCTTTTAAAAAACTGAAGTCTCAGTTTTAAGTCTTAGGGTTTTTTCATGTTTTCATACCTGCAGATAGAGAAAACATGGAATCACACAATGGGATACTGAGACAACAAAGTACAACTTTTTCATGTAGAAACTCCTTTTTCTTTTTTTAGGTTTTCTTCTTAAGAATTTACCATCTTTCAGTCTAGTCTTGTGCTGTATTTTCTATCCTCTCATAAAAACAAACCAGTTTTGTACTCTAACACAGACATCATGATCCTAGACAAAACCATTCTCAATCAACTATCTCACCAGACGACTCCACTTGACTGGTAAAACACTTTCTGTACCCCCCCAAACAAAAGATTCACTCAGGTCTCTCATATCATCCACATGGTTTTGAACAAGATCTATCTCTGCTCAAATCTTCAGTCCCTGCTCAAATCCTCCTCCCCCGCAACATGAACTCAACAGCAGCTGAAATGACTCTTTAGAAAGGAGCCAAGCTAGAGAGCCAAGGAAAGGTGTAAGGGAAGCCACTAATTGGTAGCAAGACTGTGTCCACAGCCCTCTGCAACCAACTAATAGGGAGGCTGCAGTGAAAGACCTTTGTTCCAGAAGGATTTTGAATCACCAGCAGCTCCTTCTTCAATCAAATGGACCCTGATTTCACAGTTGGGATCAGGACAGGAGAAGCAGGGGATCGTTGATCAGAGAATCCCCTCCACCCCGCAATGTGAACTTGGCAGCAGCTGAAACGGCTCTTCAGGAAGGAGTAGTACTAGAGAGACAGGAAACTGTATAGGGGTAGCCTACAGACAGCAACAAGACTGCACCCACTGCCCTCCCCAACCAACCAATAGGAAGGCAGCTGTGAAAGCCCTTTACCTGCTTTACTCCTTCTTAAACAGATATCCATCAGGCAGCCCCCTCCCCGTGCTGCCACCTCTCATGAGAAGGACCAACATGCTAGGGATCTCAGAGTCTGCCTACCTCAGTAAGCCCAACAAGGCAGCCAGTGGCCAGACACTCTGCAGCACAACAAGCCAGCAGGGGTACAACAATAGAGAAATATAGGAGGAGGCAGGACATCAGGACAGTCTACCCTACACAAGAGGTAAGCTTGCTGTTTAAACTCCTGTACCTGCACACACATTGCAAGGGAGCAAGGAGGGTCATAGACATAAAATAAGAAGGGTACAAGTAGGAGTAAGGAGGGAAGAAAAAAGGGTAGCGGCAAGTTAGGGTCTAGCAATAGTTAGGATACAGGCAAAACACCCTATCTAGGGTAGGAGTAAATACGAGTTTAAAGACAGCAAATCAAAGACCGGCAGGGCAGAGGCAAGTTAAGGTCAAGCAATAGTTTGGGCAAGGGGTAAACATGGTCTAAAGGAGGCAAAACAAAAAAATGGGAAAGGTAGGACTGATTTATTCTGGGAGTAGTGCATTGGCTGTGAGGGTGGCAATTTTCAGGGAGACATTCTGGAGACTGCGGTGCTACCCCATCTTCATGTACCTTTCTGTGCTAAGGAGGGAGGTTGCTAGACCCAGGCTGAGTTGACTAGCATTTGGGATGCCTCCATCCCCACCCAAGGGACTGCCAAGTCTACTGCCACAGCCTCAAAGGATGCCAGAATGAGTAGCAACTGTAGTACAGTGGGCTTGGGAAGGGTGAGGGTGGAAGGTCAGAGACATATCCCCCACATGATACCACTAAGAAATTCCTACAGTGCTCCAGCAGGGTGGGACAGTCACATGGAGGCACCCACAGTAGTGACCAAGGAGGATGTGGGGGTCCTCCATAGAGATGCCAAGCGGGGTGGCAGAGGACCCCAGAGTTGGAGGAAGCAAATCCTGGTGGGGGACTCAGATGTTAGTGGATAGATTTAGGAACAGGAAGGAAGGGGGAGAGGAAGGTTAGGATCCTACCTGGTGCCACTGCTTGGAGGATGGAAAGCAGATCCTGAGGATCGCTACGGAAGCAGGATGGGAGGGAGAGCTGGGTGTCTTGGTCTACCTCTGGACCAATAACCTAGCTACAGATGAGGCTAGAGTAGTACAAGAAGAGTACAAGGAGTTGTGGAGGGGTCTTAAGCAGGCAGTGCACTCAGTGACTTTTTTTGAGGTGCTACCTATCTATGACAGGGAGCAGGATAGGGTACTCCATACAAGAAGCTTCAGCACATGGTTGAAGGAATTATGCAGAGAAGAGGTGTTTGGCTACATTGGGGATTGGGATCCCACCTTGTGGGATAGAGGACTATCCAGGGGAGATTTCCTGCATCCACCTGGGAGAGGAACCACAGTCCTAAATGAACTGTTTAAATGCTACATTGATAGGCATTTAAAGTAGCCGAGGAGGCATGTGGAAGGAAACTAGGGAGACATAAACTTCTCCACCAAACTGAAATAGGCAGTAGGGAGAGACCTAAGGCAAAGAAATACACAATGGTACCCAAAAAAAAGCAAACAAAGTGGTAGAAGTGAAGAAAGATGGGACTGAGAGCAGAGGAGGCAAGAAAAGATGGCAAAAGTGGACAGGTAATGGTAACAAACAGGGTGGTGCCACATTCTGGAAGGCCATGTGTACAAATGCTGAAGGAAATAAAATCCCAGACCTAGAGGCCATCACGGCAGAGACTGACCTGGGCATTGTTGCCATTACCAAGACACTGAGTCATGGTGCAATGAGAACCATGACTGGGATATAGCCATAGTAGGCTACACTTTGTTTAGAAAGGACTGGGTGGGAATGAAGAGGGGGGTGTCTCTTCATATGAAGGGATAGTATTAAGGTTACTGAGATACAGGGAAGTCAGGAAAGGGTGGAGGTACTGTGGGTTACCCTGGAAACAGGAAAAGGAGCTGCTGTTCACACTGGTGTGATCTACAGACCTCCAGCAGTATTTTACTGCTGTGGCCCACTGGCTGCAGCTGTGGTTCTCTGACAAACCTGACCTGCCAGACTGCCAGCCACAGTCCAGGTCTGAAGCCACCAGCCCCTCACAGAAATGCAGGTACGGACTTACCCTCAGGGACTGATTACCTCCAGGAAGGAACCCTAGCTGCCAATTTTTGCCCACCCACCCCCGTCCTGATTAAATACACATAATCCCTCTCCGGCTTTCTAGCTCATTCCTCTCTAGCCCCCTCCATCCTTATTCCACTATGTGTGTCAAATCGTGGATCCTGTTCTGGTCCTTCTTCTATCTCATATTGCATGCCCAATATGTGCCACCTCAAGCCTTTATTACTGTGGATACTAATCTGATCTGCTCTGTAACTAGTTCTTGTCCCTACGTGTATATATGCCTTTTCAATTCCCCAATTCTTCAACACTATTTTCATATTGCCTTTAACGCTGGTACACAAAATGAACTACCACCTCAGCTTATGACTTCCACCAACATCATAGAGGTGTCACCTCTACAGATAGCAGTCAGAGTACTCATCTCTGCCACCCTTAGTGGAAAGGGCAAAAAATGTTGGGGCTCACTCCCCCAGGACATTGGCCCACAATGAACTAAAGGGCTTACCAGTACGGAGCTTACTATTGCCACTCTAAGAAAACTTTCACTCCTTCTCCTGTGCTCAGGAAAGGTGGAGCTCAATCCAGGGCCACCAGCTGCAATCACATCACCCTCTGACCTTGCCACACTGAAAGGCATGAGTTTCCTCCACATTAATGTATGCAGTCTGTTAAAAAAGTTCTCCATGATCCAGGCTGGGTCCTCCATACTTGACCAGACATCCTAGTGGTTTCAGAAACCTGGCTTAGACCGGCCACCTCTGACAGGGAAGTCAATATCCCTAACTATTTACTATTTAGAGCAGACAGACACTCCAGGGGTGAAGGGGTTGCCATCTATGTCAAGGTTAGGTATACGGCATCCTGTCTGAGTGCTTTATCTGTTGCAAATGCTTATGAATGTCTGTCTCTTCAAGCCACCATCTCGTACACTTCAACATTATGTATCATAGGGTGCTATAGACCTCCTTCTGCCAATCTACAATTGTTACCTCATCTGAGTAATATCATTGAACAACAATCCACAGAAATAATTATTCTTGGGGATCTTAATTTAGACTAGCTATCTAAAACCGCTGCTCCTCTCGTAGCTTTCTGTGACACCCATGAATTATTGCAACTCACTGTCGAACCAACAAAAGTACATAAGAAGAAAATGGATAACAGATCCCTGCTAGATGTTATTCTAGTGAATAAACCACATCTCTTATCCTTTGCCGGCACCTTCTTCAGTGATGTCAGTGATCACTCATTTATTGCTTGCATAAGATCAAGCAACAAACCTACTACTTCGCCGAAGTCTGCTACCAAGAGATGTAGACGGAACTTTCACTCATTGCCTGCATAAATGAACTGAAACACTCCTTGTATTGGGAAGAGTTCTATTTGGCAAAAAACCTTCTTCAGTGATATCAGTGATCACTCATTAATTGCTTGCATAAGATCAAGCAACAAACCTACTACTTCGCCGAAGTCTGCTGCCAAGAGATGTAGACGGAACTTTGATCTCACTGCCTACATAAACGAACTGAAACACTCCTTGTATTGGCAAGAGTTCTATTTGGCAAAAAACATGCAATCAGCATTCGACATATTCAGCAAAATTATCCTAGATGCCCTAAATAAATATGCCCCTATAGTTAAGGTGTGAATAGCAAAAAATGCACGTAGATGGTTAACACCATTATTAAAATCTTCATTGACTGAAAGAGATAACCTAGTGAAAAAAGCACGTGAAACCCAGTCTGCTGCGGATTGGTGCAAGTTCAAAAGGGCACAAAACTCATGTACTGGAATGGTTAGAGATACAAAAACTGCATACTATCATTCTGAATTTCTCTTTTTCTGCCTCCAAAAATCCTACAAAATTTTGGAAAACTGCCAAGGACTTGTCTGGTCACATGTCCGGTGGCTCACTAACTGATGAAATCTCTTTAAACAATAACACCATTAGTGACAGACTGGAAGTTCTGGATGCCTTCAATAATCACTTTGCGACTGCGGGCTTAGCCTTTGACAGTTCCCCTGTGAATCTGATATACTCTCAGGTGGATAAACATGGTACAGATCCTAGCATCACAGATTCAGTCTTCTCCTTGCATCCTACTAGTCTGAAAGAAGTTGAAGACCTATTGCTAAAACTGGATGTAAAAAAAGTGCTGGTGTCGATACCCTCGACCCATATTTCTTGAAAGTGGCTATCCATGTGTTAGCCATGCCCATAACCCATTTATTTAACCTATCATTAACTCAAGGATCCATTCCTTCAATATGGAAAACAGTGCACATCATACCCCTGTTCAAGTCCGGAAATCCCTGTGATCTAAATAATTACAGACCAATTTCAATTCTCCCGGTCTTGTCAAAATGATTGGAAAAAGTCATAAGTAACCAGCCGAGGCAGTATCTAGAAGCTAATAACCTGCTTAATCCAGTCCAATCAAGGTTTAGAGCTAAACATAGCACCATCACAGCACTTGCCAAAGTGACTAATGACTGGCAAAGAGAGCTAGACAACAGGAATTACATCTGCTCCGTATTCTTGGACCTAAGCAAGGCCTTCGACACTGTCGGCCATTCTCTGCTACTCTCTTCCCTGACCTCACTAGGTGCTGACCCATTATCTTTACAGTGGTTCAGCAACTATCTCTCTGATCGTTTCCAGCAGGTGAAAGTGAAAGGAGATCTCTCAACTCTCAAACCTCTCCTAAGAGGTGTTCCCCAGGGTTGTATCTTAGGACCGATCTTATTTGCAATATACATCAACAATATTGATGAAAGCATAACTAAGGCCAACATTCATCTGTTTGCAGATGACACAGTTCTTTACGTAAGCCACCCTTCATTACAATCTGCATGTAATGACCTTCAATCTGAGTTCAACCTGCTGCAACACCAACTCCTAAACAAAAAACTATTACTTAATGCCAATAAAACAAAAGCAATGCTCCTTTCTCCATCTGCCCAAATGGTAAATTCAGCCTTATCAGATCCTGTGCTGTAGATTGCTAAAATTCTTGTCGAGAAGTTGGAATTTGTCCCTAAATTCAAATACCTGGGAGTATGACTGGACCATAGGCTCTCCTTTATAGAGCTCATTGAAGAATTATTCAAAACATTATGACAGAAACTTGGCCTGTTCTTTAGGATAGCCTGCTTCTTAACTAGAGATGCCAAACTACAGCTGGTACAATCAACCTTTCTGTCCTTGATAGATTATGCTGACATCCTCTACATTCACTGTCCCATTTCCTACCTCACCAAACTTGACACATTATATCATAGAGCTTTGAGGTTCATCACAGGCCTGCCTTATTCCAATCACCACTGCTCCCTATATCAATCAGTGGGGTGGAGTTCTCTTCAGTTCAGGTGGGATAAAAATGTAGCCTTATGGACCCTGAGAGCCATCTCCCACAAAAACTGCCTCAATACATTATAGACTGTCTTCCTATAAAACTAATAGCCAATTATGCACTGAGAAGTTGCAAATCTCTCCTACTGATGGTTCCCAAAGTTAACTCTCGCTTTGGCAGGGCTGCTATAAGCTTTACACTGTCTTCCTTGTAGAATAAATTGCAAAAAAAACTGAAACTGAGGTCACCCATTGGCGTGTCATCTTTCAAGCTCTTTTTATTCACGTCTCAGAAATGATCAGTGCAATTGTTTCTCATGACCATAAATTGTCATCATGCTAACGTGTATCATTTAACCATGAACAAATTACTTCTAGTGCTTGTCTCCTCCTTTGCCCTGGTCTGTCATCATGCTTTCATGTAACACCTTGATGCCTCAGTCCTCCCTTTGATACCGGTCTATCTTCTCGCTTTCTCCAGTCTTCTTTTCACAACTCTGTACTGCACTCATCCACAATCTACATGCAATCATACTATAAAAGTCCTAAACTCCCCTTTCCCTCTCCCTGTAGGCCTCCACTGCCGCATCAGTTCTACCAACCTATCTTTGGGACTTCACTTCTCACAATGTTTATCCTTCACTTACATATTACATACCCCTCCTGGTACCCCATCTGCCATTAGTTGGTGGTTCTCCAAGCCATTTTCATGGCTAGTACTAGTGACTGCCCCTGGTAAATGAACTAACTGATACTTCTATACAGAGAAAATGGTTTATATACAGTTGCATGGTTCAATGGTGGACCAGCCCTCTTGTATTTGAATCCTCCTCTGTTATGGCTTGCCTTGTCTTCCTTTTATCATTTGACTCCCCTATTACTGCACCATTGTGTTTGTGTTTATATACTTATTTACATGTATTTATATGTTTTTATGATGGATATTACCCGACTCTGTTCTAACCAGGTCCATCTTGTAAAAGAGCTCTGCTCAATGATGTTAGCCTGGATAAATAAAGATTTTGATTGATTGATTGATTGAGCATGGGGGTTGGGGGGGGGATTCTGATAAGGCTCTAGTGGAAGCCATCCAAAAGATGACAAATAAAAGAGAGGTGCTACTGGTGGGGGACTTTGACCTGCTGGATTTAGACTGGAGCATCCCAGCTGTATCTTCAACTAGGAGCAAGGAATTCCTGGACTCCTTGCAGAGGGCATTCCTCAGGCAACTAGAAAGAGATCCTGCTCATGAGGGGGCAGTACTAGACCTTGTACTCACCAATGGGGACAGTGTTGTAGACATCACAGTGGGTAGCTAGCTGGGGACCAGTGATCACTGAACAGTGTGGTTCAATGTAAGTACTGCAGCAAGATTGAACCACACAACAGTGAGGGTCCTGGACTTCAGAAGAAATTATTTTTAAAAGATGGGGGAATGCCTCAGGGATGCCGTCAAGGGGGAGTGGGGAGAAGACTTAGGAGGAGTGGAGGGACAGTTGGGAAATCTAAAAGGAGGGCAGAGAAGGCAACAAGCCTCTGTGTCATACAAGTAAGCAAAAGCAGGAGGAAAAGAGACCTCAATGGTTCTCAAAAAAGGTGGCCAGTAAAGAAAGGATAAAAAAGTTAGCATTCAGGAAGAATAAGGAGACGCACAGACAGGAAGATAGAGAGGTGTATCAGGAGAAACAGAGGGAGGCAGGGAAAGCACCAAGGAGCATAAAGGTGGAGATGGAAGAGAAAATAGCCCAGGCAGTTCAGAAAGGGAAAAGGGTATTTTTCAAGTATGTTAGCAAAAACAGAAAGACCAGCGGAGGATACTAAGGTTTAGAAAGGCAGGAGAGGACTGGGTAGAGGACGACCGGGAAAAAGTTGACATCTTGAACAAGTACTTTTGTTCAGTGTTCACAGAGGAAGGGGAAGGAGAGGGACCACAGATAAGGGCCAGTAGCATTGAAGGAAGGGAGGTATTCACTACTTCATTTACAGAGAGGGTTCAGAGGCAACTTGCAAATCTGAAAGTGGATAAGGGAATGGAGCCAAAAGGGGTACATCACAGGATATTGTGGGAGCTCAGAGAGTTTCGGGCAACAACTCTGACAGCCCTGTTCAACCATTCAATGAAGACAGGCATGGTTCTGCAGGACTGGAGGAGAGCAGATGTTGTCCCACTTCACAAAAGGGGAAGCAAAAAAGAGGCTGGCAATTACAGGCCAGTCAGCCTGACTTCAGTGGTGGGGAAAGTAATGGAATCACTACTGAAAGAGAGGATTGTGGAATATCTTGAATCCAGTGGTCTTCGGGATCCGATGCAGCATGAACTTATTGGGGGGAGAGCATGTCAAACAAATCTGAAAGATTTCTTTGAGTGGGTGACCATGGAATTAGATCAAGATAGAATGGAGGATGTGGCCTACCTAGATTTCAGTAAGGCATTCAACATTTTTCCACAAAGGTGACGCATAAGCAAGCTGGGAAGCTTAGGAATGGCTCCTAAGGTGGTAAACTGGATGAGAAATTTGTTGTGGAACAGGAGACATAGAGCGGTGGTAAACAGAGTTCATTTCTGAGAGAAGGAGGGTGACATGTGTGTTGTGCAACAGGGATCAGTACTGGGACCGGTCCCCTTTAATGTCTGTATTAGTGACATTGCAGAGGAGCTAGAAGGGAAGGCGTGCCTCTTTGCAGATGACACAAAAATCTGTAATAGGGTAGACATTCGGGGTGTGTGAATGGGAAAAAATTAATAGTGATCTAGGAAGGTTGAAAGAGTGGTCATGGGTGTGGCAGCTAGGTTTCAATTCAATGAAGTGCAATATCATGCAGATGGACACAGAAACCCAGGGGCAAAGTACAGAATGGGGGTTAGTATTCACTACCACCAAGCAGGAAAGGATCTAGGAGTAATCATATCTGATTATCTAAAAGTGTCCAGAAAGTGTGACAAGGCAGTGGGAAGAGCTAGTTGGATGCTAAGACACATAGGAAGGGGTATCACCATCGGATAAAGAGAGGTGGTTTTACTGCTTTATAGATCACTGCTGAGACCTCACCTAGAGTACTATGTCCAGTTTGGGAGACCACAGCTCTGGAAGGACATAGACAGAGCTGAGGTGGCCCAGATGAGGGCAACCAAAATATTGCTGGGGCTGCATCACAAGCCCTATGAGAAGAGATGAAGGACATTAATATGTATACTGAAGAGGAAAGCAGGGAGTGGGAAGATAGAATAGAAACATTCAAATACTTCATGGGTATAAATAAAGCGCAAAAGGGAAGTATTAAAAAAAAAGATGCTAAAGAACAAGGGGACGTGCCATGAAGCTGAAAGAGGGGGAGACTCAGGAGAGTTTGTGAGGAAATTCTTCTTCACAAAAAGAGTGGTGGATGCCTGGAACAGCCTTCCAGCAGAGGTGATGTGGGCAAAAATAATAACAGGCTTCAAGAATGCATTAGAGGCTGGCCCGGTGGTGCTGAGGGTTGAGGCGCTGGGCGCCACCTCGCACTGCTGGCTTCTGAGGTTCTGGAATGGACCCGGGTCATCAGGGTTGGCTGGAGGATGGAGCATCCCAATGGATGCTCTCCTCCCTTGGGGTGGGATGCCAGGGGCGCTTTGGGGTGCCTGACATCCTGAGAGGGTCGGTGGACGCACCGACTCTCGAAGGGCTCGGAGGCTTCATCTACCGGAGCTGGGAGGGGGGACGTTGTTAGGCACTTGAGAGGAGCCTGCATCAGCATGCAGACTCTCTGCACCAGTGTCTCGGGAGTGGGGTTAAGGGGGAAACTACTTGGAGGAAAAATGCCTTCCAGTCACTTGGATAAAGTCCTCGGAAGCCGGCCTCACCACCCACCGATCAGGGGCAGACCCCAATGTGCAGCTGCTGCAGGAGGAAAAGAGGGGGGAGGGTTCTCTTCTTGCCCTGCCCAGAGGGTAACCTGGGCCGTCAAATGGCCCCCAATGGCAGTGTGGCACTCTAGGGGCAGACCAAACTGATCGGCAGAGGCTGGGAGGTTGCTTCACTCCTTGTAGGACAGAAGGAGTGGTGGTTGGAAGGAACAGTAGGAGTGGATAAAAAATAAGTAGAAAAAAAAAAGAATGCATGAGATAGGCATAGGGAAACTTTAGAAGTGTGGGGGGGTGCCAGAGGGAGGTAGTATAGTGCAGTGGTTTAAAGCTCTGAGCTGCAAATCTGGAGACCTGGGTTTGAATCCCACAGCCCCCACTTGCATACTGTGTGACCCTCAGCAAGTCACTTAACTTCCCTGTGCTCCCAGGTCTCACCTGTAGAAAAGCTTTCAGCTTAGTGTGCCATTCCTGGTTAAACAATTTTTAAAAAGTAGAGTCTGCAGTGTTATTGTAGGTAGGGAAAACCAGACTAGGTCAGCCAAGTGGTCCTTATCTGCCATCAATATCTATGTTTCTGTGGCTACCAAGTACTCACTCCTCCACATTTATAAAAACATTTGGCTCAAATGCAGTTTGTGCTAAAAACACTCATACCTCTGAATATCTCTATCTTCCTCTCAAAAGACAAAGACTGCACAGAAACCAAGGTTAATATAATTTGTCTGTCATCAACTATGCTTTAAAAAAAGGTTCCTCCCTGAAATTTTTAAAACCTCACTGTGACTTGAGAGTCTGTGTCCTTGGCAAGATATAAGCAATCAAAACCCTTTCTTTGATACAAACACTGACTCAACCATAGCATGCAGGCCCTAGTCTACCTGTATATGTATCTTACAAAAAATATGTTAATGCATATGTTAGGGTTAAAAACACACAGAGGACAAAGTAAGGAAATGAAAAATTAAGGTTCAAAGTCTTATGAGCCTTGGAAAATTGGTGGGTGTTTTTCCTTGAGGTTGTCAACCCTAATGCCAGCCTCCTTCTCCCAGTCCCAGCCTCATGTCCCAATGCCAAGCTACAGGTCTTGGGCCATGCCCCATGGATCTGCTACTTTAGGCTAGAAGTCTAGAGCTGTGCCCACACAACTGTGCTGCTCCACATAAGGCTCACAGAATCAATCATAACATCCCTTTTGCAAGGCTTTGTGGGTCCTGCATCAAGCAATAGATTATTCATAACTTTCCTCATGTAGGAGAGCAGTCATTGGCCCCAGATCCACTGCAGGTCCTTAAGCAAGGCCCCAATTTTTCTGCAGTTCTGCGGCCACAGAATTTGCTGCAGAATTTAATGTAAACTGTGGAAAATCTGCGGACTACTGTTTAGCAGTTTACATGAACTGAGGAATATTATTCCAGAGTTTATATGAACTATAGAATAATATTCCACAGTTTACATGAAATGCAGATTATTATTTCACAGTTTATACTGAAGAGTTAGTATTTAGCTGGGCCAGTGGCACAGCTGTACTGCTTGTGATGCTGATGACCCTGGTTTGGGAATGATCCTGGGAAATTGGAAGGTCAGCTGTGAGGGGGGGATCGAGCATCCTATGGACTTCTTTCCTATTCCGGGGCAGGGGGGTCACCAGTGTTTGAGGAAAGCCTTGTGGTAGACTGGGGTATGACAGCCATGACTGACTATGTTTGGGAGGCATGTAAGATGTTTGGCGTGCTGCCCCGGCGTCATTGCACAACATGCGTCCATGGGAGAGAACAGGAAAATGGAGGTTCCAATGGCGCATGATGACGTCTGCCCCCACATTGCAGACCCTGCAACACCAACTGGGCTCTCGCTCCCATTCAGTCTCTGTCATGGGGGTAGGCCAGAGGTGTTTGGGAGTGAGGTAAGTCCCTGGGTGTGTGGCGGGGCAGAACGTGTGTAGATTGGACTAGGGGCTAGCGGATGAGATGATAAAAAGAAGAGTCAGTATAAACTGTGAGTAAAAAACAATGTGCAGTTTTTCATTGACTCTGACTAAGGAAAATGATTCCAGGGATCATATAAACTGTGGTTATTCCATGGATCATATAAACCACAGAAAACTATTCCATGGTTTATATTAAATTCCGCAGAATGCTTTTTGGAATTCTATGGAATTCAGAAACAACAACCTGAAAAGCATTTTTGAAAAGCTCCTTTCCATTAGTTTGTCTGCTAGGGCTTTACCTTAAAAATCAAAACAGGTAAATCCGCCCCCAACAAATCCAGCTCATCCCCACCACCCTCCCTACCCCATCCTGAGAACCTCCTTGAATCCCTTTGTTTGAAGTAGAAATATTTTTATTAGATCCCATAGTGTGCTGCAATCCTCACCCTTTTGATTTTATCACTTCCTTGGCCTGAATTCTGGCTTCATGTCCCAGAAGTGCTTTGAGCACAGCTGCACAAAGCACTATTGGAATGAAAAACTGGCATTCTGGCCTAGTGGTTAAACTAGAAGCATAAGGATCACTGTGCAGTGTGGTAGCTGCTAAAAATATTATTCATTCAAATTTGGTGGCCCCTGTGGACTCTCAGGCTGGGGAGGGTGGAAGGTGCTGAGATGGAAATGGTGGATATTACTTTCTAATACCTGTACTAAGAACTCAGGAGTTTATTGACAACTTCTCTGGTTTGTAGGCTCAGCCCAAAAGTTAACATTTTCCCTCACCTGGGTGCTTGGAGACAGGGTTGCTGACTGTTACCAAAGCCTCCAACTGCCACTGCAGAATTTCCGCAGAAATGGGAAACTGTTGCCATAAAAGTTCTATGGCAACAGGGGGACTTGCCGCAAAATTGTGACCCAAGTTGCCACAGAAAAATCAGGGCCTTGTCCTTAAAGATCTATGGCAACTGTTTTACACATTTTTTTAAAAAGCCCAAAACGCCTGAATTCGGGTCCTTGTAATATAAGTAGTGTTTCCTGAAAATCACATGTTATTTGATTTTGTGGTTTGCTTTAAAACAGCTTTTGTTAACTTGTTCTGCCCTAACTAGAAACAGTCAGACTGTTTCTGTGCCTCTGACTAAGGCCCTGTCCACGCTATGCCTCTGTAACATTAGAGAGTGCCCAAACCGTTACTGCAACATTTTGCGTTTACACCTGTAATGTTACAGAAGACATTTTCATAACCGTTGGTGAAACCACATATGAGGTGGTTTCAACAACAGTTATGAAACCGGTTACACCTTGCTAATATTACCAGGTGAAGTTTGAACACATGGTAATGGTCTCTGCAGGGCCTGTAGTGCAGCGCGAGCTGCATTCTGGGAATGGGTGCCGCCATAACTGTTGCCCGGCACCCCTAGTGTGGACCGGCGGTACCGGTCCTATAACTGACACCATCACAATGTGGACACACTGCACCACTCCCAGCCATAATGGATTGCATCCGTTACCAGGCCAGAGCAATGTAGTGTGGACAGGGCCTAAGCCCTGGAGAGATACGACATCACATTGGGCTGAGCTACAGCTTCAGCAATGCAAGGAGCTGCCTGATTGCAGAGCCGTTAACTTCCAAATGAGAGCAATCTGTGAGTTAATTGTTTGCTGTCCAGGGTTTTTGCTAACTCATTCTCTGGGATTTGCTCCAATGAATTAGCTGAAAATCAACATTTTGTTATTCTAAAGAGCTGATCACTTGAGTTTCAGTGCTGAATTGAAGTGATATGCATTTGAGAAATCAGTTTATCTTTGTCAAAGCTGCTGCCAGTTCTTTCTCATTAAAACTCTGTTGTTTTCTAGCTATATAACACTGTATTGTTTATTTAATGGATTCAGAAAATAAGTCTAAAGTTTGTTAATTCAAATAAGTAGTTTGTCTTTGATGTAGCCTCAACAAATGTGTTTATGTAAGAACACATTTCTTCCTCCGAGATTGACAGACAGGTGCCTTCCAAACTCTGCTATTTTCAAGCACATGTACTACATATGAATTCACACATTTCAGTTCTTTGATGGTTTATAAGTGAAAATACATTGTGCTTATGTATAACTAAAAACACTAAATAGCATCCTGATGCCCCCATCTCCTGCCTACAGCTGAGGCAGCAGCCTTCTGCTGCCCGCGTCACCTGCCCCACATGCTCCCTGTTTCCTGACCCAAATTCAAGGCTGCTACACCCTGCTGCCAACTCCCTTCTCCCATAGAGTCAGGGCTGCTGCACCCTGTTGCCCCATGTCCTGCCTGAACAATCAGGGCCTCAGCACCATGCTGCCCCCTGATTGAATATTTGAGGTTGCTGCACCCTGCTGCTTCCCTTTGTCCCCCACCCCCTCATTCAGAACTGCTGCACCTTGTTCCTCCTGTTCTTGTCACCTCAGTCAGAGTTGCTGTGCACTTATATGCCCTAGAATCCCATGTCCCCTGCTTCCACATTTGGGGCTGCTGCACCATGATGCCCATGCCACCAGAGGTGGGGCTTTGATTGTACCCTGTTACCTACATCCATTTTCCCAAATGGGCAGGGCTGATGCAGCATGCACTTCCCATCCCACAGTCAGGGCTGCTGCCCCCCCTATCCTGCCCACAATCAAGGCTTCTGCACCATGCTGTAGTCTGTCTCTTGCCATCATAGCCAGAGCTGCTGCACCCTGTTCCTGTCTACACTGTCAGGTCTGTTATACCCTGCTACAGCCTACAGCTCCATGCCTCCACAGCCCCATAACTTTGCAGTTAAGGTTGCTGCACCATGCTGCCCCCTGCCACCAAAGGCAGATTTTATTTGCTGCACTGCCCAAAAGAAAAAAAAGAAAAATACTGTCATCTTATGTTATGGGGGTGAAGGACAGAGGGCATTAAGGTGCAGAAGTCATGACTGTTTGGTCAGGAGACAAAGGAGGCTTTAGGGTACAGCAGCCCAAACTGTGGAACGGGATGCAGCAGCCACACCTGGGTGGAACTGACACAACAATGAGGGCAGAGGACAGGGGGCAGCAAATGTCTTAACTCTTTTGGCAAGTGGCAACATGGTGCACCAGCCCTAACTGTAGATGCAAGTGACTCTAGGGCACAGCAGGCCACAGCAACCCTGCCTAAGTAGGCAGAAGCAGGGTGCAGCAGCTTTGGCTGTGGTGGCAAGGGACTGTAGCCAGCATGGAACAGAACCCTTGACTGGGGCAGGACACGGGGGACATCAGGGTACAGCAACCCTGACTGTGGGATGGGGTGAGCATGGTGCAGCAGCCCTGCTCATTTGGGGCACTGGAAGTGGATAGCAGAGTGCAGCAAAAGCCCCACCTCTGGTGGCATGGGGCAGCATAGTGCAGCATCCCCAACTATAGAGGCAACATACATGGGACCCAAGGGAGTAGAAGAGCCCAGCGGCCCTGTCTTTGGAGATGGGGACAAGGGGCAACAGAGTACAATAGAAACATAGAAACATAGAATTTGATGGCAAGTGCCAGCCTAGTGGCGCTGAGGGTTGAGGCGCTGGACGCCACACCTCACGCTACGCCGGTGGTCCGGGTTCGGGAACGGACTCGGGTGGCCGGGGTCGGCGGGGAGAGGGAGGATCGAGCGTCCCAACGGATGCTCTCCTCCCTCAGGGGCGGGTTACCAAGAGCGCATTGCACTCTGCATCCCTTTTGTAGCCAGTGGAAGCACCGGCATTGGGAAGGGATGGAGGCGGCTTCGCTCATCGGAGCCGGGGAGGGGGGACGTTGCAGCGCATGAGGGTCTGCATGCGTAAGCACGCTACCACTCGGGACATACGTCCCAAGTGCTGGCGTCCTAGGGGGAGTGGGGACGTAAGGGGAGAAACCGGAAAAACTCCTCCGGCAGCCCTAGATGAAGGCCGCCCTAAGTCCACCCGGACCACCTACAGGACAGACCCCACTGTGCGAGGAAGAGGAGGAAGGGCGCTCTAGGGGCAGATCCCTAAGGTAGGTAACGGGGGACATGAGCGGATGGAAGGAGGGGGCACCGGAGGTAGGAAGGAGGATAAAGACGAAAATAAAAAAAAATAAAAAAAAAAAAGAATTTGATGGCAGATAAGGACCACTTGGCCCACCTAGTCTGCCCATTTTCCTACCTAATGGATATGCTGCAGATCCCAGTTAACCAATAGCCTACTTCCTCCTACATTTGTCTGTCTCATGCATTATTGAATTCCCCCACTGTTTTTGACTCCACTACCTCTGCAGGAAGGCTGTTCCATGCATTCACAACCCTCTCCATGAAAAAATGCTTCCTCACATTACCTTTGAGCCATCCTCCCTCTATCTTCAAATTGTGCCTCCTTGTTCTTGCACATCTCTTTTTCTGAAAGATGCTACCCTCTTGGAATCCCTTGATATACTTGAAAATTTCTGTCATGTCTCCCCTCTCCCTTCTCTCCTCGAAGGTATACACATTAAGCTCCTTTAATCTCTCTTCTTATGTCTTCTGGTGCAGATCCTGTACCATTATAGTTGCCCTCCTTTGGACAGCCTCCATCCTGTCAATGTCCTTGTGGAGATGGGGTCTCCAGAACTGGACGCAGTACTCCAGATGGGGTCTCACCAACTGTCTGTACAGAGGGATAACAACTTCCTGTTTACTGCTGGTTATGCCTGTCCCTATGCATCCCAGTATCCCCCATCCCTCCGTACTGCCTTCTCAAGTTGCTTGCCCACCTTAAGGTCATCTGATATGATATGATTTTTTTTGTTGTCAGTATCTTACCCCCCATTGTGTACTCTTCTCCTGGGTTTTTATTTCCCAGGTACATTACTTTGCACTTCTTTGCACATCTTTGCATTGAATCTAAGCTATCATACATTTGACCATTCCTCCACCCTTGCCAAGTCCCTTTACATCTTTTCCACCCCACCTTCTGTATCAACCCTGTTGCAGATCTTTGTGTCATCTGCAAAGAGACATACTGTTCCTTCCAGTTCCTCTGCAATGTCACTTATCAAGACATTAAAGATGACTGGTCCCAGTATTGAACCCTGTGGTACCTCACTAGAAACCCCCTTTTCTTCAGCGTGAACTCCATTTACTATTACCCTCTGTGTCCTGTTGTCCAGCCAATTCTTTACCCAGACTACAACTTTGGGACCCACTCCAAGGCTGGCTAACTTGTATATTAATCTTTTGTGTGGGACTGTGTCACATGCCTTTCTAAAGTCTAGGTAGGCCATGTCCACAGCCCCTCCCTAGTCTACTACATTGGTTACCCAGTCAAAGAAGTCTATTAGATTTGTCTGACATGACCTTCCTGCTGTGAATCCATGCTGCCTTGGGTCCTGTGCCCCACTGGCCTCACGGAACTCAACAATTCTGTCCTTTAGAAGTGATTTCATCATTGTCCCTACTACTGAGGTCGAACTGACAGGTCTGTAGTTTCCTGCCTCTGCCTTGCTCCCACTTTTGTGAATGGAAATCACATCCACCCTCCTCCAGTCCTCTGGTACCACATCATTCTCCCATGATTTGTTAAAAAGAATAGTCAGTGGTGTCACTAGTTCTACCCTTAGTTCTTTTGTAATTCTAAAGTGAATTCCGTCAGGTCCAATTGCTTTGTCCATCTTCAGTTTTAAGAGTTCTTTCAGAACCCTTTCTTCTGTGAATGGACTGGTATCAACCTCCCTCTCCGGAGTGCTTCTACTCTTTGATTTAGGTACCTCCCTCTCTTCTTCTTTTGTGACTACTGAGCAGAGGTATTCATTCAGTATCCCTGCTTTTCCACAGTCACCCTCTGCCCACCCTCCCTTTCCTTTATTAAGCCTCACTATCCCTCCTTTGGTCTTTCTTCACTCCCTAATTTACTTACAGTATAAAAGGTTTTATTCCCCTTCTTAACTGAGTTGGCTATCTTTTCCTTAGTTTGGGCTTTTGCTATTCTGACCGCCTTCCCTGCTTCCTTTTGCTTTAACTGGTACAGTTCACTGTCCTGTTCCTTCTGTGTTTCCATACACTTCCTGAATGCCACCATTTTCTCCTTAACCTTCCCCACCACCTCTTTTGAGAACCATAGTGGTTTTTTTTTCATTTGTTTTGCTGTCGATTTGCTTCACACAAAGACTTGTTGCCTCTGTGATGGCTGTTTTGATTTTTCCCCATAGTTCCTCCACCCATCCTTCTTGCCGATCTGCTAGTGCTTTTCTGAGGTACTCTCCAATTTTGCAAAAGTCAGCCCTCCTAAAGTCCAGTACCCTAGCTTTCGTATGGCTTGACTCTATGGCTGTGTTAATCATGAACCACACTGTTTGGTGGTCGCTGTTCCCAGATGGCTACCCACTTCTAAATGTGAGATCCTCTCTCCATCCCCATTTGAGAGTACCAGCTCTAAGATTGCTCCCTCCCAAGTGGGTTCCAAAACTAGCTGTCTGAGGCATGCCCCTTGTAGGGCATCAAGAATGACCCTGCTCTTGGATGTGGCTGCAACTAAGGTGCTCCAGTTAACATCTGAAATATTCAGATCCTCCATCAACAATATCTCTCTCTTTTTTTCTGCCATTCTAAGGATGCCTTCTTTCATTTCCTTGTCCATTTCCTACCACTGAGATGGGGGTCTGTATTCAACCTCTGAGTGGATTATGGTGCCATTTTCTGTCTCCAGGGTGACCCACGGTGCCTCGTCTCTTCCCTGATTACCCTTTAGTTCCATTGCGTTGATCTCTTTCCTTACATTGAGAGCTACTCCTCCTCCTCTTTTATCCTACCTGTCCCTCCTGTAGATTGTGTACCCTGGTATGTTGACATCCCAGTCATGATTCTCTGTGTACCATGTTTCTATGACTGCCACAATATCCAGGCATTCCTCTTCCATCAAGGCCAATAGTTCAGAGAGCTTGTTACCCAGACTATGGGCATTGGTACTCATCTCCCTCAGTTTTTTTTCATATGCAGTTCTAGGTTTTTATGGGTTTTCTCCTAGCCCTTACTCCCACTTGTTCCCGACATAGAGCGTTCGTGTGGAGGCATGCACGTGCATGCCATTTGGGATGTCCCTCCCTTCCAGTCACATTGTTGACAGCCTGTGGCAGCATTGAACCTCCATTTGGTGATGGCTGGACTATGGGCAGGTGACCCCAACCTTTACCTGGGACCCCGATGACCCAAGGTCATTCCTGAACCCAGGTCACCAGCATAGCGTGAGGTGTATCATCCAGTACTTCAACCTTCAGTGCCACCAGGCTGGTCTGCCCTCCATTTTTTGATGGTCTTACCCCTTTTAGCCCCTTCCCTGTCCTTACTGCCTTTTTTTCCATTAACCCCTGTCCTGCTCCCTAGTGACTTATCTACCTTGTTATTTACCTTGCTAACTACCCTGTATTTTGGGCTGGGACTAGGAATTCCCTGCTACTTTTCATTGTCTCCCCTTGACTAGTTTAAATTCTTGCCAATGAAGCATTTAAACCTATCACCTAGATGCAGACGATCACATCAGTATAGGCCTGTATCCCTCCAGGTGGAATCCCAGTCCCCAATGGAGCAAAAACCCTGAGCTCAGCACCAGTTTTTCAACCATTTATTGAATCCTTTGATGTGGAGTACCCTACTTTCACCCCTGCCATAGATAGGTAGCACATTTGATAAGGTTACCATGTGTGCTACTTGTCTAAAGCCCCTCCCCCACTCCACAAACCCCTCCTGCACTGCTCTGTTCCCATTCCCAGCCAGGTTATTGATCCCTAGGTGGACAATTATGTCCAGCTCCCTCTCTCATGCTGCTGCTCCTGCAATCCTGAGGATTCACTTTCTGATCTCCCAGCCATGGTGCTGGGAAGATACCTTACCTCCCTCTCCTCTCCCTCCCCCATTATTACCCCCAATGATTGAGTCATCCACCAGTAGTTGTTTCTTTCCCTGTGGGGTCACATGCCACCCTCCTGTGGGTCATCTTTGTAGAGGTTCCCAGCAATCTCCTTCTTTTCCATTGCAGGTTTCTCCTTAGATGAACCATGCTCCACCAGAATGGCTTATGAATTGTGGAGAGTTACAACTGGAGGGATGCACCTCTGTTCTACCTTCCTCTTCCTCCCTGAGCCCACCATGGTCCAACCACTTCTCTTTCTTGCCAACCTTTGAGGCAGTGGTGGTAGCCCTGGCGGTCCCTGGGTGGGGGAGGAGGTTTCCCAAATTCTCACCATGTTAGACTGAAGATGGGCAGCCTCCTCCTTCAGACCAGAGAGGTGCCTGCAAATAGGGCAGCATTGCAGTCTCTAGAACATCTCCCAGAAGACTGCCATCCCACAGCCAGTGCATTGCACCACTCCCCACGTATCTCTCTCTCCCTTCCTGTTTACATTTTTTTACATTTTTTTTTTGGTGGTGTGTGTGAGTGTATGTGTGTGCACATGTTTACCCCTACACAGAATGCTGGGCTGTTAAGGATATGACAGGTGTATGCCCTTTGCCCTTTTGAGGAAGTGATGTCAGAACCCATGATATAAAGGAAATGATGCCCTTGGGGTGGGATGAGGAGCAGGGTGGGCAGGACCAAGCTCGTACCCTCCAGAAACAATCAGCTACAGCTCAGACCCACTACCCCTGTGAGTGCTTTCCTTCCTTTCAGCAATATAACCTGCATAACAATTTAACAGAAAATATACCCTGCAAAAAATAATTTCAACTGCTGCTCTCTTGGTTTCCCTTGCTTCTCTGCTGTCTTCCTAGTTTACTGGCCCTGTCAGAATTTAAAGGCTTTGTGAATGGGCAAGTTTGGGCAAGTCCAGTTTTCAGCTGCTGCTCTCTTGGTTTCCTTTTCTTCTCTCCTGTCTTCAGTGATAATGAAATTTAACATACTATATTATACAAATATGAAATAATGAAAGCTGTAACCTATTGCAAAAATGAGACAGTAGCTCAAACAATATTACAAGCAGCATGATGTTCATCTAATTGCAATTATTGTTTCAATGCTACCTTGACAGAGTCCTGCTGTAAAAGATAGAAAAACATCAGTTCCTTTCTTACATTCTGACCTGTGATCACCTTCATTCTCAGTAAGTATGGCAGTATTTTATGGGGATCCACAGGTACAAGTTTATCTGGGTAATAGATATATATAGAGTTGATAGAGAAACATTTATTGGTGAATAGGCAGGTAACATATGGAGAAAATGAGAGAAAATACATAATCACTATTTCATATACTGTGTAAAGCACAGTGCATTCAATTTCAAGAGCAGCTTATGCAGAACAAAGCCCAATGTAATTTGGCTCAAAATAAAGGGACAGTTCAATCAGAATTATAATATTGGTTATGGTGGGGGAGGAACTCAGAATTTGATTATTACTTCCTGATCCCTTCACAACTGACAGAAACAAAATTATTATTTAAGAGACTAATACATGTTTTAGGTTCATTCATCATGTAAGAATGGGTTCATTTCCAGATCCTCATGCAGCCCCTTTGCATTTACAGTCCTCAACTGGAAAGTCCAATAACTTTCTCTTTTCCGTTAGTTGATAGCCACATCTGCAGGGCAGGTTATTATACTCCAAGCCCATGAAACTCAAACATCTTGCATCTTCACTGTGGTAAAGATTTAATATCACCTTCCACTGTGTGTCCTGAAGTGGTATTAGCAGGTTCACCATCAGTTCTTCTCAGTATCTCCTTTGCATGTAGCTGTCTAGCTTGCAGAGATGGTACAGTCCCCAAACTAAAGCTCGCTTCTCCACTGCTGTTTATGCTTCATTGTCAGGATAACAGTAAATAATTTCAGAAACTGCATAAAATGGTCATGTTTGAAAGGGCAGGTGAAATTACTTTGCACAACTGATTCATGTGTAAATGGCTCTGTACCTGGTTACTTTATACGGTTGTGGCTACACCCATTCACAATCATGACTGTGTTGCCAGGTCAAACAAGGAAGTCCAGATATGACCATACTTTGGTGAAAGCTCTAACTCATTGCAGCAGGAGGAGATGGTTAACCCCCAGGTAAGTCACAATGGCAATTCAGAAACCCAGCTGAACTTACAGGGATGCTTGTAAAATCGAGTAAGCACACAGGTATTGCTGTGGTATGGTGCAGCTGTAACTTATGTTACACTGGGAGGACACTAAGAATTATTAAATAAATAGAATACTGGAACATGTAAGGTCCATTGTGAACAAATGGACTGACACTCCAATAGGGAGATATTAAATGGAGTACCACAGTAATGATCCAAAATGAGTGAGTTACGTGGGCTTGGAGTATGTTAAACACCCTTCGCAGGTGGTAACAGATGGAATCCACTTTTGAAAAGAAAAGGTCATTAGACTGTCCAGCTGAGGATTATAAACCTAGAGAAGCCAAATGAGTAGAGTAACAGGTAATGAAGAGATACACAGGGAGCCTCAAAAAACATAGAATTTATTTAGGACCAACAAGTTCCCCAGCACTTTGATGGAGAACCCTCATCAGGGGGGTGGAGTCGCATAATCAATGCACTTACTTAAGTATAAGTAATCATAGTGACATTTTTCAAATAAAGTGCATCTCACCAATAATGGTGGGAGAAGTGGCCTCAATTTGCTCCACGAAGTGATTTGCAGAGTGAAGGTGAATTTGCGAAGTACTCCACAATGCGAAGCGGAGTACTTTGTGTCATAATGGGTAACGCGAAGTCCATTGAAAACAATGATTTTGCATTATTCCCCCTTCCCAAACCATTACTCCACCAATTTTAAGGTGAAGTACATTGAAAACAATGTACTTCACCTCATTTTGCCTTATTTGCAAGCTCCAAAGGTGAATTTTGCAGTGATTCATGGGATTTCAGGTCACATGGGCTCTAGATTGTTCTGCACAGCCTCAGTTCGGGGTAGTTTGTGTAGGAAGCTGTAGGAGACAATTTGTTCTCAGAATTCTCTGTGATTCAAACCTTCTAAAAGCTGTTAAAAAAGCCTTTGTGAGTAACTTTTTTTGCTCAAACATTTGTTCATAAATTGTAGGAAACCCTGCTGTGCTCATATCATCACGTGTTTATTGTTTGTGTGGATTTTGAATGTTAATGTACAACACTGAGTCTGTGTATTGAGACACAGTGAAACTGTGCTTTGGGGGAGGGGCGTGTCTGTGGTGTAGGGAGATTTATATTTTTTTGTATAACTGACTGTGTTAATGTACACACAGTAATCTTCTCAGTAATTGTTGGCATTTTTTTGCTGATTGTGTGTGTGGACCTGGTGCAGTAGTGCATAATTTCAGGTTGCTTAAAATACTTGCCATATTACTGAAGTTTTCAATTTGCTGTGCATTACTTGTAGGCAAATTGTTTGTGTGTGTGTGTGTGTGTGTGTGTGTGTGTGGTGCGTGATATCAAATAATTCACCTTTTATTGTGCCACAGTGTAATTGCAGGTGCAACAGTGTGAACTTGCTATCCACTGCACTTGAATGATTTTGTACTGCCATTGTGGTATCTTTTCTTGGTTTTGCACTGCTGTAATCTGTAGTCATTGCTCCCCCCCCCCCACCAGCAAAAGGTATTATTTTACAGACTGGATTGTTTGTGACTTGAGCACCACTGGTTAGTTAAGGTGTAGTTGAACTTGTGACTTTGTGTCAGTATCTCTTGTTGAAGCCACAGTTGTTTTTTTTTTTGCTTCACATCCAGTGCCCCCTGGGCCCCAGGCCCTGGGCCTCACCCAGAGTGAACACTCCAAAATCTAACTTTATTTAGAATATTCTTCTTGATCCCACAAATGACCACAAAGAGATGTGCAAGCCAAGCTGCGTCTCACCATGGCACTGCTGCCACTGGTAAGATTGTCCATGGGTGTAGCAGTATACAGAAGTGCATTGCTGATGTGAGGAAAGGTGTTTCTCCTTCAATGTTTTTTACATCATAATTAGTAGCTTCACTCATACTTGGAGGAGATGATGTTGTCCCAGCTGGTGGTGTTAGTGCAGTTGCTGGTGGTGGTATGAGTATTGCTGCCTCAAGTTCCACTTCTGACCAGTTTACTGTGTCCAAAAATATAGTGGAGTGTGAAGCAGCACCAGAGAGTGACAGTGTAGATATCATACTCCCCAGTAATAGCTGAACATGAGGATTCTGATCACCATGTCAATGATAGCACACAGTGTCCCATTTCTTCCACCGCAGTTCAGGTCATGCATTTGCCATGCGGTGATTCACAGTGTGGTGAAAAAATATCAGGTGATGGTGGTATTGATGATGATGAATCTGATGATGACTATGTTGCTGTTGTTGCAACATGCAGTCCACATGCCAGCATCCAAGCAGAAGATGTGGATGTGGGTGATGTTGATGAGTATGATGATGATATAAGTGACCCCAGTTGGGAACTGATGAAAAAGAAATTCAAGACAGCTGTGTGTGGGTCAGTGTACATTAACCCTGCCCCCATAAAAAGTTGTGAGTTACCAGTTTCAGTTGATGGTGATAATGATGATGACCCAGTAATAATGATAGGTAGTCATGGTGATCAGCTGCAGTCCAAGTGTGTCCTGCCTGAAAAATCATGTAGCACACCCCCCACTTCATGGCTTAAAACAACGGAGTCCAATAAGCAGAATCAGGGACATGTTAAAACTTGAGCATCACAGTCCCTTGTTTGGGATTTTTTTGTGCAAGATGCAAATGATGAGTCAGTTGCAATCTGCCAGGTTTGCCATGTGTGTGTGAGGTGAGGTAAAAAGGGGATCCATCTGGGCATAGGGGTACAGCATACACATCTTAAGAACAGACACATGGCACTGTGGACCCAGCACAAGATGGTAGCTAATAATACCACAGTGGTGTGTTCACCCTCGTTATCAACCATAACAAGCATGTTATCCCCCTCCATGACTGTAAAATCAAATAGGAAATTAAATGTGTGCAGTAGTGATGAAATAAGATCAGAGGATTACTACAGGCATGATGAGGTGAAGGAGCAAAATGATTTTGAAATGATGTCCAGTGGTAGTGAGAGTAGAAGTTTTGGTGGTGGAGGTGGTGGTGAATGCAGTATGTCTAGTGCAAGTGGTACATCAGAACTGGTTGGTAAATCTGGCAAAATAACTGCATTTGTGGGTTTGTCATCATCACCCCCCTGCAGCAGTCTTCATCACACGTCCACACTCCATCCCCTTTCATTCGCAGAAAAGAACCATTTGTCATCACACCCCATGTAAATCATTTAAGTCAGCCCATATTAGAGTGTTTCTGCGCATAAGCTGAAGTACCACCCAATCATACAGTGTCACATGAAATTAATTTTGCTGTAGCTGAAATGCCTGCATTTCATCTTTTTCCCTTCTCCATTGTGGAGAATTCTGGGTTCTGGCAGTTTCCTGCACATGCCTGTCCAAAATGGAAAATCCCATCCATAACATACTTTTCGAACCATGTTGTGCCCGAGTTGAACCGTACTGTGTCTGACTCTGGAAGATATGCCCTTCAACATTCCTCCTCTCTATTTATCCATGGATAATGGTATGGACATTTGGACAAGTGACAAAACAGTAGAGAGTTCATATTTGTATATAACTACACATTGGGCACAGGTGCCATGTGTTGTTTGTGCTGTTGGTAGTGTGAGTAATCTTTGTAGTAAGGTGGTGTCATGGTAGCAATCTTCTAGGAATTCAACAGCATGCAACGATTACTATGCACAATGTGACCTGTTCACACACTGGTGAAAACATGTTGGACTTGGCACTGACTGAAACTGACAAGTGGCTGAACCCCCTGTCGTTGAGAGCTGGGTTCATAGCAAATGACAATGGGTCAAATGTGGTGAAATGCATCACAAATGATGGCTTTGCTTGGATTCCATGCATGGCCCACTGTTTAAATCTTGTCTTGCAGGAGTTTCTACAGAACCCTGATATAAAGGAAATGCTGACAGTTGCATGCTGTATCTGTCCTCAATTTTAAGACTCTGCAAAGGACCATGACCGGCTTTGACAGTTGCAGATCCAAAACAGCCTACCACAGCACTGCTTGAAACTGGAAGTTGTCACCCGGTGGAACTCCACTTTATACATGGCAGAAAAGTTGTATGAACAATACAAAGCTATCTCACAATATCTTGTCATGCACACTAGCCGTGACAGTTCCGGGGCCTCCATGTCTATGACGACTGAACAGTGGCATCTCATGGACTCTGTAATAACAATTTTGAGGTCTTTTGAACATGCCACACATGCATCGAGTGGCAAGTCTGCCTCCATTAGCCAATCAGTTCCACTGCTGCAGGTGCTGAGACAGACATTAGTGAATGTACAGCATAGCCTTGATGTTGCCGGAGACAGTGCTAGCAGTGTGTTGCTGAAACACATGCTGATGCTGTTCGACCAGAATTGTCACATCTTGAGCATTCAGCATAGTGACAACTTTGCAATAGCAGCAATGCTGGACCCATGATACAAATGTGGAATTGCCTCAGCACTGGAGGGCAGGCCTGGACAGGTAAAAAATGTCAGTGGGCAATTGGTGTGCTTGGTTCATGGGACACAGAAGTCATGTGCCAAGGTCAGCAAACCTCAGCAGCAAAATCAGGCTGAAGGTGAACCTGGAGGAGTAGTATCAATCATATCCTGTAAAGGGAAGGGGACTGCAGTTCCAGGTGGTCTGTCATCAAAAGCAGTTGGTGTTAATCCACTTTGGGAGGCTTTGTCCCAAGTGGGATTTGTGACATAAATGATTTCAGAGAACAGGATGATGCAGCAACCAATGGACTAAGTGCAGCACAGTGAATGATTGAGTCATATTTGTCTGAAAACAGGCATCTGTCAATCACTGGAGTGGCAAGGTCAGTGAATGGACAGATCTGACTGCTGTAGTACTGAAGTTCCTGACATGCCCACTCTCCAATGTGAGTGTCAAGAGGGTATTCCACTCAGCAGGTGCAATAGTTTAAGATGATCATACAGACCTCTCTCCTGCAAATGTCAGTTTGCTAACATTCATAAAAATGAATGAGAGGCACATACCAGCTCAGACTGCAACCTCAGTATTCATACCCAAGCATAGTCATGATTTTGCTAATGTTGTACAAAGGGACCATCCTGGTGGCACTGGCAGCTTGAAATGGCCTACCCCTGATGTAGATGATGACATAATGAAGAAAGAATTTCCCATTGGTCAGAACTCAGACATAGATAACTGTGAAGGCAGCTTTCCTTATGATGATGATGATGATGATGATGAGGTTAATGTTGGCAGGTTTTAACTTAAGTGGTTAAAAGGCTGTAACATTTGTTATATGATACATGTTTTCTTTTTCATAACGTTAAATCAGTGTCCCACTCAGAGTGACTCAAATTCCATTTGTCATGTCAGATTTGTAACACAGAGCACAATATATCCTGGCTCCTGTACCATCACCATAAGACTGCTGTTAACCAGTGCCACTATAGGGAATGTCACCGTGTACCCCCCGGACCACCACCATAAAATCACTGTTAACCACTGCCACCAGGGGGAATGACTTTCTGTGCCCCCCGGACCACCACCATAAGACTGCTGTTAGCCACTGCCACTACTACCAGATGCAAGAAGATGTGAGAGGGAATGTCATCATGTGCCTCAGCTATGACCACCACCACCCACCACCATCATTGTGAGAATGTTTCCCATTACATGTCTTGACCATGCCAAGGCAGAGGGAGTCAAATAGGAGACCACGTCCATCAGCCACAGGCACAAGGCTTCTTACTATGAATACTATAAAGTGAGCATGTGTACTAATAGTTTTCATGCTATTCAACTTCCTTTAGCTGTGTGTATTGCTTTCTGTAGCTTTTCCAAACTGCAATGGTCAAACACATATGGTCAACATATTTAGTTTTTTACAGGTGATCAACAAAGGACTGTCCTTCGCTAAAGGTCTGGATCATGGTACAGCAGTAGTAGTACTGTCAACAGGAACCTATGGGATATCCATTTCCAATCCATACTGGTAAGTATATAAACTTTATTTCATCTGTTCCTTTTTGTTTTCCATATGAGTGGAAAAAATCCGACTGATGAGTCATAGACTAGGTGACATGTACATCACAAAAAATATTTCTGCAATATATCATACACTGTATTCAAAATTTGTAGCTGCAGCCATGACAGTGTTGAAAAAGTTTGACCCAGGTCGTGTTACTTGACAAGATGCGGTTTTAAAATGTAATTTGAGTTGAGACACAGGGACACCTACACAGCGTATTTGTTAAAGCCTGGTATTTAAATTGTGATCTGATGATTGCAGTGCGACAGCTTCATATCTGTGTTAATCTAGATAGCTGAGGAACAGCCACTGCTTAAACATAATGTCTTACTGCTTCAATCAAGTTGTAATAAGTCCTTCATTTCTTTTTTTTAGGACACTTCCAGATGCTTTGTGGTGTCATAGTTGCCTTATCCAAAGAACTTCTTCAACATCCTGCCCCCGGGCTGGGGCAGACATGCAACAAGCAGAAGTCATTTGAATCAATGATGACCATGACCATCATCACTGGACTGGAGAAGGACGCAGCTAAAATCTGAGAAGTAACCTAATAATAAACTATTAATGAGACCTACTTGCAAATATGCCCCCCCAAAATACAAATACTTATCTTCATTGGCTTGAGAATATTCCATTTCCAATTCCAACACCAAAATTTATCATCAAGCATGGGAATGTGCAGACCAACAGTATGTGATCTGTGATACAAAACAATATAATGAGTGCATGTATATATGTATGTCAACCCTCACCTAAAAAAATATATATATATATATATATATATATATATATATATATTTATATGTGGATATATGTATATGTGTGTGTGTGTGTGTTATATATATATATATATATATATACAGTATCCATATATATGTGTGTGTATATATCTATACATACATATGTATATATAAATATATATATATATATATATATATATATATATACCAACTCATCAAAGCTAGTAGTGTACACAGAAATGGCACCCTTCCGTCCGGTTGAGGTGATCGCATTGCAGCACAGTTTGGACAACCAACAGTTCTCTCACTGTCATTATTTGTGATGAAAAACTGAATGGTTATTCATGTCATGTTATCCCTCCTTCACATGGTTTGGCAAGACACTATATATCATGACATCAACATCACAGTAAAGTTAATACACACAGCAGCATTACATGTAAGTGCAACAGCAGCAGCAGCACTTGTGAATTTTCTGGACATAAGACAGTTGCATTTTGGGGATGCAGAAGAATTCTCTGGACTCTTTGTGACCACTGTGCACCTGAGTGACTGCACCATTAATTCTGGGAGACTTTGCAATTCTTGTTACACTACAATTTCACTTTGTCTGCACTGGGGAATTTTCTGAACACAAGACAGTGGCATTTTGGGGATGCAGAAAAATTTGGGGGACTCTGTGAGTTTTGCATGCATGACTGAGTGTGCCATTAATTCTGGGAGACTGCAATTCTTGTTACAATACAATTTCACATCATCAGCATTGGGGAATTTTCTAGACACAAGACAGCTGCATTTTGGGATTGGGAATTCTGGTGAGTCTGGTAAATATTTTTAGAGCCTCAGTAATGTTTACTTTTTGTCGTGGTAGTGTGAAGTATTTGTAAAAAAGCAGGATTGAACAGTGCAATTACACTGTGCTAAACTACATGTGTGCAGTCCATCTTCTTTCCTGTGTGTGCAGACACTGTCCAGCTTCTTGCAAACATATATATATATATATTATATATATATATATATATATATATACAGACATGTTGCAGAGTTTATGGTATAAAGAATAAAGATAAGAATATATTTTGTATATTTTATTTGTACCATCAACAGCAGCAGACAAAGTGATATGATATGTTTTCAGAGGTCTTGGGAAATTGTGCACCTCAATCACTCACACAGTGCGCACATGATTTTGTGGAGATAATAACACAAATAAATCATGCTTTTAAACAAACCATACCCAACAGACATAAAATATTGCCGAGGCACCCAAAATATTTTATGTCTGTTAGGTATAACAGGTCTTGTAGTCCACTGCCACCACACTGTGCTACCAATGGTGCCATGTTGTGTTATGGTGTACATCAACTTGCTACAAAACTGACACTGCCAGTCTAAACTAGAAAATCATATTCCAGAACAAATAATGAAAAGAATGAATGTGGTCATACAGTGTGGTGGCAGTGAACTGGACCTTATATATTTTCTGACTTTATAATGTCTGTACACCATGAAATATTTTGGGTGCATCAGCAATACTTCAAATCTGTTGGATACAGTTTGTTGAAAAGCACAATTTTTTGTTGCTATGATCTCCTAACAACTAAAATAAACCTTACATATATTATTATGTTTATTCTTTATACCATAAACACAGCAACGGGTCAGACAGCAAGCAGCATATATATGTTTGCAAGAAGCTGGACAGTGTCTGCAGTATGTACACACACAGGAAAGAAGACTGACTGCAAATATGTAGTTTAGTACCATATACTTGCACTACTCAGTTCTGCTTTTCCACAAACATTCCACAACAGAAAGTAAACATTAATGAGGCACCAAAACAGAGTGCGCGCGCATGCACACACACACAAACACACACACACACACACTTAACAGAAGGAAGAGGGAGCAGAATACGAAGTGTCACACATATAGAATACAACAAAAAAGGGCTAAATTATATACGGGGTTGGGGATGGTGGAGAACTACATCTTATAACACAGCAGGGAAGGTGTGGGGAGCACATGATGTGAGAAAAAAAACTACTAATATGGGATCCTCTGGTAGTCCAGCAGCAGTTCTAGCATGGACATAATATGTAGCTGATGCCCCACTATGCGATCCAACCACTGCTGAGCAGCACTCACCCTCTCATTGTTCTCCTCAACAGCACTCCAGAGAACTGCTAGATCAGCCTGTGTTACAGGCAGTTCTTTGGGGTCCACATGTTCTATAGGCTCAGCTGGTGGTGGTGGGGTACTGGTGGAGCAGCAGGTGCTGCTGTGGCCTTCATCTTCTTAGGGCCACCACCATTTACAGCTGCACCCTCCACCACAGAAGGGCCAGCTGGTGCAGGCCTGGCCCATTCTGTGGCAGCCTGCCACTCCAACTGGTGGCGGTTCAGCATATGTGTGCACTGGCCCCCAGTCCCCGGGTGAGTCCCCTGGGTGCCACGTTGCACCTCCACCTAACATAGATGCCACCTCACAATGCTGCTGTCCCCCTGACACAGTCAAAAAACTCCCAAACAATGGAGGTGTGGGGAGGACCAGGCACAGGCAGGGGAGAGCCAGATGCACTGGTAGCTTGCTGGTCATGGTGCTCAACAGGAATATCCACACCTGGGCCTAGTGGCAGAGGCACATCCTGCTCCAGAGGACCTGGTGATGGAGCTGGTCCTGGATGTGGTGATGATAGTGATTCAACTTCCTCAGGAGGAGGTGCTGGTCCTGCTTCTGGGGGGGACCATTCAAAATTTTGGATTGGTCCAACAGGAACCTGTGGCCATGTCCCCTACATGTGTGCACAGTGCAGCACCTACCACACTCTTCCAGAACTGCCCCCATCCCAGACATTCTCTCACCCTGGTTCATCTTTCCTATTGCACTCCCTTAGTCTGAGCAACAACTACACAACTCGAGAGAAAACACTCACACACACACACACACACACATGCACACACACACAGTCACACAGACAAACAACTATTTATAAAGGTAAGAAAAATATAAATTTACAGAAAGAACAAATTAAGTAAAAAGAGTACAGGAAAGACAAAAAAAATGTAGCTTTTAAAAAAGCTGTTGGGTCTATTTCAAAGTGTAAATCTCCTCCTCGCTCTGATCTCTAAGTCTCACAGACTGTCTCACAACACACTCCTCTCTCTCCATCTGCAAAAGAGAAAGTGAAACTATCTCCTTGGCAAGGCACTTCCTTCCTACCTGGCTAAAGAGCATGTGACTTACAGTACTGTAAGCCATGTGATGTGTAGGGGGGCTGCCAATTCTGGAATGCGAAATGGTTCACTTAGAATCATAATGAGGAATGCAAAGTCCATTTAAAACAATGACTTTGCCTTACTTCGCATTAGCATTCCACCTTAATGTGAAGTGGTAATGACAAGGCAAACTTATCATTTTGCATTGCCCACTCCATGTAGCAGACTGGCAATGTGAAGTTCCCGCTTTGTGGGAACTTCGCTGGTGGAATTTAGATTTGCTGCATCTCTACTCTCCAGTCAAGTGCAGCATTCAATTATTATAATGCAAAGTGCTGTGATAGAGTCAATTAAAACAATCCAAATAGAAAACTCATACTGTTCCATTTCTTTTCACTCATACCACTTTGTACCATTAAAACATAGTTATCCTGCTATATTCTCTCATTTAACTTCATGTAATGTTTTAACATTTTGACAATTTCATATTTTAACCTGTTGATTAAGCAGGAAAGATAGGTAGATAGATAGCTAGATAAATAATTTATTAAGCGCACATGTCCACAGACTCTGAACACTCTGCAAACATCAACAATAAAATAAACAACTTAATAAAGCCACCAATGTACAACTATAACAGTTCCAAAACAGTTTCATTCAGCAGATAGTTATAAAAGGCCAGTCAGAACAAATATGTTTTGAGGCCCTTCTTAAAGGCTTCCACCGAGACAGCCCTCCTTAAATTTTCAGGCAAAGAGTTCCGCAAGGTGAGTACGGCAACTGAAAATACCCTATTTCTGAAGTACCACAGGCTCACCCTGGGAACCTCAAGGATGGCTCCCCCAGCAGAACGAAGTGCCCAGGAGGGGCAATAGGGGACAAGGAGATATTGCAGGGAGTGCTCTCATGTATACACTTTATTTCAGGCTGATTTGCCATATTGACTATCGTGCCACTAATTCCAAGTTCATTTTCTGTAACTTTTTACTGTGAATTTATAGACTAGATGTAGCAAATATTTCAGGAGCATAGCTAAAGTAGCCAGATATGTTTTTTTCTCAAGATATTTCTAAATATTATGGCATTAATGCAGCATTTGCATACATACAAGGAAAAAACACCTAAAGACAGACAGACAGTTAAAGGGCCAGGTCAAATAGTAGCTATGCACAAGTGAATCAACTCCAATAATTCAAAAATCATTCTGGATAAATACATGAATGAGTATCTGGATATGAGGACATTCTTACATGATCAATGAATCTATTATTGCTAAATAATTTTGCCGTAACAGGCTGCCAGTGAGCAATACATTTTTTCAACAGCTATATCTGTTAGCTTAGCTGATTGTACATGCTCTCCTGTGAGTGTAGCTGGGTTTTTGGATTAGCATTGTGACTCAGCTAGAGTTAGCCAGCCCCTCCAGCAGGACCAACTCTGTGGTTTCACTGAAGAGCAGTTGTATCTGGACTTCCTTGGTCTTATGGTATGTTTGGTAAACACGCAGGGTGGGATATTCAGAGCAATTGCACCATGCGCAATATGGATGCACCTCTGCAATAGCGGACATGCGCCACAATACAATATTCAGTGGCATCAGATGCTCAGTACAAAACCCAATGTGCCATAGCACTCAGATCGACTGGCTCCAACTATCAAACTGCATAAAGTTTCTCACCTGCTCCATGGTGAAAAAAATCTACCTTGGCCTTGCACCTTCTGGGGTCTCGACTCTGTTACAATACCAAATAAACAAATGGTGCCTTAGGAGATCCATGCTACAGCTACTGAAAGTCCCCCACTGTCACACTTCACAGGGACAATGCTCTTTTGCTTATCGAGCGCCACTCTGGTTCAATGGCCTCAGCCCAACCATCTCCTCTGCTCCAACTATTGGTATGTTTTAAACTAGGCTCCAGGACTATCTCACTACCAACAGCTCCATGACTTCCCAACTTAACCTTGTTTCTCCACTTCCCTTTCTGCTCTAGTTGCCCCTCCACTGATTCTACCCTCACATCTTGGCATACCCAATGCTGCACTTTTCACCCTCTCGCCACCCTTCCTACATTCCTTCTCCCCCCCCTTCCCTCTCACTATGACTCTGGCACTTCTTATCTGTTGTCTATTTTCTCTGACAGATGCCGCTGGCTGGCTTGTTACAATGCTACCCTTGAACTGTATTAATCTGTACTCTGTTTGCAATGTCCACATTGTTGTAATGTCTGTCTTGATGTTCCCCATAATTTGTATTTCTCTGACTTGGAACCTTTGTAAAAGAGCTATGGCTCAAAGGTATTTGTAATCCTAGACTTGATAAATAAATAAATACATAAATAAATAAATAATGAATGCATGCACAAGTACAGGGGACGTAACCAGGAATAATGTGTGCAGTACAATATTCAACAGCAGGTGACGTGCGCAACAGCGGAGCAAGTGGAAGTTGCATGATAGCGGATATGAGCAAATAGAAAGGGGAGCAAGTGAGGGGAGGATGATTGCGTTAGAGAGGAGCCATAGCAGGGAGTGTGGAAACAGAGCGGCAGGGAGCCAGGCAAAGCAGGCAGTCAGAGGTGGCCAAGAGGTGGACATGGGGTCACTGGAGGCATGTGTGAGAGAGTGTGTGTGTGTGTGTGTGTGCATGTGTGTGTGCATGAGGGTTTGAACATGCCACAGAGGAAGGAGAGCAGTGGGGCAGAGGCAAGGCACACAGTGGTGTAGTATCAGGGGTGCACCCGGTGCAGGGGCAGAACCAGCAGCACACTGCTGGGGGGAACCAGGCAGTCTGCCACCAAGGGGGTGGAATACCAACCAGGGACATGGCCAGTGCCACCTTCCAGATGGAGGCGGTAATGAAGGGTCTGAGGAGGCAGGCAGCAGGGAGGCACGGCCATGGAAGGGCCCATCAGTGGTATGCCCAGAACAGGCTGTACCATGCCCATATCAGCTTTGAGTTGTACAGTGACATCGACATTGTGGGCTGGTACCACCTGAAGTGGGTCATTTTGAGGTGGCTCTGTGAGCTGTGCAGTGAGGAGATGCAGGCACCCACAAGACAGAGCCATGGTCTGTCTGTGGAAACAAAGATCACAGCAGTCATGTGCCTGCTTGCCACAGGCACCTTCCAGAGACCAACAGGGGACACATCAGGCAAAACCCAGTCGGCCGCGTCATGCCTACTCACACAATTCCTCAGCACACTGCTGCCACATGCTGTGGAGTACATCCATTTCCTCAGCACACAGGTGGAGCACACAGCAAACATGAAGGAGTTCCACAGGGTAGCATGGTTGCCTGGCGTGCTTGGGGTCATCGACTGCACTGGTGTCGGCATCCACAAGCCATCTGTCTTAGAGGGGGTGGCATATATAAACCACAAGGAATACCCAAGTGTCAACTGCCAGGCAGTGTGCGATGCCAAGGGGTGCATTATCAATGTCTGTGCCACACACCCTGGGGGAGCACATGATGCCTTCATCTGGCACCATTCTGCACTGTGCCATAGGTTTAAGAGTGAGGACATCCCCACTGGCCATCTGGTAGGTGAGTATGCAGTGCATGCTGGATGATGGGTGCAGATGGGGTATGTATGGGACAGGGGCAGGGGTGTCATGGGGATCAGCTTAGAAGGCCAGTGGCACAATGGCACAGACCACCAAGCTAATGATACCTCTCTACAGACAGGTGACAAAGGGTACCCACTGCGGTCCTGGCTGCTCATACCATACCGGCACCCCTGGATCACTGCACAGCAACAGTACATTGAGGCACATGCCACAACACGGAATATCATTGAGTGGGTGTTCAGGCTGCTGAAAGCATGGTTCCATTGCCTGTACACCTCTGGTGGTGCCCTAGAGTACAGCCACTCAAAGGCCTACAGGCTATTCCTGGCCTGCTGTATCCTGCACAACATGGCCACCGACTGTGGGATAGCCATTGAGGGTGAGGAGGGGGACAGTGGTGGAGACAATGAGGACACCTGTCCAGCTGGTGTTGGGCAGCCATCCCCTGGGTGAAGGGATCCTTGGCTGGCCCGGATGGCCCAGCAGCACCAGGACACCATTGCAGAGGAGTACTATGGACCACACAGGTAGGTTAACAGGGCCATGAGCAGGCACCAGAGGCAATGACACAGCAGACAGACAGGCAGGGTCAGACACCAGGGCAGGTTAGGTGGCAGTGGTATGGAAATGGGTGGGTGCCTGCACACATAGGTAGAGAATGGCAAGGCTGCACATGGCATGCACACACAGGCACACACACCCCAACCCATGCCCACAGGTCCACAGACACACCCACCCCATACCCCCCACACCCACACAGAACCCAACACAACCACACCCAGTGGCAGGCACTGTGTGTGTGTGTCAGACACTGGGCACCGTTGCAGAGTGGTGGATAGAGCTATGCTAGCATCAGCATGCATATGCCACAGTGACCAGCAACCAGGCAGGTGTGCACAGGGACCCTGTGAGTGCAGGACAGGGCACCACGCACATGTGGCACACACGGAACACCACAGTGCACTCTGGGCAGTGGAAGACAGCGGTCTTGGAGGGGGAAGGGTCAGTCATGCTGAACAGTAGCACAGCCACCACAGATGCGTGGGTAGCCCTGCCAAGGCCTGCCAGTTGTAATGGGCTGACCTGTGGCCTCATGGGGTGGCACCGAAGGTCTCCCAGGGGTGACACTGTGTGAATGCGACCATGTCCATGCAGGTGTCTGCAGGCCACCAAACATGCCCGCACCAGCTGTGCTCACTATGCCCTCAGCCAAACCCAGTGTTGACAAGGCAGGGGTCACCCAACACCAAGAATGGGGGCGGACATTGCACTCTGCAGGGTGTGCAGCAGCTGAGCACATAGCCGGTTGGCCAGTGTAGCCATGACAGTCACCATCACAGTGGTGTGCCTGTCGATGGCTGCAGTCACATCCACCAGCTGTTGAGCTAACTCTGCCAGGAGCAGGGCATTGTCCCTGCTGTGCCGCTCCTCTGCCTGGTGCAGCTCCACATGTAGCGCATGCATGCATGCCACCACGAGCCATATCTGCTGATTCACAGAGGCCTGGAGAAGATGGCTGTGGGTGTCCAAGGGGTTATCTGCATGGCCAACATGCTGACCCCCATGTTGTTCCTGACCCTGTGTCACAGCGCCCCACAATGGTGGGTGCTGCATGGCAGTGCCTTCTTGGGGTACATCCTCATATGGTGCATTGTTGCCGCCCCCTGCCCCCATCCCTCCATCAACACTGACCAGCTGCTGCCACTGCTCCTCTGTCTGCTGAGCGTCAGGCACCTCTGGTGTGGCTGCATCAGTGACACCAACCCCACTCCCGCATCCACATGCCAGCACTGCCCCACTGGGTGCCACAGACACATCAGGGACAAGGGCTGTTGGGCAGGCAACCATGACAGCGCTGCCGGCACTGATGCCTAGCCAGACACCAGTCATGGGATCCCCCTGTGACCCACCAACATCACTATCCAGGATGTGTGTCACATAAACATTGGTGCTGGAGTTGGCCCTGATCTGTGTCTTAACACACAGGACACCATGACTGGCATCCCACTGGAACACAGCCAGGGCCTCCTCTGCACCCACACCACAGGCATCAGTCCGGACAGCTGTGCAAGGCTGCAGGCGGTTGGTCCCTTGGACACCTGTGGAGGTGGATGGGCACTCCGCTGGTTCCAGGGCTGCCCCCTCGGTGGACACACCCACCAACGCTGCCCCATGCAGACGCTCAGAAGCTGTAAAGGAACACAGTACCAGTAGTGGTTCCACCTGGCCCTGGGCCCTGCCATCTGCAGACTGCCAGCATCGGACCTACCATGTAGTGATGGGCTGCTGCCCATCCAGAAGCCTTCACTGGGCACACTCTCAATGGCACAATGCCGCATGCTGCAAGCCACCTGCTCCTTCAGTGGTGTCAGTCAAGGCATGTCCTGCTGGTCCCACCAGTGGCTGCATGCTCAGCTCTGATGGCACCACCTTCTTCCTGTCCATGCCAACCTTTTTCTTGCACTCCTGCACCAAACGCTGGTGGCTGCCCTGCTGGTTGACCGCATGTGCCATCTCACCCCACGCAGCCGCATGGGCCTGTGGTGTGCCTCTCTGTCCACTGAGGAGTGGCTCCCTGTCATGGTAGGCCTTGACCAGGGCATCTGATTCTGCCCTGGGGAAGTCGGGCCTCCACTTCTGCACCCTCCCCTGCTCTTCATCCTCCTCACGTTCTATCATGTTTGAACCTGGGGAGATGGACAGATGTTACCATGGACTGTGCAGTCCCCTACAGCCCTCCCAGACCACTGTCCCCATGTCTCCACATCATGGCACATACCTCCAAAGGCTGCAATATGGATCCATGGCCTGTGCATTTCCATGTCACTTTCATAGCGCATCACATGCAAATGAGGGTATGCACAACTGTAAAGGGTTGCAAATCCAGCTGATGTGCTGCAGAATGGATCATGAGCTGATTTGCATAACCTGGCTGAATATCGCGCTGCTGCACCTTGCGCAATGGTGTTGTGCATGCTTAGCTTGTGGCACATCCTATGACATGCGCAATCGGACCCACATCACACATGCACGCGGTGCTGACATGTATAGAGCAGCATAGCATATGCACATAGCACGGGAGGCAGTACAGCGCACAGCCACTACTGTGCCTGTGGTGCTCATGCCCGTAGGTCCTATGGGGCGCATGTGACATAGTGCAGATGGTGCAGTGCCATCATACTCCATATTGCATCACTGTGCCAGGGGTGCTATGGCACCCCGTGAGGTAGGCCGCTGCATGGTGTCACACACATGCTCCCTACTGCACACCATACAGGGCCTCCCAGTAGCATAGTGGCACTTCGTGCATGGCCCAACCCTTGACCCTGTGGCTGCCCTTTGCCCTCTAGGCACCACGTGGCTGCATAACTGCCCCCTATTGTGCAGGACAATGCCAGCAAAATTGTGAATGGCAGCGCAGCACGGTGCTGTCGCAGCACTTGGGGCATGTGCACTACCCAGTGTCATTTTGCACTGTGGACAGCCTGGATCATGCCACCACCAGAGCCCCAGTGTGGAGTGCCATTGAGCTGGCCAACCTGATGGCCCTTGTAGAGTCACATGCAGGTGCCCTGTTTGGGCAGGTGGCCCTCCAGAGGCCAAGCACCGCTGTGTGGCAGGAGGTAGCTGATGGGCTTGAGGAGGCCACTGGGAGCCATCGTACTGGAGAACAGTGTCACCACCACTATGGTGACCTCCAGCAGTGTGACTCTTACCGCCTGAGGCACCTGCAGACACGTGCTCAGTGGGGAGCAGTGCCATGGCCAGGTAGGTGCTCCATAGTCATTACTAGCCATCTCCAACAGTCCTCGAGGCACAGGGGTCAGAGACCAGGCCACTGGGGTGGCCAGCACCTGTGTCTTCGAGTGTGGGGGAGCATCATGCCCACTGTATGTCACTGCAATACAGACAGGCTGTGCAAGCCATCGCCCAGGGGCTGGGGCCTATGGGTCAGACATGTACTGATGTGTCTCTCTCCATGTTTCCCCCCTAGGCCCAGAGGAATGCCTTAGGGCATGGTTGGCCAGGGAGCAGTAGAACCAGGACCATGCCGGGGGAGTAGCCATGCAGGACGGCCACAGTGGTGGTGCTGCAGGTTGGCAGCGCCCTTCAGACCAGGATGCAGGTTAGTATCATGTTTCCTTATACACCTGTGCAGAGTGGGTTGCAGGGGTGGTGGTGTGGCATGGCCCCTCTGCACATGACCCTTCCAGCTGTGCACTTCCTGCAGTGCCCTGTGCCCTGTGCACCATCCTGTGGGCCTGCACATGTGGGTGGGTGTCTCAGATGAGCTCTGGGTGCACTCGGTGCCTGGTTGTGCCACTGCCATCCCACTGAATTACCATGATACCAGATGGCCCAGATGGTGCTGTGCGGTGCATGGGTGGGGAAGGTGTGCAGCAGTTTACATGGCTATGGTTGCCCGGGTGGGCGGCTCATGTGGGTGCACTCACTGTGTGGTCACATGACATCCCAGGGGTACTGGTCACTGATGTGTGCCATGCACATTGGGTGGGCTGTGTTGGTCAGGGCAGTCACACGTACTGATTCTGCTCCCTTGTCCTAGGTGGCCATCATTGGGAGGCCATGGAGAGGACCGTCTGGGAGATCCTACAGGTGACCCGGTTGACACTAGAGCTGCTAGAGAGGATGGACAGGGAGACAGGTGGCGGCACCATAGGCACCACAGGGCAGCAGGAGAGGACCGGGACCACCAGTAGTGCCCAAAGCTTGTGGAGGCACTCAATCCCTCCCTAGACTGTACCCCACTCCCCCATGTCCCCCACATTTGCCTTGACCATTGTCCACTGCCCTTCCCCGCTTATAGTGTTCCCACCCATCCCCTGTTGTACATTTCTGTATGTAGGTTCTGATTCTGTTGTTGCTGTTGTTATTCTGTTTTAATACATTTGAGTATTTCCCTGTATGTGTCATTCTCTGATTTGCAGCAGGCACATGGTGCCTTGCTGCAGTGGTGTGCATGGCTACTGTGGGGTGGGGATGGTTTGGGCATAGGTGTAGTTGGCAGGGCTACTCCACTGGTGTGGGTGTGGGCCATGGGCTCTGTCTGGGGCATGTGTGGTGTGCCTTGTGCACTGTTCACCTGTGTGCAGTGGGATGTGGTGCATGTGCCGTATCCCATCCACCCCTGTTGGTGTGTGCTTTGCCTGTGCAGCTGTGGCCATTGCTGCTACACTGCCACCATGTGCAGCCCTGGTACACATGGTCGTGTGGCCCACACCACCGCATGCTCGGCTGATACTGTACCTTCAGTGGCAGCACATACCTGTCACCTTGCAGGCACAGTGTCCTTGCTTCTGGCATTTTGGCCCCTGGACTATTGCACGTCTGTCACTGCTGCCACTGTGGGTGGTGCTATTGGTTGCTCCCTCCATGCTATCCATGGTGACTGGGGCAGTGCCTGTGGTCTGGTGGCTGTCACATGGGGTCCTGCTGCATGCAGGTGGTGGCCTGGTCACAGGCTCCTGTGCCTGCCATTGGGGTGGCCAGGGTAATGGGTCAACTGCCACATTCCAGGATCAATGGCACCATGGGGGTGGGCTGGCCACTGAGTACATGGCACCATGGGGCTCATGACAGCAGGGCCTGTCGCACTGCTATGTGTTGCTGTGTGCAGGTGCACCGATGTGACTAGGTGGGGGGGCATTGTGTGTTCCCTGTGTTTCCCCCCTGTGTGGCGCAGGCCTCCATACACCATGGGAGGGTGCTGTGTTGCCTGGTGGGGCCAGTGCTGTGGTGCGGTGGGTGCAAGGGTGGTGTACCTTGCTCTGGTCCTGTGTTTGTGGTGCCTTCATACTTGTGCTGGCATCCAGGGTGATTCTTGTCCCATGCAGGGTCCCTCGGGTACTGGTGCCAGGTAACCCACCCTGTTGTGCCTCCATGTGGGCCATGCTGGTGGGCCTTGTGTGGGTTGTGGTGGTGTTGGTGGACAGTGTCACTGCCTGCATTGGGTGGTCATGGTGGGGTTGTGGTACTTGTGTATTGCACTTTGGGGCACCTGGATGACTTGGCACAGTGGTGCCGGACTGCCCTCAGTGCCATGCACTGTTTGGTTCTGCTTCTGGGCTACGTGTCTAGGGCACTCTGCACTGGGGTGGGGCAGCAATGGTGTTCTGCTGTGGCATGGATGGGGCTTGGCCATCATTGGCTCCTGGTCCCTGTTAGCCAGTGGACAGTGCAGGGGTGCCATGCCCAGCAGGTGGGGACTACCGGGTCATGGCTGCTGGTGGTTCAGCACTGGGGTCAAGAGTCAGTGGTCCATCCTGCACCCATCTGGTTGTGCTGCTCATGGCAATCTTGCCCTGGGGGGGCTGGGGGTTGAGGGGGTTGGTCTGTCTGTCCTGGTGCATGCACCTTGGCACATGGTGCAGCCATGGTTTCTGCTTAGCTGACTTCTGTCTTTGTCTATGCACATCCCTAGGAGTGCTATTGTGCTTCATCTCTGCTCCATGGTGCATCCCTTGTTGCGCCATGGCACATCTGGTGTGATATTCAGCCACATTTTGCAGGCACACCTTGACTTGCACATAGTTTGAATATCACACCTGTTGCACAATGGGTCACTGAACATGCACCTGCTCCCTCTATTGTGCATCTTTCTCATGCAGTCTGAATATCCCATCCTCAGTCTTCCTCTAATAAAACAACTAAACCAGAATGGTGTAAAGATTCAGCACTAGAAATGTGATAGAAAGATTCCAGGAGGTAAACTATTTGTTTACTATTCTTATAGAAATGCTTCGGAAGATTAAAAATTAGACTCTACGTTTTCAAAATAAGAGAAGCCAACTGAATTAAGTGAATTAAATGATTTGTGCTACATAAAACACTACATAAATTCAACAATTTCAGAAAGAAAACAGAATTAAAACGAAAGTTGCACTCATTAACTGTGCTATCAGAGGCTCTAACACTCACCACAGTAACAACGTCACTTGAATTGGAAATAACTGAGAATTCTGAATTAAGATTGCTTAAAATACATCAAATGGAATAGGATTTCTCAGACTTAGGGCCAGTTTTTAGATTTAGGAATTTTAACCAAAGTCTGAAAATCCTAAATCATAAATGAAATCCTAAATCCTGTTTTTACATAGACATTTATGATTTTGGATTCCAAATTTAGTTTTGATTTTGAGGTCCTTCTAGGATTTGAATCTGATTATGGACTGGCATTTCTTAAAATCCCAACAGTACAATCAGATCAGAACTGGCTAATTCCAAGCATTCTCCTTCTTGAGGTTTATTTATTTAGTTAGTTTTTGTTGATTGGGAGGAGGACTTGACAATTGTTTGCCTATTTTCAGCCTCATCCCAGGGGAACAGGATACAGATAGATGCCAACTGAAACTGAATCAGATTTTAAGCAGTTGGTGGTATTTTTTGGTGCCCCCCTTCAGCTCAACACTGCGACAGCTACACTGGAAAACAGACCATTACAGCGACAGTCACTGTAATGGTCCAGTTTCCAGTGTAGCCATTCCACAGTGTTCTGCCCCCTCACTGGGACAATTCCAACCTGGAGTTGATAATATTAAAGTCATGGGGTGCAGCCCCCCCACAGAAAACACTAGTCATTCAGATGGCACAATGCTTGTGTCCGGTATTGTGCCAGCATCACTACCTGTCTTAGTCGGCAATTTTCACTATAGACCTCCCTTGGTGTTCCGTATTTTTAGTGAATGGGGGAAATTTGGCCAGGACACTGAATAAATTCCCTTACTCTTCAGAAGGAAGTGAAAGGAGAATGGCTGCTGTGAGTCCCAGTCAGACCCTGGAGCAGGCAGAAGGTGCTTCTGCTCCACTGCAAAAGAATAAGGATTTACTAGATGCTGATTGGGAGTCAGAAGATGAAATGATTTAGGCTGAAGAAATTGAACCTGGCCAGAAGGAACATCATACTCATACCTCTACTGATGGTATGGAAGAGATTGACTGAAAAGAAATGGAACTACAACAAGAAATGGAGATAAAAAAACAACAGCTTTGGAATTTAATTAGAAAAGCTGAACAGGAATTTCAAAACAGTATTTCCAAACTTGATGAAGAAAAAAATGGAAGATGTCAGCTGTCAGCCTCCAACTAGGTTCTGATAAGCAGGTATCCTTTCAAACAGTGAGCTATTCACCCATATCTGTACAGGACATAGCTGTGGAGAAGGACAGTGGGAACTGAACTGCTTCTGGAGTCATGACTGAAGATTTCTCCACAGATACTGAATGAGACCCAGGTACCTCATTGCAACAGGCTGGATGGATTTTTTTCAGACAGTATGTGGATTCCAGACCCTGCTGTTCTGATCTCGGGGTCACCAGACTGGAAAAGGAATACTGTAGTTGAGAATGGAGGCCACATCTTGAGTCCAGAGACAGTTACAGAGGAACATCTGTATGAGACAGATGGAGCATCTTTGGCAGCATAGGGTGTGGCTTCTATCCCCACAACTGCACCAGATGCTAGCGAGAACAGAGAACACCAGCAGGGTCCAGAAGATAGGGATACGGCTAAGACAGGCATTTTTCCACATTGAGGTATGGAGAAACAGCCAACCAGACAGTCGTAGCAGATATAATTTTCTCAGTAGCAAACAAATAATGAATATACTACAGAAAGGAGGGAGCAAGGTACATAAAATGATGCGGATGCACAGTCACCAAATAATGATAACACCCGACAGCCTAGCTATGCTACTCTTTTTCACCAGCCTCCTAAAGCTGCTAAATGGCATTTTGTGGTTATAATACGATTCAGAGGTGGAATTGGGAAAATACCTGATAGACTATATGTGGGGAAAACATTATTAATTGATTCCATGAAATTTACTAAAGTGAAGGTGTATGACTTTATTCATGCTCCAGAGGACAGTAATTATGATATCAGTTTCTGTTTTGCCATGGTTCTGGATACATTTTGGAAACTGTATTATACCCTGAAAGATTCTCCTGTGTGGCAAGGGGTTTTATGCCATTCCACTTTCAAAACCCTCAGTAAAAACAGTAACAATACTTTTTCAAAATGAAGGGTTCAGGGTAAATGACATTATCTTTTGGTTAGAGAAACATGCTGATATTCAAGGTAACCCAAACCCTATTACTGACAACAGTGGGTTTTGGACTGATGGTTGGACCTTCAGAGTGCAACTCAAACATACTGATGAGGGTTCCAACATCTCCCAAAACCCTTTTTTTAGGATGAGATTGTGGAATTCTCTTTTATGAAGGCAGTCAAAGAGCTGCTGTAAGGGTGGCTCTCTTATGCACTTAAACTCTGATTGCAGCCAGATTAGATGCTTTCACTATGGAGAACTTGGAAACACTGCCAAGCTGCATACTGTCCCCCAGTATGTAATTTGTTTGGGGACAATGAACATTCTTTTAAGTCCTGTCCTTGGGCAGCTCATAATTCAGAGGATGCCCCTGAGCAGGAATTTTATATAAAGCAAGCCAAGTGCTCACATGATCCAGATAGATCTTATACCCACTCCCCTCCTCCTCTCTCTCCCCTCTAACCAGTTCACAGCCAAGAACTTTGGAGGAACCTACAGGTGGTTCCAGGGAATAGGATCTTCCTATGTCTCAAGCATGATAATGGTCCAACTGTACCATCTTAGTCTGCTCCCTCTAAAGAGTTGACATGCATGTCTCCCCACAGCTCCAAGTGAGAAGCCACACACATCCAAAGTCACTCCAGATGTGCACCAGGAGGGGTTCCAGAAGATAGGGAAATGCTGGAAAGGGCCTAAAAATAAAAAGGAAACAGCATTGACACCTCTAATTATTTCCATGAGCAATACCTGTGAGATACTTCAAAGTTGGAGCGACCAGATGGAGGAAGATTCTGATACCTCCTTACAATTATCTCTTCCTGAGCCACTAAAAAAAGAATAAGCACTGCCTGTAACACAGAGGTCTGTGAAGACACAGGGCAGGATCACTAGAGCTAGTGTTAGGAAACAGGATCCTTCTTAAACCATCATTTCTATGTACCTCTTAAGTTGGCAAGTCTTAATGTGAACAGCATTAAATCGGACATAAAAGGGGATAATGTTTATGATATTGTAGCCCCTGCATTATGGCATTTTTCTTTTATAAGACACCAGATTACAATCTGTGACTGATGTGGAGACTGATAAATCTGCTTGGTTTTCAGTACATTCTTATTGGTCTATCGGAGAAGATCTATGTCGTGGAGTGGGAATTGGTTTCTCCAGTCCTGGTCTTACTATGCATAAATTGGTGGACATCTCCCCTGGGAGAGTTTTGTTGTTAGATGTGGGCTTTGAAGGGTTTATTTATAGAATCATTGATATTTATGCCCCACAAACAAAAGCATTATGGCTGGAGTTGTTGAAATTGACTCAAACATACTTATGTATGAACAAACAAGTATTATTTGGTGGTGATTTCAACACTAGTTTACTGGACTCTGACACTAAAGGGACTAAAAACAAATTTATAGTGACACAGCCTTTTTAGGGCCTTAATAAAACAGGCTGGTTTATGGGATGCACAAGCAGTGTGTTTTAGGACACCTAAATATACGGTACCTATTTTAGGTGACTTCTATCAACAAGGATAGATTTTTGATTTACTTCTCACACTACACCGATCTCCTTTTCAGAGATGGTTATGACAGAAACTTCTGATCATGCCCAGATAGGGATTTCCATTTCAACCACTCCACCCAGAGTGGGGGGTGGAGGAGTGTTGTGATTAAATTCTAGTTGGCAGGAAAAACCTACTGTTCACCAAGATTTGGTTGCAATACTGGAAGACAGACCTACAGTGGCCTTCTTATATGAGCCCCCCAAAGTGGTGGGAGGATACTAAACAATTGCTTGCAGAGTTTTTTTAAACTGTGGCTAGGAAACACAGTGTACATAAGAAGAATTAATATTTTATTTTAAGACAGCAATTTCAAATGTTATTGACTGAACAATTAGAGGATGGAAAGATAATGGGAAAATTAAATGACATCAAGTAGGATATGTTTCATTTACAGTATAGTAGATACACAACACTTGTTTTAGAAGAAAGGTTTGGCACACAAGGGTCTAAGAAACACAGTACTCCATTAGAAGATAGTTGTGTTCAAGTGAAGAGACATTGTTTAACTGGTATTCATGATTCAACAGGTGGTTTAGTTACAGGGAACAGGAATATTTTGAGAGAAATGGGGAAACAGATAAAAGCACAGCAGATTTCCAATGTTGGCAGTGAGGACTGGTATAACCAATTAATAAGAACAGCAGACACTCCAAAATTGAGCTTGAAACAGGCGGAGGACCTTTTAGCTCCTCCGTCCACCTTGGAATTGACAACAGCAATTCAGTTCTGATGAAAAGGGATAGCCCCGGGGTCAGATGGGTTGACCAGTGAACTATATGCTACATTACTGCAACTGATTCCTCAAGATCTCCTCATGATTTTCCAGGCTTATTTTCTAGAAGTTAGACTAAATAGACAAATGTATGAAAGCCTCCTAATTTTTCTGTACAAAAAGGGGGATAATTGGAAACAGAGTTAATTGTTAAATACCGATTCAATATGTTTGCTAAGATCCTTAGTTCACGTCTTTCCAAAGTATTAAATTCGATAAATTTCAATATATAAATACTATAACTATAAAATACATTTTTTGTACAACTACTGATGTCCAGTTTTGGTTTTTGCTGGCATCCTGTTTGGCCCGGATCATGGCTGAAATTGGTCCTTTTGGATCAGCCCACCTACCCAGTTATCAAAGACATAAACAAATAAAAAATAAATAAATAAATCACCCAGCCCAAGTCTCTGTAGTCCCTAGCAGATTAATTACGGAAGCTTCATTTTTACTTAGATCAATCATGGAACTGTATAACTGTGATATACATCCTGTGTTGTTTACAGCTGTTACTACTGTGCTAATTTTCCTTGTCTGCTGCTTCTAGTCACACAAATTGTTATTTAATACTATAATATCCTAAGCATTCAATGTGTGCTGCTTGTATATTCATGCAATCGTGTATCCTTATGCTACTTTTCATTTGCTTCTGTTAACTGTTCACTTGATAACCAGTGTGTTATCATATCCATGTGCCCCCCCCCCCCAGGTCGCACTGGGAGATGAGCATCTTGTCGCTCAGTGTGCCTTTCCTGGTGAAACAATTACAATAAAATAAAATAAATAAATAAATATGGTGCACAGGGTGCAGCAGATGGATTTTTGATTAGTGTTGATCAGTCCAAGGCTTTTGATAATGTTTCCCACAAGTTTTATGGGAATGTTTAAAGCAATACGTGTTTCTGATGGGGTTTATTGACTGGATCCAATTATGCTATCGGGAGGGCCTTTGTTCAGTCTTATGAAAATAAATGAGTGGGAGAGAAGTGTATGGTCTCATGAAGGGTTCGACAGGGCTGTCCCCTGAGTCCTTTGTTACATATAATTACATTAGATCCATTAATTAGAATTTTAATGTCTTCACCCAAAATTGTGGGGATTTAGGTTTCCGACATTCCAGCAATTAAATGTATTTCATATGCTGATGATTTAATTCTTACTGTGGCAGATGTGAACTCAGGTAAATGAGCAAATGATCTGGTTCAGTCCTTAGCTATTGCTACGAGGAGGGGGGATTAATAATGCCAAAAGTAAATGTATACCCTTGAAAATTGGACATAGCACATTACAATTAGTGGAAAGAGTTCAGGTGTCCTTAAAACCTACTAAGCTGTTAGGAGTCTATTTTTATCAAGGGGACATGGGTAGTTATAACTGGGCCCACCATACTGGTAGAGGACAGCAGCTTGTGACAAATTAGAATTGGTGGCATATGTGTAAAATGAAGAGGGTCTATTTAATTAAGACTTTTTTAGTACCAATTTTTCTTTATTTAAGCTATGTGTATCCTGTACCTAAACATCTGGACACCAAATTGTATTATTGTTTTTTTTTTTTTCTTGTCTGTGGGGAAGCAGACTGAACCCCATTTAAAAGGGAATTACTTATTTTGATAAAAAGGAGGAGGTAGAAATGGTACAACCAGTTGTTTTCTTTTGGAGTATTTTTTTCTATTCAAATTAAATTTTCTACCAATAATACAGAACAGTATGGCTCAATGGGTGGCATTGACAACCCCTTAGTTGGTAGAAATTCTGCAAGATTGAAGGGATATGTCATTTAGGCATAAGAATAAAAGAACCTTAAATTTGAATTTTGTATGGATGCCTTGTTTTGACAATTTGAAAAAATGGAATGTTTCACAATCCCAATTATTGTCTACACCTAGGAAACTCTTGTATCCACAAATAGTGGGAAATTATTTTGAAGAACAGCGTTTTTGTAATTTAACAAAATCTGCACAACAAGTGATAGGGGATTTGCTGGCTTAACCTAGAATCCCCCCAAAAGTGTGGGACATAGTGCAGTTAGGGGTGCATGACAGGGTTAATGCTAAAGGGACTCAAAACCGCAAGGAGCTTGCTGAGCGTTGTTGTCCTTGGGACTGGTGTATCCCAGAGATTGAAACAATAGAACACTTGTACTTTTGTTGTCCATATATCACAGAATTTTGGAGAGAGTTATCCCTGCATTGGAGATCTGACATTTGGTTGTCTGTGTTTCCAAATATCCTGTTTAAAGGGATATTTTCCAGGAGGTGGGTTCAATACAATATAGGTTCATTACGGGTGCTGATGGCATGTTTGGTTTACTGGATATGGCAAGTGCGTTGTAGACTGGTACTCCAACAGCAACATATCTCTCAGAAGGAATTGATTCAGTTTATTCAGAATAATTTACCAGAAATGATAGCTTGGATCATAAGCAATTAAACAGACAATTGTGGTATACCAGATGGGATGCCTTTAAATGGCTACATTAACTTTACTGATCTGAGGCCTTATCTAAGGATTATAGCCTGGGTTCTGCTGGTAGGATCCTGGGAGGTTTCTTAGTAGAGATAATTTAGTTTTTTATGGTAAGTGGTTTCTGCTTCCAGGTTAATATAAATTCCTGAGCTCTGTTAGGGGAAGGAAGTTTGTTTTAAAGAAATTCTTAATTTGTGTGATTATGTACTGATGATTTGGAAATGATGTATGCTGCAATACTTTGTTTAAGTTTTTCTTTTCATTTATTGATTTGTGAGATGTTTTGGGGTTCTCACATTATGTTGTTGTATGAATGTATGATGTAATACTTATATTATGTATTTCAGTTCTTTCCTAGTATTAGGCTTTAGTGTGATGTAACACTGTATTGTTTGATATTTGCTTTTCCAGTTTTCATAAAAGAATATTCCCCTACTCTTTATGTTGGGGGAGGGAGATTTGCTTTACAGTATTTATTGTTCAGATTTGGGTAAATGTATGATGCAATACTTGTTTATCTTTTTCTTTTTTCCTTTCTTCTGAATTGTATGATATACTACTATTATGTATGTTTACACAGTTTACACAATTTTTATAAGGTAGAAAAAGAAGGCCTATTTGACCCATTGAGTCTACCTCCCTACACTATGTGGGTCAATACAATTGGATGCCCATATAGTATTTTCTAGTTCATTTTTGAAGTGTTCGAACTTGGTCAAATCACTTATTTTTTGTGGTAGTTTATTCCATAATTTTATTGTCCTTATTGTATATTAATATTTTATTTTATTTCTAAGTGCCCTTTGCATAAATAGTTGTTTGTTATTGCATCTCAGTGTGCAATTTGATTTTATGATATAATGAAAAATTCCCCTACTCTTCAGTAGGGGTGCTGTGACTGGTGCTGTGAAGCCTGTCTGTCCTGGTTAATGAAGGAGCAGGATGGGTGTGAGATTAAGGAGCAGGCCACCTCCCCAGTCTCTGTTTGCAAAGAGGCCCCAAACTACTATGGATTATGATGACAGTAGTAAGGACATGGACTTTCCAGTTGTGGAAACTGCTGAGATTGTAGCCAAAAGTGAAGATGTGCAGGAGATGGAGGGGGAAGCAGTACATAGTGCCAGAACATCCCTTGTATTGCTAAAACTGTTTGGAAGAGGAAGAACAGAGATTTGTAAAGGAGAAACCTTTTATAGCAAGAACTGAGGTGCTGAGGGATGGATTTGGAGATGGACCAAACAATGCAACTAAAAACAGGGTTGGATAAATAGATGGAGCAGGAGCCAGGCAGTGAGGTGGAGATAGAACAAGGAGTAGAATAGGGAGGACATGCTGGCAGCTCTCTGGGACCACAGGCAACTTGTTCTCCTGGAGCTGTGGTTCCAGATGGATGCACACAGGAGAATGAGAATGACATTTTAAATGTTTCTGAACAGAGTGTGGATTTAACTTATGTAAGGAAAGCAGGTGAAGTAAACAGTGAGACTGTAGTGGAGGGGAAGGAGCTGGAAGTGGATGCTACTCCTCTATTGCCACAAAATGTTGTCTTTTCTATTGGTGTATCAAACAGTAGCCCAAGTAAAAAGGCTGCTGGCTGCAGCAATGGTTCAGGCAGTGCAGAGTCGGAAAAAGGGCAGGTTACCTACAAATAAAAATGTCTTTGCAGAAATTCCTTCAACCTTTGCTGTGACTTCTGGTGTCCCTGCGTGGGTTAAAACCACATTCCATGCAGCAGGGTGGATGAAAGCCCAGATGAGAGAAAGGTGGCATCCTAAACTTCCTATGGTGTTTGGGGGTGGGACAGCCATAGCTAAGGCCACCACAGTTGTGTGTGTGTTCTAGTGTAATGAGAAAAGGTGAGAGTACCTGTGTGCTGGTACCCCCTGGGCAAACCACAGGATCTAGCATTGGCTCAGGGTCACAGGTAAATACTGAAAACCCATAGGGTTTAATGGAAGATATTATGGCATCGGAAAGTGAAAACAGGAATATGGGAACACAGATGCAAGGTGCTGTGGGGATGGGGAAAGACAATCAGGGGAACATAGATCATGCAGCCTCCCACAGTACTTGAAACTCCAGAAGAGGCAAATCAGATGGCCCATCGGGTTTCCACTGAATGGGAAGGTGGACACAGGTCAATGTGTGGAATACAAATGTAAAAGAATGACTGTTTCCAGAGGCAGTAACAAACATTTGTCAATGCTGCATGTTTGCTTGTCGGCATTGGCATTGGCAGTGTAGGAGTCAGAGAGATGCATAATAGGAATGGCAGTGAAATATTGAACTGAAGCCCACCCCACCACCACCCTGCAGAGAGTGACAGGCACTGGGGGTGTGCCTTTGGGTCATCAGGCATAACAACCATGCCATTTCTGCACACCCTACCCTGCAGACACTGACAAGTGTCACAGTGTGCCTTGGAGTCTTTGGGCCTTATGCTCACCCCATTCCAAAAGAAATACGATGAGGTGGGTGCAGTATAGGAGAATGAGGTGAACTGTGAGGCCAAACAGTCCAAGGCACACCTCGATTCCTGTCACTGGCTCCAGGGTGTGGGAGGGGGTGGAATGGCAGCAGTATTACAGGTGACAATCCCAAGTCACACCCCTCATGCCTGTCAGTCTCTACAAGGTGGGGCATTATGGCCGGAAACCCTAATGTCCCAGGCATTCATTGGTATTTTCACTCCAAATTTTAAAAATGTTTTTTGTGACCCCCCCGCCCCCCATGAACAGTGGCAATATCAGTTCGTTAGAGGAAAGCTTATTTTGTGCAGCAACTATGCCATTTGGTACCACTGGTGCAAAAACACATTTCAAACAGGATGTGAAAAATGACAGCTGTACTGTTCATGGGGAGGTGTAAAACATGGCAATGTTGAAAATCTGGAGTGAAAATATAAAAATAAACTGGTGAAGTCACGAGCGTGTATGGAAACTGCGCAATGCACACTTGTAATCAAATTAGTTTGGGGATTTTTACAGCAGATTGTCAACACAGGCATTTTGGGACCTCTGCTCATGAACAGTGTCACTGTGATTTTCTTAATCTGTCCTGAACACTGATTTCCCACATCGACCACGCATTTCTGCGCTGGAGGTGTGAAAACACATTTTGGCCAGAGTGTGAAAAATGACAGCTGTACTGTTCATAAGGAGGTGCTGAAAAATGCCAATGTTGACAATGTGGACCGAAAATATTACAAATTCATGAACTTATGAGGATGCGTGAGAAGTGTGTAATGCACGCTAATAACACAGTCATTTTATGGACTTTTGTCACCAAATTTTCAACATAGCCATTTTAATACCTCTGCTCATGAACTGTGTCACTGTGATTTTCTTAATCTGTCCTGAACATTGATTTTGCACACCGACTACGCCATTATGCGCTACATGTGTGGAAACACATTTTGTGCAAGATGTGAAAAATGACAGCTGTGCTACTCATAAGGAGGTGTGGTAAAATGGCAATGTTGAATATCTGGAGTGAAAATATTAAAAATTTGCAAACTTACGAGCATCACATAGGAACTGCGCAGTGCACGCTCATAAAATGATCATTTTGGGGAATTTTTTCACCAAATTTTCAACATAGGGATTTTGGAGGCCTACCTCATGAACTGTGACACTGTCATTTCATAAATCAGTCCCAAAAGGTGGTTCTGCACAGTGACCGCAAAATCACCTTGCAGGAATAAATAACAAAATGACAGTGCCAGAATTAATGAGGTGGGGTCCCAAGAACCCCATGTTGAAACTTTTGTGAAAAAATTCCCCAAAATGCCTGAGATATGCATTAAAGATTAAAAAAAACTATTTATTCCATTATACAGCTTACTGGCATTCCCTCAGTTCGCGGTTGGCTTTGAAGAGTGCACATGTGTTCCGGTCCACCTAACATCGTTGCGCTGGACTCCAGAGGTAAGTATGGGGTGATTTAGGGGTGTGTGGGAGGGAGGGTGGGCATGGGTGGGGGAGGGCAAGACAATCAGCAGTGACTGTTTTTGTTTTAGGTCTTTTTTCTTTTTAGGAAGATGATGCGGGACTTTTGCCATGCTGGGGTGGGCTCCCAGCATGGCAACTGTTACTTTTGCTTTTGGGGGAGCAGTGGAGCCAATGGGGGATTGGGCACCACCATCAGCCATATAGAGGTTTGCCACGCTGGGGTGGGCTCCCAGAGTGGCACCTGGAAGTGTGTTTGGGGGGCCAGCAGATGAACATTTGCCATGCTGGGGTGGGCTTCCAGCATGGCACCTGGAAATGTGTTGGGGTGGTGCTGAGCCAACGGTGGATTCGGCACCCTCGTCAACCATACGCTGTATGGGGGAGCACATGAGCACACTGGGGTGGGCTTCCAGTGTGCATCTATGTGTTCATGGGGGGGAACTGTCTATGACAGACAGTTCAGATGCAGTGCTGATGTAGGCAATTTGCTTACCGCTGACGACAGTATGCAAATTGTCTGCAGTGTTTTCCTTTCAACTCTACACCGCTACATCTGAACGGCTGTCATAGACATCTCAGACATTCATTGGCATGGTGCAGCCGTGCCTGCAAAAGGGCGCAGGGCATTGGAAGTGGAGAAGGCACACCTAAGACTTCTCATATAGTGGCACTATGTTTCTTGCACATGCATACAAGCAAACATAAAAATGGCTTCTGAACCTGCGGTCCATAGAAATGTGGTGCGCCTGAGGTATCAGGGGACTTCAAAGGATGGTCCAGATCACCATTTTGTGGGAAGAGCATTATTGAAAAATAGCATGAAGCATTATGCGTATGAAATATAAACTCTCATTCATATGCCAGGTGACACAATTTTTGATATTAGCTTCAAACATCAAGCAGGTTTAGAACACTTTTGGAAGATGTATCAGCAATTAAAAACACTGCTGTTTGGAAGCCTTTTATGACTATTCCCCTAACGAAACCTTCTTTCAAACAGATTACAATTTTAATCCGGAATGAAGGGGTTAATGTGGCAGATATCACCTGTTGGTTGAAGAACCATTGTACTATAAACAGGCACCTTGAGCCCATCATAGATGAGGAACACCATTGGACTCGTGGCTGGAGATATAAAGTTACTCTGAAGCAGGAAAATGGAGAGACAAAACATCTCCCAAATCATTTTTTTGGGGGGTGAGATGGGGGTGCTCTTTTATGCAGGGCAACCATGTGCCTACTATCATTGTGGGGATGTAGGTCATTTTAGCAATGTATGCACAAGGCTAAAATGTGCATTCTGTGGAGTGCTAGGGTATGCTAACATGCGTTGTCCTAAGCCAGTCAGGTATAATCTGTGTGATGAGCATGGGCATTCCTTTAGTGCATGCCCTTGGGCTTCCCACAATAGTTTGGGTAAAATGGTATGGGCTGAGCAGGAGTTGTATGTAACCAATGCACAAAAAGAAAGATTAAGATCTGAGTAGTTACTGTCTCAGACTGCCCCTTCTGGACCAAAGCCCCAAAGGGATAAGTGATCCAGGCCTGAGAAAATTTCAGAAATTGCCCTCCCCCCAGCTTGGAGGGATCCCAAACCATGGATGTTTCTCGTGTGGACTCTTCTCTAGCCACAGGGATTGAAGACACCCCTCCTCCACTCCCGACTGTGACTGAGAAGACTCACTCAGTCCCTCAGGAAGTTTTACTTAGCAAGGAGAAATGTTCTGCCACACAGGTGAACTGCCCAGTTGTCTTGCCTGAGACTGCCTCTGCTGAGCCGAAGATTCCTCCTCCAGTTGCAGTAAATGAACTCCCTTTTCTTAGGATAACCAGGGTGAAGACAGCTTCACAATCTTTTGTGATAAATTTGAGTGGAGAGAGGATAAGTAATATTACCACCCAAAATGCTTATGAGGTATTGATGGAGCTTGAATCAATAGATCTGGATGGTTGTTCAGAAGTGTCCTCCATTGCCTCTTCTCAGACGGGGTGGTTAGAGAAGCTGTCTCCACCCCCCCCCCCCCGGTAAACTCAAAGCTAAGAAATGAAAGAAAAGGAAATGATCTCTGCAAGGAATGCTTATATGAGCCTAATTTGATTAAGCTGCTTGCTTATGGATCTAACTTTAATAATATTAAAAGTTAACAGCATCAAGGCAACTGATAGGAGACAGGTTATTTTTGCAAAATTAGAACTGGAACAAGGGAATGTTTGCTTTTTGCAAGATACAAGGTTACACACACTTTCAAAAATAATGCAAGCTCAGATAAATTGGCATTATGGGCCATCTTGTGTCTGGGAGAGGACCTGTGTTCAGGTGTGGGCATATTGTTTGCAGGTTGTGTTGTAAAGGTTTTGAAAGTTTTAGATGTATTCTCTGGTAGAGTGTTGTTGATGGATGTAGCGATTGCTGAAAGAGCTTATAGACTCAAGAATAGTTATGCCCTCCAAGCAAAAGCTGAGAGAATGACCTTACTGAGGCAAATATAGCTTTTTTTAGACATCTCTAAAGTTATATTATGGGGGGTTGATTTTAATTGTGGATTGATTAATTGGGACTGGGGTAGGAAAGTGGGAAAAATGTATTGTAACACTAATCTGTTGCAGGGCATTTTGACCAATTACCTACTTAAAGATGTGTATGACATGATTGGTGACACTCCTGTTCATACTGTCTATAAAAGAAAGCTGTCAATCAGGATAGATTTCTGGTTCTTATCAGAAAGATTGCAGGGTGCATTGGCTTCGGTGGTCCTGGTGGAAACTTTGTATCACTTTGAGGTTAAGGTAACATTGGGGTCTAGGCAAAATGTTACTATGGGTAGGGGATACTGGAAACTGAACACTTCCCTTTTGCACGTAGATTCACATAGAAGAGGCATTCTAATACTGCTTGAATCTCGACATGAGATTAGGTTTTTGTATGATTGCCCCATTGACTGGTGAGTGGACTCTAAAAGAGATTTGAAAGATCTACTTATTAAAACAGCTACTAAAGTTGCAAAACGGAATTATAGCCAGTATTAAGGGTTGTGGGCAAAATTTTTTGAAACTGGTTATGGAGATTAAATAAACTGGAGTAGACCTTACAGGGCAGATAGGGGAGATAAAAGCTGAGATGTGTAACTATCACCTGATGCAATAATATACAAAGGCATTTAACCAGAAATGTAGTGTTCATGAATCAAAATCTCTTGTGAATCCAAATGATAATCCAGATGATAGACTGGGGCAGAGACTAATGACATCATTATAACAATCAGATGGCACCGTAGTTTCTAATAATATTTCTATGCAACAGGTGGTGCAGCAATATATTCAGGATAAATTTCAGGTGGGGGGGGACACAGAGTCTGGATAATTTCATGGATCAATTGCACTTTCCCCAACTAACCAAGACTGTGAAGGAGCAGCTTTTGGAATCGATAACGGAATTTGAAGTCAGAGCAGCTATAGGTAAAGTATTATTAAATACATCTCCTGGTAGCGATGGGATACCAAATGAGTTTTATGAAGAGTTTGTCAACCAAATAGCCCCTATTTTACTTGAAGTATACCTGGCTATGCTGAGAGTGGGAGAGATGGGGTGTAGTATGAAGGAAGGAATAATGATTTTTCTGTATAACAAATTGAATTGAAGAGATAGCAATAACTGGAGACATTTTAAGTATGTTAAACATTGACTATAACATTTTGGCAAATATTTTAACAGTAAGGTTGGCAAATATGGCTAAGAACATAATTTTGGAAGCACAGACATGTGCTATCCCTGGGTGGTGTAAAACACAGAATTTGATTTTTTTTTATGTGAGGTTGAGGAGCAGAGGTTGCTGCAGAATTGGGATGGGTATATATTTACCATAGATCAGAAGTCTGCTATTGATGCTGTGAAACATGACTATATATGGAATGTGTTAGTAAGGTATGGTATTCCACAAGGTTTTATAGAAATGATACTTATGCTGTATAAAGGAGCACAAGTGCAACCTATGATAAATGGGCACCTTGGAATCCCAATGTGCATAAAGAATGGGGTGCAACAGGGCTGTTCGGTAAGCCCTTTGTTGTATGTTTTTGGGCTGGACCCCATTTTAAGGGATTTAAAGGCAAATAAACTTGTCCTACCCATACATCATATTACAGGGATGGAATATGCAAAGGTTACTGCTTATGTGGTTGATTGTATTTTGCTGGTAGCTGATTTGACCTGTGGGCTATAAGCTCTGGAAGTATTTGAGGAACACTGTACTGCAACAGGCATTCAGATTAATAAAAAGAAGAGCAAGGCTTTGGCTTTGGGAAAGGTGCAGGAAGATATGGATTTTGTGATACCAATTAGAAAGGACAAGATTAAGATATTAGGGGTCTATTTTGTGACACAGGAAGCAGTACAGAGTAATTGGAATTATGTTTATGATGCAGCCTATAGTAAAATCCAAAAATGGAAAGCATGGAAAATGACCAGGAAGAAGAGGATTTACCCATTGAGAGCATTTATAGCACCACTATTTGTGTATATCTCACAGGTGTTTCCTCTTCTGTTTGGTATGCATTCAAAAGTAAAGGGATTGTTTTTTTACCTTACTATGGGATAGCCATTTGAATCATGTGAAGAGTAGTCATACTTATACAGCATGGAAGGATGGAGGACTAAATATGTTGCACCCGGTAGTATTTTTGTTTGGGAACTATTTTTATGCTAACATTCTGCCCTTAGTTTTGGGGAAGGAGGGTGGGGACGAACATTATGAAGTTATGGGAGATTTCCTTATGACCTGGTTGAAGGGAAGAGAATGTGGTGGTGGTGGGGGGAACTGTTGCCTCAGCACACCCAGGTTTGTTTAAAATACATTAGAACATGGAAGATGGAACTTAGCTGGTTTATAGGTGTTAACCGTAAGCAGTTCTATAATGCTATTGCAGAGATATGGTATTATGAAGAGCCAGTCTTTAAAGTTGCAGCCACAATAGATGTTTCTTTATTATTAGGCAACATGTTGGAACCCTGAATTCCCCAAAAAATGCAAGCTACTATGTGGATTTGGGGACATGACCAACTTAATTTGTGTGGTAATCACAAACATAAGTCAGTACAAGAGAGATTATGCTCAGCGCCACACTGTTTAGAGCAAGCAGAAACAATGTCTCATTTATATTTTTAATGTTCTTTCATAAAGCCTTTTTGGTCAAAGTTAGCTACTTTCTGGAATGCCACCTGATTGACAGCTAGGACGTATGAAATATTGGTATATGGCCAACTTACAGGGCCATGGCAGTGATGGAAGAAGTCTATGGTTTTTGTTATCCCAGCATGTCTTAAATGGGTAATATGGCATGTGAGATGTCAAAGTTTCTTACAAGGGGACGAGGTTGCCTTGAATGGTGTATTGTTTCAACTTCAGGCAGAACTGGATGCAATATTCATAGCTGAAAAAAATAAATTGAGGGAATATATTTGTGCACTGTTATATTTATTTATTTATTGAAAATGTTTCACCAGAAAAGGCACACTGACCAAAAAGATGCTTGTCTCACGGTGTGACCTTGGAGGGGGGGTTACAGAGGAGGCAGGTATACATACAGTAGTTGAACTTTACAGTAGCTCAATACGGATAATGTACATAGTTGGGAGGGATTACAATTGAACTTGTTACATAGGCAGAACAGTACAGAACAGCACAGGATCAGCAAGTACAGGTTATACAAATCATGGTTATTCAATGAGGTAAGAACAGTATAGAACATGATCATAAGGGCATGGGATACAAGTAAGGTTATACAAATCATGGTTACACAACGAGGTAAGAACAGTACTGAACATGATCGTAAGGGCATGGTATACAAATCATGGGTACACATCGAGGCAAAGCATGACATACATAAGTGCCAGATTACAGAACAGGGGTAGTAATAGCAGAACTTGAGTGCCAGTAGCAGAAGTTGAGCTACAGGGAGATGCACCAAATTGATGGGAGGAATTGGAGAGCAACAAGGGGAGTAGCGAAGGAGGGTCTAGTAAGCTTTAGGTGTGTAGGGGGGAGGTTAGGTGAGGAAGGAGGGAGTGGGGCTGGGGAGAGTAGGTTGATTAGGAAGGGGGAAGGGAGAAATTGAGAGTGCAAAGAGTAAGTAATAGAGAGAGTGTAAGTATGCAGGGTAGTAGATAAGCCAGACTATTAGGCGATGGCCGGGCCGCTGGTCAGGCGTAGGGGGGAGCGGGGGAAGAGGATCTAATGGGGGTGGTCAGGGACAGTAGCAATTGGGTGCAAGGAAGTTAGAGAGGACATAGGAAAGGGAGAGTTTGGATGAAGAATGGCGGATCTGGTTGGGCAGGCCGTTGCAGAGTTTAGGGAAGAGGTAAGAGAATGTGGATTGGCCTGCTGTGGTCCTTCAGTGAGGGATGAATAGTAGCCTAGTGTCAGCAGACCTGAGGGTGTGCAAGGGGGTAAGTGGGGAGGATAGGGCAGATACGAGGTAGCGAGGGAGGGAGCTGAGCCAGAAGTTAGAAGCGAATTTAGCACTATGGATTAGGCGCCGGTTACTCAGAGAAGGTAGAGACAGGGAATGATAAAGCAAGCAGTGATGTGTTTGGGGGGGCATAGAGGGCAAAGCGGCAGAAAGCATTGAAGAGGGGTCTAATAGGGTGGTCTGTGCAGCAGAGCTGTAAACTACATCACAGTAATCGAAGGAGGGTAGAATCATTTTCTGGACAATTTCATGTCTGACAGGAGTGGGAGACTAGTGCGGTTTCTGTAGAGGGCACCAAGTTTTGGGCGCAGTTTTAAAATGATGGCATCCACATGTGTGGAAAAGGAGAGGTGGCGGTCAAGCCAAACCCCTAGATACCTGAAGGAGGGTACTTCTTCGAGGATGGTGTTATTTAAGGTGTGGAATCTCAGAGGGAAGGTGAGTTTGAATAGGCGCTGTCTGGTGCCAAAAGTCATAGAGTTGGTTTTCTTAGCATTTAGGGAGAGTTGGTTGCTATTCAACCAGTGTTGGATTTTGTTGAGGTCAGTTTGAAATTTGGAGGTGACTTCTATGTGGGTCTGGCCGGAGGTGAAGAGGACTGTGTCGTCTGCATACATGTGGATAGCGGAAGAGGAGCAAGAGTTTGGAAGGTCGTTTAGCAGGATGGAGAAGAGGATGGGGCCAAGAACTGAGCCTTGGAGTATGTCAGTGGTGATTGGGGGGGGGGATATGGTCAGCTATTTTAGTGGATTGGGTTCTATTTAGAAGATAGGCACTGAACCAGTTTATGGTGGATTCAGATAACCCAGCTCCAGAAAGGCAGGATAGTAAGAGAGAATGGGATACCGTGTCGAAGGCCTTTGCTAGGTCAATAAAAATAGCAGCAGTGATTAGCCCTTTGTCCATCCCAGTGAGGATGTGGTCTGTGAGTCTTAGCAGGGAGGAGGTGGAGGATTGGTGTTTTCTGAACCTGGACTGGAAAGGGTGAAGAAGTTAGTTTCGGAGAGGAAGTGAGAGAGTTGGGATAGCACAAGGTGTTCCAGGAGTTTTGTGAAGGTGGGGAGGAGGGAGATGGGGCAGTAGTTGGATGAAGAGGTAGCGTCACTGCCTTTAGAGAAGGGTAGAACAGTGGCATGCTTCCATTCGGAAGGGAGTGACTCAGTAATGAAGGAAAGATTTAGTAGGGCTGCGAGGGGGGTAGCGAAGGCAGGAGCAGATAGGAAAAGGAGTTTGTTATCAAGACCATTGGGGGATTTGCCTTTGGTGGGGTTTAGTGTGCAAAGGACATCTAGGGTTTCAGAGGGGGAAATGTGTCTAAAGGAGAAGGGGTTCATGACAGATGGTTGGGGGATAGAAGACTGGGGAAATGGACTGGGTACGGCAGTAGGGCTTCAAGGAGGGCCAGGGCACAGGTAGTAAAATAGGAATTAAACTCGGAGGCTACCTTCAGGGGATCAGAAAGGAGAGTCCCTTGGGCAAGGAGAAAAGGTGGAGGGCTAGTTGTTTGAGGGGGGGAAGGGAGTTAATGACTTTCCAGAATTTGGAAGGTCTTCCAAGGTTTGCATTAAGTGTGTTATTAAAATATTCAGACTTAGCTAGGCGGATGGCCTTAGTGCACCTATTGTGGAGCATGCGGTAGGAGATATGGTCACCTGGGTGGAGCCAGGATTTGTAGTTTCGTCAGGCCTTATCACAGGCTTGTTGGCAAGCGATCAGCTCAGGGGATATCCAGGGCAGGTGGAAACCATGGACTCTGGTGTAGGGGGGCGTGTTTGTCCCAGGCGGAGAGGAAGGTGTTCCGAAAGTGTGTAAGGGCCGAATCCATATTAGAGCGGTTTGAGCTTGGGACCCAATTAGAGTGGTAAAGATCATCCAAAAGGGGGGAGAGATTGAGGAATTTGTAAGAACGGTGGAATATAAATTTGGGAGGGGATTTAACTCTGTGGATTTTGTGGACTAAGTAGATTAGGTGGTGGTCACTAATGGAGTCAGGGAGAAGACCTGAGCTGATGATGCGGTGTGGGTGGTAAGTGAGCGCCCAGTCGAGGAGTGAGTGATTACCGGACTTAAGGTTAGAGTGAGTGGGTTCAGTAATGGTTTGGCTGAGGTTAAGAGCAGTTAACTCAGTTTGGGTTTTGTTAAAAGTGGGTGCTAGCCAATTGTGGTTAAAATTACCCATGGCATAAAGTTCACCCGACTGGGCAAGAGAAGAGAGCTGGCCCAGAAGGTCGGTGATTATTGTGGTTGGTGCGCCTGAGCAGCAGTATATACCAGCCACAAAGATAGGTAATGAAGAGGGGGAAACAGTTTTACCATCAGAAGCTCGTAAGTTTTGGGTACAGTTTTTGTAATGGAGACAGTGAAGTGGAGGACTGATCTGATGTAGATAGCCACCCCTCTGCCTCTGGAAGGCCGGTCTTGACATATGATGTTGAACCCAGGAATAGCTACATTTTTATCGGGTAGGCTAGGGTTTAGCGAGGTGTCAGAGAGGATGATTATATCAGGGGTGTAATGGGTGGCTAGGACCTGGAGCTGATCGAGCTTTGGGGCTAGGCTACGAATATTTAGGTGGAGAAGACGCAGGCCTCGGGGGAGGAAGCTAGGATGGGAGACAGAGTTTGCTCTGGCCAAGGGGTTTGTTATGGGATGGTCAGGGCCTGGATTAGGGGTTGGGCCGGGGTTATGGTGTATATCCCCTGCCGCCAGAAGGAGTAGAGCAATGGTAAGGTGGCAGCGTAGCACGTGGAGGGGCCGGGATTTAGCCATCCGGTGGGTGGGGGCAGTAGTAGAGGGGGCTGTACGAAGGGAGCAGGTGCAGGAGTGGGAAAGAGAGGCCAGGAGGCAACCAAAGGAATAGACTGGGGAGGAAGGGGGTGTGGGGTAATGGGACTAGGAGATAGCTGGGAGGGAAGCTGTGAACTTATAGGGGGAAAATGAAGAGTGTGACAGAATAGTCAGTGGGGGGTGTTGAAGGGTAGGAATATATCGGGGGAGTAGGTGTGGGGAGGGATAGTAAAATGAAGGAGGACAGTAGAACCACGGTTACAGACAGGGTCATTTTGCCAGATTTGAGGAAGAGGAGACCAATCATAATACCCTATTAAAGCTGGGTTGGGAGTTACAAGTGTCTTAATAGCCCCTCAGATAGCGTAGATACCATTTTGGCATAGTGGTACTGTCACAGACTCTGTTGGACATGGTACAGGGTAGAGGATGGTATTGGGATGGTATGGGATGGTATATTACAATTCTCATTTCCTCATCCAGTATCTGTTATCTGTTACATGGGATGGTATTGACTGGGTGGGTTGAGGAGTGCCAGAAACAGGGATTCCCCCAGCAAGAGCTCCCTCCTGGAGCGTGGAACACGCGGGCGCTAGGAGCCTGCCGATCTAAGCCCTGACCCAGACAAGCAACAGGGATTGCCCAACAAGAGCTCCCTCCCAGAGCGTGGAACACTCGGGCGCTAGGAGGTAATAAACTAACTCCATATTGTAGCACCCTTGTGAGGGGGGATGTTTTGTTACATTTAACTGCTTATATTTGTTACCTCCTAGCACCCGCATGTTCCATGCTCCGGGAGGGAGCTCTTGCTGGGGGAATCCTTGTTGTTTGTCTAGGTTTTCTGTATCTAAATTTATCCTGTTTTAATCCTGCTAATCTGCCCCTTCACCCTTCATTTTCCCCAATGTATCTAAAGAACCCCTTGTTCCCTCTCCTAATTTCCCGGCCAGGTTCTGCTCCTTCCTTGCCTGAGCCGCCTCACCACCCTAGTGGCCCTTCTAACCATCAGCTCATACTCCCCTTGATCCCTTTCACTCCTTGAGCACTTAAATTGCCTATAGGTTGCCTCCTTTTCCCACACCACCTCCTGGACCTCCCTGGTCCACCAGCAGGTTTTCAGGCCCTACCGCATTTTTGTCTTACTCTTGCATAGGTGCTGGTAGCATCCTGCACCCCTCTCCTGATGATTTCCCACCTACTGTCAGTGTCCATGTCTGACCCAATCACATCCAAATGCTCCTTAAAGATCCTTCCCATTTCCTTAAAGTCTGCCCCTCTGAAGTCATTTACCTCCATCTTTGTACAGCCTTCTACCCCTCCTAGGTCCAGGCAGAACCAGACTGTGGCATGGTCGCTCCCTGCCAATGGGTCCCTTATCTACAGGCCCCCAATCTGGTCACCGTCTGCCAGGACCACATCCAGTACCCACACCTCCTTGGTCAGTTCCCCCACCTGCTGAGTTAGGAACGCATCTTGAAAGACATCCAACAACCTCTGTTCCCTGGCCACCAAGGATGTCAGAGTCTCCCAGACTGTTCCTGGCATGTTTAAGTCCCCAAACACCACCACACTTCCCCTGCCCAATCTGCAGTGTCTCCCAACATCTGCCACCAGACTCTCCTCCAGCTCCTCCACCAGCAAAGGTGGTCTAAACACCACTTCTATTTTCACTCTCTTGCCCCCACCTTGTTATCAAGGTGACCCAATGGTTCCCTCCACCTCCTCTACTCCCCCTATGTCAGTGCAGTTTTTGACTATCATTGCTACCCCTCCTCCCCTTCCCTCCTGCCTGTCCTTCCTGAACATAGTGTAACCCTCCAGGTTCAGGTCCCAGTCATGTCCTGCAGTAGCCCAGGTCTCAGTGACTGCTGTCACATCCACCACTCCGTCAGTCAGCATCGCCTGGAGCTCAGGCATTTTATTGCACAGGCTCCTGGCATTTAGCAGGACTACCTTCCACCCTTTCCCTATACTTCCATTTCCCCTGCTCATGTTCCCATGGGTATTCCATTTTCCCCAGGTCTGTGCTTTACCAGTCAGCCTTTTCCCGCATTCCTCCAGCTCCCCAGAGGGTGGAGACAGAGTCCATCCTTTATCAGACCCCCCTCGACAGCCTTTTCTCCCATCCCTCCCCCTTCACAGGTTTAAACCCCACTTTTCACCAATGAACCCCTCTATTTTCAACTTAAGGATTCCTTCCCCTCCAAATTGAGATGGAGCCTATCTCTAGTGCACAGCTCCGTCTCCCCCAATCCCCCAACAACCCATACCTTCTGACCTCATACCACTCCTTGAGCCACTGGTTTATCTCCCTAATCTTCCTTTTGTGTTCCCTACTAGCCCTTGGCACAGGCAGGATTTCCAAGAAGGAAATTGTGCATCCTATGTCACGACATACCGTGGCAAGCTCCCTGAACCTTGCCTGTATCTCTTGCTCACTATTTTCCTCAATGTCATTTGTACCCAGGTGGACCAGTATGTCCAGGGAACCCCCACAATCCTTTGCCAGCTGATATACCTCATGCTTGGCCCTGTGCACCGTTAGTCCAGGGAAGCATTTTGCTCTAACTGGCCAGGCTTCTCCCTCCCTATCCCATTTGATACCCATGATCATAGAATCCCCCAACAGGAGCACTCTGTCCACTTCTTTTCCTCTAGTTCCCTCCCTTCCATGTCCCTCATACTTTCTACTGGCCTCTCCACCCAGCTGGCTCCTTGCTCCTCCCTCTATCTTGGTGCCACATGCTGTCCCCTCCCTATTTACCCAGGCCGCCCCTTCCCCTCTGATCCAGTGCCTCTCCTCCTCCCGAGTATCCTTCTGTAGCTCGCTAATTCCCCCCTCACTGATCGCGACTGGTCCTTCTCTCCATCTGATAAACTAGCCTGGCTCGTCCTCTCTTCCTTTCTGTCTCCATTTAGTCCCTCCTTGCTTGTCGTGCTCCCCTGGCCTAAACCCTCAGCTCCCTTTACTGTATCCTCCTTGTACTTCTGGTCCTTCTTCTTGCCCTTTTCTCCCAACTGGTCCTTCTCCTTATGCTTTCCTTCCTCTTCCCCCTGCCCTCCTTCTCTGATCCACTGCTCCCCCCATTTTCCTGCATTCCAGGTTTCCCCGTTCCTCCTGCTATCCGGCCCCCACCTCCTACCCTCCACTCCCTTTCCATCTCTAATCACCCCTCTCATGGCTACATCACCCCCCCATCTGTTCCTTATCTTACTCCAGAAATAAGCATATGACCATACATGGTATGTAATTTGTGCTGTATTAGCAGGACTACACACTGTCTACCTTTACTTTGTAATTGCTAAGCTCCTATCAGTTGACATTGTAGAAAAGTACATGTTTTCCCTGTCTCTTCTCTCTCCACATTTACATATACAAATGTGCATATGGCAAAAACATATTATTCTTCATAGTCAGTAGTTTGCATGTTTCCTTAACTCAGCAGCTCCATATTGTAAGTACAGCTAAAAAGCACTGATCAGTGAATTTTCCCCAGTAACTAGTAAAGCAATTGTTAAGTAATACATAGCAGCTGATTTATTCCTAAGCTAAGCTATAGCATTATATGCACTTACATTATAAATACGCAGTAATATGAAAATAAGAATGGCAGATTCCAAAGTCTTAGGCTAACACCAATCACAGCTTTCTCATAATCCCCAATCATCAGGGAGAAGTACATGCATGTGCACCACAGTCTCAGTCTGCATGACACTGCTGTGCTCAAAATGGCACCTGCACATGTGCACTGCAATCACTGCCTGCACAGCAGGCAAGTGTAAAATGGCATCTGGACATGCACACCACAGCTCTGGCTGCACTGCAACTGCCGTGCTCAAAACAGTGCCTCACACATACAAGCCTCCCTCATGGAGGCCACCATGCACATTATAGCAGCTGTGCTGTATGCCACAGACCACATGCTGAAATTGCACCATTCATATGCAGCCTGCCTGTAACTCAATGCACTTGCCATGGTTCTCAAACCATAAACCAGGTACCCAACCACTGTAAACCCCACACAGCTGTTTTGTGGCCTTTCTATATCCTCACTGGCCCATGCAGTAGAAGTTGTGAGCATATGTGCATGAAGGAGCACACTAATACCTCCAACAGTGCTTGTGCTACCCACTTCCCGCCACTCTCGCACCCAATATATGGACATTCAATAATTATTGCAAAGTATTGACAGTAATTTAAAGATTTAATAGTGCTCATTTGCAAGCACTACAAGTGCAAAAGCAGAATACAAATCCAGCAAGTGAAGCTATGTAAACCTATTTGAAACGGTTGACTAGTGCTTTGTGAAAGCACAACTTCAGCACACTTACTGAAAGTAATAAAGGAAGACAGCATATTTACACTGTTCATTATATTAAAATAGTTCTATTAAGATTCAACAGTAAAATAAAATCCCATTCTGTTACCCGCAATGAAGGATGCCAAAATTCTTTGACTCTGGTGCTGGTTAACAAATAGCCTTGGCAAACTGTACAAAGTTCTGCATTGCCAGATGTACTGTATGCCCTATGAAACATAAACTGTACTTTTCCCCTTCCACAGACTAGCACATGCTCCAGGTAAATGAGCAGCGGGAACAAAGGAACTGCAGGGTTACTTGCCAGTAAGTTTATTCAGCTTCAGTTTCTACCTGGCACTCTTATTCCCTTAATCCCCAAAATTCCTTACTCCACTTATGCCAGCATCCGATGCAGTAGCTGCAGTTAACTCCCAGGTACTCTTTTGTCTGATAACCATCAGTCTCGTGCTCCACACCAACCTTCCTCCAGGTGATAAACAATCAATCAATCAAATTCTTTATTTATCCAGGTGAACACCATTGAGCAAGCTCATTTACAAGGTGGACCTGCATTACACAAGTCAAGTAACAATGTATTTATGTACAGACAAATAGACAGTAGATGCAATAGTACAACAGTGCAGGTAGGCCTGCAATAGACAGGATAAGTAAAAATAAATTTGGGTTCAGGTAAAAGACAGTCGGTAAGGGTATACATAACAATAGGGGAGCTAATCAGTAAAAATTTATACCAGATAGAACAACATGCATGGTTTAGTATTCCTGTAAGGTCAAGGCATTATAGCCCAGCAAAGAGATTAGTTGAAGTGGATGCTACAAGCAAAGAGACATACATAATCAGTTTAAAAAGACCAAGGCATATCAAGGGGGAGACGTGTTGGGAGAAGTGGGCAGCCAGTGGGGGGGTCTGGAACTGGGGTAATACTAGGAGCGAAGGAATGAGATGCTGTGGGTATACAAGGAAAAGGTAGTTGAGAGATGGTGAGATTTAGTGTGGTAGATAAGTAGGTGGCTCAGGGACAAGTTAAGCACTGATACAAGAAGGCAGGAGGATGGGAAAAGCAGGGAGGATGTGGAAGGGGGTGTAAGTAAGCTACGATCATTGGAAGCAGTTGCAGGCTTCTGTAATGTATTTTGAGTATAAGGTCTTAAACACAGTAATACTAACAGGAGTCCTCAGTTTCAGTGATTTCTGTAGCACATTCTAGAGTGACGGTAGAATGAATCCTATGACAGCTCTTCCAAAATACGTTAGTGCTTTGGGCATTTTCAGAGAAATCAGTGAACAGCTTCTTAGGGCATAGGTTCCAGGCATATTGAGAGTCAGGCAATCAACAATGTACTGCAGAAGTTTGCCAGTGATAGCTCTGTATGTCCAGACCTCTTCTGTCTGCCAACCTCCACTCCCACACATCAGCATAACACTCCTGGTGACCAGAGCAGCAGGAATAAAGGGGCCCTTAGAGGTTCAATGTTAAGAGGGCTTCCATGGGTATCTAGTGAAAATATTGTGCAGATTATAGTGTAGGATAGTCCATGTGGCAAAAATAGCAAGGACAATACAGCTACAGGAAAAGTATAGTGAAGATATATTAGCAGTATCCCTGTAGGTGTTGTCAGTCAGGATGAAGAGGATAAAATCTCACCTGCATGCTGTGTCACCAAGCTGCTGCCATGGTGCAGAGGTTAGGGCCACAAGCAGTGAAGAGTGGTTGAACATCTGGTTGACCAGAGTTCAATTCCTGGCCTCATGTGTGTTTTTCTTTTCTTTGGTGCCATCATGACTGTTACATTTAATCTGCCCACCCCCCCCACCACCACCATGTAGTTCTGGCCTCAGCCCACTTTGGGAAACTAAGTCACCCCCTCCACAACCATGTTACCCTCTCCAATTGCAGTGCAGCCCTATGATTTGCTTGCCCCACATCAAAGATGAAATGTCCCCTCCTGAATTTCTCCCTTGTCCTGAGTTTCACCTCTCAGGGATGGTTATATTTATTTTGGGGGTGGAGAGGTGCAGCCCCTGCAGACAGTCCAATTACTTTTTCTTTATTTGCAGTGCTCAGCATTCTTCCGATGCACTATGTTGTCTTTTGCTGCTTTGCTTGTGCGGATTTTAACCACGCTATTCCGTAGTTAGCATTTTGACCCTGTGCTGATTCCTTGTCAGTTTTTATAATTTAATGGATCCTCTCTCACTGTCTCTTCCTTACCACTGAGGCACCCTCACCCCTCATACATGAGCTGCCCTCCTCCTTCAGTCTGTATCCTACTGGGCGGGAAGACAATCCTCAAGCACTGAGTCAAATGCTGCATCCTGCTCTGTAATAACCAAGCTTGCTGCTTTATACTGGGGAAGAAAAACATTCTTGCCCAGGCCCAAGTTATTGTGTCCTGTCCTGTCATCTTCCTTCCTCTCACTAGCCTGTTCTCAGAACAGACCTTATAACTCCTACTCTTGAGCAGCCTCTCCCCCAGACAAAGACTATTTTTCTATTCTAAAGCCATTTGAATTGTGCTGTCTTATCCCTGCTCTTGCTGCTGATTCTTGTTGAATCGCAGTCCTGCTAATTTTCACTGGAGTGAGGAACAAAGAGGCTGGGCTATCATACCACCAATGTTTTTATAGCCTGTTTTCTGCTTCTCTTCTAGCACAACTTCCCCCACGAGCAGATCTACTAACCTAACCTTACCCTCACCTTTCCCCTTCCCTTTGTCCCTCTCCCTACTTTCTAACTTTTGCCCATTAACAGGTAAAGGGCACACAGACAAATTCCCACAGGCTTCAATGGGCCCCTTTGCTTTCTGGCTAATATATCACATTGTTGGAAATGCTTGAGAATGCATGGATGATGTGAAAAAAAAAACGTGGGCCTTGAATTTCAGTGAAACTAGAAATCAATTTGGCAGTATAAAAACAGGGTCTGTTACAAGCCTCAATACCTGATAGGAAGGAGTTGTTGGCAGTATGAAGGCTCCTACATACCAGGAGATTGCAAATGTTGAGTGGTCTTTGGTAGGAGGCAGTGAATGGCTCTTTAAAAGAAACTTTGATATTAGGGTCAGTATTCTCAATAGGAATCAAGTTCCTAGTGATGGTCCTGTGAAGGCAAAAGGCTCTTGAAATGGAAGAGATGCACTGGTACAATGTGGCAATGTTGCCACATGACAGAACCAGTTCTGTAAGAATCAAGGTTACAGGGCACCCTACTGACCCGGAAGAGTGCTATATCCTCTGTGTTTCTGTGTAACCTCTATTAATAAAAATACGGTGCATGAATTGAGCCTGCTCAGCAAAATCATCATCTTCACTACATAACCTGCAAAGTCTAAGACATTTTTAAGTATGGCAAATCATTCATAGCATGTTTGGGATGGAAGGAGTTGTGGATGAGAAAATTGGCTGAGTCATTGAGACTGTAATATACCTATGTCTTCAGACCTGTGTTATGCACTGTCAATTTGATATCTAGGAAAGACAGTGTGACGGGCGATACTTCAACATTGTACTCGAGGGAAGACTGGAATGTGGTAAACCTGTCCAAGAAGATTTGAAGGGTTTCACTCTAGCAAAAGATGGCCTCCATACAAACATCTATGTATCATTTGCAGAGGTCAGATATTGTTCCTGTAAAGAAGAGCAATAATTGTTCCTTAACCCAACAAACAAACATGTTGGTAAACTGGAACCCATCCTGGTGCTTACTGCAACTTCACTGATCTGCTAAAAAAAAACTCTTACTGAAAGAAAAAGCATTACGTTTAGGAACAATTTCAGCCAGTCAGATTAGTATGTGGGTGGGTGGATACTGGACTTTCCATTTATTCAAAAAGTAATGCAGAACTGTCAGACAATCCTTGGGGGGAACCACTCTATAAAGAGATTCTATGTGCATTGCAAAGATATGCTAATGGAAGCCACTAAAACTGAACCTGTAAAATAAAAGGAGAGTATGGTTAGTGCCTTTAATGCAAGTAAGCAGGGATTCAACAAGTATAGTCATGAGGCTTTCCAGAAATGCTGAGATGTAGGATGTGGGGAAGGAGTAGGGAGGCACAATAAGGCATTCAGGGTTACCCATTTTGGAGGGATTTGAGGAAAGAGATAGAACCTGGATGCTTTAGGATTTTGAGCAATTCATGGAACCTCTGCTACAAAATGAGGTTTACATAATGCATTTGAAATGCTTTTAATATGATATCACCATTTTCTTATCTTAGAAAGATATGGTTAAAGAACTGAAATTTCAATATCCCACTGAAAATTCCATATCATAGTGTCAAATTAAAAATGCTTTATTTAACAGTTGTAGTCACATTAGTATGTTAACCTTCAATAGGCAGTTTAATGTTAAACCCTAACTTTTTTAATAACTACTGTAGACCATCCTTGTAGCAATTTGCCTGAAACTTTTCATGCACAATCCATATACAGATTTTGAATTATTTTACATTTGGTAGTAACTGGAAAAGTGGTTTAAACATTTTAGAATGTTGATAACACATTACAATTAAAATTTGTATCTTTTTTTGGTCACCAAGAACATCCAAACTATTGGGATTTGAAATGTGAAACTGGCAGCTTAATTAAAGTTTGGTCCTAGAATAATCATTTTCTATTTTTTTAATGTGTTGTTTTAAAAAAAATAATACAAATATGTTCTGTTTTTGCACATGTGCAGTGCAAAAACAGAACATTCTTATAATAAGCACATTTTTGATCAGCCAATCTTGTGTTGGTTTCGTCACCCAAAATCTGGTGACATGATAGAATATTGCTGGTTATGTGACTCTTAGAGGTCATATAACCAGGAAAAAAGCAATTTAAAAATTGTGATTTAAAGGCATCAAAATGTGCTGTAAGATTATTCTGAAGCTACTGCAGTTACCTGTGTAGAGTATACATCTGAATCTTTTTAACATTTCAACTTTTAAACAGTTTTTCGTTACTGAAAATAGATTTTGTTTGATGGAGTGAGTGACTTAACATTGCAGTTTGTATCTTTCACACACCTAGTTATGATGCTGCAGTTTGTCCTGAACCAGACCAAAATGTCTTACAAGTGCCAGGTAGCCAATCCCTCAACTGTTGTCCCCCCCACCCCCAGCCAACACAGCTGAAGGTGGAATACTGGCATTGGGTGCTCAATTTCCCTGATGATATCTCCCACAACCCACCTGTATAATATAATATTAGTGGTGGCAGATAGCCGGTTCCACTGCCGGTATCTCCGTGAGCAGCTTAGCTTTTTTTTTTGTATGTTTTAGTTTTGCATTTTTTTTACAAGTCAATGCATTTTAGAATGCATTTATATTACATGCTAAATCAATCTCATACATTCATATAACATAAATAATTTATTTTATTTTCATAAATTTCATGCAGTGTACTTATAGTACCCAGGTAGTGCCTGGAAAACTTGTCTGGCACCAACTGCACGTACGGTACCCTGTTATCAAAGTATAAATACATACATGTATGTATAAAAAGTAATCAAATTTCTTTTCATTTTTAGTCATTGAAATATAAATGTAACCATAGTATAACTCACATTACTTGGAAGCTGTGGAGGAGTTCAAACTATGAGGTAAATAATTCAAAACATATATATTATGAACCTGGCCCAAGGACTTCCTTTGCCAGGCTCTCAAGAACACATTTAAAACAAACATCTACTGGTAGAGAGTGCAGGCAGATACATCTCTATTGTAGCATGGAAATAAGATTAATCTCACAGTCCCCAATAGCTTATATATCTTCTTTACTACATATTAGTGTCTAACTTTGTAAAGTTAGTTAATATCTTATTACAAAATATACCAACAAGCATTTGTCAATGCCGAATGTTTGCTTGCTGGCATTGGGATTGGTAGTGTAGGAGTTAGACAGCTGCATAATAGGAATGGCAGTGAAGTATTGAACTGAAGCCAACCCCGCCACCACCCTGCAGATACGGACAGGCATTGGGGTGTGCCTTTGGGTCATCAGGCATAATGGCCACGCCATTTCACCACACCCCACCCTGCAGACACTGACAAGTGTCACGGTGTGCTGCTGGGATCTTTTGGCCTTATGCACACCCCATTCCATTAGGAAGTATGGTGAGATGGAGTGCGGTATAGGAGAATGGGGTGAACTTTGGGGCCGAAGAGTCCAAGGCATACCTCGATGCCTCTCAGTGACTGCAGGGTGTGGAATGGTATGAGCATCACAGGCAAGAATCCCAAGTCACACCACTGATGACTGTCATTCTCTATAGGGTCAGGCGTTATAGTTGAAAAGCCTAATACCTCAGGCATTCGTTGGTATTTTCACTCCAAATTTTCAACATGTTTGTTTTGTGACCCCACCTCATGAACAGGGGGAGTATCAGTTTGTTAGCCGAAAGCTGCTTATGCACAGTGACTACGGCATTTAGCACCACAGGTGCAAAAATATTCCGAACAGGATGTAAAAAATGACAGCTGTACTCTTTCATGGGGAGGTGTAAAAATGGCTATGTTGCAAATGTGTAGTAAAAATATTAAAAAAATGGTGAAGTCGGTACGCCGGAAACTGTGCAGCGCACACCCATAATATAATTAGGTTGGGGATTTTTACAGCAGATTGTCAACTCAGGCATTTTGGTGCCTCCGACCATGAACAGTGTCACTGTGATTTTCTTTATCTGTGACGAACAATGATTTCCCATAGCGACCACGCATCTCTGCACTGAAAGTGTGAAAACACACTTCGGCCATGTTGTGAAAAATGGCAGCTGTACTGTTCATAAGGAAGTGTGGAAAAATGCCATTGGTGAAAATCTGGACTGAAAATATTACAAAGTCATGAACTTACGAGGGTGCGTGGAAACTGTGCAATGCTCACTCGTAACACAGTCATTTTATGGACTTTTGTCACCAAATTTTCAACATAGCCATTTTAAGACCTCTGCTCATGAACAGTGTAACTGTGATTTTCTTAATCTGTCCTAAACATTGCTTTCACACACCAAAAGCACCATTGTGCGCTACATGTGCGAAAACACATTTTGGGTGACATATGAAAAATTGCAGCTGTACTGTTCATAAGGAAGTTTAATAAAATGGATATGTTGAAAATCTGGAGTGAAAATATTAAATTTGCAAACTTACGAGCATGCATAGGAACTGTGCAACGCACGCTCGTAAAAGTCATTTTTAGGAATTTTTTCACCAGATTTTCAACATAGCCATTTTAAGACCTCTGCTCGTGAACAGTGTCACTGTGATTTTCTTATTTGTCCTGTACATTGATTTCGCACAACGACTGCGCCATTGTGCGCTACATGGGCGGAAACACATTTTGGGTCAGATGTGAAAAATGACAGCTGTACTACTCATAAGAAGGTGTGGTACAATGGCGTGTTGAAAATCTGGAGTGAAAATATTGAAAATTTGCGAACTAACGGCGTCGCGTGGGAACTGTACCTGGACGCCAGTAAACAGTCATTTTTTGAGATTTTTTCACCAAATTTTCAACATAGCTATTTTAACACCTCACCTCATGAACAGTGTCACTGTGATTTTCTTAATTTGTCCCTTACATTGATCTCACACACCAACTGCGCCATTGTGCACTACATGGGCGGAAACACATTTTGGGTGAGATGTGAAAATGGCAGCTGTGCTACCATAAGAAGGTGTGGTAAAATGGCAATGTTGAAAATCTGGAGTGAAAATATTGAAAATTACGACCTTACGAAGCGCGTAGGAACTGCGCAATGCACGCCGTCAGAAAACAGTCATTTTAGACTTTTTCACCAAAGTTTTCAAAATAGCCATTTTAAGATGTCTGCTCATGAACAGTGTCACTGTGATTTTCTTAATTTGTCCCGTACATTGATTTCGCAAGACACCAACCGGCGCCCATTGTGCGCTACATGGGTGGAAACACATTTTGGTGAGATGTGAAAATGACAGCTGTACTGCTCATAAGAAGGTGTGGTAAAATGGCAATGTTGAAAATCTGGAGTGAAATATTGAAAATTCACGAACTTACGAGCCTGCGAGGAACTGCACAACGCATGTAAAACAGTCATTTTAGGAATTTTGGCACCAAATTTTCAACATGGGGTTTTGAGACCCCTTCTCATGATTGATGTCACTGTCACTGGCGTTATTTGGGGTCTGGCGGGTGATTTGCAGTCACTGCATGAAATCACCCTTTGGGCCCTCGAATAACGCCATGACAGTGACATCAATCATGAGAAGGGGTCCCAAAACCCCATGTTGAAAATTTGCAAAAATTCAAAAAATGCCTGAGATATGCATAAAGTTGAAACCCCTATCTAGCCCATTATACAGCTTACCGGCATTTCCTCAGTTCGCGGTCACCTTGAAGAGTGCAGACGTGTTCCCGGTCCACTAAGATCATCGCCGAGGTCTGGAAGCAAGATATGGGTGAGGCGTGGGGAGGCTGGGTGCACAGTAGGTGGTGTGCGGTTTGTGGAGGGGTGGGGAGATTCGCCGTGGGACCGCTTTTCTTTACAGGTGAAAAAATCCGGACGACATGGACGCTGCTCACTGTGGGTGGGCTCCCAGCATGGAAACAAGGACTTTGGGAGTCGCTCAGCCGACGGGGGATTGGGCACCCCTGGCCGGCCTACGAATTGCTTGCCACGCTGGGTGGGCTCCCAGCATGGATCTCACTACTGGGGGAGGACAGTGCAGCTGATGGGGATTGGGTACCCCGTTATTATATGATTAGTTGCCATGCTGGGTTGGGCACCCAGTGTGGCATTTTGAAGCCTTTGGGGGAGGCGGGGACGCATCACAGCCGACAGGGATTGAGCACCCGTTGGCTATACAGTGCGTGACGGGCGCAAGTCATGCGGGTGTCTGGGGAAAGCGCATGAGCAGCCTTATCTTATTGTTGCTCACTCAAACGTAGCTCCCCTTTCAACTGTATGCCACTGAATTTGGAGCATGTCATAGACAGCTCCAAATGCATTGGCTTACAGGGGGCTGCCAGCCTGCCAGCACACTGATTGGAATTGGAGGAGGAGGTGACACACCTCCAAAATCTCCGATGATGGCACTATGTTTCTTGCACATGCGTACAAGCAAACATAAAAATGACTGCGTTCATATATAGGAATAAAGCTATGTACGTAGAAAATCAATAATCTGTGAAAAGAAAATGACTCTTACTTAAAGCATTCCATCAAAGAAAAAGGAACATAGCTGTTGTACTGCAACCTTTTAGCTACACATATATTATATTAAAATGAAATATTCAGTAATTTATTATTTAAATTAAGTTTAGATGTATTCATTCAAAATAAGCATTCATATAGATGTGAAAATAAAGCCACATTCCTGTAAAGAAAATAGTGCATATGAAAACAAAAGGTTCATACAGAGTCAATACTTAATGTTTTCCAAAAGTACTTAAAATGTTTAGTTCATTTTATCTGACCCAGGACCAATGGAGGGAGGATCAGTATCAATTCATTATCAGTTCAGATGTTTGGGTCTTCTCGTGCAATGGGGGTTCAGCTCCTGTAGACTATAAATTTATACGTGATAGTGAGTATGACCTTTCAAGTATAGTCAGGAGTTCAGAAGATTCTGAAGAAACAAAATCATCAGCATCCACATCTCTGTTTTTTTTCATCCACTTCAATTTATACTGCTGTGGCATCAGCTAGCTGCCTTAGAAGCATGATGGTTTTTGGTGAACTCAGTAAGTAAATCTGTATAAAAGAATATTTTCTTCTGACCATCAAAACCATCGATAAAAACCCTCGCCTTGCAATAGTATATAGTAGCACAGATGGTTACCCCCCGACAGCGACATTTCACCAGCGAGGTCTCCCGCAGTGACTACAGCGCCATGCCGCTGTAGGAAACTCACTGGAACCTGATGCTGTCTGTCGGGGGTCCTGCACCCCCCCAATCAGCTCTGACTTGGAGTTGATAATCCTTAAGTTGTGGGTGTGGGGGAGGGCACAGCCCCCCCATGTGAAAACACAGATGGACAGTGTGAATTGGCAGCCGACTGCAGAATGCGGTCGACCTGCTGATGTCGCTGTGAAAACAGACAGTGAGAACTGTCAGCTGACTGCAGAATGTGGTTGACCTGCCGATGTCGCTGATGGGGCATTCAACAAATATTTTGTTGAACTCCCGTCGTGGATCCTAGCACAGAAAACTGACCATTTAAATCTTCAGTCTATTTTCTACTGTATATAGGAGGAACAGTCTATGGCGTTATTGCCCTTAACACTGGTTATTGTTTGGTTTTTTTTCAAGGTTGAAGCAAAGGTCAGTAAGATTTCAGTTTTGTTTTCATCTGAATGCTTACTTGGAATTGTGTTTTTCAATGTGGAATGTGAAAGCCTCTGATGAAATTAGGAATGTACTGTAGGAGCTAATGTACTTTATTAAAGTTATTAGGAAGTCTTTGATGAGATACCACATACTGTATGTGTGAATCTGACATCACACACTTGGGTTAAATCCCAATACTGACACTCTAGTGCAGCATGGGGGGGGTGCTGCACTCCTGAGGTGCTATCTTTCAGATTAGACATTAAACTGAGGTCCCATCTGCCTGTTCTGGTGACAGTTCAGGTACATGTTAAAGATCCCATGGCACTTTGCAAAAAGACTAGGGAAATATTTACTGAAATTCAAAACGTAGCAATAACAAAAAGCAAATGCATCACAAAATAACAAAACAAACACATCAATGTATCTAAAGAAAGAAAATCAGCACAAATTGTACTTTTATGTCTTGTAACTTGAGAAAAAAACACTTCTTATAGAATTACTTATACTAAAACAGACTCATGAAATACTGTATTACAATTCTCATTTCCTCACCCAGTATCTGTTATCTGTTATATGGGATGGTATTGACTGGGTGGGTTGAGGAGTGCCAGCAACAGGGATTCCCCCAGCAAGAGCTCCCTCCCAGAGCGTGGAACACGCAGGTGCTAGGAGCCTGCCAATCTAAACCCTGACCCAGACAAGCAACAGGGATTCCCCCAGCAAGAGGTCCCTCCCGGAGCATGGAACACGCGGGCGCTAGGAGGTAATAAACTACCTCCATATTGTAGCACCCTTGTGAGGGGAGACGTTTTGTTACATTTAACTGCTTATATCAATGACTGGTGGATTGTTTGCATTCTCTCTCTACTGTGCTGTAGTTCGGGATTTACATGCCTCTGTCTGTTCATATCTGTTAATATGCTGTAGACGTTGGTTCCGGGGGGGGGGTGCAAGCTCACTAGCAACACCGGGCAATTTCAAGCGTGGTCTCTGTTACAATTGGTAAAGCATATATAGTGTATTATCAGATTTTCTTGGTTGCTTAGCCAGCTTACCTGCCTGAATCCTGTATTTGCCATGTTTCTCCCTCTCTGTGCCTGCTAGGAACCGGTATTACATCCTGCGCATGCGCTGTGAAGCTCTCGGTCTCCTGCTGCATATTAATTGCCTCCTTTGTCTACATTTTTTCCTTATAGCCTAGACAAGCCTGATTCTAAAATAGGAGGGCTGAAGCAACAAGAGTAAGGAAATGAGGCATTAGGACTTCCATCCCTAACACTGCCCTCCACCAACACCCAACCCAACAACCCCACCTCACCCCCACCCTCCACAGATCAACATGCATTGGGGTGTGCCTTGGGGTCATCGACCCTAACTCTCACACCATTCCAACTGTAAGTAAGCTGACATGGTACAGTATAGGAAAATGGGTGAGAGTAAGGGCTGATAACCTCAAGGCACACCCCAATGCCTGTTGGTCTGTGGAGGGTGAGGGTGGGTTGGGGTGGTCGGGTTGGGTGTCGGTGGGGGGAGGTGTTAGGGATGGAAGTCCTAACATCTCATTTCCTTACTCTTGTTGCTTCAGCCCTATCAGATGCATTAACAGAGTTTTTTGCAATGAATTTCCATTCTTTTTGAGATAGCAGAAGGATCCTGCGCTCCAATTCCACAAACTTATGCGAATGTATTTAATAAATTCAATGGACACACGTAACTTGGACATTTTCAGGAATTTCTTTACCAAATTTTCAACATGGCCTTTTGGAGACCCCACCTCATGAACAGTGCCACAATCATTTTGTTAATCTGTCCTTAAAGTTGATTTTGCAAAGTAAATGCACCATTCTGCACCACAAGTGCCAAAACATGCTTCAGGCAGGATGTGAAAAATGACAGATGTATATTGTTCATAAGTAGGTGTGAAAATGGCAATTTTGAAAATTTGGAGTGAAAGATGAAAAATTGGCAAAGTTATGAGCATGCGTAGAACCTGTGCAACACACGCTAGTAACACAATCATTTTTTGGAATTTTTTCACCAAATTTTCAACATGGGCTTTTTGGGACCTCCCCTCATGAACACTGGCACTGTGATTTTTTTAATCTCTCCTGAAAGTTGATTTTGCTCAGAAACCATGCCATTCAGCACCACAGGTGTGAAAACACATTTTGGGCAGGATGTAAAAAATGACAGTTCTACTTTTCATGAGGAGGTGTAAAAATGGCAATGTTGAAAATCTGGAGTGAAAATATTGAAAACTGGTGAAGTTATGAGCGTGCATAGAAACTGCACAACACACGCTCCTAACGCAGTCATTTTGGGGAATTTTTCACCAAATTTTCAACATTGTCTTTTTTGGACCTCCCCTTATGAAACTGGCACCGTCATTTTGTTAATCAGTCCTGAAAGGTGATTCCACACAGTGACGGCAAAATCACCTTAGGGTCTAATTAAGGAAATGACAGTTACAGTTTTCATGAGATGGGGTCTCAAAAATCCCATGTTGAAAATTTGCCGAAAAAATGTAAAAAAAAAAAAAAAATGGCTGAGATATCAACATAAGTTGAAAACCCCCACTGACTGCCATTATATAGCATTAGAAAAAATTTGCAAAACTTTTTCAAAAACTTTCGCACTTTTGTTGAAAACTGGCAAACATTTTGGGAAAACTTTTGCAAATTTAACTCTTTTATTATCACAGAAAAAGTGTCTCACAGGACATCTAACATTTTCCATAGGAAATAATGGAAAAAACAAAGTTAAATAACTTTTGAACAGACTGATTCTTTTACACCAAATCTTCAAAAGGCACATCTGTGGGCCCAAGGCTTTGAAACAAACAAAAAATAAATAAAAGGACCAATATCTGCACCCGTTTCTGAAATACATGTGAACAAAAAAAACAAGGAAAAACAGTGAATCACTGGCATTTTAAATGGTTCATAACCTTTGACCTGTTCAATGGATTAACATAAATTTTGACATGTCAACAGACTTACCCCTTGTGCTTCTTCATGTTCTTCATGCTAAATGTTGTGTAAATCGGTTAAACAGTTCAAAAGTTATTAAGGTTCAAAAATTCTGCTTTAAGATTAAAGTGCCCTAACACCCTAACTATACTGGTGCTACCATGCCAGTGTTATATATATATATATATATATATATATATATATATATATATAACAATTTGTACTATGTGTGGCAGTATCTCTGCCCTTATACAAGTGTTGTTATAGCTGTTTTTTACTGTATCATGCTGTTTCTCCAGTGTTGCCATGTATGTATACTGTATGTTTTGTGCTCTCCCGGGTCGTTCCTGAAAATAGGCATACTACTTGTCTAGTGTACTTACCAGGTAAACAAAAGCTAAATAAATAAATAATATATATATATATACAGTATATATATATATATATATATATATATAGCAAAAAAACTTCTTTAATGCATCAGTTAGGGTTGAAGCAACAAAAATTAGGAAATGAGATATTAGGGTTGAGCCCCTAACACCCCACCCAACTCCACTGGCCAATTCCACACCCACCTTCTACAAACCAACAGGCATCAGGGTATGCCTTGGGGTCATCGGGCCTAACTCTTACCCCATTCCACGTGTAAGAATTTTGGCATGGTACAGTATAGGAGAATGGGACGTGGGTTAGGCCCAATGACCCCAGGACACATCCTGATGACTGTTGGTCTATAGAGGGTGAGTGTGGGGTGGACTGGTGGGGTTGGATGGGGGGTGTTAGGGGCTCAACTCTAACATCTCATTTTCCTACTTTTGTCACTTCAGCCCTAACTGATGCATTGACAAAGTTTTTTGCAATTTATTTCCTCACTTTTTGAAATAGTATAATAGTATCTTTATTTTACTGTGGGACCCTGCGCTCCCATCCATCCAAAGATGTACATATGTATCTTGCTGTGGAAACACAGGGGTCTCTGGCCCCTGGGCTTCCACACATTAAGTGGCGAGCAGCCATAGCAAAATTGCAACAAATAATCATAACTGTGCCATCTTAAATAATTTTCACCCAAATCTTCAACATAATCTTCTTATCACCTCACCTCATGTACCCAGTACAGAAAATGTTCAAATCTCTGTTGAAATGTAATTCTACTCAACTGTAATGCCATTTTGTGCCACAGGTGCTGAAAAACATTTTTCACAGGATTTGAAAAATTACAGCTGTACTGCTCATGAGGTGGTGTGGAAAATGTAATGCTGGATATCTGGAGTGAAAATCTGAAAAAATGGTGAACTTATGAGCATGTGTGAAAACTGAGAAATGCAAGCTTGTAACGCAGTGTTTTTAGGTGGCATTCTTTCACCAAATTTTCAACATGTGCTTTTTGGGACCTCCCCCCTCATGAACAGTTACCATGTGATTTTTCTAATCCATCCCAAAAGTTATTTCCTCACTGTGACCATGCCATTGTTCGCCGCAGGTGTGGATACATGTTTTGAGCAGGATGTGAAAAGTGACTGCTGTACTGTTCATAAGGTGGTCTGAAAAAATGGCAATGTTGAAAAGCTGGAGAGAAAATATTAAAAATTGGCGATGTTACAAGTGTGTGTAGAAACTGTACAATGAACAGTCATAGCACAGTCATTTTTGGGAATTTTTTTCACCAGATTTGCAGCATGGATTTTTTTGGGACCCTATTTCATGAACAGTGGCATTGTCATTTTGTTAATTGGTCCCAAAAGCTGATTACATGCAGCAACTGCAAAATCACCTTTCGGGACTGAGTAATGAAATGACTGTGCCAGTGTTCATGAGGAGACATCCCAAGAACCCCATATTGAAAATGTGGGGCCAAAATTCTTAAAAATGGCTTAGCTATCAACATCAGTTGATAACACCATCGACTGACATTATACGGCACTTACCTTGATTTTTCAGGTTGTGGTTCGGCTTTGAAGAGTGCAGACATGTCCCACTCCTCAGAAGGTGACAGTGCCCAAGCTCTGGAGGTAAGTATAGGGTAAGTGGGGTGTGGGGAGGTGGGTGCACAGAGGGAGAGTCAGGATGGGGGAGGGTAGCGACAGGGACAACAAGGGACCATTTGTTTTTTTAGGTAAAAAAAGACTGGGGAAGTTTTCTTTATTTAACAGGTATTTAGTTTCAAAAATCACATTTGGGTACATTGGGTTGGGCTCCCCGTGTGCCACAGTAGTTGGGGGTGATACATGCTGACATGAGGATGACCCTGATGTCGGCAGATCATAGAGGGGCAGTTTGGTGCAGAAATCTGCATTGAAAATTTCAATGCAGGATTCTTCATCAAAGAAAAAAGATATCGGTGGACTGTTTTCTCTTTTTCAGCTCCAAAAAATTAAAAAAACAAAACAGGGGAGGCATCACAACATTTGTTTTCTCCACCTCACTAAACAAGAAAACAAAATGGTGACTGACGAAGATGTATTTTTCTTTCAAAGAGAGATTTTGTGAGATTTCTGAATCCCTCTTCACAATCCCTCTTTGCCAGTTGTTCACAGCCAGGAATCTGTGACTGAAACTGTGCATCTATCTCAAAGACTGAACTGAGCATTCTTAGAACCCAAAATTTCAAATTTTAATAACTTTGGAATGATTTAATATTTTTTGGATAACCTTTTTCTGCCCTGAAAATTTCAGGCCGACATTCCAAACGGTGTGCATGCAGTGCAATGTTGAAAAATTACTCTGACATGTGCCAAAAAGAGCAAAAAATGCATTTTTTGATGCTTCACTGTGCATATCCGATCAAAATGCAACTTGGCAGATCAAGAGGTCTACGACCTGAGACCGTGTATTCTAAATTTCGTGCAACTTCGTTAAATGGTTGCAAAGTTATTAAAGTGCAAAATTTGGGGTTTAACATTAAACTGTCTAGTCAATCCTAACTATAAGGGCATGACCGTGCCCTTATTATATATATTATAGTGGCATGGTAGTGCCACTATAGTTAGGGTTGAGTACCCACTTTGTTAATTCTCAAATTTTGCACCTTAAAAACTTTGCAACCATATGATGGATTAGCCTGACATTTTGCATGTGTGGTCTGGTACCATAGGTCTCTGGATGTGGCAAGTTGTGTTATGGACAGATGTACAGTTGTGGAGCCACAGAGCCCCAAAAAATGCAAAAAAATTTACTTTTTGTGCATTTCTTTGCTCGTGCCTACAGCCCACACAGTTTGCATGTTTGGTCTGAAAACTTCAGGTAACATGCAGCCGGGGTCACCCATGTGCCTTTTGAAGATTTTGTGAAAAAATATCAAACAGTTCAAACATTATTCATTTTTTTTTCAGTTAGAGCTCGGAAAAATGCCTGGCGTTTAAAATTGGGACCCTCTAGGAACACAATTCTTGTTGTGTTCACCTAGTCAGACCCTGATGATGCTAGACATATATTTTTTGCGGGGTTTAACCACCAGAAATATATTTTTTTAAATTTTTGGGAAAAGTACTTTCACAAAATACTTTTGCAAATGCGAAACTTTTGTGATTTTTTTTGAGACGCTTTCATGATTAGTAAAAGTATGGCCTAAAGAACAGGAAATCTTTGCCAACCTCCTGCAAAACAATGGTTTGGTCTTTTGGGCTGAAATTTGCCAGAAAGAAAGCCAAGATGCCACAGATGTGCCATTTCATGGTTTGGTGCCAAAATATTAGAAGGCTCCAAAGTTTCGGCACTCTGAATTTGATGATTATTCCCATAGGATAACATTACGGCATCCACCGCACCTTTTGGGTCCTGCATCTAGAAAACGGTTCGAGATACAGATTTTTCATCGCAAAAATTTCAAGTGCAAAACTAGCATGGAAAGTCATAAATAGCACACAATTTTTATTTTTTTTCTGCCTCATACGGTTCCTGAGATATAAGCAATTTAGTATTCCAAGTGCTGATTTTCCTGTCCTGGGGCCACTATTATGCCCACATTATTTGTATTCACTGTACTTCTTGATGCACCTGTTTTAGTCACAATGCGTGTGTGTTACCATTACCGTTACCATTTCACTTTGCTTTTGTGTCAACATTAACATTACAATTAGCGTTACCATTCATGTTTACGCTTGCACTTGCATGTCTATTACTGTTTCTGTTAACTTTTCTGTTTGCATCACCATTAGCATTACCATTACCATTTGTGTTTGTGCTTGCGTTTGCATTACCATTTGTGTTTACATTTGTGTCATCGTTAGTGTTATCATTAGCGTTTGTGTATATGTTACCATTACCATTTACATTTGCGTTTGCACTACCATTTGCTTTGCATTTGCATTACTGTAACTGTTAGCATTACCATTTGTGTTTGCACTTGCATTTGCATTACCATTTGCATTTACGTTTATGTCACCATTGGCATGACTGTTAGCATTTACATTACCATTATTATGTGCATTTTTGCTTGCGTTTGCATTACCGTTTGCATTTACATTTGTGTCACCATTACTGTTATTGTTTGTGTTTGCACTTTTGTTTGCATGACCATTTGCATTTGCAGTTGCCTTACCATAACCGTTAGTGTTTGCATTTGCGTTCATGTTTGCATTGGCATTACTTTACCATTACCGTTTGCATTTGTGTCACCATTACCATTAGCTTTTGCATTTGCATTACCTTTTGCATTATCATTTGTGTTTGCATTACTGTAACCGTTACCATTTGTGTTTCCATTCACGTTTACATTGGCATTGCCGTTACTATTAGCGTTTGCATCACTGTTATCGTTAGAGTTTCTGCTACCATTACCATTAACGTTCGCATTTCTGTTTGCGTTTGCATCACCATTACCATTACCATTAGTGTTAGCATTTCTGTTTGTGTGTCCACTTGCATCACTGTTACTGTTACCATTACAGTTAGTGTTTGTGTTTATGTTACCATTATCATTTGCTTTTGCATTTGAATCACCATTACCATTTCTGTTTGCATTTGTGTTACCATTTACATTTGCGTTACCATAACCGTTAGCTTTTGCATTTAAGTTTGCATTGGCATTACTGTTACCATTACTGTTTGTGTTTGCATCACTGTTACCATTAGCATTTGCGTTATCATTTTCGTTACCATTTGATTTTGCATTACCGTTACTGTTTGCATTTCCAATTCACGTTTGTGTTGGCGTTACCGTTACTATCAACGTTTGTGTTTGCGTCACTGTTACTGTTTGTGTTTGCATTTCTGCCACCATTGCCATTAGCGTTCATGTTTCTGTTTGCGTTTTGCATCACCTTTACCATTACCGTTTGCATTTGTGCTTGTGTCACTGATACCATTACCGTTAGCATTAGCACTTGTGTTATCACTAAGTTTCACTAAGTTCTGCAGGAGCAAAAAAGGCATAAGCCCATAATAGCTCCAATTTAGGACAAATTATAATAATTAAGGGTCCCATTAGTTGAAATATAAATATAAATATCAATATTTTTTAGCAATTTTCCTTTGAACTACTTTAAATGATTTTTAAAGCGATCTATTCCAAAGTGAAACTGTTTGTAAAATGTAAAAGTATTTTCTATCTTTGGTTTTAAATCTCTCATTCTTAATCTGTAATGGATGTTCCCTATTATTTACTTGGTCATTTTTAAATTCAATGTCTAGGTTCAGTATTAATAGTGGATTATTTAGTATATCAAAAAAGAACAGATGATCACCTCTCTGTCTTCTGACCTCCAAACTATGCAATCCTAATCTGTCCAATCTGTCTTCCTACGAATATTGATTCATCCTGGTTATTGATTTGGTATATCTTCTCTGTATTTTTTCAACTTTACTAATTTCTGTTATTTTATATGGAGACCATATATGGGATCCATAATCCTAGATAGGTCTCACATATGGAAGATATAATGGCAACAATTCTTCAGATGTTCTTCTTTTGATATTTATTTTAATTGATACTATTACCCTATTTGATTTTGCAATAACAGATGTTTTTTGTGCTTTAAAGTTTAATTTATTATCAAGTATCCCAAGATCTTTTTAGTAACTTTAGATTCAACCGTCGCCCCATCCAAATAGTAAACCTGATTTGCATTATGTTTACCTATATGTAAAACACTACATTTTTTATAACTGAGTTGCATCCCCGATTTCTTTACCCATACTCATATTGCGTTGATATCATTTTGGATGTTCTGAATTTGATCAGCATTCTGACATGGGCCACAAATGTTGGTGTCAACAGCATATTTCGTAATAATGCCCCTGACATACAAAGGGTATAATGGATAATTTACAACATGGATTTAGAAGAGGTAGATCATGTATGACAAACCTGGTTACCTTTTATGAAAACATTAGTTTTAGCCTGGACAGAGGCATTCCAGTGGATGTTGTCTTTCTTGATTTTAGAAAGGCATTTGATAATTTGACAATTTATTAATAGCGAAATTGATTAAGTTGGGAATTAACAGTTATACTGTCAAATGGGTTGAGACCTGGTTAAGGGATAGATCTCAAAGTGTAAGATTAGGAGATTCAGTCTCTGCTAGCATTTCAGTCACAAGCGGAGTGCCTCAGGGCTCAGCTTTGGGTCCTACGCTGTTTGGTTTATTTATTGGAGACCTACAATCGGGGGTGTCTTGTCAGATAAGTAAATTTGCTGACAATACTAAAATCTCATCAGAAGTGGACACTGAAATGAAAATTAATCTCTTTAATAAAGATTTATTGATTATTGAAAATTGGGCTAAAGATAATGGTATGTGCTTTAATGTAGAAAAGTGTTTGGTTATGCATTTGGGAAAAAAGAACCCCAAGGCTAATTATACATTATATGGGAGCAAAATTAAGATGGGATGCTATGAACAAGATCTTGGAGTAATTGTAAATAATAAATTTGATTGGAGCAATCAATGTAATGAAGTTATTCGAATAGGGAATCGTATTATTAATGCAATAAAAAAAGCTTTTATAACACGTAATAAAGAATATATTATTAAATTATACAGATCACATGTTAGACCTCACACAGACTATGCAGTATCTTTTTGGGCACCATATTTGGAAAAAGATAAAAAAATGGTAGAGAGTCTTCAGAGAAGAATGACTAAATTAATACCAGAAATAAAATATTTACCATATCTAGAAAGGGTAAAATCATTGGGATTATATGACTTACAGACTAGACGTGATAGAGGAGATCTGTTGTTATTATTTAATATTTTAAATGATGAATGTCTTATGAAGTTAAGCGGATTAACGTATTTAGATAAAGTATATGGACTGAGGTGTAACAATAGGCAAATAAAAATACCAAAGGCACTTACCAACAAGAGGAAATACTACTTTACTGTGAGAGCTGTGGTACTTTGGAACTCCATGCCACAGTATATAGTGAATCAAACATCATTTAATCAGTTTAAATTAGAATTAGATAGGTTCCTGTTGGGTAGTTAAATTTGATATCCCCCACTTGTGTGGGGAAAGTGGTCCCGATGGGCCTAGTGCCTGCTTCCACTTTATAATACCGAGTAATACTGAGTAATATTGTCATCCAGATCTGCCATAAAGATCTGTAAAATCAATGGTCATAACACAGACCCCTGTGGAACTCCACTTGTCACCTGGCCCTCAGTGGAACGGTGGCCCCAAACTGAAACTACTTGGGAATGCTTATAAAGCCAATCATCTGTTCATCTAGCAGTAGTATTATTTTTCCATATTTTTTCAATTGTTGGTGAATTGCCCAATGTGGAACTTGATCAAAGGCTTTACTATGGTCAAATAGGAGTATATCAACAGGAACACCACTATCCCTCATTTTGCTAACCTGATTGTGAAAGGTAACCATATAGTTTAAGCATGGTAGAGGTTATATTGTCCATTCCAGGGGCACTATGTTCTTTCAATTTATCAATTACTGCAATTATTTCTTCTTTGGAAAAACTGTGGTATCCTTCCAATATCCCATAATCATTCTGAATATTTTACATGGTCTGTTCTGCATATACAGAGGAAGAATAACAATGAAATGAATTTGAAATTTCCATTGTTTCTGTAATGGCTACATCATCAACTGCAATTGAAATTAACTCTCCTTTGCTCTTTTTTAGTGAGTTAATATAGCTAAAGAACTGTTTACTGTTAGATTTTGAAGCCGTTTTAGCTAAATGCATTTCATACTCTTTTTTAGCTTTATCTTATTCTTACATTATTTTTGAATATGTTTAAATTGTGACCAATTTAATTTGTTTTTCTTTTTGACGTATTGTCTGTGAATTTTGTTTTTCTTTTTTATCAATTTGGTTAAGCTTTTATTTAACCATTTAGGTTTTCTTCCAGACTTATTGTTTTTGTTAACTTGTTTAACAAGGGTGTTAATAATATTATAAATGGTAGTTTTAATAAAGCCCCATGCCTCTTCAGCAGATTTTCCTGATAATATATCCTCCCATTGTATACTACATAAGTCTTTGTATATTTCATCCTTATTTGTGGTATTATATAAATATATCTTAGTACACCCTGAAACAATTGTTTTTTTCATAATCCAGGGCAAATAGAACAGAAGAATGATCAGTATTATCAATTGGAGATGTTGTCTTGCAGTCAACAAGATTAATATCCTCAGCTGTCAATACTAAATCAGGTATATTATTAAATCTTGTAGTTTGTTTTACTGACTGAGTTAAGTTATTTTCATTACAGAAGTCCAAAAAAATCTTTGCTCTGAATGTTAACAGCAACATTTTTGTCCGAATCTCTGTCCCTCTGGGAAATTAAAATCACCTGCCAGTAGTACTTGACCATGTTCTAATGCTGCTGAAATTTCATCCATTATTAATTCTGTTATGTTGAGTTTAGTATTAGGTGGTCTATAAGAGAGACCCAAAATGAATTCTGTTTTACCTTCCTTTAAAATTTGAATCCATAATGTTTCAGTGTGACTGCTTGCACTATTTTTTATTTTATATGTGATATCCATATATTTTAGGTTCATTGATAAATAGACTGTTATTCCACCTCCTTTTTTTCCCTTCCTATCCTTTCATATGATATTGTAACCCTTGATATTACAATTCCAATCTTCATTCTCTCCAAGCCATGTTTCCGTTATTAGTGCCACATCAATATTTTCAGAGTGTAATATGACTTCCAGTTCTCTAATTTTATTAGACATGATTCTGATGTTACTAAATAAACATTTGATTTTATATACTTTTTTGTGGGTTTGACACCAGGTGCTGGGATGTTTGTAGTGACTGATTTCCAGATCCCCCTATATCTTAGTTTAAATTAGTTTGTTCCATATGTCCTTTAATAATATCACTCAGTTGATCTGCTCCTTCATTATTCAGGTGCATCCCATCTCTGCTAAACAAATGTTGATTACCAGCAAACACAGTCCATGTATTTATAAATCCAATATCCTCATTTTGACACCAATTTTGTAATCTGATTTTAATTCTTGATATTGTTTTTTTTTTCTTCTGATGCTCTAGGGATTGGTAAGATGCCTGAAATGAATACTCTTGCACCAAGATTCTTAACTTGAATAGCAGTCTCTAATAAATCCATACAGATGTCCTTCTCATGACTGTACCCTACGTCATTTACTCCAACATACATTGTTACAATTTTCTTAGAGTTTGATTGTTTGATCACCTTTGGAATTACATTTTTTGTATCAGCTATCCTTGCCCCTGGGTAACAAAGCGCCATCCTATTTTGTTTATCCCCTTCACAAAAATTGGTATTGCATTTCCATGTTATTGAATGACCAAGTAATATTAACTCAGGACTAGCAGAAAAGTCCTGTACAAATTCTGGATTAGTCATATTATCATTCTGCAACAAACTATATCTGTTTTGGATACTAATACCATTGCTATTCAGAGCCTGTCTACCCTTTCTCCTCCCTTTGCCACTTTCTACTAAGCACCATTCATTATTCTCATTACGATCGTGTTGTTTTTGTTATTTTTTGATAGATTTAATTTGGTTGGATCAGGTTCGGCCATGTTATGTACCATATCTTCTCTTGCCCTCTTTTTTGACTGTGTACTACAATTAATTTGACTGGTGAGTCCCTGATTTGTTATAAATTGTCAGATAATGTGTGATTTCTATGTAACACTATCTCCTGCTCACCTCTAATGTTTTTGTGTTTTGATTTAAATTGTACAAATCTACTTGTTTACTACCTCTGTTACTATCTACTGACAAACAATGTGCTGTTACATTTGTAGCAGCACATGGAGGGATGTTTTTAATACCATATTCCTGCTCTAACTTCATTAATTCTTTCAGGTTTTTTAATTCTAGCATAGCGTTATTCAACTTGTACAGGGTAACTCCCAACTGAATACACTGTCACACTATAGTTCATTTGATATGTCTTGATCCACAACACAGTACATTTGACATGTGACGCATTTCATTAATCTCCTTCCCTGACATAGGTGACTCATCAGCTCATCAATATCTTCAGTATAGTCCATTATTTTTTTTTGTTTGTATTATTCATGTTTGAGTCTCTGTCTGCCCAAGTTAGAGTACCCTCTATTAATTTATATAATTCTGTTTACCTCTTGGTCTCTTCAGACCTCACTGGACATGCCAGACACATGCAGAATGTGCAATTCTCTGAGCACATTTCTGCATGCATAGCCACATGCTCATCCCGCTTGAGCTTGCCCCACTCACTTGTGGGTGAGTTTAAATAGAGACCCAAACCAGGAAGTGGAATGGTCAATGACCCGCATCCACTCACACCACAAAGATTGAAATAAAATGTTTAAAAGGCTTCCAAAAGAAGCAATATGAAGCTTGCAGTTTCAACTGCAAATAGCCCAAGTTACAGCTGCATATTGTCCACATTATGTCTTCTCCAGCAATACAGGGCAGGAGAGGTTGTAGTTCCTCAGCAGAGCATGAACTACAAGTCTCACTGTCCCTTGCTCTACCTAGGATTCATTCCCAATAGACATTCAGGTGCCTCCAACACACACTACTGTTTGTTAGCTTGCATTTTACTCTTGCTCTACAAGGTGCAAATTAATTCCCCTTCATGCAGGGAGCTGTGTACAGCATATGGTGCTCGCTCACGGGCGAGTTTAAATAGAGCCCCAAACTAGGAATTGGAGTAGTCACGTGACCCTCATCCACTCGCACCACAAATATACTCCTATACTGCACCACCTTAGCTTCTTTACAAATGGAAAAGGGTGAGAGTTAGACATGATGACCCCAACACACACCCCGATGTCTGTTGGTGGGGGTGGGGTGGGTAAGGGGTGGTAGGGGTGGTAACCCTAACATCGAATTTCCTTGCTTTTCTCAATGTGGAACAACCCTAACTGATGCATTAACAGATTTTTTTGCCATGAATATGTAATATATATATATATGTATATGTATATATCTTACAACATGGGTAATTGAGGGTGGGGTGACTCCTAGACTACCATGGCAATGTTAATGTTGTCACCCTACAACAGCACCAGTGGTCCTCTGGTCTCATGCTAATGAGTCCATAAGAGCATGCAGATTTCTCCATAGCACCTTGCATGCCCAATTAGCTCATTTGCATGCTCAGAATAAATATGGCACACAGGAGCATTGGTGCTATCTTATTTCCAGCAGCTCTATCTCCTGTGGGACATTTGCAGCCTTTATCTATTTTGATATAGTGCAGATCCATTTAGCACCACATTGACATGGCCTGGTATTAGAGCTATGTGAACCTCCCAGAGCTCCACCACAGGAATTTTGGTGGTCAAATTCGATTAAGTTTGACAAATGGTAGACTGGTTCACCCTGGTTTGCAGCCTGGGCCATCTTACACACACTAGGTAGCATCCCACCTGTGGGGTATGCTAATCAGGGCTACCAACTATGTTACTGGTTGGTAGCCCTCATTAGCATACCCCACAAAATGGATGCCACCTGGTGTGCAAGAGAAGGCTCTGGGTGGGTTTGGTGATGTAGTGCTGTGGGTCTGTTACAATAATGGATTATATTTTTTTTTTTTTTTTGCTTAGACCAAGGGAAAGCTGACAGCAGGGGCAAAGGAGGATCACAGACAGACTGAAGATGAGAATAAAGGATGTAATGGGGCTGGGGCCAGTCAAGCACAGTACTACACAGCAGAAATCAGGCTAAAATGAAATACTTAATTATTGAGCTAAATATAGGTTTGGAAATTTTGAGTGGCAAATGATGCTCTGGACTGGGCCTGCTGCAAGTGCAGCTACTAGTCTGGAACTGAGACACAGAAGATGGAGTCTGTGGTGCATGCTATTTTTGGATTTTTTTTTTCACTTTTGCAAACCACAACCCCCACCTTTATATTCCTCATTTTGTGTTTGGCTGCAAGCTGTAACATGCAGATCGGGTGATCTGCAGTCCGTGGTTCAAATGGCTCTCCTGGTCTGCCCCATTCTTATCATGATGAACCAGTTGAATCAAACATCTGCCTATCTTCCCTAAAAGTTTGTCACAGTCCAAAAGAATCGAACACCCACATTCTGAGGTGTTTGATTGTTTTATAGAACTGAACTTGCAACCCTACATAATATGCAGTCAACACACTTCGTCAGCATGCTCTAACTGACTGAAAATTGCTTGGTGCCTGCTTTGCTCTATCACAAGCACAGGGCAACAGGCTGCACTGAGTTTCCACCCAGTTCTGAAAATGGGAGCACATGTGCTTAGTAAGGATGTATATATTTAAAAATGAAGGATGGGGCCTTAATATGCCTCAGGAATTATTTTGTTTGCTATAATAGCTTTATTTACTTACCTATTTATTGTTTTATGTTTATTTTGCCAGCTACTAGTAAAAATCAATCCAATGGAATCCTTGTATTATGAAGACAGGGCATCTTTACTGGCAAAACTGGCAGTGTATTTCAATGGGAAACTGCAAATCTGTTTTCCGGTTTTTTTTATATAGTTTATCCATCTTTTTCAGCCACGGCAACCTATTCTGGCAACCCCTCCTTCAGCCATGTCACCTAGCTTCTCCGGGACTTACCTTCCCTCTGTTGAATAATACCACGACAGCTGTGCGAAATTTTCAAATTCTGTCACAACGAAATTCTGCAGAATGTTGAAAATTCTGCCAAAATTCCACTGAGTTTTGCCAGAAATGGAATGGTGGAGTTCTGCTACAGAAAGTAGTTACGGAATGATTTTTATGCAGAAAAATGTTGTTCCACGGAATATTATTCTGCGGATCTCAATATTTTCTGTAGAAATTGTTGCAGAAAAAATTTCTGCAGAAAAAAAATACTATTCCCATGGATCACAGTAGGTGGAATTCTGCAGAAGAACCAGTAAAATTCCTGCAGAAATTCTGCTGGTGGAATTGTTATTCCACACTAATTCTGCCAGCGGAATTCCACATAGTACACAGCATTATCTGCCACAGGACTGTGGGGGGTTCCCAGTTTCTGGTGCAGGACATGGTTGTTATCCTGTGATCGGTGGGGGGTTCCACCTATTTTTGCCCACATCACTTGCAATGGGTGGAGTGTGCAAGCTCTTCCTCTGTGGAGTCACCCCCAGTTTCCTGTTTATCGGGTTCTTCCCCTTCTTGTGTGGTCTCACTTATGATGACCCCTTTACACCTCTAGGTGAGAGACAAGCAGCAAGCCACATTAGCTCCCCCTCCCCAAGATATAAGAGCAGTCCTATGGATACTCAATCTTCCCTTCCGCAATCATTCCTCGAGTGACATGCTTCTATTCCCAAACTCAGGTCACCGGTGTGGTGACAGGAGAGATGCTTGGCACCTCAGCCTCCAGTGTCACTGGAGGAACTCTGTTTTCATATGTTTATGGAGAATTAAAACTTTCTTCCACTAAAATACTATAGATTTAAAAGAAATATTTGGTTTTTCATAACCTTTGATCTTTTGTTGTGATTTGGCAGGTGATATTTTCTGTTTAACCTGATTCTACTTAGGAAGAAGAAAAGAGAAACCAAGTGCCATTTTAAAAAGAATAGTAAATCATATAGCTTGGCCACAATAGTGCAAACATATAAAAGGTAAAGTTTGTTGCTGAAAGAAATATCTATTTTGAGTCCTCTCTGAACTTACCTCTGTAAAGATTGATGTCCCACATGGGTCCATTGTATGCCCTATCTTATTTTACCTAATTATAAATGACTTCTCACTGGTCCCAACCCATAGCATTACTACCCTCGCTGCTGATGACTTGGTTCTCCTGTCTAGCTCATGTGACATCAGCATCATAACCCATCAGCTACAAACTGACTTCCATAAAATTGCAAGCCTGGCTCCTCACTAATAAGCTTGTTCTTAATCTAAAGAAAACTTAGAGCATGTTTTTGGATCCTCTGCTAAGCTTAAAATAAATACTACCCCTCTGGTGACCATGAGCTCTGATGGATCCCTTTTTGCCACTACCTCCTCCTACAAATACTTGGGAGTTATGCTTGACACTCAGTTAGACCTCTCCTCACATATACAAAATGTTTGTAGGGCAACTAATATCAAACTGGACCTAGCCTACAGGGCCAAGGGGAGCCTAACTGCAGCTCTGTGTCTCACCCTTGCCAAAGGAATTCTTCTTCCTACACTTAGCTATGTTCTCAACACTTTCCCCTCGCAACAAAAGGCAGCCTTGCTAAGTGGGATGTGACCTATGATAATGTGTATCGCTTTGCCCTTGCTGCCCCCCCTCCTCACCCATCACTGTGAATTGTATGGCAGACTGAACAGGCTGTCTCCAAGTAACTATCTCTCCCTTGTTCTTGGCAACTTCCTTGAAAAAAGTTATCCATACTGCCATTCCCCCTGCCCTGTCTAAACTATTTATTAACATATGAAAGTGCCAGCAGAAAAAGGTCACCTGGTCTATCAAGTCTGCTTGTGAGTACAATTAGCCCCTCATCTTGCAGCTGCCCTCCCACCCTCCCTTCATCATATCTCTCCCCTACCTTGTCCCACCCCCTTTTGAAGCTGTCCACTGTCTTACAGGGCACCAGCCTTTCTAGTAATGTGTTCCACTTGTCCGCCACCATCTCCATGAAAAAGTTTCTCCTTGCCTCCCTCCTAAACCTACTCCCTCTAATCTCAGTCCATGCCCACTTGTGTCCCTACCTCTCTTAGCTGTAATATCCCTTCTGTGCTAGTCCTGTTAATCCCCATCAGGTACTTAAATGTCTCTATCATATCCCCCCGTCCCTCCTTTCCTCTAATGAATACATCTTTAATTCTCCCAGGGCTAATCCTCTAGTCCCTTTATCATCTTAGTGGCCCTGAATTGCACCCCCTCCAATAACCTTATGTCCTTCTTCAGGAACAGGTGCCAGAACTGCACACAGTACTCCAGGTGGGGCCTGACCAGTGATCTGTACAGGGACAGTATACCCTCCCTCCTTCAGGATGAGATCCCCCCTAGCTGTACACCCTAGTATTTTGTTGGTTTGTGCTGCTGCCTTCCTGCACTAGGCTGAGTTGTTCATGCTCCCCATAATGATTACACCTAGGTCTTTTTCCTCTAAGGTACTTTCCAATTGTAGCCCCTTCAAGTGATAGTCCCTCCCCTGATTCCTTGCTCCAAAGTGCAGGACCTTGCACTTCTTTGCATTGAACTCCAACTGCCATTAATCTGGTCACTCCTGGAGCTTAATCAGGTCCTCCTGCAACCCCTCCCACCCCTCAATGTCATCCACCACTGCTCCCATTTTGGTATCATCTGCAAACAGACTGATCTTGCTCCAGATTCCTTGTGAAATATCCATAAAAAGTATTCTAAACAATACTGGTCTCATAACAGATCCCTGTGGTACCCCGCTCATCACCGCCCTTGGTGACCAGAGTTCCCCCACCACCACCACCCTTTGTTGCCTCCCCCTCAACTAGTTTGCGATCCATGCTACCAATTTTGGCCCATCCCACACTTATTCCAGCTTCCCTCCCAACCTCACATGCAGTACTGAATCAAAGCCCTTGCTGAAGTCTAAGTACAGGGCATCCACTGCATGGCCCTTGTCCAGTTCCCGCAACACTCAGCGATAGTACTTCACAAGGTTGGTTTACAAAGATCTTCCCTCTACGAACTCATGCTGCTTCTCATCTTGGAGCCCATTATCTTCCAGAAAGTGTACTAGTCTCTCTTTGAGGATGTTCTTGATAAGCTTCCCCATATTGATGTGAGGCTCCCTGGCTGTAGTTTCCAAGTTCATCCTTTGGTCCACTTTGTGGATGGGTACCACAAGGACTATCTTCCAGTCCTGTGGTACAAATACCTTTTCCAGTGAGGTGTTGAACAGGTCAGTCCACAGCCCCACCAGAACCCCTGTTAACTCCCTTAGCACCCTTGGATGTATGCAATCAGGCCCTGGTGCTTTGTCCAGCCTCAGTGCTCTTAGCCCTGCCAGCACCCTGTCATCTGTAATCACTACATCTGTTATCACCCCACCCACTCCCCATCACCTGAGGAATCTTCCCCCCCTTCTCCTGGGTGAATACAGAGCAGAAAGTACTCATTGAGTGCCTCTGTCTTCTCCTCCCCTTTCTCCAACCACCCCACCCTTCTTTATCTTCACCAGCTGGTCTTTGTTTTGCCTTCTCTCTCTCTAATGTAATGGAAGAAGTATTTTTCTCCACTTTTGATACCCGATACCAGCCTTATCTCTTTGGATGCTTTGGCTGCCCTGACCAATCTGGTAACCTTTCTGGACTTCCCTGTATACATCATTTTATCCTCCTCCCTCCTTGATTTCCTGTATTTTCTAAATGCTGCCCTCTTGGCTCTCACCCTTTTCCTGACCTCCTGTGTCAGCCAACTCTGCACCTTTGCCCTACATGCCTTACTTTTCTTCTTAGTACATGTTTCTATAGCCTCTTCCAACCCTTCCTTTATAATCTCCCATTTCTGGTCTGCATCCATGTGCGGATGTATGCCTGTCAGATATCTGCCCAGAATCTCACCCATTTTCCCAAAGTCCAGCCCCTTGAACTTAACCACCCTTGTGTCCAATCCCCCTGTATCCCTTCCCATGATGAGCTTAAACCACACTTTGTAGTGGTCGCTCCAAGCCAGTGGTTCCTTCACCTCAAGATTTCAAACTGACTTCCAATTTTCTAGCACAAGATCCAGAGTCCTCCCTAGATGAGTTGGCCCCACTACGAGCTGTGTAAGGAAGCTTTCCTGAAATGTTTCTAATAGGACTAGTTCTCTTGCACTTATTGTGGATGGTGTGCCCCACTGCACCACCAGTAGGTTAAAATCCCCCATCACCACTGTGTTCCCCCTCCTTAGATCCTCTTGGTCTGGTCCGCCAGTTCCCTATCCTAGTCACTCCCCTAATCAGGTGACCTGTACACAGTCCCAGTCTCAGTGACCTGGTCTCAGCATTCTGAAACTACATCCATAGGGCTTCTGTCCCTCCTTCTCTTCCTCCCTTATGCACTTTATCCCTTTCTGCCCCTTACATAAATTGCCACTCCCCCTCCCCTAACCCCTATCCTTTCTGTATATCCTAAACCCTGGTAGCATCAGGTCCCAGTCCTGATACTGGGTGGCCCACGTTTCTGTGATTGCTGCTGTGTCCACCCTCTGTATCGCCAAGAGAGCCTGTATCTCTGCTGCCTTATTCACCAGGTTGCTTGCATTCAGTGAGGCTATCCCCAGCTTGTCTCATTTTCCTCCCTCCCTCCCTGTATTCCTACCCCCTTTGTTTACCCACTGTGCTCTCCCCCCACTGCTTTCACTCATTGATAGGGGGTGAGCTTTCCAGACTCCCCATTTCAGACCATCTCCCAGCTAGTGATCCCTTCTCCACTGCCCCCATCCTAGCTTAAATCCACCTTAGTTGATACATACCCTTCTAATCGCCACTTCAGTACTCCCTTTCCCCTTGTTCTTAGGTGTAACCTGTTCCCTGCATACAGATCCCCATTGTCTCATACGTTAGTAGTAGTAGTAGTGAAAATTTATATTTGTATACAGGATAGCAAAAACTTTAGGTCAAAGACAAATTTTCAAAGTTGTCCTGTGTCAGGTGATCAAGTTACAGACAATATAACATACAAATACTCAAATTAAGGAAACAGCTAATAGACACTACTTAACATTGTACAAAGCAGGATAAAAGTCTTCATCCAACAAATTATTAACATGTTTATCCGCATTTTAAAAACAAGTACATTCATTATAAAATACAGTACTCAAATCTAACATAAACTGTGATAGCTTAGTTACCCCATACTGCCACCAATCTGTACTTTCTGGTATGGCACCAATCCCTCAGCCGCTCATTGAACTCCTGTATCCTTGTTTTCCTCACTGTGCTTGTACAGGGAACTGGCAGTACCTCTGAGAACACAACTTATCCTCCCACCTCCTCACACTGCTTTCCTAACTCCACGAACCTCCTCTTGACCACCTCTACTGTCTCCCCCGCCAGGTCATTTGTACCAACATGCAACTCTACCTGAGGTCTCCTCCTCCTTTTCCTTGTGCATTTGAGAATCACTTGTCATGCCCTCTCCATGGTCAACCCAAGGATAACCTCTACCCAGATACGAGTATGCCTTTCTCCTTTCCCTACCCATCTGACACCTTTCAGTATCAAATCTCCCAGCACTAGTACCCCTCCTTCTTCCTGGCATGTAGCATCTCTCCCTGTACTATCCATAACCACCCTTCCAACATCCACTCCTCCTTGTTCCTTTTTAGCCCTCCCTCCTGTTATGGCTTCACCTGTTCCCAGCTCATCCTCTTCCTTATTCCCTTCCTTTCCCCTACAGCTTAACCCAGTCCTACTCCTGGCCTCTGGACTCTCCCTTCCCTTCTCCGCTACATCCCCCTTCTGGTCTCCGATACCCCCTTTTCTCCCCCCACCAACCCTGCAAACTTAATTCCTGCTACTCTGGCATCCGTGCTCAGCATCCTCTTCCCCCCTGCCTTGATTCTTTTCTCTCTTCACTGTCCTTCTGCCTTCCATACCTCCACCCCCCTTCCCTACACTCACCCCCGCTTCTGTCTTGATATTCCTCCCCTGCCTGCTCCACCTTTTCCCCCCAGGGGTCCATCCTTCTCCAGCCACCCTCCCCTTACTCCTTTCAGCATTCTCCAAAGTTCCTGTACTTCTTCCTCAAGCCTCCTCAGCCTGCTGTAAATGGAGCACTCTCCTACCTTCCACAGTGTTCTCATCCAAACTGTTGCCCCACATCCATTGCATTCCACTATCTCCCTATGTCTGCCCTCCTAGCCCTCCCCATTCCCCTTTCTGCTGCCTCCAATGTCTCCTATATGTGCCCTTCCACACCTTTGCACTTCTCTCCATAAACTGGCCTGTTCCCCTTTCCCCTTTCTTAGTCTACCAAGACAGAAGGGTTGTACCCCTCCCTAGCTTGTTTCTAGAACCTAGCGTGCTGTGGTGGTTCTGCCTCCTGTAACAGTAACAAGCTAACCCCCAGTATACTTCCTAGTTTAGCACATGACCAGACTTTATCTACCTCATAGTTCACACGGAACAGAGAAAGGTAGATGAAGGACATATTCTTGCATAATAAAATCCTTGGCTGACTCATTAGCATCATACATAGTATAATCGGGTAACCTAATCCAGTCCAGATTTGCTTCTAAAGCTCAGCTGTCACTTGATTTAGTTCAGTACACTGAGTTCCATTGGCTCCTATACTAGCTCCCAGTCACCAGTTCAGGAACCTGCCCCTTTCTTCAACCCACCAATCCTGGTCCCCCTGGGTGGAGCTTCAGACCATTTAATAGGTCAAAGGTGGGGGATGGTGGGTGGGAGAATAAAATCCGAGGAAGAAGTTTCGGCAGCGGTGGGGAGGATGTGGGTCCCAGCAGGGACCAAGTCCAACACCCTCATTCCCCAGAGTCCCTTCACTAACTGTTGGCTCCCAGAGTAAAAGGCCCAATTCAAACTGCCACCTGCAGTTTAAAATTGGTGCCTTTTCCACACACTTTGAGCCAGTGGCTTGTTCCCCCTTTGTATGTGCCACAATTCCATTGCTGGGTTCCTGTTGCAATGCAGGACTGGAGTGATGGGGTCCCTGTCTGAAAATAAAATCCCAAAGAAGTTTCGGCAGCAGTGGGGAGGAGGTGGGTCCCAGCAGGGACCAAGTCCAACACCCTTCTTCCCCAGAGTCCATTCACCTACTGCTGACTTCCAGAGTAAATAGCCCATTTTAATCTGCCCTCAGCAGTTTAAAATCGGTGTCTTTTGCACACACTCTGAGCCAAATCATTATACCTACTTAGGTCTGCTGACCAACAGTCCTTTAGAACATAAGAGCATAAGAAAAGTGATGGCAGAAGGGAACCTTTTGGTCCATCTAGATTGCCCTTTTTTCTTGCTACCCCTCACCCAGCTAATTCTTTCTTGTCAGGTTTCCATAGCACCTATCCTGTGCCAGCTTGAACTCCCTGACTGTCATAGACTCCACCTCTTTTTGTAGCAGACTACTCCAGGGGTCAATAACCCATTCCATGAAGAAAAACTTCTTAGTGTTACTTTGGAACCTACCACCCTTTAGCCACTTGCAGTGCCCTCTGGTGTTAGCAGTCTCATATGAGTGGAAGAGGTCTTGCTTGTGCACTGAATTTATTCCCTTAATATATTTAAAGGTTTATATCATATCTCCTCTCTCCCTCCTTTGTTCCAATGAGTGTAACTGTAGTTGTTTTTGTCTGTTTTAGTACAGCTCATGGTGTAGATCCTGTACCATCTTTGTAGCCCTCCATTGTGCTGTTTCTAGGTGGTTTATGTCTTTTTTTAACTGAGGTCGCCAAAACTGGACACAGTACTCCAGATGTGGCCTCACCAGGGTCCTGTATAGTGGGACTATCACTTCACATTTTCTACTTGTATTGCCCTTGCCTATACATCCAAGGATGCTGCTGGCTTTATAAGCTCTTTTTCGCACTGTCTTCCTACTCTTAAGTCATCCAAAATTATAACCCCAATGTCCACTTCCATTTTGATCTCTGTAATCTGTTCCCCGCCTAGGGTGTATATCATCTTTAGGTTTTGTTTTCCAAGAGTCATTACTTTACACTTTTTGACATTGAATTTCAACTGCCAGGTTCTAGACCATTCTTCCAGTTTTTTGAGGTCAGACAACATTTTCATGATGCACTCCTGTGTGTCCACCTTGTTGCTGATCTTTGTGTCATGTGCAAACATGCATACCTTCCCATCCAGCTCTTCTGTGATTCTGCTGATAAATATATTGGAGAGGATAGGCTTCAAGACTGATTCTTATGGCACCCCACTGATCACTTTTCCCTCTGAAGACATCATCCCATTGTCCAAAACCCTCTGTGTCCTATCCTGTAGCCAATTTCTTACCCAACTGATGATTGTAAGCCCCACACCTGTGTGGTCCAGTTTGTTAACCAGCCTTCTATGAGGGACTGAGTTGAATGCCTTACTAAAATTTAAATATATGATATCCACAGCCTCACCTTGGTCCACGGTTGCGGTCACCCAATCGAAGAAATCAATCATATTGGTCTGGCGCAACTGTCCTGCCATGAAACCATGCTGTTTGGGGTCTAATTGCCCACTAATCATAAGATATTCCACAATCCATTCTTTAAGGAGTGCTTCCATCAGTTTTCTTACCACTGAGTTTAGACTGAACGGGTGGTATTCCTAGCCTCCTCCTTGCTCCCACTTTTGTGAAGGTGAACTACTATGGCCTCTTTCCATTCCTGTGGTATGTTGCCACTGCTAAGGGAGTCAATGAACAGTGCTGCTAGTGGTGTGGTGAGCTTCTCTGCCAGCTCTTTAAGTATCCTTGGGTATATCCCATCCGGGCCCATTGCTTCATCCATTTTCAGCTTCTTCAGTTCTTTCAGGACTCTTTCTGTAGTAAATGGACTCATGTCTGCCCCTGTCATGGGTATGTCTGCTTTGATTAGTGTTGGCCCATTTCTGTGATCCTCCTTTTGTGAAAACTGAGCAGAAAAAGTTATTTAGGATCTCTGCTTTCTCCTTGTCACAAAGTGACAAGTGGAGACTGAGCTTTCGCAGTCAATGCTCCTAGATTCTGAAACTTGCTCCCAGTGCTTACCAGGTGTACCAGCTCCCATATCTCTTTTAAGAGATCCCTATGGGCACACCTGAAATCAGCCTCTGTCTGCCACTGTCACTAGAGTGCCTGGTGTGCCACACACCCCACATGGTTTCCCTGACCTCTATACTTAGATAAGAGTGACAACACATCTATTTTACTGTACCCATGCACTTAAGAACTTATTGTCAAACATTATTATAACACCAGGACTTGTCCTAATGCTTATTCATCTATACAATGTACCTGTCTTGTCCCAATGCTTATTCCCCTACGTATTGTACTTTGCCTTTTATTGTGTTATTGCCCCTAGTATTGTTTTCATGTTTCTCAGATTACTGCCTGTATATAATGTACCTTGCCTTTATTGTGTTTATTGCCTCTACTATTGTGTTCTTGATTCTCAGGTTACTGCTTGCATATGCTGTTCACTGTTGTGCTATCATATTGTTCTGTATTCTTACCTTTGTAACTTTCCTGGAGCGTACCTGAAAATAGGCATTCCTTGCTTCGTCTGCATATCCGGTAAACAAAAGTTAAGTAAAACAAATATAAAATTTCTCTTAAAAAAGACAGAAAAATATGTCTTGGTTCTCATTCAAATACATTGGGGTCAAAAGCACAACAGCTGACAGTTTCTAATATCACAGTACCAGAATTCCATTGAATTGTTTTTACAAGGAGTGTGAAAAACAAAGGAGAAAACTTGACTTGTTTCACTGCACAAATATTCTATAATAAAATTAGAAAGTAAGGGTGTGCATCAAATTTGAATCAGCTGTCAAATACCTCAAACACCAGGCATATTCAATAAATACCTGAATACTGGAGTGCATTCAAGGTATTCAGCATAAGTGTATTTGGTAAGGCATTCTGATCTTAGTTAATCCCAAGGCTGCTCACAGTGCTTTACAGAACTCTGTAATTCAATTTATTTTAGAAGTTCTAACTCTCACCACACTGACCACAAACAGCATGTTCCTCATCTCATCTCATTTCCCACTGATACTGGTCAGTCACGCAGTAGGAGTAGTAGCATCTCTCTCATCTGCAGCAGTTCTACCTTCTGCATGAACATGCATGCCCTCACAGTGGCCTACCGTCCCACATTAGTAAACAGACATCATTTGTTTTTGTTGTTCTAAATCTTTGCCCTTCCTTCATTTCCTAACCCTACATGCTTCTCCCTTGGATTCCAGGTAAATGAGAGTCTGATCTTTTCCCCTCTCCATTTCCACCAGTAGCACATCGGGTGTGGGGGTGTGGCTGTAGCCTCGTCTCTGCCCTTATTCTCTCCTGGCTCACTCCGTTAAAAACACAGACATTCCATTTAAACAAAACAAAAAAAAAAAGGAAGGCTGATGTCTGAAACATCAAAGACAAGCTTTTGTCAATGCCGAATGGTTGCTGCTGGTATTAGCATTAGAAATGCAGGAGTTAGACAGATGCAGACTAGGAATGGCAGTAAAGTACTGAACTTTACATGAACTGCACCTCCATCCTGTAGAGACGGACAGAATGTGGGGTAAGTTTTTGGGTCGTCACCCATGACAGTCAAGCCATGTCACCTCACCCTATTCTTCAGACACAGACACGTGTTGAGCTGTGCCTTAGGGTGTTAGGCTTTACAGTCACCCCATTCCAAAAGGACACATGTTGAAATGGGTGCAGCATAGGAGAATGGGGTGAAGTCTTTGGACAAAGAGTCCAAGGTACACCTCGATGCCTGTCAGTGGTTGGGGGGGTGGGGGTGGGATGGCATGAGCAGTACAGTCAGCAATCCAAAGGCACACCCTGATGCCTGTCTGTCTCTACAGGGTAGGATGTAATGGTTAGAGACCATAATGCCTTGGGCGTTTGTTGGTATTCACAGTACAAATTTTGAACATGGCCTTTTTGTGACCCCACCACATGAAAGCATTTGGGACCCCTTCTCATGAACATTGGCTGTGTGATTTTGCCAATGTGACCCGAAAGCTGACTTCCAACAGTGACAGTGCCATTCTGCACCACATGTATGAAAACACAGATGGGGCAGGTTGTGAAGAATGACAGCTGTACCATCCATAGGGAGGCATGAAGAGATGGCAATGTTGAAAATGCATAGTGGGAATATAAAAATGCTTGCAGTTCCAGGCATACGAGGAAACCATGCAACACATGCACATAACACAGTCATTTTATGGAGTTTCATCACCAGATTTTCACCATAGGCATTTAAAGACATGTTCTCAGGAACAGCATCACTGTGATTTTGTTACTGTGTCCTGAACACTAATTTCCTACAGCAACCACGGTAGTCTACTCTGGAATTTCAAAAACACTTTTCGACCAGGATGTAAAAAATGACAGCTGTACTATTCATAAGGAGGTGTGGAAAAATGGCAATGTTGAAAATCTGGAGTGAAAATATTACAAATGTGCAAAGTTATAAGTGTGCGTGGGGTCAGCACAATGCATGCTCGTAACATAGTTATTTTATGGACTTTTGTCACCAGATTTTGAACATAACCATTTTAGGACCTCTGCTAATGAACAGTGTCAGTGTGATTTTCGTAATTTGTCCTGAACATGGATTTCCCACAAAGACCTTGCTAGTCTGTGCTGCAAGTGCAAAAACACATTTGGGCCGGGATGCAAAAAATGACAGCTGTACTGTTCATAAGGAGGTGAGGACAAATGGCAGTGTTGGCAATCTGGAGTGAAAATATTGCAAATGTGCGAAGGTACGAGCGTACGTAGAAACTGCGCACTGCACGCTCATAACACAGTCATTTTATGGACTTTTCTCACTAAATTTTCAACATAGACATTTTAGGATCTCTGCTAATGAACAGTGTCACTGTGATTTTCATAATCTGTCCAAAACATTGATTTTGCACACATACGGCGCAATTGTGCAGTACATTCCTGGAAACAAATTTTGGGCAAGATATGCAAAATTAAAGCTGTACTGCTCATAATGAGGTGTGGTAAAATGGCATTGTTGCAAATCTGCAGAGGAAATATAAAAAATTTGTGCACTTACCAGTGTGCATAGAAACTGCGCAATACACGCTCGTAAAACAGTCATTTTTATGAATTTTTTCACCAAATTTTCAACATAGCCATTTTAAGACCTCTGCTTATGAACAGTGTCACTGTGATTTTCTTAATCTGTCCCAAACATTGATTTCACACACTGACAGTGCCATTGTGTGCTACATGCACGGAAACACATTTTGGGCGAGATGCGAAAAATGACAGCTATACTGCTCATAAGAAGGTGTGGTAAAATGGCAATATTGAAAATCTGGAGTGTAAATGTTAAAAATGTTCAAACTTACGAGTGTGCATTGGAACTGCGCAACACACACTCGTAAAACAGTCATTTTTAGGAATTCTTTCACCAAATTTGCAACATAGCCTTTTTGAGAGCCTACCTTATGATCACTGCCACTGTCATTTCGTTAATCAGTCCCCAAAGGTGATTTTGCGCACTGACCGCTAAATCACCCTTTGGGCCCGATTAACACTATGACAGTGACAGAATTCATGAGGAGGGGTCCCAAAAACCACATGTTGAAAATTTGGTACAAAATTCCCAAAAATGCCTTAGATACGCATCAAAGTTGAAAAAACCCTATCTATCCCATTATACAGCTTACCAGCATTTCCTCAGTTCGTGGTCAGCTTTGAAGAGTGCAGACATGTTCCTGGTCCACCAAAGATCATTGCACTGGACTCTGGAGGTAAGTATGGGGTGAGGGGGTTGGGAGGCAGGGTGCACAGTGGGTGGGCATGGGTTGTGGGAGGGAGGCTGGGAGACTGCGAGGGACCGTTTCTGATTTACAGTGAAAAAACTGACAACGCAGGACAGTTTTCCATTTAACAGGAGCATTTAGCACACTGGGTTGGGCTACCAGTATGCCAGCAGAGTCTTTTGGGTGGAGCTGTAGCCAACGGTGGATTGGCACCCATTGGCACACAAAATGGGGTTCATCATGCGACGGAGGAGGCTCCCCGTTGGCAGACAACAAAAGTGGGTGGGGAGGGTTACATCATGTTGACGGGGAGTGGGATCCCCTGTCGGCAGACAACAAAATCGAGTGGAGACTGGTGCACTGAAGCCAGTGGGGATTGGGTCCCGGCCAGCAAACAAAGACCATCTGGGGGTGCACTTGCTGCCGAAGGGGATTGGGCACCCTCTCAGCATGGGGGCAGCATAATATTGTTTGTGAATGTGATGGCAAGCAGTCCGCCATGTTCACAAACAGTATTAGGCTAGCTAACATTCTGCCTTGCAATGAGGGGTCACTCCCTCATTGCAGCACAATGACTGATGCTGCAATGATGAGGCATCCCCTGATTGCTGTAGCGAAAACATTACAACTTGGTGCACTTTTGGAGACCAGTGTCATGGGCACACTTTGCCTCCATTGGTCCACCATTGCCAAGCCCCCTAATGCAGTGCCTCCCTTGGCTATTACAGTGCCACGCCTCCACAACCTACTTCACTCTTAAGCTGTCACATCATGTTTCTTGCACATGCATGCAAGCAAACATAAAAAGGGAAATCTGTCTTTATTGGATCTGCTGCTGACTGAAAGTTGGACCATAACATTCAGCAGCAGACAAAAGCATTCCACCAGGTTGAGTGTTCGCTGTGCCCCCTCCTGCCCAACACCTCACAATTTTATTTTAGACGGCATCCAATCAAAGCCCAGAGTGGTTGGCAGTTTTGGCGGTAGCATATACCACAGTGAGTCAAGAGACACACTGGTCCTGAAATTAAAATAAACAAACTTCCATCATGGTATGTGCTTCCGTTCTAGTTAACTGTCAGTCAGAGAGTGCTGGAGCACATAGGCAGGAAGTTGTTTATCTCTAGAGTCATGTCCCAGATGGCTGTTGGCAGCTGCGGGTGCTGGGTGGCAACACAGGTCGGAGTCTACATTGGGCTTGGGCATCTGGCTGGCTCTATCTGGATGATCACCATTTCCTTGCCCTTGGTGGGATTTGTGTTGCCAAAGAAAAGTTATTTTTTTTATTCACATTTAGCATTAGTTTCAAATCTTCTTTTGCTCATCAGAGGCCTCTTGGTCAGCTTTGGCATCTCCCTACCCTCTTCTCCTCTGTTTTTCTTGTCACCCTAGCAAACTTTGAGCCTGCAGCAGCTGCCAGGGAAAGGTTCACTGCACGCAGTTCTAGTTGCTAGGTTCTCTTGAGTATCATTACAGGGTCTGATAGATGCTAATTTTAATTTTGTTTGCCACGGAGGTACAGGATCATTCAGCAGAAAATCTAGCCTCTTAGCCGCCTGCATGCACAAATCCCAGTACTTATTTTTTTAAACTAGCTTCTTAAGGGGGACTTTGTCAAATGCTTTGCATCACTAGGGATGTTGTGATCTAGTAGGAACTGCTTGTTTTGTAGAATATGAGATTAGTTTTGTATGAGCATCCTTTAGTAAACAAGGCTGTGTGGTGTTGATGTGTTATATGACTGCCACTACATGTTCAGTCACTTCACTACCAGTCTAGCATTGCTTGTAAAGTGCTTTGGGGTACAATGTGTATGAAAAGAGCTATACAATTGCTTACCTGTCTTCTTCCAGGTTGTGAATCATTAGTTACTCCTGTAGCTGTGGTGTCTATTATGAAGTTCTTAACAATTGACCCCATAACATTCCCTGTGATTGGCATCAGACTAATGGGCCAATAATTTTGTATTTGCTGTCTACTACCCTTCCTGTCTTTGGTGACAATATCAGTTTCACTCCAATCCTCAGGAACTATGGCAGATGTCAATGAGGTTTGGAATAGGTGATAAAATGGGCCTGCTTGTGGTTCTGCTAGTTTTCTTTTCATATGTGTGGATGAATGTTGTCAATATCAGGCTATATACAGGGATCAAGCTTACTCTGCTTAGTCATCACTGTTGCTACAGTATGGTGAACAGCATATTCTCTAGGTTATGGATTATCTTGTCATTTTAATAATAAGGGTGTGATTTACTCCATCCTTACCAAATACTGATACAGAGTAAATGTTTAATTAATTTGTTAAAACCATGGGATGGGGGCGTGGCTAACACTCAACTAAGATGGCAGCTTGATTTTATAGCTTCATATGCCTAAGAGCCCAGAACCCTAAACTATACCATTTTTCATGAACCCCGATGGGAGAAAATACTATTCTGGTGGTCTGAAGGTACCCGATAAATGCTGGCTCACAGTGGGAAAGATGTGACCAAAACTGACTTAATTAGAAGTGAATGGAGCTGTAGCTACTCATACAAGCCAGGCTACATGGGAAGAGAAGAATCCTCAATAAGAGACATGTTCGCCTCTATCTGGGAAGGCAGTCAGAACAGCAAAGGCCCAAACCGAGGAAAAGACAGCCAACTCAGTTAAGAAGGGGGATAAAACCTTTTATAGGTACATCAGGGAGTGAAGGAAGACCAAGGGAGGGATAGTGAGGCTTAATAAAGGTGAGGGAGGGTGGGCAGAGTGTGACTGTGAAAAGGTAGAGATACTAAACAAATATTTTTGCTCAGTATTTACAAATGAAGAGGAGGAGGTACCTAAAACAAACAGTAGAATACTGGATACAGAAGTTGATATCAGCCCATTTACAGAAGAAAGGGTTCTGAAAGAACTCTTAAAACTGAAGGTGGACAAAGCAATGGGGCCTGATGGGATTCTTCCCAGAATTCTAAAAGAACTAAGGGTAGAACTAATGACACCACTGACTGCCCTCTTAACAAATCATGGGAGGATGGAGTGGTACCCGAGGACTGGAGGAGGGCAGATGTGATTCCCCTTCACAAAAGTGGGAGCAAGGCAGAAGCACGAAACTACAGACCTGTTAGTTTAACCTCAGTGATAGGGAAAATGATGGAATCACTTCTGAAGGAAAGAATTGTCAAGTATCTAGAGGCCAGAGGGGCACAGGACCCAAGGCAGCATGGATTCACAGTAGGAAGGTCATGCCAGATGAATCTGATAGATTTCTTTGACTGGGTGACACAAGTAGTAGATCAGGGAGGGGCTGTGGACATGGCCTACCTAGACTTTAACAAGGCATTTGACACAGTCCCACACAAAAGATTAATATACAAGTTAGCCAGCCTGGGAGTGGGTCCCAGGATGACAGCCTGGGTAAAGAATTTGCTGGAGAATAGGACACAGAGAGTAATAGTAAATGGAGTCCACTCTGAAGAAAGGGGGGTTAGTAGTCAGGTACTGCAGGGTTCAGTTTTAGGACCGGTCCTCTTCAACGTCTTTATAAGCGACATTGCAGAGGGACTGGAAGGAAAAGTTTGTCTCTTTGCAGGTGACACAAAGATCTGCAACCGAGTTGATGCACAAGGTGGGGTGGAAAGGATAAGAAGGGACTTGGCAAGGTTAGAGGAATGGTCAAATGTATGGCAGCTTAGATTCAATGCTAAGAAGTGCAAGGTAATGCACCTGGGAAACAAAAACCCAGGGGATGAGTACACAATGGGGGGTGATATACTAACAACAACAAAAATGGAAAGGGACCTGGGGGTAGTCATATCAGATGACCTAAAGGTGGGCAAGCAATGTGAGAGGGCAGCAAGGAGGGCTGGGGGGATACTGGGATGCATAGGGAGAGGCATCACCAGTAGAAAACAGGAAGTTATTTTCCCTCTGTACAGACAGCTGGTGAGACCCCATCTGGAGTACTGTGTGCAGTTCTGGAGACCCAATCTCCACAAAGACATAGACAGGATGGAAGCTGTCCAGAGGAGGGCAACTAAAATGGTGCAGGGTCTGCACCGGAAGACATATGAAAAAGACTTAAGGATCTTAATATGTATAGCCTCGAGGAAAGGAGGGAGAGGGGGGACATGATAGAAACTTTCAAGTACCTCGAGGGAATCAACAAAGTCCAAGAGGGTAGCATCTTTCAAAAAAAGAGGTGTGCAAGAACAAGGGGGCACAATTTGAAGATGGGGTCGGCGGCTCAGAGGTAATTTAAGGAAGTATTTTTTTCACAGAGAGGGTTGTGGATGCATGGAACGGCCTTCCAGAGGAGGTTGTGAAGTCAAAAACAATGGTAGAATTCAAGTATGTATGGGATAGTCATAAGACAATTCTAGGGGTTGGGGGTAGGAAGAAGTAGGCTGCTGGTTAACTAGGATCTGCAGCTTATCCATTAGGTAGGGAAATAGGCAGACTGGGTGGGCCAAGCGGTCCTTATCTGCCATCAAATTCTATGTTTCTATGTTTCTATTATGACCAGCATAGCTGCATTAACACTTGCTCCGAACAACACTGTTGTTTCTATGCATCAAATGGATTTGAAGGTGGAGCGACTGGAACAAAAAACAACTGCACAGGACGACGTACTTCATGAGCACTGTGCCACCATGAGAGAACAGGTGGTCCAGATATGTTTTCTCCAAGATAAAGTAGAAGATTTAGAAAATAGGAGTTGCTGCAACAACTTGCATCTCCTTGGCTTTCCGGAGGGCTGTGAAGGGAGAAAGTTGCTACCCTTCCTACAACAAATGCTACCAACGGTTCTACAATTACCTAGAGGCATGAAAATCATGATCGAACAGGCACACCACTCGTTATAGCCCAGACCGACTCAGGGTGACAGACCTCACACATTCATAGTACGAATTCTGAATTTTGCTGAAAAGGAAACAATACAGGCCAGAGCCAGGGAACCGGGGGAACTCCGTTGGAAGGATTATAGGATCAGGATTTTTCAGGACTATTCCAGAGAACTGTCCGCAGGGTGCAAAGCCTTCTCCGAGGTCCATCATAAATTGCATGCACTGCAAATCCCCTTTACCCTGCGGTACCCGGCCAACCTACAGCTATTAGTGAATGGTGCAGTTCAGCAGTTTACCTCTCTGGATGCTGCCATGGCCTTTATTGCAGATTTGTGGCCAGCTAGTTCAAGTTCCTCATCTTCCAACCAAAAAGAAGCTCGAACCCAACCCCGTTTATCTAAAGTAGATCCACCTGTGACCACACTTCCTACAGCCCCCATGCAGGTCTAGAGCCCTGTAACACCAAAGTCAGGAAAAGGCCACCGAACTCTCCACATTCTCAGTGTGGCCACCCATAGGACAGGAAGAACACTTCAGAAGTACAGGCCCAGACCTTCATCACGGCCACTGCAGCTGAACCAGAGTACGTCAGCCCATATTTTGCTCATAACCATTTCACTGCTCTGAGCGATCTACCAGACACTGACTCTCAGGCAGAGATGGATACCAGTAACACAGATCTTAACAGAAGTAACTCAGAGGATGACCGTACCTCATGGGCCTTTACTGTGGATGCGGCTTTACTGGATCTAGAAACACAAACTCTGACTCCCGGTTCACCTCCAGGCCACAGTATGGAACGAGACCCTGCTGAATCACAGCAATCAAATCTTCCATGAACATTTAGAAATTCCAGCTTTCTACACTGTCTGATAGTCAGATAAGTACCATGGGGCAGGTCTCCCAGGGAATTTAGAAACGGAAGGGTGGGGTATACCACGCGCTAAGTGTGGCAGGTACATCAACCAGAGTAAAAAATTCAGCTTCAGTGATACAATAACTCGGGGTTCTTCCCTCGTGACAGTTGTTTCCCCCTAGGTATCCTAAAAGATTGTCTGTATCTGAATAGATCCTAGGGTTCCCAGACACCTACCCAGAGATATACCATAATGACGGGGGTGTACTGCAATTTTAAGGGGATAATACTTGAAGGTTAAATACAATAGAGTTACTTTTGGAGGTCCTTCCTGTTTAGATAGGACCAAAAGCTGTCTCCTGTTACTATTTTTCCTTGCCCTCAACGGACTGCAGGTACTCCCCTCTCCACCACCTTCTTTTGATGTTTTTTGTAGCTCTCTCCTCTTTTGCCTTTCCTCTTGCCACCCTACCATGAACTGCAGTGAAAGGTTTATCCTACTCACACTAAAATGGGTGACACTGAGTATATAATGCACTACAAACAAACCTCATCGGGGGTGCAACTTCTAAACCTTGAAGTGCAGGAGATTTAGTCTTGAATGCGGTTACCTCACCATGATGTAATCCCACCCAGGAGGTGTGCTGGCTTTGGACTGCCTAGACTGTTTAGTTTGTTCATTAAACAGACAGACATGGTTGGAGTGAAGCATTCTAGAGAGTTAAGAGCAGAGGGAAGGGAGACAGCTACAGATAAAACTAAACAAATACTGGGTTTTGACCCAGTCTCTGTAATTCCTCTAATGTGCCATTACACCCTACAAACATAGTCTGGGTTTTATTCCTTATCCCTACCCCTTAATCCTGATTGTCCCTTTCTTTCCTTTTTTTCCTCGACTCCCAGATACCTCCTCTCAGAGTTTGGTACTACAAGGGAAGTATCTCATATTAATTATTAGCCGTTCATTACAATGTCATTCTAGAGCTGTGTTAAGCTTGTATGTTATGAATGTTTGAATTAAGCTGTTGCTAATGTTATTTAGACCTACTTTAGGCCTTGTATAGGGATTTCTTTTCTCCCTTTCTGAAGGCCCAAAGAGGTCGCAGGAACGAGAGCTCTTGGTAAGGCTGCCAGAAGGACATCACTGGGTTGACCCACATTTTGTGGCTCCCTGCAGCCAGCAAACCTTGGTAAACCACCGTAAACAGACCACTGATCCCTGGGAAGATGGGCCCAATTCTATGAGGTGGAGGCTCTGTTCTCCCCACTACCCATCAAACCAGCCATTAGTCTAGGGACCTTCCAACTCATCCCCTATCCCTTATATGGGGGATTTATTTGCTGGTACAGGTATGACTCAGGGCAATGGTCTGCATAACTACTCTCCTTTGTAAACACAAATTTTTCCTTCTGTACTAAAAAACCCAATACTAGTGGTATAGTACAAGGGGCTCTCCTCTCTGCTGGGGAGTCAAATTGCCACAACCCCTAGGGTGACAGGGCATACCATTGGTTGGGGCCCCAGCCTGTTAAGTCCCATCACACCTCCTTTTTTATTCTGTAAAATAAGTTAGTTAGTAAAGAATATTAGGTAGCATATAGATACAGTATTCTTTGAAAGTACTATATACTGCCATCTATAACCTGTCCCTCATAGATGGAGTATAGTAAACCTTAATTACCTGGTATAAACTGTTGCCCTTATGGTACCCCTCTCTGGACATTTTCTGTTCCCCTTCTCTGACATTTCAAACATAGTGGCAGACATTGCGATTCACACCTGGAACATCAGGGGGCTGAACTCCCCAGTGAAACACAAGAAGGTCCTGGCCCATTTGAAATGCCTACATTCCAAAGTGGCCTTTCTACAAGAGACTAAGCTCTCTGGTGATGAACATACCCATATGAATAAAGATTGGGTTGGCCAGCAAGCTCACTCTAATGCCCCGACTAGGAAGCATGATGTTCTCATTCTTGTGCACAAGTCTCTTCCCTGGACAGTAGTGCAGACACTCTCAGACCAGGATGGCAGATGGGAAATTGCTACTTACAGTACACCCACGGGACCACTTACGTTATGTAATCTTTATGCCCCTAATGAGGACACCCCCAAGATTTTTCATAATCTCACGGAGATAATTTTGGAATTTAACCCCCAAGACTGCCCTCTGCTTATTGGTGGGACTTCAACTTCACACAGGTACCTCCCTTAGATAGAAATGATAATGGTAAGGAGGCACACATCAGAAGCGGGAAGGCCCTCCATCAAATGATCTTGGATCAGGGGCTTACAGACTTGTGGAGACTATTCCATCCTAGAGTGAGAGGCTACACCTCTCACTCAGAAGCCAATGCCTCATACAGTCAGCTGGACTTTTGGTTGGGATCACCCACCTTTACAGCCGCAATCTTTGATGTCTCAATTCTCCCCAGCTCTATTTTGGACCATGCCCCAGTTCAGCTCCTTATACAGTGGGAACATGTGGCCCTTCTACCCAAACAATGGAGACTAGACCCTCTTCTATCGAAAGACATGGATTTTATTCCCTGGGCTAACAATGAAGTCACCCTTTTCTTAGCTGAGAATCCCATAATTGACATCTCTGCTGGTACAACACGGGAAACTTTCAAGGCTATGAAGTGGGGTAACATTATCGGGTTTGCTGCAGCAAATGCAGAGAAAGGGAACTGCTGTTGGTTACTCTAGAATAGTAACTAGCTACAGCTGAGGACATTTTTAAGTCCATGCCCTCCCCATCCATGCACTCCCCTAGAGGTAGGCCTATCTTAGGTCTCCGTTTTGAAATTAATCAACTTCTGAATAGGAAAGCTGAAGCCACCATTCTTCACATCAGGCATACATTTTGGGAGGGAGGTGACAAAGGGAGTAAAGTACTTGCATACCAACTTCATAAACAGCAGACTAGTAGATATTATAATATTGCATCCTCTTTCTACAAATCACTTTACTCCTCCACACACACAGGTCCAAATGAAGATGCTCAAGTATTTGTGGACACTTTATGGCTCCCTAAATTATAGAAGCAACAAATGCAACTTCTAGACCTCCCCATCTCTAGGGAAGAAGTGGTTGCAGCCATTCAGGACTTGAAAAAAAGGGAAATCCCCAGGTAGTGATGGCTACACTGCAGATTTCTATCAGATTTTAGCCCCAACTATTTCACCTCTTCTAACCCAAGTATTCCAGGAGATGGAAATTAAGGGTATTCACCCTCCAACCCTCTATGTGTGAGGCAACCATTGTAGTTATCACCAAAAAGGGCAAAGACTCTACTGATCCCGGAGGTAACTGCACGATTTCACTCATACATTTGGACAGTAAATTGTACACCGAAATTCAGGCCTCTAGACTTAGCCCCCTACTGGCCGATCTTATATATTCCTCACAAGTAGGCTTTATACCCGGTCACCACAGTTTAGATCATTTAAGAACCCTTATGAGTCTGATCCATTTTTCTCACTCCTTTCCTACACCTGCTGCTGCCATTGTGGTGGACTTCAAAAAGGCATTTGATTCAGTGGAATGGGACTATCTTTATAGGGTTCTTTCCCACTTTGGGATGGGAGACAAATTTCTTGCCAGGATGCAAGCTATTTATGCAGTCCCCTTGGCCAGAGTTAATACAAACTCTATGCTTTCCCCCACATTTCCATTGGGAAGAGGTACGAGGCAGGGCTGCCCCCTCTCTCCCCTCCTCTTTGTGCTGTCTGTTGAACCCTTAGCTGCAGCAATTTGAAATCACCCAGATATGAATGGCTTGACAGTGGGAAATATAATCTATACCACTTTTATGTATGCTGATGATCTCCTCCTTCTCTTGGAGGATGCCCACCATGCCATTCCCCCTTGTCTTACTCTCTTAAAAGCCTTCTACAGTCACTCAGGCATATGTTTGAACCAGAATAAGACTGAAGTGCTCCCTCTCAATGCTCACTGTACACAACAACTAGTGGCTGCAGCCAACTTACTTTGGGCACCAAAAGCTCTTACTTATCTGGGTATATTTTTGACCCCATCTCTGGAGGTAATTTGGCAGGCCAATATACAGCCCCTTCTCTCCGCTATCAAAATGGACTTCAACAGATGGAGATTTCTCAAACTCACCCTAGTGAGGAAAATTGTGGCTGTCAAAATGATTTCAGCCCCTAAGTTTTCTATCACCTGATACACTTGCCGATTCCTTTACCTAAACAATGGTACCAGGCCATCGATAAACTAATTTGGGACTTCCTATGGGAAGGCTCCAAACCCATATTTAGCTGGTCCAAACTTATGTCACATTGGGAGAAAGGAGGATGGAATCTTCCATGGCCATAAGGATACCACCGGGCTTTCCTCCTAGCCCAAATGGTTAAATGGGGGTACCCCCCCATTGCACTATGGATACAACTAGAACTGGATATTATGTGAATATTTCATCCCTCCTCCCTTTTTGTACAAAAGAGTAGACCCAAAACGGACTTTCTCCATAAGTCAAGCACAGATTTTGCTTCACCTACAGTGGCCGCATCCAGCTCCGACTGGTTTAGTTCCCACCTGAAGATGAACCTGGACCCCTTACTCTCTCCATGTGCCTATCTGGCAAAACCCCAATATCACTTTAGGAGGAACTGTAGTTCTGTGGAAACACTTGGCAAAGTTAGGCATTTCCAAATTGGGAGATATTTTGGCCCTGAACTTCAAAGCCCTTCATACATTCCAGTCCCTAAGACAAATATGGGATATCCTGCAGTCTGATTTTTGGAGATATCTCCAACTTAGAGATGCAGCCCAACATCTTTTATCCCTAGCTTAATACATGACAAACCCTCTGGCCTGAACACCTGGATACTTTATTCCAAGGGTCTCGCAGGTCGTATATGTGCTATTCTTTGGGACAATCTCCCATCTCTATCAGATGATGCAAGTCGAAAATGGGAGATGATGCTGAAAATCCATATACCATCTGAGGCCTGGGATAAAGCCTGGAAAGACACACATTACTGGTTTAAAGATGCCAAATCCAGACTGATTCAAAATAAAATTGCCCACTCATAGTACAGAACCCCTGTTTTTCTCTATATAGCCAAAGTACTAGAAAATGATAACCGTTGAAGATGCCAGAAATCAGGTGGAGATTTGGTGCACATACTATGATCCTGTTCAAAAGTCCAGCCCCTGTGGCAAGAAATACAGAATGTAGCCTCTAAGGAAACACAACAGCAGATTCCGCTCTGTCATCTTTTTTTTCTTTTGGGAATATGTAGTGACATACCTAAGTTATCCCCAATGAGATACAGGTGGCTGACATTCCTGACTATGCAAACAAAAAGAGCTATTCTATGCAAATGGAGGTCTTCCCTGGTCCCTACAATATCAGAAATTCTGACATCCCTTTCAACTTTGGCCAAACTAGACAAAATATCTCACCTTCAGAAATCCCACCTTTCCACATTTAGACTTTGCTGGGCCCCTTACCTTAACTATCTTACCACTGACCAACCTCAGACAGGAATAGGTTGACTATCCCTACATCTCCTCCCGCTGGATATACTGTGTTCTGAATGGGATTGCCACCAGGTGACCTAATGCTGCGTTGGAAGGCTTTGGCTTCCCTTTGTTAGATTTTGGTCTAAAACAAGAGTACCCTTTCATTCACAGGTCAACTGGCTGTATACTTTATACTTGACATGGTACTTATAATATAATGTATCTAGGTAAGAACTTAAGCTTTGGGATACATCTGTTTTTTCCTGGGATAGGTCCGGACTTTTGCAGAGCATATGCACTCTCTTCCCAACTTCTCTCTAGAGGCCATGAAAAGGGATTTGTTTGACCACAGAGACACGGAGCATGTGTTTGGTGTGTTTATGTCCAGCAAAGACGCTCGAGTGGGATGGCTCTCTGTTTTGGTGAGTACAATCACTTGATGTTTATTTGGACATATTGAAGACACAGCAGTGTACCTCTTCCCTACCTAATATCCCTTCCCCAGAATAGTAGTCCTTCTGTATGTGCACTATCTCAGAAGTACTAGAAATAGACCTCCTTTACTATATAGCCTGATGTTAGACTTTTTCTTTGAAGAGTCTGTAATGCTGTTAAATATACCTGAACACCTCTTAGACAACTAGCTGATGTATGTTATTACCTTTTACCTTTTCTTCCAATCCTTGATCCCTCTTCTGGTCCCTCTCACCTCCCTCATGCTTTCATTTCTCCCTCTGTCCTACTTCACCTATAACCTACATCCCCCCTTCCCTTTTTCTCTTATTGGTGATTAGTACTTGTATAATGCTTGTAGATGGCTAATTATATGTACAGAATATGTGGATGTATACTGTATCTTATCTACCTTTTTTCTGAAAATAACAAGTTTACAACAAAAAACCATGGGACAGAGAGTAAATTGGATCCAGTCCAAGGACAGGGGAGAATCCAGTGGATTAGCTCAGGGATCAGTGCTGGGGCCAGTCCTTTTTGATGTTTTCATTAGTGATATTGCATAAAGGCTGGAAGGAAAGGTTTGCCTGTTTGCAGATGACACCAAGATCTGCAACAGGGTAGACACTCATGAAGGGGCGGACAGTATGAGGGGTGACCTAGAAAAACTGGAAAAATGGTCCAAAGAGTGGCAATTGTGAGGTTTCAATGAGAAGAAGTGCAAAATCATGCACCTGGGCCACAGAAACCTAGGGGAGAGCTAAAGGATGGGGGAGGGGATGTTACTGACGGTCACCAGAGAAGAAAGGGATTCAGGGATTATTATCCTAGATGACCTAAAGGCAACCAAGCAAAGTACAAAGGCAGTGGGGAAGACCAGTGGCATGCTGGGTTGCACAGGAAGAGGCATAGCTAGCCGAAGAAGTGAGGTGGTGCTACAACTATACAAATCACTGGTGAGGCCCCATCTGGAATTGATTGCATCTTTGGAAGGACATAGACCAGGTAGAGGTGGTTCTGAGAAGGGAGACAATGATGGTGCAGGGCTTGCACCAGAAGACATATGAGGAGAGATTGAAAGACCTCAATATGTATACACTAGAAGGAAGGAGGGAAAGAGGGGATATGATAGCTAGTTTCAAGTATCTTAAAGGCATAAACATGGTGCAAGGGGGATACACCTTTTAATATAGGAGGAACACAAGAACAAGGGGGTATAATATGAGATTGAAAGGGGGAAGGATAAGGGGAAATGTGATGAAATTCTTTTCACAGAAAGGGTGGTGGACACATGGAATAACCTACCACAGAAGGTAGTGGGAGCATCAGCTGTGGGAGGATTTAAACATGCGTGGGCTAGAGATAAGGGAACCCTAGAGATGGGAAAAAGAGGCTAAAAGCTGATGACCAGTTAGGGGCATCAGCTTTCAATAAAGTTAGGATGTTTGGCAGACTGGATGGGGCTGGCGGTCCTTATCTGCCACCAATCTTTCTGTTTCTATGTTTCCATAATGCTTGGATTTTCTTTTTTTTATTATACTTTTCTTTTTTCCTTCTGTTTTTTTCTACCCTCTTGATCCTCTCCTTCAGGTCTCTCAATGTTCGCTGCCAGATCCCGGACCCATGATCTGCCCCTAGAGTGCCTCCCCCCCTTCTCTGCACAGTGGGGTCTGTCTGGTGTTGGTGGACTGAGGCGAGCGGAGAGGTCGTCATCCAGGACAGCGAGGGTGATTTTTCCTTGTTTCTGTTTTTTGTACCCCTGTCCCATCCCCCCCCGGGATGCCGGCATTTGGGACTCAGTCCTGAGAGGTGACGTGCTGATGCACGTCTAACCTCTCATGCGCCCTATGATGTCCCCCCACTCCCCAACCCCTAGTATCGGAGCCGCACATCCCTTCAAGGACCGGTGCTTCCACACACTCTCTACAGGAGTGTCAGACTCTGGTGCATCCTGGGTATCCCACCCCTGAAGGAGGAGAGCATCCGGAAAGATGCTCGATCCTCCCTCCTTCCCCCTGCCAGCCCCCGGCTACCTGGGTCCGATAATGCTTGGATTTTCAGTTGTTTTTGTCTTCCACCTCTAACTGTTAAGAGTGACTGGAAGATGAAGTTGATGGACATCAGTGTATTCACTGAACTGTCACTGAGGACAGAATAGCCAGTCCTGGGCTGTGCAGCACCAAGGGACAGCTGATACAGTCTGTAAGTGCATTAATCATAAGGCACTTCTTTGTTCATAATTGTGACATGGTTAAGAATAGATTAAAAAGAGAAGGCTTGATCTTAGTTGCACAGCAGGTATTGACTTCAGTTACCCTCCAGTTACTGGTAACCTGGGAAGACCCCCAGAAAGGGAACACAGTACTTGTAGCCTGCAGGCCTTGCTCTAGTCCTTTTGCCCACTTTACAGGGAAAAGCTACAGACTGTCTTGATTGCTATGCATGTGTGTCTGTGTTGAGGGGGCAGCAGATGGGAGACTCTATAACATCAGCAGACCGAAAATCAGCCAGTGCATAAGTGCTGATGTTGCTGAACACCTGCAAACCCCTGATTTAATGACCCCTCTCCAGCGGGGCTTGCATTAGTGCTGAGAGAGGTTGTGTTAACGTGCCTCAGCATTGCTGCAGGAGGAGGGGACAGGACTGGATCAGGCCACTGGAGACATCAGTATGGCCACATAAACAGGCTATTAGTCATACAAGTAATGTTAGACTTTAGGTGTTTCAATACAGTACAGAGATGAAAACCTAGTGGTTGCCATATTTAAAGATGCCTACTATTAATTAGCTCAAATCTAAAAAATAAATGTTACAACAGACTCAAAATAGTGGAACAAGGCCTCTTACAAGAGGGCAGTGGAGAAAGGGTGATCTAAAATGGAATGAAACACTATAGACACAACATCTTATTAGTAACAAACTGCTGCTTCAATAGTATGCTTATTACTACAGTAATTTGCATTTAAAGCCCTTCCCCCAAGACCCACCAACTGCACCCCCATTTTAAAATCCTAGATCTGCTACTTATTTTCACACATTTCCCACCACCGGAGCTTTCTACTCCAGCCCCTGCTCCAGTCTCTGCAACTCTGTGCTGTAAACTGCAGATCCCCTTTGAGCAGGTATCAGCATGACAGTTGAGCCATGGCATGGAAAAGCTAAAGCAACACAAACACCACTCTCTAACTCATACAAGTCCCATTTTCTGCTGTAACTGATTATAGAAGTGAGTAGGACTAACTGTAGCATACCTATGCTATGCAAACAACTACTGGAGCATGTCTTGCTCCCCCACTACTTTTCTCCTAGTCCCTTCTCTCCCATGCAGCTATAGATCTATTTCTCCCTAGTCCCTATACGTGGTGGGTTACAAATGCAAACTATCCCCGTTTCTTAGATGACTGACTTTTGATCAGAGATCGTACTAGTACATAATCCAAGACTGTTGTTTATTTCAACTGAACTAACCAAAATCTAAGAGATCAGAAACCTTCACTAAAATCATAGGGTTTCAATTCTCACTTCAGCAGAATCATAGGGGTGGTAAAGCCTCCCTACTTACTTACTTTTGGAGTTTTGTCATGTCTACAGCATTTTTATGTTGGCGCGCTTTCGCAGCCAACATCGTGGGACAGTGCACCTTTAGAGGCGCAGTTGCTGTTGGGCGAATGCAGGGCATGCACCAGTAGGTGCATCCCACATTCCCCAATCAGCCTGCATGCCGGCGCCACACTATGCATACATAATGTGGTGAGCACATCTAAGAAAAGGTCTGCTGCAATCCGAGCAAAGCTCGTCAGACACAGTGATCCTTTCCTTGCCATGCTCGCCGCCATTATGTACATGGCGGAACACTGGCAATAGAACTGCTGACTTCAGGGGTTCCCAATCCCCCTGTCAGCTGCCCCTTCCCCCTGTGAATGTGTCGATGGGGGAGCCCACTCCCCGTCGGAAAAGCACCCCCAATTGTTTAATGCCGAGGGTGCCCACCCCTTGGCTCTACCCTGTCCCCACTTTCCTAGGGTGCCAACGGGGAGCCCCTCCCAGTCATCAGAAATAACACCCCTATTGTTTATCGTGCCAAGGGGTGCCCAATCCCCTCGGCTCTGCGCCCCCCCCTTCTTTGTGTGCCGACGGGGTTGCCCAATCCCCATCTGCATAAATTCTGCCTCCCTGTGTTGTTTGCTGACAAGGGTGCCCAATCCCCTGTCAGCTACAGACACCACCCCAAACAGTTAGGTGGCATGATGGGAGCCCACCCCAGTGTACCAAATTCCCTGGAAAAAAAAAACTGTACCACGATGTTTTGTTTTGTTTTCTTTTTTGAATCTGTAAAATGAAAATGGTCCCTCATAGTCTCCGTGCCCCCTCCCCCCACGCGCACCCACCCACTGCATACCCTGCCTTCCCACACCCCCCAACCCCATACTTACCTCTGGAGCTCGGCACGATGATCATGGTGGACCCGAACATGTCTGCACTCTTCAAAGCCAACCGAACTGAGGAAATGACGAGTATAATGGGATAGATAGGGTTTTTTCAACTTTAGTACATATCTCAGGCATTTTTTCGAATTTGGCCCCAAAATTTTCAACATAGGGCTTTTGGGAACCCTTCTCATGAATTCTTGCACTGTCATGGTGTTATTCAGTCCCGAAAGGTGATTTCACAGTCACTGTGCGGAATCACCTCTCAGGACCACGTAAGGAAATGACAGTGCCACTGTTCATGAGGGGGCTCTCAAAACCTTATGTTGCCAATCCCAGGGCAAAATCCAAAACATGACACTGTTTTACGAGCGTGGCGTGAGTAAATGTGCAACGCACGCTCGTAAGTTAGCAAATTTGCAATATTTTCATGCCAGATTCTCAACATTGGCATTTTACCACACCTTCTCATGAACCATATAGCTGTCATTTTTCACATCCTGGCCAGAATGTGTTTTCGCACTTCCGACACAGAATAGCGCGGTTGTGGTGTGAAGTCAGTGTTCAGGACACATTACAAAAATGACAGTGACGCTGTTCATGAGCAGAGATCCTAAAATGCCTGTGTTGAAAATTTGGTGACAATACTTCGTGAAGTGACTGTTTTACAAGTTATTAATGAGGCACCGTAATAACGCACGCCTCGTATACATTAGCGCATTCACACTATTTTCATGCCAGACTTCAACATTGGCATTTTATCATACCTTCAGAACTGTACAACTGCCATTTTTCACATCCTGGTTGAAATGTGTATTTGCACTTCCGGCGCAGAATAGCATGGTTGCTGGCGAAATCAGTGTTTGGGACACATTACAAAAATGACAGTGATACTGTTCATGAGCAGAGGTCCGAAAAAGCCTGTTTTGAAAATTTGGTGACAATACTCCATAAAATGACTGTGTTACAAGCATGCATTGTGCACTTTGCACTCACGCCCGTACATTTGCAAACTCCTAATATTCTCACTCCAGATTTTCCACTGTGCCATTGTTCCACACCTCCTAATGAGCAGTACAGCTGTCATTTTTCACATCCTGACCAAAATCTGTTTTCACAGTTCTGGCGCAGAATAGCATGGTCGCTGTGGAAAGTCTGTGTTCGAGACACATGATGAAAATGACAGTGACACTGTTCATTAGCAGATGCCTTAAAATGCCTATGTTGAAAATTTAGGAATGAAAGTCAATAAAATCAGTGTTTTATGAGCGTGTGTTGCACAGTTTGCACACACGCTCGTGACTTTGTGAATTTGTAATACTTTCACTCCAGCTGTTCATCATTGGCATTTTTCCATACCTCCTAATGAACACTGCAGCTGCCTGAAATGTGTTTTTGCATGTCCAGCACAGAATTGCATGGCCGCTGTGCGAAATCAGTTTTTGGGACAGTTTCAGGAAATGACGGTGACACTATTCATGAGCAGAGGTCCTAAAATGCCTATGTTGAAAATTTGGTGCCGAAACTCCATACAATGATTGTGTTGCAAGCGTGCATTGCACGGTTTCCACGAACACTTGTAACTTTGTCAATCTGCAATATTTTCATGCCACATTTTCACCACTGGCATTTGTGCACATCTCCTTATCAACAGTCCAGCTGTTATTTTTCACAGTCTGCCCAAAACGTGTTTCCGCAGCTGTGGCGCACAATGGCATGCTTGCTGTGCAAAATCACCTTTTGAAACACATTCACAAAAATCACAGCACTATGCGTCTCTAGCTACGCCACTCCCACTGCCAGTGCAAGCATGACAACATTTGGCATTGACAAATGCTTGTTTTTATAAATGTACTACATTATGGTTGAATACCTGCATGCTCAAATACCCAAAGACAGTCAAATACCCCAGTACCCGGTCGTATTTGGCACATACCTAATTTATGTAATTGCACACCTCTAGTAGAAAGCAATTATTAGAATACAATAAATGAAATAGTCAGTTGTCTATTTATTAGAAATGAACACACACTTTTTATGAGAATTCGGTGCCAATTAGCCTGTGATATCAGACATCATATAATACTTACCAGCTCTGAGTTCTCTGTGTAGAGTCCTTGAAGAATAGGCATATGAGGATTTGTATGCTTGTATACTAAGCCTCTGTTAGTCAGATTAAAAGCATTATCACTTCCTTTTTTTAAAACAATCCAGTGTTACTATGTTCTAGAACCAATTATGATGTCAGATGAAAGGAATCATGATTCTTCAACAGGGGAGCCCACATAACAGAAAGAGAAAAATAATATTAGTTTATAGCAAACAGAAAACATATTGCAGTATGGAGATTGCACAAACTATGCTTGTGCCATTTCTGTATACAGCAGCCTTTTCTCAATTGCCTGAGGCCTGCCCTCTCTAATTAATTCACGAAGTGCAAAGTGTTGACTTTGTGAAGTTTTTAACAGGCAAAGTGGCATTTTATAAGTAAAGTATTGCAAATTTACTGGCACAATTGCAACTAAGCCATTACTTTGCCTGACTTTACCTAAAAAAAAAATGCAAATTCCCCAGGAAAACTCATTGCCAATGTGGCGAAGTGGGCAATTCGCAAAGTTATTCACAAAAGCAAATTTTGCAATGTTGCCAGAACTTTGCAGGGAAGAAAAACTTTGCAACTTCTCTACCCCCAACCTGACAGCCCCCCAGCTCATCACAGACCTTTTCATGGACTTAGCAGTTATCCACCACCTTCTGAGGAACACTATGTGGTGGTGTATGTCCTACCATGTCAGTTGTTCGTGTCAAGGGGAGGTGCTGACTTCACCCGTAGTGGACAGGGTATAAAGTTCCATGTATTTTCCCTTTAGGGATGTCAGCCATGCAAGGATGTGTGCATCACACAACCATGCCACCTGGCATTCCCATCTTTCCTGGTAGCCTCAACTGTTAAACCGCCTAACCTCCACAAGGTGGCAATCATGCTGCGGGGCAAACAGTCTCTGCACCCTGAAGGACAAGAGAAGTCTTTGAGATGCTTCATCCTCCTTCCCCCAGCCAACCCTGATGATCTGAGTCATCTTCTAGATTCAGGTCATTAGCACCACAAGTGACAGCACTACCATTGTACCGATAGGCCAGCCACTTGTGTCAACATTTTCAATTACATTATAATAGGAACAGCCAGGTCTGTGTTCCATTTAATCCAAGACTTCTGCAGGGGCATTAACCAAATGGCCCAGTGGACATAGACTTGGGTTCTTGCCCTGAGCATGGAATTTTCTGTTGGGCCAGCAGGATGCTCAGCATGGCCCCCTCATATTTGCAGTACTCTTGGGGAGGGTCTGATGAAAGTATCATTATATGACTGTAAACTTGTGGCTCAGGGACTGAGAGCCATGCATGGTGGAGTTCTTTCAAAAGAGTCCTTCAGTGTGTCCCAGAGTGAGTACATGGCTATACTGTATGATGCACATCCCCACCATTGGCAATGTAAGGAAATCCATGCCTAAGGGCCATGGAAACTGCCACCATGACTTATATCCAGCAGATTCTACATACATACATACACACATATGAAATCTACTGCTCATGCTTTCAGTTGCTACCATATAAATGAAATATTTAGTGTAGCATTTTTTGATGGAAAGTAGCTTCTATGCTTACACATTATCAACCTTTAAGGTCATTTATTGCTGTGGACCACAAGCTGAGGAAAGCCACTTCTTTTATAAATGTATTCACAGCTGCTTTAGTTTAGATAAAGCCACTGCATGCTTTTCAGCTGGTGCCTTAGTGAATTGTTTTAGTAGGTCAGTATAGATTTCAGCTGGTACCTTAAGAATGTATTTCTTTAATTAGCTCACCATTGGATTAGCTCAGTATACTTTCAGTTGGTACCTTAGGAATTTATTTCTATTTAATTACTTTTGGCTGGTACCTAAAGAATTTAATTTTATGTAAATAGCTTACCATTGTATCGCCCACTCCTGCCATATAGCATTTTGAGAAGCCACTGTCCCTTCCCCTGCTAGGCTAGACCCCCTCCTTACCTTATTTTAACCTCCACCTTTGCTCTTGTTTCTTCAGCTCCTCTGAGGTTGTGAGGGCACCGAAGCAGCCCTCCCGGAAATTTGGAGCTCACCACCCCAACCCAAGGAGCTCCCAAAGCAGGTACGGCATAATTTGGAGCTGCGGAACCTCGCAGACAGGATTGTCCTGCCACCCCCTCCACCAACCTTGGTGATCAACCAACTTTATAGTGTGGGTCACGTGGTGCTGAAAAATCCTATCAGTCAGTTTTCACCCTTGCAGGTTATCTTCTTCCTTCACCAGTGGCTGCTATTTGCAAACCCACAATTGTAACTAGCCTTATTACTGCACCAAAATGCTGCCTCTCTACACTGCTCTAGTTGCTTCTCTCCAACCTTTAGTGTTACTCCCTCCCTCCATCCATCTACCCCAAGGAGCAGTCAGACAATCTGGCACTTAGTTTCCAGTTTGCCCTGTCACCAACCTTTGCAACTTTTCCCGCTGAGCCCCCCCCAGTCAAACTTCTCACATGGATTGTTGGGCCAACAATTCTGCCACCCACCTTTCATGCTGATTTATCAGCCCTAGATTCATCAGTCCAGTGCCCCTCACGGTAGCCGTCCAGCCACCTCCTGCTACCAGAAAACCTTGGTGGCCCTTGCCATTCATCAGGCTCTTGGTAGCTCTATTACTCCTGGAATCAGGGAATATCGAGCCTAACCCAGGTCCTACCCCCCCCCCGCCCACCAATTCCCATGGGGCCTAAAAGTTGCACACATTAATATCTGCAGCCTTCTACATAAAATTGCCTTGTTGCAGCCAACTATCTGATCTCTAAGGCCTGACATCTTGATCATTTCTGAAACCTGGCTAAAGCCTCACAACAAGGATGTCAAAATTGCCATCCCAGGTTACTCAGTCATCCGCCATGACCACTCAGGCCACAAAAGAGGTGGCAGCATAGCTATGTATGTCTCAAACACCCTCCAATTTTCCCATCAGCCTACCCATGCCCTTGCAGTCCATTGATGCCTTACTGATCAAACTCTCCCTCCCTCACACAATGCCCATATTCGTAGCTGGATCTTACTGCTCCCCTGATTCACCTATGGCCTCAATCCTGGATCACCTAGGCACTTTAAAATCCAGCCCATTGGGGGTGAGATCCATATCCTCAGTGATCTCGATTTGAATTGGCTGTCCTACGCTACCTCCAAGTTTTGCAACCAAGTGGCTGAGTTAACCCTTACCCAGCTGATCTCTGAACCCAAACAGCTGAAACCAAATCACAGAACCACTCTCTGTTGGACTTGGCCCTTACCTCTCACCAACACTAAATAATTGTTTCAGGGCTACTTCCAGACTCCCTAAGTGACTACCACATGATATACGTGGTACTCACAATACTTCACCAAAGACCCCTCCTCCCAGAACCATCCTTACCCGGTTATTCAAATCAGTGGACCTTGCCTCTCTCCTAACTGACCTGGCTGCCACAGACTAATCTTTTATATCTTGGGTCACATCCATTGACTCCGCACTGTTGTATTTCAACACCAAGTTCTTAGCCGCCTGGGACACCTATGCCCCAATCAGATGGACTTGTGTGAGGGGTGCCCACCTGCCCTGAATCTCAGCCAATATTAAGACCCATATCACAGCCAGAGACCTGGCTTGGAGGTCTTTTAAAGTTACTGGCTCCCCTGCAGCACATTAAATATCGCTCCTAATGCAACGGCTGCACTAGGCTAATCCGGCAGGCAAAAGCAAATTACTTCAAAGCCTCATTCCAAGCTAACTTAAATCACCCTGCTAAATTTCGGAAGGTGGTCAAATCGCTTTTTCTCCCCACCTCCCAACCCCAAACTCCAGTCTTAAATGTAGGTGGTACTTCTGTGACGGACCCTCTCGAAGCGGCCACAGAATTCAACTCCTTCTTCACAAAATGTACCTCAGCACTTTTGTCCTCACTCCCTCCTTGCCATCAAAATGCCACCTCCCGCTCCCCCCAATGCACAGGCCAAATGTTCTGCCTCCTCCTTCTCCTTTTGTCAGGTTACCCCGATGGAAGTTTACAATGCCTTGATTGCCCTAAACCCTGGTAAGGGCAAATGTCCCTCTGGGCTGGACACCAAAATGCTCTACCTAGCTGCTCCTACCATCGCCACCCCCCGGCCACTCTTTTCAACCTCTCCTTCTCCCTATCTTTGATCCCATCAGAATGGAAGCACACAATTATTATCTCGCTTCTGAAGGGTGGCGACCCCTCCATCCCTGGTTACTACCGTCCAATCTCCCTCCTCCCTACAATGGCAAAACTCCAGGAGCAACTCGTACTCTCACAACTTTCCTAATTTCTTGACTCCTCCTCCTTCTTTTCACCCTACCAGTATGATTTCAGCAAGTCCCACTCCACTGCCACTTCCTTCCTATTGCTCACAGATTACATTCTTGCTGGATAAAGGCCACATCACCTCAGCTATTTTCATCGACCTGGCAAAGGCCTTTGACACTGTCTCCCATGCTTTTCTCTTGGACAAGCTTTCCCTTGCTGGGCTCTCTGCTGAGGCCACCAACTGGTTCCACTCCTACTTGGTAGGCAGGTCCCAATCTGTCAGAACTGGAAACTCCACATCTACCTCCTTCTCAGTTATCTCTGGTGTCCCCCAAGGCTTAGTCCTTGGCCCGTTACTTTTCTCCACCTTCTTAAATGACCTGCTTTTTGCCTGCCCTCACATATCCTTCCACATGTATGCGGATGATATGGTACTGTATACATCAGGCCCCTCAACCGCTGATGCGATGATCAGACTACAGCAGGAATTCAATGATGTTCAGCCCTGGTTTCGTGATAATAAGCTTTTTCTCAATGCCAAGAAAACAATCTCAATGATCTTTGGCACAAGGAAGAGACTCTTAGCTCCACTCCTGCTCCTTCTTCCACACACTGAATGGAACTACTCAGGAGAATTGCTCCTCATTTAGATACCTCGGGGCTGGCTCAACCAGCACCTCAACTTTTCTGTACTTGTCGATGCCATCCACAAAATGCTCCACCCCAAGCTGGGTGCCCTATTTCACAATCGTGGATGCATCCTGCTGCCAGCCCGCCACGCACTCATGCAGAAAATGATTCTCCCTATCTTCGACTACAGGGATGTAGTCTACAGTGAAGCCTCAAAGTCCACTTTAGCCAGACTGGATAACCTCTTTCACTCTTTCTGCCATTTTGCTCTTAACTGCCCTCCCTCTACATACCACTGCACTCTATACGGACTCTCAACCTCCCCTAACTCCAAAATTGTAGGCAGTCCCACTGCACGAATTTCACAGTCAAGTTCTGATCCCAGTCCTTGCCACCTTATCTCGCCTCTACCCTTACCGCCCAGACCCCTCCAGTGTATCTCCTCAGAAACTTTGACACCCACCTCCTGGCAGTGCCACGTATGTCCTCCTCTGCTGGTCAGGACCCCTTCAGACATTGCATGCCCATACTGTGGAACTCCCTCCCTGCTGCCATCCGGTTCAAGCCCTCAGCCCTCTCATTAAAGAATATTTCTCCTCCACCTGATTCTGTGGCACATGACTATGCTGTATGAATAGCTAGAATTACTAGTTCCTGTACCTAGATGCACGATTGATTGTGTTATCTTGCCTACTTGCTGTCCCAATATCCTGTATCAACTGATGCACTGTACTTAACTTCTCAATCTCATGTATTATCGTCCTCACTGTATATTGCTTTACCTATTTTATCTCCACTATCCCCTGCCCCAGGTCACACCTGGAATCGAGCAGTACCCTGCTCAGTATGCCTTCCTGGAAAACTCTTAAATAAATAAATAAATAAATACTCACATGAAAAAGTATAGTTGATAATGAACCAACAGAGCACTGGTTAATTATTAGGACTCCTTCAGCCTGGGCTGTGCTAGTCACCGGCCTAAAATGGGTCATGGGGGAGACATGGTGGTCAAGTGCTGCTGGGTGGAAGGGGTGGAACACTAGACCACTAGAGATACTCGGGACGTGGGTGAATGGCCACAATTTTGGGGATCGAGGGGTGGGATTTTTGCAGCTTGAGGGGTGAGGGGTTTCCCTTGTGGTATTGGAGGTCGGGGGAATGCAGCTCCATGGGCTATTTTACAAGTACTGGGGCTGGGGCCTGCAAGAGTCTCATGGTGCACACAACAATGTTGGGGATTGGGGATTGGGGGGGTTTGCAGCCTGTGTGGTGTGGGGTTTCTCTTATGGTACTTGGGATTGAGTGCATGCAGCAGCCCTCTAGGGCTATTTTACAGGTACTGGGGGTCAGGGGCATGCTCCAGCCCTGTGGGGCTTTACGGACAGGGGGATCCAGGCATGGGGGGGCACTTGCATCCATCACAGGACTTAGCTGCCAGGACCCAGTCCTTATAGAATCGGGCACAGGGTCCTTGGCACAACTGCACCCCTCACATGTTGCAACTTGTGACATGCGTACGGATGCTTATAGACTTGATCCCCTGTATTTCATTTTATCCCCTAATGTGGTGCAGCTATTGTGTCTATTGTTCTATCATCAACAAATGTGGAGATCATACAGCTAATCAGCACTGGCCCTAGCTATCCCAGGGCCTTGTGCAAACTTCCCTGATGGAGCCCCATATCAGAAGTCACTATGTCCCATAGGAACATACTCATCCCTACTGTGTCCTCCCTATATCTTCATTTTCAACTAGTTTTGTTTCATTTTTGCACTTCACTTGAATTACTGTAGAACATAGCGGACTAGGAAGAAAGAAGATCAACTGACAAACAGGCTTTTGGGGGGCCCCATCTGCTCTTGGGGCCCTGTGCAAATGAACAGTTTGCACTATACTAAGGCTGGCTCTGAACTAACAGCATCCACCTGCAGGTCACTAATAATATGAAATTGTTCCTGTCACTCCAGGACAGCTGCTCACCAAAAGGAGCCTGCAATAGTGAAGGTTAACCATGGAGTGATGGGTTGATGGGGGAATGAATAGTCAGTTGTTGGCTGGTAGACAGCTTCAAAGGAATATTCAGTGCAGCAGGGGTATTACTTAGAATAGCATTGGTATGTGCACAGTGAGTTAGCTGAATTAATGGAACAACTACAGAGAGAATAAAAATGAAACTTTGAAGGATATAACTCTTTTCAAATTGCCTCTCTTTCAGTGCCCCAGCCTACCATAAAAATTCTTTTTTTTTCACTCTTATACAGGCTGCTATTGAATAAATCACTGAACTGACAGACAGGTAATTACAACTTCAGAACCCTACGTATTGTAGGGCTGGACTGCTGGTGCAGTAGTAACATTATTTACTTGTGAAACCAGTGTCCCAGACTCAGGAGTAGACTTGTTTTTTTGGGAACTACTTGGGCTGAGAGGGATTTGAGTTATGTAGTGAGATTACCCCAAGCAGTGACTTATGGAAGATCTCAGTAGGGGCCCCCAGAAGGGAAGGGATGCCATCAGATGCTGGCATGACCACACATTGCTGCATTCATGCGCACATCACTGCACAATGAAAGGCAACCAGTCTGCCCAAGACAATTCCAGAAGCCCTGCAAGTCATTGCAATACCAACATAGCACCACACCCCTCATATTATAGTCCTGAGCAAGGAGTGGATAGGGCATCAATTCAAGAAACTAGGCAATGGGGCTGGGGGGGGGCTTTCAGGAGTTGAAGGCAGACCAGGAGAATGGGAAAAAAACTTGCTTAACAAAATTCTCTTTTACCTCCCAGTGTTTCTACGGAATCTCAGCACATACACCCCGGAAGAGAGGACAGCGAGAGGGGACAGGACAGATACCTACAAGTTCCTCACAGGGGTCAACCTGGTGCAGAATGCAAGTCTCTTTCATATAAGAAAAAGCACCAGGAGCAGGGGGGGATACAATGAAGCTGTGGGAGGGGGAGTTTAAGAGGGATGTGAAGAACTACTACTTCACTGAAAGGTCAGTAGATGACTGGGACAGACTGGCAGCAGAAGTGCTGGATGCAGAAACAGTAGGGAACTTCAAGAATGCATGGGATAGACATAGTGGGAATATTATTAAATAGGCAGGGAGATGGGTTGGTTGCCAGAGACTAGTTGGAGTCTGCTGAGACAGATTATGCAGGGAACATCTGGACAGACTGGGTGGGCCAAGCACTCCTTTTCTGCCAACAAATACTATGTTTCTATATCTTCAAAGCTGCATCATTGGAGTATGTTGTGTCTCGCTTGGGCTATTCAAATATTGGCTACTATGCACTAAAGCACCCTGGGTATGTATGATATGTGCATACCCAGCCGTTGTAGTTACCAGCCTGTGGACAGGACCCCAGTGAATGGCATTCACAAATGCTGGCCACCTGTCATGGCCCTGTCCCCTGGCACACAACTGTAAGGTGGCAGATTGTGTGACACAAGTGGGCATCCAATCAGATGCTCATCCTGAATCCCAAAGTAGATCCCCTGCTGTGGTGCATGAGCAGGGGATCCTGGGAAGCTGCAGGGTCCTATTTTCTAAAACTGGGTTGTCACACAGACAAGGCACACCTATGAGTCCTGGTAGGATGAAACACATGTCAGTGTCTTCTGTTGGCACCCTTTTTTAGACTGTGTGAGAGTCTTTTGGCACCATGCTTTTCTGCTTAAAGTTGAACCAGCACAATATTTTGTGGTGATTTGCATATACAGCCCATGATGCTTTGCATTATGGGGGTATGTGTGATTTTGTATTTCTGTGAAACTTGGCTTCCTGGCCAATGCCCTTAGGGGAAACCCTTGCCTCAGTGCTTGAGCACTAAGGTTCTTTGTCTATTGTGACTTAGGGTTGCCTACACACCTCAGATATGCAACAAGTAGATGATTTGCCCTTTGATGCATAGAGACCATACTGCATAAATTAATGTCCTCATTTGGTTATTTTTCAACTCCAGTAGCATTAAATGACACATTCCAGCCAATTGCTGGTGTTGAAGCAGCCATAACATATTACAGTACAAACTTAGGACATCAATATTGGATAAAAAAATAATGATTCTAGGAGTAGGATATTCAGTTTATTTAAATGTATTAAGTTTGACCAACCCAGTGGTGCTCGTGGAGTATGGTGCACTTCCATGAGGATGAGCTGGGTTTTCACAGTTAACCCGCCCACCTGCCTTACACTGGAGGAGCTGAAATAGTTCTGTGGAGGCAGTAATCTCCAGCTCTGGGAGGGAAGAAGACACAGTTTGTTGTACAGGTGATTTCTGTGGTCATGAGAAGAATTACATCATTGGTGAACATACAACATTGGCCTCTCCCCCACAGGATAGTGAGCAGCTCAGTATTAAATAACAGGGCCACTAATATATCCTCATTCAGCACCCTATCAACACCAGCCTCCCACGCCATGCCCACTGCTCTGGCTCTGCCCAGCTATCTTTCTCTCTCCTGGCATCAAACTACAGTAGAGATGAAAAGAGGACCAGTAACAAGGCCACTCATGGGGCTCTGACTAGGTGGTTCTTGGCCTGGTTTGGCAGATGGTGTTCTGGTCCAGTGGCAAGGGCACGACTACATGGATATGGGGAGTACCTGAAAGAGACAGAGAGACAGGCAAGCAGATATGCAAATAATGACTGAGGTGAGTGGTGAATGAAGACAACTTTTGCAAATTAAAAAAATATATTAAGTTCAGATGCCAACCAGATTTGGCTTAAAAATACCATTTGAGCTCTGGTAATGGTGTGACTTGAAAAAACTCATGGTGTGCAGCATAGGAGGTACCTAGAAAAGTACATTTGACATGTATGTGACTAGTTGTATTGACTGTAGCTGAGGCTAGCATGCTGGAAAAACTTTGTTTTCATTGCACTTACAGTTTTTTGTGTAATCTCCTCTTTTACAGAAATAATTATATGAAATGTGTTCATGCTGCTCACATAAAACTACTTATGTGATATGTGTGCTGCAAGCATGATTTAGACATTAAATTGCAACCGACTGCATGCATGTGGCATGCATGCAGCAAGCATGGAAAGCATGCTTTTTATGATAAATTGGAACCGATTGTATGCATGTGGCATGTGTGCAAAAAGCAAGTGGTCACTAATAGATGCATGCATTAAAGCTAAGTGATTTGCTCAGGATCACAACATATACTGTACAAGTGGGGGTTGATGAGATTCAAACCCAGGTCTTCAGATCTCCAAGCCTCCTGGTTTGAAGTTCAGTGCTTTTAACCACTAAACTATAATGCCTGCACACATATGGCTCGCTTGTACTTTAATACAAATCTGCATACTGTACATCTGCATGCTTGCAGCATGCTTGTAGCCACTGTTATACTTTTCAGTTTTCTTGTCCTCCCTCAGCTGCACAACTAAACTGTAGCATACATACCAATGAAAACATATGTGGTTCTTCTCACCCAAATATTTTATTTTTCATTTATTTAACAGACTTTAGGATTACAACCGTTGAGTCAGGGTTTCATTTACAAAGGCTACATGTCACTAAAAACAAATACAAATACTTAATACATATAGACTTAGAATGACAGCTAAAGATTACAGTTTTTTCAGTTATACAGTATGACAGAATCAAGTTCAGCTATACATTGCATTGAATGTGTTACCGAGAGCTGTATTTTATAGTTTTCAAGAAAACAATAAGTTTGCTGATAGAGGAAGGGGAGGGAGTAACAGGTTTGATATTTACAGTGAAGTAGATAATTAGACAGATATCTTGTGAGTGCAGCCAAAGGAGGCATTGTTAATAGGTAATGTTTGGTATTGGTAGGAGCTCAGTGGCAAGGTGGTTTTGTAAGATGATAGATAGATAACCCGGCACTAGCTGGTACATTGGCAGCACCATGAAGCAAGATTGTGCTCTTTGAGGGCTGACTTAAAAGGTCCTAATTTGGAGATGGAGGAGACATCGGAGGGGAGTTCATTGTACCAGACTGGGGCACTGTGTGGGAATGACCTTTGGGCTAAGGAGGTTCTAACCCTCGGGATGGACCACACATGTCGATTGGCAGTGCAGGTGTTCACCGAGGTGTGGGAGGGTAGGAGAGAGGCAGAAACCCCCAAGGGGGTAAGCCCCAGGTGTATTTTCTTTGTGAGGAGACATGTTTGCTAAAATAGCCTTTCATCCAGGGTGAGGAGATCTGTCAGGGCATATAGGGTACAAGTATGGGTACACTTGTCTGTCCTGGAGAGGAGTCTGTACACTTTGTTTTTGGCCAGGTGGATTTTGTTAATGGTTGTGTGGTCAGTGGCTGAGTAGATAGTGAGCCCATAATCGACTAGGGATAGGACTGAGGAGGTGACAGCCAAATTAAGGGCTTCCGGAGGTAGGCAATCCGTGTGCTGATACAATAGGCCTATATGGACATTTATGGCTGATGATAGAGTGTTAATGTGTAAACGGAAGGAGAGGCTGGAATCAAATGTAAGGCCCAGGTATTTATATGTATGGACCTGTTCTAGAGGAAGGAGAGAGTGGGCGAGGATTGCTAGCTTCGCATTCTTTGCCTTAGTCTGTCAGTTGGCAAAGAGCATGGTCTTTGTCTTTTTTTACATTGACCACAAGTCTTTGGTCTATGAACCAGTTTTCAGTCTGGTTAAATGCATGTTGGAGGGAGGACTGCAATACTGTGGGATCTGGATGCGAGGCATAAAGAACCGTGTCGTCCACATAGAGCAGTAGGTTGCCAGAGCAGGAACTGGGCAAGGTGTTTAGGTAGATGCTGAATAATAGAGGGCTGAGGATAGAGCCTGGAGAACCCTAGAGAGGACGGGTAGAGTGGTTGAGAGGGTGTTGTTTATTTTGACACATTGTGATCTAGCTGTAAGGTAACTGGTAAACCAGGAGACGGGTACTTGGGACAGACCTATTTGGCAGAGTGTGCTTAAGAGTAAGGGGCGGGAGACTGTATCAAAGGCCTTTGACAGGTCGATGAAGACAGCTCCAGCTAGGTGTTTTCTATCCAAGGCAGAGAGAATAAAATTAAAGAACTCAGTGAGAACTGTAGCTGTAATGTGCCCAGATCTGAAGCCATGCTGCTCCCTGCAAAGTAGATTATGAGCAAGCAGGTACTCAGTGAGTTGGGTAGCTATTATTCTTTTTGAGGGCTTTCGAGAGTGGTGGGAGAATGGATGTGGGATGGTAGTTATTGGATGAAGTGCTGTCACCACTCTTCAGTATTGGGGCGACTGTGGCAGTCTTACAGGCTGCAGGGAACTGCCCCAGACTTAGGGAGCAGTTAATGAGGTCAGTGAGGAGAGGACTGTATCTAGTACTAGATGTAGGTTTGACATATCAAAATAATCTTTGCATTAGCAAGAGCCACTGAGCGCTTTAAAAAGATAAGGTCTTGCCTCATTCATAGGGATCACCCTGAAATGGAAGGGGGATGCTGGGTGTTAGCGGGTGGGGTTGCAGGAGTGAAGTCAAAGAAGTTATTTGGGAGTACTGCACTAAGGTCAGAGAATGATGAGCTGAGGCAGTTGGTGATGGCCAGGGGGTCGGTGGTAGGGACATTGTTGACAGTTAGTGGGGGGGGGCATGGATTTACCATTGAGTTCCTTGATATTGTCCCAGAACAACTGAGCATTCCTCCAGGAAAAGGCAAGGGTCATTTTGTAGTAGCCTGATTTGGCCTGTTTTATGGCCCAAGTGCATCTGTTACAAGCTGCTTTATAGGCTTGTCTGTCCGCCTGCATGCTGGATGCAACTGTTTTATGCCAGAGATCATCTCTGTGCTTTAGCTGTTTGAGCAGTGCAGACGTGATCCAAGAGGCATTATGATTCTTGGATTGCACTTTTGCTAGTGGGGCATAAATGTCACAAGCTTTATTAAAAGAACAAGTGAAATAATCAAGGGCTTCATCTATAGTAGGAACCCAGGAGATGGGGGACCAATTCCATTGATTTAAGTATTTTCTTAGTTTTGTGAGACCTCCGGGTTGGAGACGATGCTGAGCAATATGGTTTGGTTTGGGTTTCTGCTGAAGACATGACCAGGAAAAGAGGATGGGTGAGTGATCGCTTAGGGAGTCCGGAAGGATCACCAGGTTGGAGATTCTGTGGGGACAGTTGGTGAGGAGAAGGCCGATCAGGGCGCTAGAGCCATTAGTGGGGTTCACCTTGGTAGGCTGGCTGACCAGCTGGGTCTGGTCCAGCACAGGGAAGGTGTCCTTGACATGGGAAGTGGAACTGGCAAGCCAGTTCACATTAAAGTCTCCAACTATGATGTGTTCTGTTTTTTTGGGGGGGAGGCAGAGATGTAGTTAGCAAGGGATTGTAGAGCAGGAACTCAGTTTCTTGGGGGGACATATGTGACAATAAGAGTTAAAGGGTCTCTGGAGGGATCTGGAGTAAGTTTTAATGATAAGGCTTGGGCACCATGGTCTAGTGGAGGTGTTGGAAGGGCATGGCATATCATGGAGTCACAGATGTACACAGCACACCCCCCACCACGTTTTCCCATTCTGTCAGCTTTGTGAAGGGTGAAGCCAGGAAGGGCGACCATGGATTCAGGTGTTTTTTTGGAAAGCCAGGTTTCTGTGAGGGCTATCACATCTGGCTGATGTTGTAGTATCCAGCAATGGAGATCAGCTGTCTTTTTGGGTAAGCTGCAAATGTTCATTGCAGCTATTCTAAGCCCATGGTGTGAGAGACTAGGACTGGGCAAGAAGGGGCCCGGGTTAGGATGAACATTTCCTGAAATTAGTAGGAGTATGGCTTAGACTCTGAGGAGAGCAAAAGATAGTTGCCTTATTATCAAGGATAGCTGCCACCTAGTTATGGTGTGGGTAGTACATGGGATGGCCAGGGTGATAAAGGTTGGAAAGGATAGGAATGTGATCCGGCATGGAGGTTGATGGTGGTGCATGACTGCAGGGAGATATGTGAGGGGATGGGGGATGCATGACAGGCAGTGGCAGTGTGTGTGGCAGTTGGTGATGGTTCATAGGGGTGGAAGGTGTGGGAAGAAGGTCCTTGAGTGGAGGGCTGAGGGGTCCAAGGAGTAGGATAGTAAGAGCAATCAGTAGAAGCCTGGGTGGTCCATGTGACAATGGGTGCCCAGCAAGTAGTGATAAGGGGGAAGTGGCCCAGTGTCGGTATAAGGGGGGGGCACTCTGATATCCATAATCATGGTGGTCTCTGTGGCACAGCAGTAGGGTAATGGACTTCGGCTTGTTAGGCTATAGTAATTTGCTTTAGGTATGAAGGAGCCAGGACAAGAAGTGTTAGGGGAGAGCAGTGGGAAGAGGATTGCAACCTCCAAGAGTTGTTGTTCTCTAGTGGCTTTGCAGTATAATTTTTAAATGGAAAAGTAGATCTAAAAAAAAAATAACAATCATGTTACACTAAACAGTTGGCACTGGTAAACTCAGCATTAGCAGTTCTTGTATTAAAAAGGAGACAGTTCAGGAAGGGTAGAGTCAAGAGCCAATAAGAGAAGGGGGAATAGTGTTTTGCCTGATCAGAGCTCAGGAGCAGTAGTAGTGCAGCCAAATGTCCTGAAAGTCAAAAAGCACCAAGTTCAATCCCGTTAGTAGCTGTGAGCTGCTCTTCAAACTGTGTACCTGATTGTAGGTCAAGGCACAGGTGGGTCAGCACAGGACAGCTGCTGGGTTCAGAGAAGCTCCTGCGGCTTGCAGGAGGAGGCAGCCACCTCTACCGAGCAGAATTCCTGGTTATAGACTGAGAGGCAGGAGGGTCAGTGCAGAACAGCCTCTGGGTTCAGAGCAGCTCCTGCGGCTTACAGGAGGAGGCAGTCACCCATACTGGGCAGGATACAAGGATAAAAATACACATACTTACCCACAAAACTTCTTAATTACTTCTCTATGGCCTGTATGCTACTATTGTCTCACCATAGTTTTGAATGCTTCCACGCAAACAGACTTTAAGTTGCAAACACAAAAGTAGCAATAACTCAACACCCACCCACATGGCCAGTTTCCTTTCCCCCATGCACACACACACACTGCAACAGGTGTGTCCATGCTGCTACATACAACCCACCATGTATAGATATAAGTTGAGAGTCTCTTACCTGAGTACTAGGGAGCCAGAGGCAGGAATCCTTAAGAGATGATGTCCATGGGTCATAGTGCTGGGGTGTAGTCGTACCCCCTTAAAATGAATGGAGTTATTTTTTATTACTATTTTATACATTATGATGGTGAGTTGGATAATAATGAAGGCCACTGTTCTGCTAACAAGGCCTTTGTTAGTCAAGCAGTGGCCTTCATTAATCTCCAACTCTCCATCAATAATGTATTAAATAGCAATAAAAAATACCCCCATTCATTTCAATGGTGCACACCCCTGCAGTCTCCCTTTCCCTATGTCATAATGTGCCTGAGTGTGGTGATGTGGAGGTCAGCTTCACTGGGGGGGTATGCTTGACCACAGGGGGGCTCCAATAGTTGGTGCATACCATACTGCTCAACTGTCCCTGAATGCAAGGGACAGCCCTCATTTTACCCCTAAAAACTGCTCTGTTCCTCATCCATATCCCCCAGAGCAGTGCATCAGATTTGGGCTTAAACCCACCAAGTTACTAGCCAATGTTTTTCCTCACTGATGTCTTGACCCCCTCACCAATAAAAAAACAGCTTTGTCCAAATTTCTCTCTCCGACTGCATTCCATTCAATACCTATCCCATATGGGTCATGAAGCCACCCAACGGTGCAGAAAATTGAAAAAGACATCAATATTTTAGTCCTTCCTCCTTCCCCAGTTCCCCTTTAAAAAATGATTTACTTTTCCTAACCAGGCCATCTGGCCAGAACCTGTAGCCTGGCTCACTGTGCCACCAACCCAGTTTTCAGTCCACTCCTCCTCTATTCTTCTGCGAGAAGCTGGATGCTAGAACCAACCATCCCAGGTTCCCCACAAATTCTGCGACTAAGTCACCTCATTGACCAAATACACACAACCTGTGTTGCTTGCTTCTTGCTTGGCTGCTGCCATGGCTGCTCTGCACTGCACTGATCATGGCAATGAAGGCCATCCACACCACTGTCACTGCTGCTGCTAGGCCTAACTTGCTGCTGTGGGGGCCTGTGCTGTTTTTTTTTTCTTTTTTGTGAGGTGAGCCTAGTAGAGTGAGTAGGTAGCCTAGTCTCAAGTTAGTTTCCAGCTCACCCCCTGTCCCTTTAGCTACCAGCTGGAACAGAGTCTCACTAAGAGTAGACCAACAAAAGAATGATGCCACAACACTGCTATTGAGTGTTCAGTGCTCATCAACTCCTCCAAGCTGTGGTGTGTAGCCTGTCTGCTCTGTGGCAGGAAAGACAGTGTCACACTCGTGTGACTCATGCTCTTGCTTGGCTAGAGCTTCTCCACGTTATGTGTGATGGTGCCTCCGCTAATATGTGCAGAGAGTGGACAGCACAATACAGACATAGACAAGTCAGGAGTACACCTCCAGTATGAGCACTCACATGCCAGGGGGGCACATTGTGCAAAAGATTAAATCCAAGTTTAATGCCTTTATTTCCATACCATACGAACAACCGAGGCACAAATGTGAGGGGGGGGCATCCCCCTCTCCTGCCCTTCTTAAATGGCACCCCTGTTTTATGGAAGAAATTCATTCTTAGACATTTTTACAAGTAAATACAACAGTTTCCACTGTGTTCTGAGGTACTGTATCTCCATGTTTTAGGATGTGTCCTGATCATCGTGAGGGTTAGTGTCCTTCATTGTACCTCATTTTGAGTGTCCATGTCCCTCATTTCAGTGACAAAATCTGAGGTATGGTGCATGCTTCCAAAACCCTACTCAGCACAAAGAATGCTTAGCATGGCTATAGTATATATACTCCGTACAGAAAGAAAAAGGAAAGTAAGTGAGCAGAATCAGTCATGGAGAAACACATTTGTAGCACTAAATATGCATAGGGGGGATTGGTATGGCCTAAAACAAAAAGGTCAGGCTTTACAACACAGAGGCCTCTCTTTGCACATCTGGAATGGGGGATAAATCCTAGGCATTTGAAGCATTAACCAAACAATACATTACAAATTAATGGAAATTCAGTGACAAAAATCAAAAGCCATTAAACAACTTAAAAAAGGATCAGAATTTATGAGTTTACCTAATTTTAATGGAAATCAATGAAAAACATATTTTAATGGCTCTAATTGCTAGCAGTAGTATGAGAAATAGAAACTTAGAAACTGCTGGTTTTTTTAGATGAGATTTGCACCACCTTAGTTGGTGCACACATGACAAGCGTGCAGCATGTGAACCTAAAATAAATTTAAAATGATGTTCACACTAGATTAACTGCTGCTCTCATGTCAAGCGTGCAACACGTGGACCTGATGTGATTTTTAGATGTTCGCACCAGCTTACCTGATGCACACGTCAAGCTTGCAGCATGCTTACCTGATTTACTTTTTAGACTTTGTTTGCTTAGGTTCACTTTGTGTATGCGAACCACATGCAAACATTGCACAATAAAGCATGTGGCATGCATTTTGCATGTACACAGCACACACATATTTCTATAAGGGCTCTATCTGTATTCTCCTCCATGACCACTGAGCTCATCTGGAGAGTTGCATCCTGCGCTGTCAATGATTTAGCAATGAATGATTTGTGGATGGTTGAGATGTCTCAGTTACTGTCCCTGCAGTTTGGAATACTTTGTCTTAGGCCATATGTTCCACACCCAACATGATAATATTTAAAACTCTTTTAATAAAGCAGGCATGCAATGGCTTTCTCTGTGGATGATTAGTCCATTATAGTATATGGTTAGGGTTTGTTGTGGATGGAAAATGATGGTTTTCCAAATCCTGTTGTAGGACAGTTCAAATGTCAAAAAAGGTGTTGTACTATGGTTCTGACGTCACATCGATAGTACAACAACTTTTAAGACACGTCCTGCAATTTGATTGGTGCAATCACTAAAAATACCACCAACAGCTTAATCTGGTTCAAGGTCTGTTGGCATTCATCTGTATCCCCTTCCCCCAGGTTGTGCCTGAAAATAGGCAGGATTTGTCTAGTGCACTTACCCGGTCAACAAAAACTAATAAATAAAAATAAAAATCTACGGTCTCATGGAAAAAATTGAAAAAACATGGTGACACGACTTAGCGAGTGCTGAGCTGCTCATTGCTGTAGTTCAGACATGGTTGGAAACCCTCGCATTTATAAAAAATAAAGCAAACCTTTTTTTTGTCATTAAAAAAAAAAATGAAGAGAGCAGCCACAGGTGTTTGTAACCGCCGCACAACAGTTCTTCTCCCTAACATGGTCGGAGTCTCTGTAAGCCATACTGAGAGGGATAGATCGGAGAGGCTGGAGTGGGAGTGAGCATGAGCGAGAGCGTCAGCAGAAAAATGCTGAAGGTAAAAAAAAAAGAATGGGTTTTCTCTATCTTTGAATGGGCAACCATATACTATACAAAATAGTAGATGGGTAACCATCCACAACGAAGGCAATGTTTCCATCTCGGCAGTTGATGACATCAAACAGACATCTCAAGCTTCGCTTTTGAGATCTGTATGATGTCATCAACTCCCTCGATGGAAACACAGTCTTGTTGTGGATGGTCACCCATCCACTATTCTATATGTTATTCATAATAAAATTGCTTATACAGTACTGTTTTTGAGTGCTAAGTTGTTTTACAAAGCAAGAGTGTTCATTAAGTGTTTGAATGATAATGCAGCACTGGTGTTTTTGTCATTTATGGGTTTTTTTTTAATGTCTGAGGCATCCATCCTTGCAAAGGTGTCACTGAGCTAGTCATAAGACTAAAGGAACCCTCATCTAAGTGAAGGCTGCACACCTAGAGAGGCCACAGAGAACTGTCCTATGACTTTGGAACCTTGAAGAAATATGTGGCAATCCCCTGAAGTAGGAGACATACAGGGGTCAGAGGGGAGGATGACAGGACAAAGAAAACAAGCATCCAATTGGATACTTACGCTTGCACTTTGTAGTGCTCAGTTTGGGGAGGGGCATGAGTTGTCTGTTGCTCACCAAACTCTCCAAATTCTTTTCTCCCTCCACTTCGCAACTCTCCCTGGCACCTGTACGTTTCCTTCCTTCACTCACCTGGGGTTCACTTATCCTCACATCACTTCTCCTGATCCCCATGTAGCCCTTCCTTAAGGCAGTCACCCCTCCCTGCATCCTAGTACCCTCCTACAGCATCAGAGTCAAATATCCTACCCCTCCGAACTACTGATCCTAATTCTTCTTCTCCTCTCAGACGGTGATGTGAAATCAAACCCTGGGCCTTAACCCTCCTTCTCCTCTACTAACCCTAGGCCTTCACCCTCTCTCTTTACTGTCCTTCCCAAAGCAGTAAAAATAGTCCATCTTAATATCAGGAGCCTCCTCCCTAAGATTGACTTAGGGACCACTTATGACTAGTTTAAAACTCACTGTTCTCATCATCACTGAATCCTGGCTGTCTTCTAAAATCCCCAACACTTCCATCTCCACCCCTGGTTACTCCTTTATCCAGCAAGATTAGTCAACCAGGGAAGGGGGTGTTGACATTTACATCTTTTCCTCTATCCAGTACTCCATTTGCCTCTCCATCTCCTCCCCCTTTGCATATGAACTTTTATTACTGAAGCTTTCTCTGACTTGCTCCCTTCCCATCTTCACTGGTAGAGTATACTGTTGTCCCAGCTTTTCCTTCTCTTCCCTTCTTTGATTACTGACCTTATCTCCTCTCTTACCTCCCTTTCCACTACTGGAGAATTCTACATTCTTGGGGACTTTAACCTCGACTGGCTATAAAAAAAACATTCTAAAATCTGTAATTTCACCTCTTCCTTAAATTTAAAAAAGCTCACCTCTGAACCTACTCGTTTAAACCTTAAGTCTGGTAAACATACCCTGTTAGACTGGGTTTTGTTGTCATGTGCCCACCAGGTTGTCTCTTCAGGTATTCTCCCAGATGCTCTTAGCGACCACCATTTGGTCTACTGTGTGCAGAAATTTTGCAGGCCTAAAGTCCCCCCAAATATACTCCTCCTTCACTCCTTTAAATCCCTAAACTTATTCTCCCTACATGCCAAACTCTTGGGTACTGACTGGACTCCCCTGGCCAATGACTCCTCAGTTGATTCCACCCTGTCCTTCTTCAACAATCAGTTCCTGAATGCCTGGGACAGACACGCCCCTTTTAAGAAGACTAGAGTCCATGGCTCCCACCTCCTCCGGGTAGCTGCTGAAATGATGGCATGCCAGCGTGCTCAAGATTTAGCTTGGTCAGCTCACAAAGCATCTGGTGCCCTAAAGGACTTAGTTACCTATCGTTCCCTCTGGAACTCCTGCACTAGGGCCATCCATCTGGCCAAAGTGGAATTCTTCAGCTCTTCCTTCCAGGAAAACCTATATAGTCCCTTTAAATTCTGGAAGGTTGTATATGCCCTTTTCTCCCCCCCCAACCAATCTCCTCCTCCAGTCCTTAAGACTGGTGACCTCACCATCTCTGATGGCCCCCCGTTGCTGCTAAATTCAACAACTTCTTCACCACCTGTGCTTCAAATCTTCTTGCCTCCTTCCCCCCAACTTCTCCAAAAGCTCTGTCTCCCCCTCTCCCTCCTCCCCCTGCTACTTCTTCAAACCAGATTCCCCTGCTGACACCCTAAATGCTCCTTTAGCCCTTTACCCCCTTAAAGGGAAAAGCTCAGATGGTCTTGACCCCATGCTACTGCATCTATCACCACATGCTGTATAGCCCCCCCCCCGCAGTCTCCTGAACCAATCCTACTTGCTAGCCTCTTTCCCTAAAGCCTGGAAGGTTGCCACTGTCGTCCTTCTTCAAAAGAGCACTGACTCTTCTATTCCAGGTAACTACCACCCAATATCTCTACTCCCAATCCTTGACAAGCTTAAAGAGCACTTGATTCTGGCCCAACTCACCTCCTTTCTTGACTTATCCTCCTTCTTCACCCCCCTTTCAGTCTGGTTTCCATAAGATCAATTCAACAACCGCATCCCTAATATGGCTCACTGACTCATTCTTTCTAGCATGGATAAGTGATGCATTGCCTCTGCCATCTTTGTCAATCTGGCCAAAGCCTTTGAAATTGTTGCCCACTCCCTTCTCATCTGTAAACTTACCGCAGCTTGTTTCTCTGACTGTGCCACTGGCTAGTTCCATTCCTACCTCATGGGTTGGTCCCAATCATTTAGAATTGGTAACTCTGTCCCCTTCCCCCTTCAAGCAGTGGCGTCCCTCAAGGTTCCATTCTAGGGCAAATACTTTTTTCTATTTTCCTTAATAACCTTCCTAATGCTTGTTCTACTGCAAATATCCACATTTACGTGGATGACACTGTCTTGTTTGCCTTAGGTACTTCCCCTTCAGATATGATGACCAAGCTCCAACTGGATTTCAAGAACATCCAGCACTGATTTTGTAACAACCAACTCTTACTAAATGCCAAAAGACAGTCTCAATGACTCTTGGCACCAGGCAAAGGCTTACCAGGCTTGCTGCCACCCCCTCCTTCCACACCCTTGATGATTCTGTACTTGAAGATGTCTCCTCCTTCAAATAGCTCAGTCTCTGGCTTGACATGAACCTCACCTTTGTTGAACATGTGGATGCCATCCACGCAAGCTTCTCCCCCGACTTGGTGCTCTGTATAGACACCACAGTTGCCTTCCCCTTTCAGCCTGCTGGAAGACTGTCCAGAAGATGATCCTCCCAATTTTTGACTTTGGAGACATAGTCTACAGTACCTTAGCATAGAAACAGCCCCCAAATCAACACTCACCAGACAGGATACTCTCTTCAACTCTTTCTGCCACTTTGCTCTTGACTGCTCTCCCCATATACACCATTGTTACCTTTACACCTCCCTCTCCTTCCCTTTTATTAGTGCTAGATGTCTTGTTAAAAGTGCTTCCCTTATTGGTAAATACAGGCTTTATTCTCTGCCACCCTGCCTCCTTTCTGTCCTCTCACTCCCCCTTCTTCCCCCTATGCTGTCTGCAATTCCACCCTTAGAATCTTCACCCTTCCCTCCTGCTCCTCCACTTCTGGAAGATCTGCTTTCTCTTATCACTTCCCCAACACCTACAATTCTCTGCCTTTAGACATTCTCTCATCACTGTCCTCCATCTCTCTATCCCATCTCCTTTATCATTTCACATCCCCCTCCTGCAACTGCAGCTGATCGTTCTGTACCCCCCTCTCCAGACTCATTGATTCCTCCCTCTTCTCCTCTCTCTCTCTCTTTGTCTACCTGTGGCCTCTCCTATTTTTCTTTCACCCCTTCTCTACCCCTTTTCACTATCTTGCCTACCTTCCCCCTCTAATCGTGTCTTTTATACAGTCAGTTATACTCCTCCAATTTACCCACCTACTATGCAGCATTTATACTCCTCCCTAACTATCCTCCTGCTACTCCTTCTGTGGGGCTCTTGCATCCCAAATGGAGGAAAGTGAGGGTTGGCTCATTTGGTTGCCCAACTCCTTTCCATTTTTGCCGATGTTTATAATCTAGCCTGTCAGTAGTAGCGCCGAATAGATCAAGGGATTTTTAAAGATTTTAAAAAATCCAAATTGAGAACTATGAAACTTTTTGTTAGGTATTTTGTTTTGTTTGTTAGTGTATTTACTTTTACCTGGAGAGGATGGTCTCATCTGACAGTGTAATTGAAAATCTACCAGATGGTACTTAAGTACTGTAATAGGAACTGGCCTGTTTCTGTAGGTATAACAAAAATAATTTCAGAGGATTTTTTTCTCTAAATTTTGTGAAGGATAAACAGAGAATCTCACAAAATTGCTTGACAAATTCGGTGATACTACTGTACCTATACAACTTCTCAATGTACTTTATGCAAAGCTTTATTGTTATGTAACTGCTCTCATATTTTTCTTTACTTACCAGCTTTATACATTTTTACAGTATCCATCAATTCCTCCTGTGTTGTACTTAATTTGTGCTATCCCCTTCCCTTCCCTTTCCCTTCCCCCAGGATGCACCAGGAGATGAGCTATTGCAGCTCAGTGTGTGCTTTTCTTGGTGAAACTTTTCAAATAAATAAATAAATATAGCTAATAGCGAAGTATGACTCATCAAGCCATGGAAGGCTTTCCAGCCTGACATGCTTACCGTTTGAAATGGTCTCTTCTCCCTCCCATGAAACTCAAAGCTACACCAGAATCTTCCAATCTGTATACACTGGGATTGATACTTTCAAAAGTAAGCATACCATGTTTTTTTCCTTTTTTGCATTGAAGTTTATTTTCCAGTAACTTTCATAGTACAAACCATAAAAGAAATACAATAGACAGGAAACAAAGTCGCATACCATACATAGTCGTAAGTAAAGGTGAAGGGTAATTAAAACAAAGAAAAATTACAATCCCCCTTCCTTCTTCACCTTCAAAGAGAAATATCTACCCTCCCTCCCTAACCCTGAGGCCAGCACAGTCTCAACCAATTAAATGCTCACATAGTTTCTAATACTGAGTGGTTTCCATAGCAGTTCTTTCTGATCATAGCAAATACTGAAGGGCCAAGAAAGTTAGAGTGGTGGGGATTGGGGGAGGGCTGGATGAAATAGAGATCAATAGCCAAATTTCTCCTTGAGAGTTGAAAAAAAGAGGACCCCAACATTTCTGGAAGTTATCTCAGGAATGAGTGGCCCTAGCCACACATCACTCTGTATTTATAGCATTGAGGAACTCGGCCCACCATTCTCCAAAGGATGGTTCCCACTCATCCTTCCAATTTCTAAGGATTAGTAGTTCAGTAACCATGGCAACCATAGCAAATCTCTTCTTATGAGGAAGTGTAGGAATGGAAGAATAAAGCCCTAAAAGGCAGGTGTCCTCCAAAAAAAAAAAGGGGACCAATTTAGATATGGTGATATATGTTTTCTCACCAGCTTCCAAAATTGTTGGATCTTGGGACAGAGCCATAACTTGTGGTACAATGTGGCAGTATCTGACCCACAGACAGTATAAATGGGGGAGGATAGCCTGCCCATTCTGTATTATTTGTTAGGTGTATAATGCATGTTGTGGAGTATGTTGAACTGACTATTCCTTAGATGGTCCTGTTTAATTAAGGCAAAAACATCTGTCCAGATAGTGCCCCAAGTTTTATCTGAGAGGTGCTGAGAAAGACTGTGTTTCCAGTAAAAAGCTACAGGAGAATGGTTAGTCCAGGGCCTGCTAATAAGGGTGTGGTATATTTTAGAAATTGGTTTTGGTCCTTTTGCTATCTTGGAGAGAGAGGTGAGGAAAACCGCCACTGTCTCAGACCGGGGGGGGTTTGCCTAGAAAATCTCTAACACAGTGATGGAGCTGGGTTAGTTGGAATACTCACTGGGGGGAAATATTAAACTTCATTAGCAAGTCAGGAACTGAGAGAAATAAGCCCCCCTGAACTAGATCTTTTAGACCTGGTTCCGGAGGAGGCCACCAGATTTTAGGCTTAATTGTAGCAGAATCCATTTCCAAATTAGGATTATTAAACAGTGGTTGAGTAATATATTTTCTAATCTGGGACTGAGTTAGAATTCAAAATTGCAGGAATGCTTTAATGCCCCACCCAATTGGAGAATCCCTTACCTCCGCTGGTACCTCTGATCATGGACTATATAACACAGCTGGAAGGGAGATGTTACATTGTTTAGCCTTGTCCAAGTCTAATTGCAGCCATCCTGGGACCTTATATGAAACACCATTGGGGAATACCCAGTATAAAAATTTGCTAGCATGAATGGCTAGATAATAAAGATAAAAATCTGGAATTTGTAGCCCACCTAAGCCCCTAGGGTGGGTAAGCTTCCAGTAGACCCTGTGCAGGGGTTTTCCATTCCAAATAAATTCTGAACAAATACCTTAGAGTGACATAAAGAAGGATTTTGTGAGGAATACTGTATACTGAGGTTATTTAGGGGGTTGAAAAACCTAGGTAACATAACTATTTTTACAACATTGGCTCTTCCCCAAAGGGATAATGACAGTTTTTTCCACCTTGCCAGGTCTTCTTTGGCTGTTTTCAAAAGGGGGTCCAAATTCAGCTCCTTAGGTTTCTCTATCTCCTTAGTCACTTTAATGCCTAGGTAGGGCATAGTAGATGATGCCCATTGTAGCCCTAGGTAGGTGATTTGATCTTTTTTTACCAGCACTGAAAGGGGATAGACTGTAGTTTTATTTTTATTGAGACTGTAACCTGAGAACTCGCTAAAATTAGCAATAACTTGAAGAGCCCTAGGGATAGAAAAGTTGCCCAAAGAAAGATGGAGAAATAAATCATCAGCAAAAAGGGACAGTTTAAACTCTGATTCTCCAACCTGGATACCTTTTATCTCCTGTTTCTGGCTAAGCACTTTGGCTAGTGGTTCAATATAAAGGTTAAATAAATATGGGGAAAGAGAGCATCCCTGTCTAGTACTACTACGTAATGGGAAGGGATCTGATAGGTGGTTATTGCACATCAGTCATGCTGAGGGACATCGATGGAGTATGCAGATTTGGCTGATAAAGGCTTCTGGGATCCCACAATTTGAGAGGGTCGAAAATAAATAAGGTCAGGATACTCTATCAAATGCTTTTCTGCAACCAGGCACACCAGTACTGCTTCCAGATTGGGGTCCCAGGATGCAGAATTGAGGTGATAAAGTTTGCGGAAATGGTCAGACGACGATATGCCAGCTACAAACCCTGCTTGTTCGGTCCCTAAAAGAACAGTCCAAACTTAAGCTAATCTGGTTGCTAATATTTTAGCATAAATTTTAATATCTACATTTAATAATGATATACACAGATAATTACCCATTATAGTGGGATCTTTCCTGGGCTTAGGGAGAAGAATAATTCTGGCCTCGAACAAACAGATTTGTTACAGTAGATGATTCCCAGTAATTAAATATTTGGAATAGCAGAGGGAGAAGTTGATCTTTAAAGGTGTCATAAAACAGACCTGAGAATCCATCTGGGCCTGGCGCCTTATCTGGTTTTAAGGCATCAATAGCTAGTGAGATTTCTTCTTGAGTTATTGGATCTATTAGGAAAGATTGATGTTCCACTGAAAGAGAAGGAAGGTTTGCTCTTTGTAAGAAATTATACATTGCTTGGGGGTAGATGAGTACAGAAAATTATAAAATTCTCTAAAGGAGATCAACATTTCTTTGGGGTTTGAGAGCAAAATCCTGTTTGGGGGTGTCTAATGGCAGAGATCCACTTCACTGCTGAACGTTGTTTTAATTGACAGGCAAGTAGTTTCCCGGCCTTACTACCCTGACCAATATAGGTAGCTTTAAACAGGGACGCTGCTTTTTCCACCTTTTCTAAAAGTGAATATGAGTATTGTGCCCTGAGGTGGATGAGTTCTTGTTTATCCACCATAGAAAGTTTGTCTAGACCCTTAGTTTCCAAGATTCGGATTCTGTTTAAACACTGATTGAGATGATATAATTTTTTCTTCTTTGTAACCGTAATGACCCGGATAAATTCTCCTCGCCAGGTGGCTTTTAGAGCAGCCCATACCATATCTACTTAAGGGATATAGGTAAGATTCCATAAAATAGAATCTTATAAGAATTGCTTAAAATGAGAGATTATTTAATAGTCTTTCAACAATGAATTGTTGAGTGACCAAGTATGTGGCCAGAACGAAATATCTGGAAAATTTAGAATAATAGAGATGGGAGAGTGGTCTGAGATAACTCTAGCATGAATCTTAGAGTCTGAAATCGAGGGACTCAGTTGCTGACTTATTGAAAAATAGTCTAGACGGGAATAGCTTTTGTGGACTGGGGAGAAAAAAGTAAAATCCTTGCTCGGGGGTTTGAAAGACTCCAAGGGTCTATCAACCCTAAAGAAGATGCAAATTCTCATAGAGCCCTTTGAGCTAGTGAAGAGCCTAGCCCTGTCCAATATGTGTGGTCTGAGTCATTAGTTTGCACTAGGTTCCAGTCGCCACCCAGTATGATTGAATACTGAGAGAAGGGAGCCAGAACTGAGGCCAATTGGGTGAACAAAAGAGGGATTTTCTACATTGGGCCCACATCTAGGTTACCTAGTTTACCATGAACCAGGATATAACGACTGTCAGGGTCTCTAATCATTGCAATAGCTGTAAAAGGCACATTCTTAGCAATTAAAATGGCTAGCCCCAATTTCTGTGGGCTAAACCTTGCTCCGAATACCTGACCTACCCAACATTTTTGCAGGTGAGTTAACTGGTACGGTAGTAAATGAGTTTCTTGGATAAATACAATGTTAGGATCATACTTAGCCAAATGATTTAGGATAACATATTTTTTGGTGTTGTCCCTCTGTCCTTTTATATTCCAAGAGAAAACTGTTAAAATATTAACCATACATAAATTGAAATGGTTCACTACTTCGAACTGCTCCTTTATAAGACTGTGTTGACCCCCTTCCCCTTCCCACCACTCCATATACACAGCTCTGAAATACCTGTCTAGAAAAAAGAAAAGAATCAACAATATAACTATATACAACACTCCTAATCCAGGCCCTAGGCCCACTCCCCATGTTGCAGTCCATGATACTCTTCTAGGGGGAGCTAACATCCAACACTGGCCTGTGAGGAAAAAAACAGAAATTAACATCAACACCAACAAACTTTCACAGGTAGTGCAAAAAGGACCTCTCGCCCCCCCAAAAAAAAAATTAAAGGGGCAAATTCCATGAGATTTGTTATTAGTATGTCCAGAGTCATAATAAAGTTATGACACCCTCTAGTGGTCATTTGTAAGTATTGCTTTGACAGTGCAACTAAGTAAGCAAAAAATAAAATGAAAATTTAACATAGACAAAATTCTCAGCATTATCTTCTTGACTCTTCCCCAGAAAAGCTTTGATTTTAAAAGATTAATGCCCAACAGGCAGACAGTACCATCTTCACCAAAAGAAATAAAAAAAACTTGCTGGGGTCAGAGGTCAGATGTTCCCAAATAAGGACCAATGCAATCTGCATTCTGTAGCTCATAGCACCGCATCCCCATGGCGATTATTATAATCGTTACAGCATTCAAGTTCCCAGCTGTAGAAATAACTTGAACTATTCATACCGGGGTAACCTGATGTCACTTGAGGAACAGATTCAGGAAGGATTTTTGCAGACTCTTTGTAGCTTCATCTGCTGAATCAAACCTCCTAGAACCATCAGGGAAAGTGATTTCTAGTCTGGCAGGAAACAAGATTCAGTGATGGATTCCAGCTGCCCAGAGCTTGGAAGTGATCGGCCAAAATGTGGCTCGAAGCTGCCTTGCTTTGAAGGTAAGATCCTGAAAAATTCTCAGTTTTTTCCTCCTTCCATAATATCGCAGTGAGCTTCCTAGCCTTCTTCAGAATGAATTCTCAGTTGAGGAAATGTAATAGTTTAAAGATGATCAGGCCGGGGGATCAGCTGGTAAGGGTTTTGCCTGGAGAGAGCGGTGCGTATGTTCGATAATGAATTCAGGCCCATTGGGAGAGGACTGTATTGTTTTCTTTAAGAATTTCTGGAGGAATACTATCGTGTTGGGCCCCTCTTCACCTTCTGGGAGGCCCAACAACACAAGGTTGTTTCTTTGGTTCCTTTCTTCAAGGTCATCAATGTGCTCCTCTAATTTGCTTAAATTCCTCTTGAGTGCAATGACCTCAGGCTCCATTTTATCTTGTTTGCACTCAACAGACCTCACATACACTTCCGTATCAGCCACTCACCAAGTAAACTGAGTAATAGTAGGTTTTATGTCAGTAATCTTATCGATCAATTTTATAAGAGCTTCTTTTGTCGTTGAGAGCTCAGAATAAATTTGTGTGGAGGATACTTCCAGTGTGTCTGATTGAGGTGTAGAACTATGGCGAGGGCATTTTGCCTCTTACTCCTATCGCATCTCTGTTTCGGGCTGCAAATCGGAGTTTGCTTGAGGTATGACTGCTTCCATTCTGTAGCTAAGTGAGTCCTTCTGGTAGAGTAGCTGCAGATGATGCATTAGAAAATTAATTTGAGAGAAAAAAGGGTGTTTTATGCTGTTATTTAGGCAGTAGTTAGACGGAGCTCAGCGAGAGGCATCTTACCCCATCAAGAGCATCACGTGACTCCCCAGCATACCATGTTTTGTTGTATTGTATATGCTGCTCATTTTCTATTTGCTTTTGCCCTTTATACAGCACTCTGAACTTAGTCTAAAGTACTATAATAATAATGATTATCATCATTAATATTACAAAGCATTACAAACCTGAATTTAGGAATTTTTCTACACATGGTCTACTGTATAGATTGGCAAAAGTTTTAGACGGGATATAGGAACATGGCTGCATCAGTGTTTTACATTCCTCTTTTAGACACAAGCTGAAAGAGCACCTCTTTGCTGAATGTAAATGTAAATGTTTTGTATAACTGGCTCATGAATAATAGTTCATGTTTGTAAGGTATTTATATATTGTTGCTTTTTTGTTTGTTATTTTATATTGTATTGTTGTTATTTGTGTACTGATCGCCCATGAAAATGGGTCATCTGGCCCATGTTCTTATCAGTATAAATAAATAAAACAAACCAACAAACATGGAAAATGCAAGCCAGTAAAGACCATGGTCCCATCGTGTTCATCTCATGCCATTCAAGCATCTGCAGCTTTCAATATTGTCTGAAATATCTGAAGCCACTGTTAAATGGGAAGTGTTACCAGTATGTATTGTGGACAATGGCACTATGGAGAGAACAGGTAATGGAAGAAACCTCTGCAAATCAAAAATCAAGTGATCTAGCATTTCTTCCCAGGCATATTAATTCTATCATGAACCATACACTTTGTGACCATTTCTTCCCCAACTAATGAAATGCCATACCCAAAATGCTATTCTCCACAAGGACATGATCCAACTTGAGATTATTTGTACAGAATTTTCACAACAGGGTAGTCTCGTTTTAGTGAAAAAAAATCTTTTTACCAAAGGATCTTCGGGGACATTGCAGCAGCAGAGTGGTTATAAATTACAGTGATTAACTGTGACAAACTCCTATCTGTTGAGTACTATGGGATAAATCATTTTCTAATCTAAAGACTAAATGGGAACAGACTTAAACATTTCATTTTCACAGGAAAGATTGCTTGAAATTCTACATACTCCAGCAAAATTAAATAAAATGAATACCAACATTGCAGGTTCCAGCCCAAGATGTAAAAATTATCCTGCCTCTTTGAGTCATATGTTTATAACATGTTCTATGTTATCAAAATTCTGGCATGAGATTTTGACAGGCATATCTAAATGCATGGGGATTCAAAGAAAATTAAACACTGAGGGCAGGATATTCAGACTGCACCAGGCAGGGGCACAAGCCTGGGAGCACCGCATCTGGGCTGAGCCTGGGCAGGGACCAGGCGATATTCAACGGTGCTGCACAATGGCTCAGCACCATTGAATATGGCTCTGAGGGTGCACGCACTGCACATAGCACAGTGGCATTGTGCCAGTGCGAGTGGCCAGTAGGGTGCAGGGGGATGCACCAGTGCAAGTGTGATTGCACTAGGTGCATCAACTGCGATATTCAGCACTCGGCATGCAAAAGAGTTCATTATGCATGCAAGGTGCAAATGGGGCCACTTGCATGTCATTATGGCCCCATTTGCATGTGGTGCACCAATCCCCAGTGACTTGTGCCTGGCGTCCTGCCAGACTGCAGCCATCGGGTACCAACGCCCTCCTGCCCCTCGGTAGGCACCGCTCCTGTTCGCCCGATTGCGGCCATGTGTAAAAATAAGCCCTGGTGGTCCAGTGGACAGATCCCCTTCACCTGATCATGGTCATGTGTAAACATAAGCCCTGGTGATCCAGTGGACTGATCCACAGAGCCTGATCGCAGGCATAGGTTAGAAATCCCTGGTGGTCCAGTGGAACCCCCCCAGCACCAGATTGTGGGTGGAATGCTCAAAGGACAACTTGGTGGTCCAGTGGTATCCCCTTCCCACCTGCCCACTGCATCCCCCACCACCCTGCACCCCCCAGTCAGAGGCTGTTGGCAGCACCCCACCCGCAAGCTGCCTGGCTGCCCGACGACTGGCAGCATACAACAGGTCTGCATGCCCATTGGCCCACACAGTGGACCAATAGGTGTACAGCCCTACTCTACACTGTCAGTCAGCAGGCGACCAGGCGGCTTACAGGCAGAGTGCTGCCACCCACTGCTGACTGGGTGGGTGCAGGGTGGCAGGGGTTGCAGTCAGTGGGTGGGAAGGGGGGTACCATTGGACCACCTGGGTGTCCCTAGAGCATTCCTCCTATGATTGGGCACTGCAGGGGGTTTCCACTGAATCACCAGGGATTTCTACCCTATGCCCATGATTAGGTGCTGGTGATCAGTCCACTGGACCACCAGGGATTATTTGAACAGATGGCCATCACCGGGCAATGGATAGAAGTCCACTGGACCACCAGGGAGTTATTTGACATATACCTGTGATAGGGCTAGGGGGAGCACTACGCCCCCTGGGCAGGGGGCTCATGGACTGTGTCCTGGGTGATCAGGCGGCCACCCACAGCAGGCGGCTGTCATGTTGCACCTTGCAATATGGCAGCTTGCCTCTGGGTGGCCAGGACTTGCTCCTGGTTTCGCCAGGCACAACATTGCACCCCCGTGTGGTGCAAAGTGGATATGTGCCAGCATATGTGCTGCACATCCCGGGCTGAATATCAGGATGTGCCGCATATGCATGGGCACACCCCCTGCAGTTGCAATGAATACATTACTGGTGCACCCCTGCATATCGAGGGTTGCGCAGCCCCGTTGAATATCACACCAGGGCCCATTGGTGGGTTGCACATGTTGCAAGCCTGTTGTGCTATGCACAGCTCCTTTGAATATCCCACCCTGAATGTATCTTATTTTGCAAATATACAACTAGCTACCTTCCCACACATCAACAAAAATGTAGTCATTTAGCACTTATCACAGCCAATAAGATTATACTTTTTAACTAGAAAAGTATAAATCCCTCAGCTATAAAGCAATGGATTAGGCTTATGACAGAACTGACCAAAATAGAAAAAAATGAATTATTCCATTAGGAAATCTCACCATGTTTGGGAGAAAAATTGGGCTTATTTCGTTAATTTTTACTAGTGGAAAACCATAAAACCCAGCCATAAATCTTTTTTTAAATCAACTTAATGTTTTACATTGTTTTACAAGATGTTGAAATGTTTATTAAGAACAATAAGTTTATGCTTATACAGTATTTGAATACTATGTAGATACATTAGTTTGTAATTTTTGTTGAAAGCTTTTTCTCTGTCTTCATGCATTGCTGTTGTTTTTTATTTAGTTTTATCTCTTTGTTTCTATATTTGCATTGTAATGTAATTTTTTTTCGCTGTTTGAAATAAAGTCTAATTTTCTAAAAAAAATAAAATAAATCTGAATCTATTAAAAACCCAGATAACTACCAGCCCATTTCAATACTCTCTCTCTTTGTAAATTGTGGGAAAAATTAGTTATTAACCAGATCTTAGAATAATTGCAAGCAAATGATTCAAACTTTGGAGCAAAATAGCTTTCAACAAAACCCCAATATCGGTACGGCCTTGATCAGTTTCACTGACCATGTCAGTCAAGCCATGGAACAGGGTATGCTCTATGGCATAGTCTTTGTGGACCTATCTAAGGTCTTTGACCAGGTGGATCATACGATGCTGTCCAAAAGCCTGAAAATACTTGGTCTTTCTAATTCTTCTTGCACATGGTTTTTTACTCCCTTTGTGTCTCTTGTTCCCTTCCTCCGATGAAGTCCTGTGCAGGTCAAACTGTTTTCTCCATCGGAATCCCTAAGCTATGGTCTTCTGTCCCCCTTTGATTTCTGCTCTGTAGACAATCAGAAGTTATTACAGGAGGACATCATCATTTATTCCCACTGGGAAAAGGGTGGCCTGGGGCAGCTTCAGGGAGCAGCACAGGCAGAAGTCGGGGAAAAGTGGTTGTAGGCAGAGAGTAAGCAAGGTATGAAAAGCCATCTGTGACAATGCAAGGGGTCTGGAAAATAAAATTCCTGACCTGGAGGCCATTATGGAGGAGGCTAGCCTGGATTTGGTGACCATGGAGTCATGGTACACTGACAATCATGACTGGGATTAACCATACATGGCTACTCTCTGTTCAGGAGAGATAGGGAAGTGAGGGAAGGAGGGATTGTTCTATATGTGAGGGAAGGAACTGAGGCTATGGGAATACAGGGGCACCTGGAGGAAAAGGAAGGGCTGGAGGTGCTATGGGTCATCCAGGAGTGGGGGGCAGTGTCTATACAGTAGTTGTATGCAGACCTCCAGCACAGAAAGAGGAGTTTGATAAGGCATTAGTGGAAGCCATCATCAGGATGACAAAAATGAGGGCGGTCCTACTAGATGCAAACTTCATTATGCCAGATGTGGATTGGAGTCTTCCAACTACAGCTTCAGCAAGGAGCAGGACAGCCTTTGACCACCTACAGAGGGGCTTCTCAAGTCACTTGTCAATGAGCCCACTAAGGAAGGGCATCATAGCACAATGTGGTTCAACATTAAAATAGGAACAGAGGTAAACCACATGAGGACGAGGGTCCTGGACTTTAGGAGGGTGGATTTTAAAGGAAGGGGAAACTGCCTTAGAAACTACCAATTAGGGAAGGAGTGCGAATGATGGGTAGAGTAACAGTAGAGAAAAATAATGGAGGGTATAATTAAAGCAAAAAGCCTCTGCATGAAGGAAGTGAACAAAAGCAAAAGGGAAAAAAAATACTTTTATGGTACTCTAGGGATGTGGCCACAGTGGTGAAGGAAAAAGGGTGACATTTAGTAGGTACAAAGAACAGGGATGTGTACCACATAAAACAGACAGAAGCAGTTAAGGTGGTGAAAGAGCAAAGGCACAGATGGTGGACAGGATATCCCAAGGGGTATCTAAAGAGGTTAAGACTTTCTTCAGCTTCATAAGCAAGAAGAGGAAAGCAAGGGGAGGGACGGTGAGTATAATGAGGATGACAGAGGCAGACTGCACAGAACAGGATCATGGAAAAGCAGAAATTCTGAACAAGTACTTCTGCTCAGTCTTCATAGTGGAGCAAGGTGGAAGGGGGAAGAACTACCAGGGAGCAGCAGGACCATTGTGGGGGGATGCACAAGTCTGTTTTCAGAGGAAAGAACTCTGAAGGGACTAGCAGCTCTGAAAGTGGGCAAGGTTATGGGATTGGACAGGATACAACCAAGGGTACTAAAGAAACTGAGAGAGGTTCTTGCTGCTCCAGTCATGGCCTTATTTAACAGCTCACTGAAAACAGGTATAGTTCCAGAGGACTGTAGGAGAGATGGCATGGTCCTCCTCTGTAAACGTGGCAGCAGGGAGGAGGCAAACAATCATGGGCTACTCAGTGTCACAGCAGTGGTGGGGAACTTAATGGAAACCCTGGTAAAGAAAAGGGTAGTAGAGTATCTTGAATCCAGTGGGCTACAAGAACAAAGGAAGAATGCATTCATGAGAGGTGTGTAGCAAGGTCATGCCAGATGAATCTGATCGATTTCTTTGACTGGGTGACCAAAGAAATAAACCAGGGGAGGGCAGTGGACATGGCATATCTAGACTTTAGCAAGGCTTTTGATGATGTGACTCACAGGAGACAGATTAAGAAATTGAGCTGCCTAGGGCAGGGATCAAAAGTGGTAATTTGGGTAAGAAACAGGCTAATGGATAGGAGACTGAGAGTTGCAGTTAACAGCACCCCCACTAATAAAGGAAGCCTGACCAATGGTGTGCAGCAGATCTCAGTACTGGAACTGGTCCTCTTCAATGTCTTTATATGTAACATTGCAGATGAACTGGAAGTGAAAGTATGCTGTTTGCAAATGACACCAAAATCTGTAATAGGGTGCACACTCATGTAACCCCCTTGTTACCCAGGGTTACTAGAATCCCAGTAAGACCTAGTGGTAGGCAGGGAAGGCAGCTTGTGAAACTCCAGTTAAATGGGTTTCACACTGTCTCACTCTGTTCTCAGTCTCAGCTGAGACTGAGGGATGACATCACCAATACAACTATCACAGCTGCATGAGCCACATTAGAATCTGCAGCAAGGGAGTTGGAATAGAATGTTTGGAGGTTTGAACAGATTCAGTGGTCAGTTGGTGTTGGGAGCTTGCTGAGGAAGCTGCACAGCAGCTCAGTGTAGGCTCTTGGAGCCTCAGCCCTGACAGAGGGCTATTTTTAGGTAAAAGGGTGCGTGTCTCCACCAAAAGAGAGACACAGAAGATAATTGAAGTGGTGGAGACTGCTGGGTTTGGGTCTCAGTGCCCCTTCCCTCCAGGGATGGGGTCAGGAAAGGGTTCCCTTCATATTCCTGGGGCAACCCCCTGGTTCTGCTAGTAATGGAGAAGCTGCCTATTTGTTCCAGAGATTTTTGGGGGGAGCAAGAAGACTTCTGAGTCACCTGTGGGGCACCTGCAACCGGAGGGTGAGTGTCTGCTCTTCCTGAAAGGGCCTATGTTTTTCACCCTGGGACTTGTGTGACAATGGTGATTGAACTACTGAGATAGTGGGAGGCCTAGAGTAATAGGCTTAGCCAACAAGTAAAAGTAGGTTCAAGTCCAGTGCTTATTGGGATCAAAATGATATGTACAGGAGATGTGACATACGTCTACCCAGGGATCTACATTTGCAAGTTTTCAGTAAAGGAGTTGTTAGTTTCCAGAGAAATGGCTGGGTATGGACAGTGGGAGCTGGAGGTGGGAGACCCCCCATCTTTGGTGACCAGGTCCACCTCTACGGATTTGCTCTGCAGAGTTCTACTTTGCCTCAGGCACTTGGCCAGTGATGAGGGAAGTACCCAGACGTGGGATTGGAAGAAAAATTCTCTCTAGGAGTCAAAGGCTATAGTGTGGTTTGGGCAGCCACAACAGGATAATTGGTTCATTTCCCAAAATGGACCGCGGATCAAGTGGCCGGCGGGGGAGCCAGGCCAGTGGGGAAAACTCAAGCAGTGTACAAGTTGGGCTGTGTACCCAAAGCTGTGTGCAAGTCCGGGCTGTGTGCCTGGTGGGTTCAGAGCCTGAGGGCTGGAAATAGTGATAAAGTGTCCTGTTGTCTCTAATCTGCATTACCAGGAATGTAGCCCCGTGGGGGTCCATCTATGCTTTGTTTGTTCGCTTGAATGTGAATAAAAGCCACACTGGAGAAACCCATTCCCGGTTCTGGACATTAGAGTCATTGCTTCCTGTGTTCGGATTTACTTGGGTGCCCCTGTGCAGAGTAGCCAAACCTAGGTCTCCTGTGTCGAGTAACCTCATCCTCCCCTAACCCAGTCCCCACCAGGTACTGCTGTCAGCTTCAACAGCATGCCACCTGTCATTTTGCTAAAAGGTAGGGGTTTTGGGTTACACTCAGGAGGGGTGGAGTGAATGCGTATGGATACTCAAGGAGTGGTCAAGAACATGGCATCTGGGGTTAAGTTCCAGAAAGTACAAAATCATGCACCCACGGCATAGAAACCAAGGAGCAGAGTATAAGATGGATAGGAAGTACTGACAGCCTCTAAGCAGGAAAGGGTCCTTGAGATTCTCATATCTGATGACCTCCAAGTGGCAGTGCAATGGGATGCATAGGGCGTGGTATCCCCAGCAGGAGGAAGGAGGTTGTGTTACCACTGTATCATTCAATGATGAGACCACATCTGGAGTAATATGTCCAGTTCTGGAGGCCGCACCTCAGAAAGGACATAGACACGGTGGACACAGGACAAAGGAGGGCAACTAAAAGGGTGTAGACATTACATTGAAAACCTAATGAGAAGATACTGAGGGATCTCACATTTACACCATAGAAGAGAGGAGAGCAAGAGGGGACATTACAGAGACCTACAAGTACCTCACAGGGGTGAATAAGGTACAGAAGGGAATTCTCTTTTAAATGAGAAAGAGCAGCAGGACCAGAGGGCATGGAATGAAGCTGGGGGGACAGCTTACGAGGGGTATGGGGAAGTGCTACTGCACTGAAAAAGTGGTGGACACCTGGAACAGATTGTCAGCAGAAGCGTAGAGGAAGAAACAGTAAGGGGCTTTAAACATGCATAGGACAGATATTGAGGAATATTAGTAAATAAGCAGGAAGAAGGGAGGGTGGACGGAGATGAGTTAGGGTCAGCGGAGACACACTAGGCTGGGACCATCTGGTCAGACTTGGGGGGAGGGATCAAGCAGTCCTTTTCTAGTCAGAAGACAAGCACAAGTTGTTTCACAGTGGGACCAATCTGTCTCACCCAACAAGACACTTACTTGGGTGACTATTGGGATGTTATGGGGGTAGGAGGGAAGTGGGTGCTACTGGGTGTGTTGGGCAGCAGATGAAGTAGGCGGGAACTGGGGAGGCATTCAGATTAACTGCAGGTGTGGGTGCAGATTTTTTTTTTTTATTACAGGAGTCCTGGCTAACTGCGTATTTTTTTATAGGGACGCTGATTGCATTGTTTTCCTACTTCAGGGACTTGGTGGGAGGAGGAAAGTTTGGGGTTAGAGGGTGGTTTGGCATGGTCGGGGTAATCAGTCACATGGTGGGGTACTGGTAGATGTTGTTGCTATTAGGGGAAGTTAGGGATATTACTTTTTCAAATCTGGATATCTGATTTTTGACTCAGATAGTCTGAAATCTGATATCAGGCTGGCTCATCCGAGCAATGCTTCTCATCATTGTATATTGTATTCTAATTTGGGCTTGATGTCCCCTGAAACTACCAGACTATGTCATCTCTGCTGCTTGGAAGATAATACACTTTTGACCCCCTAAAATATGTATCAGCAACCTTAGATCAGCTGATGACTCATTGCTTTCTGTGCAGTTAGTCTAGACAGTCATGTGCAGAGATCTTTCCCAATATATGATGCTAGGAGCTGGAATGATCTTCTTATTACAGTTCACTTAGCTCAGGTTACATGGTTTTTAAGAAACATCTGAAGAATTATGTGCCAGATTGTTCAACCTATAAATATTTCTAGCTATTGCATCTACAGGTGTTTATTTTTCTGTATATATTTATGCCTGCATATTGTATGATTTGTATTTTTACTGTTGTAATTAGATTGTGTTCCTGTATTTATACTAGCTGTAGCTCTTGGTCACTCCTGAAACAAGGCCTTAGGCTTTCTGTGCTTTCCCGGTTAACAAATAAATAAATAAATACAATATACAAATGTCCTGTCATGTCTTATTCCTTACTTCACTACCTCCAAGCCCAATGATAGGTGTGGGGGGATGAGGGGACAAGTATTTGTGCAATGGAATGAGCAGATAAGAACAGAAACTGACAATGTTTAACTCTAAATATACCTGGTGAGACATCCCACAGAAAAAAAAAACTAGTAGAAAAAAGGGTTTTACTGCCTTTATCTTCTTCCCAGCTATCCTGTGTTTAAAGATAGACAGTAGCACTCTCTAAGTACCTTTTTGTGAACACACACAACATGCATTCATACTTGACACCTCATATACATGTCTATGTAGGGTATTCAGTTGTTGCCCAAATGTTTAATAAAATAAAAAAGAAGAAAAAGATCTTGGTCTTCGCAGTGGCCGGGGATTTTTCCACAGACATCCCTTCACCTAGTCCAGTCTTTGTCACCCTCCAACCAACCTTCTTTTCCATAGAGACAGTCTATTTATTTATTGACCAGGTACATACACTAAATACCTTTGTGCCGATTGTCAGTCATGAGCCAGGAAGTTATACAACAAGCAGATCAAGAGGGCATGTCACTAGACTAATCAATGGGTTGCAACATAGGTGACAAAAGCAGTGCAATAACCAAAGAATACAGTAGGAGTGTGAAGAACCAGAATGGGCAGCGCAAAGCATTTGTCATAACATAAACAGCATACTAACATACTAAAATCAAGTGCAAGCACAACTTAAGTTAGACTCTAGGTATTCCCAGAGGGATCTTATGAACTGAGAGTGAATGGGGAGCTATAAACAGGGGATGGAAGAGAATGTCATAAACCAGGAACAGTAACAGTAAAAGTCTGATCCCTCATATTGGTGCAAGAATTTGGGACAAAAAGTAAGACCTGTCATTGGATCTAAGGGGATAAGATAGGTGGGAAAATTGAAGTTGAGCTGCAAGGGAAGCAGGGAATCAAAGTCTCATTCTTTTGTTTGTGACACATCCCAGTGCAAACAGGTAACTATTTGCGTTGAATAGCCAACCAAGCTAACTATAAAGATCACAATAGGGGGTGCAGGTAGTTCAGTAAGAGGGTAAATCTACAAATATTGTTATAATCAATGTCCCATTTTGATAGCAAGGACTTAAAAGTATGAAAGAAAGAGACAAGTCCATGGTTAAGAGTGGGGAGGAGGACTCCTCTGGCAAGGACAAGGTGGGTGTATAATATTAGACAATGTTTGGCTTGGTATGCCATGACAAGTTTAGCATTTACAACCTTACAAGTACTTAGAGTGTGAAGGGAAAAATCAAGGTGCGGGTGCAGGGTGACTGATAAATGTTTAAGGAGGGCATGGAATTTAAAGGAGTCCCATCAATTCATCTAATGGACAGCTTTAGCTGGTGACTCAAACAGCATAGTTTCGGTTTTCATCGCATTTCTGACAAGTTTCTTATTAATGAGCCATATTTGCAGTTTGTGGAGATCAGTGGCAAGCTGGGAGCTAAACCTATATTAAAGCAAGAATTCTGGTTAAAAATGATTTCCTGAATACTAATTTGATATAAAAATGATTAATTTGTACATCTGATGCAAACAAGTTCGAATCCTTCCACAGCCAAATCTAAAATTAAGTTGCATTTATAAATTGTAACAATAGGGGTCTCCCTATTTAATTTTGATGGCTATTTAATGAGGGCTAAGAAAGATACATTCTATCCCCTAATGAAGACCAGCTAACTTGTCGAAGCGCAAAGAGTGTTTCCTAGAGACACGGCAGAGCGGGCGTTTATTTTGACTCTGAAAATCCAGGTACTTTGTACTCGAAACTAAACCAGTTTTGAATTGGACTTTAAACACTGTCTGTGGTCATTGCACTAGGGAGTGCAGAGTTTTGGAGACTGTCTTGTGAGTTTAAACAACTTGTGCTTTTGCAGCTAGAGAGAAGCACTAAGTCATCATCATAGAGGGTAGTTCCACACAAAGAACAGTGATAGTACGGGGGAGATGGTTGATGAATAAGGAGAAGAGAATTGGCCCAAAACAGAGCCTTGAGGGACACAAAGCTTTACAGGGGCTAGGTACGAAATGGACCAAATTTTACAGCTTGCTGACGATTGGGCAGGTGATGCTTAAACCATGCAACTACAATGGATTTTGTTAAAAAAATGGTAAGTTCCTGGCACTGTGCCAGTATCCAGCACCATCTTTTAAAACCAAGACAGAGATTTGGGGAATACATGTCTATTTGGCGTAGGGAATGGCCAACTGAAAAGATTGGACTCTGTACGATTGGTAACAGTTTAACCAGAAGATAGATCGCCCATACAACCTAATTTTGCTAATTTGTTCCATAGAAGGTGGTGAGAGAAAACACACACACACACACACACACACACACACACACACACACACACACACACACACACACACACACACACACACACACACACACACACACACACACACACACACACACGCACGCACACATGGAGGCAGTATAGCACAGTGGTCTAAGGCTCAGCACTGCAAATCTGGTGACATCCACCAGACCAGACCTGGGTTTGAATCCCACAGCTTCCACTTGCATACTGTGTGACCCTGAGCAAGTCACTTTACCTCCTTGTGCTCCCAGGTCGCTCCTGTAAAAAAGCTTTCAGCTTAGTGTGCTATACCTGGTTAAATAAAAGATATCAAAACATTACAGAGGTTGATGAAGCCATCCTGTTGCCACAAAGGATGGGTATGCCACTCTCAAAGCAGGTAACCTGGGTTTGGGAATGAGCCCAGGATATCGGGGTGGGGGGGATTGAGCATCTTATCCTTATGCAGTAAATTCCCTATCATGGTTAATTGCTTACATACGCCAAGTGCTGGACCACTTCAGTGTCATTACTGAACTGGATTTTTCTAAAACTAACTTTTTTTTTAATTTAATATACTTTATTAAAAATTTTTAACAACAGAAAAACAAACCATTAAGCAACAGCTGACACGTTACATAGATCAGGAAAACAGCTACAAACACATAAGAACTATAGTCATAAACAGATCAGTAAGATCTGATACTAAAAACAATACTGACAAACATCCCAAACAGTCCGTCCTCCTCCCACCAAACCCCCTGAACCTTCCCTCACCCCACCCCCAGAGCACAATTAGGAGCAAAATCCCATGGGAAAGAGAAAAAGCTAGATTAAATGGAAACCAGAAGGGGGAGGCTTAATGTGGGAGCTGGGTGCCTCCGCCCCCTCCAACAGGAGGGGGGGAGTCAGCCATCCAAATCTCACCATTACCCCCCTAAGGAACCTGTAATATGGGTAAAAGAGATAACAGGAGACCCCCATCTCCTCATAAATCCCTCCTGATGAGCCTGCTGGTGAGCAATATGTTTCTCCATTTCAAGAACTTGGAGTACTTCCAAATTCCATTCTCTAAAGTGGGGAATTGGGGTCCAATGATGCAGCGGACTGTGTAGCAGCTTCTTTGGCTTGCTCCCATTGCCCAGTGTTATTTCTTAATTATTTGATCATTCCAGATAATTTCAATACCCTTTCCCTGTGGATAACTGCTTCCTATACCTCCAGAGCAAGTTCTAAATGAAAATTATGGATGCTGAAATGCATCTTGCACTACCGAGGCATACCCATCCTGTCACCTCGGAGAAACTCAGCAAGCACTCCAGGGCCCAGCAATGCTCCAGCTGTAAGCTAAGTACTACAGCGGCCTCCTCTATGCAGGCCTCCAATGCGACTCCCATCACTCTGGAGCAATTTCTCAGAGAATTCAGCCCGTTTCGCAATGATCTTAAGTCCTTAGCCATGGAAGTCAAACAGATGGTGTTTGCGCTTGATGATCTTTCTACCAGAATGGCAGATTCTGAAACTCGCCTTATTTCTGTAGAGAAGTGAGCAGATAAGTCAGATAGTGAGGAGGTTGAATGCAGGCACAGAATTAAGAAATTGGAAAACAAAATAGAAGATTTGGAGGGGAGGAATCGCAGAAACAATGTGGTGATCATTGGAATACCAGAGAAAGAAGAGGGGAATAATACGATTTTATTTATTCAAAAACTGATTGAGAAGATGGTTGGTCCCTCTCCCTTTGGAGCTTCTTACACCATAGAATGGGCCCATAGAGCCCTAAGGCTGATGCCTGCTCCGGGTTCCCCACCCCGGCCACTTTTATTCAGATTCTTGAATTACCAAGAGAGACAGTTATTTTTGGGGAAAATTAAGGAGTTACAGGAGGTACTTTGGGAAGGGAACAGGATCTGGATAACACAGGATTTGCCAGCTTCTGTAAGGCAGCAGAGGACATTGTTCCACCCTATTGTCACGAAGCTCATAGCCACTGGAGTCAAATTTAGGATGGGTTACCCTGCACGTTTTCCAGTACTGTTAGCTGGATCATGGGTCACTTTTGAGGAAGTGGAATCAGCGCAAAAAGCCCTAAAGGAAGTCTTGCCTGATCTTTTTCACTCTCGCTGAAAGAGGCTATACTGCTCTACTGGTTGCAGATCTATGAAGGTATAAAGATGGTAGCATTTTTCAAGTGATGAATTCAAGTGCTCAGTAACAGAAGGTAGGATTGTCAGACTTCCTGGTTTGAGAATCAACCCAATTTGAAAGCTTCATACAGGTTGCAGAGCATCGGATTATTATGACAAGGGATTCTTCACATTAAGAAGGGCTAGTGTCTTTTCAAAAGTCAACACTTGGTTTAAAGGCTGACTTTCCTTGTTTTCCTATAAGGGTTCACAATTTTGCTGGATATACTTTGGGAGAGAAGAGACAATCATTATGAATCATTCAATTTGCTGTTTTACTGGACGCTCAGCTAACACAAGAGATCACTCGGCGCATAGGAATGGACTTCAGTTTTATGGCTGTTTTCTTTTGTATCCCTGGTCTGTTATATAACCATGGAACGTTGTTGTTAGTTATAGAGGCTGGTTGACTCAAGGGAAAGAATTAAGAATTACTAAGTCTCTGTACTAAAAACAATTTGGTCTAACTTTAACAAAGGTATATAAGCCCATATAATTTCCCATTAGTTTTAAATTGTTGCATGAGTTGAGCACAGAGTAGAAAGGATGTTGATGCTCTAGTGGCAATGGGTTAACAAATACCCACCATTGTCATAGAGGGAACATATTTTGTAGGTTCACATTCATTAGGTAATGTTATCCTTAGAGTTATAGTTGGTTAGAATTTAAGATAGGAATATCTGTTATTTTGAAATGTCACTAGGCTGGGCGATGGAGAAGTGGAGTTAAGGAAGCACATAGGAAGGCTGTATAGCGTGTACGGTACAGTAGGGGGGACATCTAGGGGATTAGGAATATGATTATTGTTAGGATCGGGATGTAATGAGACACTTAGGGGGACAGAGGGAAAGGGAAGGGGGCGGAGTATAGATAGGAGCAAAACCAGCCCCAGACATTTACCACATAGACAGGAATGGGTTTTCTTGTTTTGTGGGGACTACTCTACTAGTGCCCACATGTTTATGGGAAATGGCTAACTCCATCAGAATAGCTACCTGGAATGTTAAAGGGGTGAGGAAAAAACATAAACAATTTCAAGTCCTAAAACATCTTAAAATCTTAAACATAGACATAGTTTTCCTTTAAGAGTCACATTTATTAGACTCCGAGGCATCCCAGCTAAGGAGACAACAATATGGACAGTTTTATTGCCATAGAGGGCACAACTAATAGCTGTGGGGTGATGATCCTTATTCAAAGAAGACTCCCATTCACAATGACTAATTTGGTTAGGGACCCACTGTGTAGATATACTGTATATTGGTACAAGGATTACTGTACAACAAAGATATATTGTTGGGTAGCATTTATGGTCCTAATCAGGACAAGCCAGGATTTTTCACACAACTTGCCCAAGCAGTAACCCCGTATATTTCCATCCCACTGATTCTTGGTGGTGATTTTAACCTGGTTTATGACCCGAATGTAGATAGATCGGGCCAGCAGAAAAAAGGCTTGTCACCTGCCCAATGGGCATTAAGGGAATTTATTGATCAGAGTGGAGTGTGTGATATCTGGAGAGTGTTCCACCCTCCTGGAGAGAAAATATACTTATATTTCTCCCATTCACCTCTCTTCATCCAGAACAGATTATATTCTCCAATCACACTCTCTTATACCAGGGACCCTTCATACATTAATATTACCCGGTCCGCCCTTGGACCATTCCCTGGTCATAATGAATATTTCTTTAATATCCTTATGTAAATGGGGTTCCAGATGGAAACTGAATGATCAGTTGTTGAAAGATCCTGGGGCAATTAAAAGCACTCAAGAACATATTGATATGTTTAAGGATAAGGAGTGCAATCAATAAACTTCTGGGAGGCTGCATATTATTTGGTGTGCTTTTAAAGCGTACATTAGGGGCATCCTTATAAGTCTAGCCACCAAGAAGAAGAAAGAATCCACAGAGCAATTGTCACAGCTACTTTCCCAGATAAGGGCTATTGAAAGAACCTTGTCTCATCATTCTCCTGAAGCAGTTAGACAAGAATTAATTAAAGTAAGAGCTGCCTATATGGAATTATTAAGAGAAAAAGCTGATTATGATATATTGAAAGCTCAAGCTTCATACACAGGTCAGGGAGAATACACTGCCTCTTAGGATTAAAGAAATGGATTCCTCTTGGTACATATCCACAATAAGGTCACTAAATGATGGCTCCATAAATACTAAACCAGAAGATATTATAGGAGAATTTACTGAGTATTATAAGGGACTATATGGCCCCATGTAATCTCCCCCACTCAAACAAATGATTAAAAACTATCTAGCTGAGGCAAATATACCTCAACTTATGGAGAAGCAACAGAGAAGGCTATTGGTTCCTTTAACTAGCAAAGAAATTTCTGAAGTTATTGGAAATCTACCGGTGAATAGATGGATATTCGGCTATTTTCTATAAGAAATTTAAGGACCAATTAATCCCTATGCTCCTTCCCCTATATCAGCAAATTCTCTCAGGAATGGAGGTAGACTCCACTCTGTTTGAGGCTCTGATAGTCCTTATACACAAACCGGATAAAACACTCAAACTTGTTATGAATTATAGGGCCATCTCATTAATGAATCAGGATGTTAAAATACTGACTAGATTATTAGCAGATTGTCTTGGACCAATACTGTCTACTCTGATTGGACCTGAGCAGGTTGGATTTATGAAAGGAAGATCTTCTTCTGATCATTTATGTACCCTGTCCCATGTCTTCTCAGCGTGCAAGGATGCATCTTTTCCAGCTGCCCTGGTGTCCCTGGATGCTGAGAAGGCATTTGACAGGGTTAATTGGCAATTCCTGTTTCTAACTTTGGAAGCATTCGACTTCCCAATAGATTTCCTAACTTGGATCAGATCCTTATATAAGTCCCCAGTTGCCCATTTCTCTGGTAACAGAGCTATGTCAGAAGCCTTTCCACTTCATTCTGGAACTAGGCAAGGTTGCCCCTTATCCCATTGCTTTTTAATATTTATTTGGAACCCTTAATTCATAAATTGTAAAATTGTCAAGCTTTTCAAAGTATCCCTATTCACCTCTGTGAAATTAAGGCATCAGCCTATGCTGATGACCTTCTTTTACAACTTTCGAATCCAGCCATGTCCGTACTCCCCATGCTAGAGGTTATTGAAGCTTTTAGCAGAGTCTGTAACTTTAAATTGAATTTAAGTAAAATAATTGTTTTCCCACTCAACCATAAACTGTTCAAAGTGGACATCCTGGCTCTTGGGCTCAGTTGGAAACAATATTCTTTAAGGTACCTAGGTACTGAATTATCTGGACAATCTGGACAAATTATCAAATTAAACTTAGAGTCCTTAGTTACCACAATATCTCAGGACCTAGATCACTGGGCGTCACTCCAGATTTCTCTATGAGGCAGAATAAATTTACTTAAAATGAATATCTTCCCACGACTTTTCTACCCCCTCTCATTACTTAACATTTGGCTCCCACCGGCTTGGTTCAAGAAAAGGCAATCCCTGTTTACTAAATGTATATGGTCTAATAAAGCCCCTAGAATAACTTATAGCAAGTTAACTGCTCCCAAACTAAAAGGGGGGCTTTGCCTCCCTCATATAGGATTTTATTTCTGGGCCAGTTATGTTAATAAATACTTAAGATGACTTTCCAAGGAAGAGCAGAGTCAAGACCTGTCTTGGCTTAAAATAGAATGGACTTTGATACATTTATGTGGTTTAGACCCCGAAGGATTATTACATGTTAGAGAAGGCTTGCTCCCTCTCAAGCTCAAACACTCTATAATAGCAGTATCCTTGAAGATTCATGCTCAGCTATGTCATTATCTCAGATATGATTATGGTAAAAATCTGAAGCAGTCTTTAGCGGAAAATTTACAGCTAAAAATTGATGGAAGGACTATTTCTCCAAATTGGATACCCGGTATACAAAATATGCAAATTACAGGTTTTCTTAATTATAGGGGGTCATGGCTTACAGTGGTAGAATTCAAGAATAAGCTAGGGTCCTCACATAAATACTTCTTCAAAATGGTCCAGTTGTGGCACCTGATAATACAAACATTTGGTAAGAACCCCTCTTTAACTAAAGGATTCTCCTTTAGTAAAGAATTATTCCCATTAAGTGGTGGTCCAAAAGCAGTCACAAAGATATACAACACTTTACATAATTAGAAATTCCCTGACTGCTTTGGCCCTACCCTATTGTGGGAAACCTTATTCCCAAACCACATTATCGAATGGCCCGTACTCTGGCACAAGTGTCATAAGTTTGTGACACAAGATAGATTTAGACTCATGCAGATGTACATCCTTCATAATGCATATTATTCACCGCAAAAATTGGCCAAACTGGGTCTAAAACCTTCACCTTTATGTGCTAGATGTCTTTAAGAGGAGGGGACACTATATCATATATTATGGTCACATTCTAAAGTGGTGCCACTTTGGACTAATATTAAACAACTGTCTGATCCCCTTCTAGGGTTTGGAGATCTGTTTACCCCAGAGGTCTGCCTTTTGGGTGACTTTTCAGGAAGTAGGATCATTAACCGCAAATATTACATGACTATCATATCCATGACAGTTAAAAAACTGATATTAAGGCATTGGATTGATCAAGAGGAAATTTCTTATAATGAATGGTTGACAGAATTGTTGCAAACAGAAAGAATAATAGCCAACCTGAATGACAGAATGGGCAAGTTTAACAAAATCTGAGACCCATTATACACTCTATTTTCTTTATAAAATACATACTGTATGAAGGGATTGAATGGACTGTTTAATCAAGTAATGGCTCCAAATGTTTATAGAGGTCTATTCAGACAAAGCTTGGTGCTCTATTGGGGGGGAGAACAGGGGTGGTGTGGACAGATTCATATAGATACGATGTCTCAAGTACCTGGTACCATGTATATGTATATCTGTCTTATGTGTAAAAGAAAAATTATTGAATAAACTTTAAATTGAAAAAAAAAAAAATAAGGTGGGGAATTGAGTTATCATGCCAGTATCAGACTATAATTAGTTTAGCGACACCCGAGATCAAGGACAGAAAATCTTTATGACAGCCAGCCATGTCTGCTGGAAAATGGCCCACCAGGCACATCTGAGGAGTAAAATATGGATCCAGTCCCACGAGTGGATCTAAAGAATCCTGGATTGCTTTCCAGAATAGGGCAACTAGGGGGTAATACCAGAGAATATGTTTTAGAGTTCCCTCGAAGCATCCACACCTGTTACAGGTTGGAAATGCAGATCTACCCATCCTATAAAGCCTAGAGGGAGTAAAATATAGATTATGTAGGACACGGTATTGTAAGATGTGAAGAAGATCCTGCTTAACGCATCGATACAAATGCTGCCAAACCTGCCGCCATGCTCCCTCATTCAAACCAAGATCCAACTCTTGTTGCCAATAAAAGCAGATCCCATTGGGGCTTCTTGGATCCATCTACTGAAGTAAATCATAGAATTTGAAGACAGGGTGAGATTGAACCGCAGTATCTATGAACATTTGCAACAGGGGGCTAGGATCCCCTCACCATGGTGGAGGCCCCAAAAAGGAAGAGATTGCCCTAGCCAGCTGCATATGCTTAAAAGGGTGATAGGTTGGCATTCCAAATTGATCCTGTATTTCATCATCAGGAAGGAGTCTTCCTTTATTAATTAAGGAGGCCACCAAAACCCTTTGAAGTTGTGGGCAGAACATGGGGGTATCAGGCGATCTGCTATATGAAAGTGTGGGTTACCCATGAGTGGTTGAGCAGTATCTTTACTAGGATCCAGACTCAGGCAGGAATAAATCTTATGAAGGGCATTGAGGGGACCAAAAAATAGGGGAGGTCTGAAGTGATTTAGGAAGCTCAGACGGCTTGGCATACTGTAAACTACCTAAGGTGAGACCATACTGGTGACAGAGCTGCTGTTCTAAGGACAGCCAGAGGGGGTAATATGAGTGATCAGGATGAGCGTGAATGACAGAACTTCATTGAAATAGTTTACTACAGCGTATGGCACAGTAGTATGGAAAACAGTTAGGCGCACGTAGACCCACGAGCTCCTTCCAAATAGTAAGCTAAAATAATAGTAAGGTATAATAGTAAGGGGGTACAGGTAAAGTGGGCAAGCATTAAGGATGCAATACTTAAAGCAACATCCCATTGTGTTAGAGAGCAAAGGAAGTGCAAAAGAAGAAGGAAGCCACTTTGGTTCTCAAAAACAATAGCAGAAAAGGTCAAGCCAAAAGGCTGGCCTTCAGAAAATATAAGGGAATGCAGCGGGATGAAGACAGGAAGGCATACCAAACTTTCCTAAGGCAAGCAGGGAAGGCAGTAAGGCAGGCAAAGGTCCAAACCGAGGAAACACTAGCACAAACAGTAAAAGAAGGTGACAAGACTTTCTATAGATACATTAGTGAAAGGAGAAAGTCCAGATGGGGTATTGCTAAGATCAAAGGAGATAAGGGGACATATGGTGAGGAGGACCATGTAAAATCATCTATGCTAAATAGATACTTCTGCTCAGTATTTACTGACGAGAAGGTAGGGCACGGCCCACAGCTCATCACCATGGACACAGGGGGGAGAGAGGTGTGCACTAGTCCCTTCACCAAAAAAATGGTCCTACAAGAGCTTGATAAGCTCAGGGTGGACAAGGCAATGGGACCTGATGGCATACATCCCAGGGTACTAAAGGAGCTAAGGGTGGAACTAGCAGAGCCATTATCAGAACTGTTTAGTAAGTCTCTGAGCACAGGAGAGGTCCCAGAAGACTGGAGAAGGGCTCATGTGATCCCGCTCCACAAGAGTGGTAGCAGGGAGGAGGCAGGGAACTACAGACCAGTCAGTCTTACCTCAGTAGTGGGCAAGATTATGGAGGAACTCCTTAAAGAAAGGATCTTGCAACACCTGGAATCCATAGGAGCACAGGATCCAAGACAGCATGGGTTTACAAAAGGAAGGTTCTGTCAAACTAATCTCATAGATTTCTTTGACTGGGTAACCAGAGTGGTGGACCAAATAGGAGCAGTTGATGTCGCCTACCTTGACTTCAGCAAAGCTTTTGATACTGTTCCACATAGAAGATTGATTAATAAACTGGGTAGGCTTGGGGTGGGTCAGAAGTTGGTCAACTGGGTGGCAAACTGGTTGATGGGCAGAAAACAGAGAGTGGTGGTAAACGGTATACAGTCAGAAGAGATGCAAGTCACAAGTGGAGTACCTCAGGGATCAGTCCTGGGGCCAGTCCTCTTCAATATCTTCATCAGTGACATTGCACATGGACTGGAGGGTAAGGTTTGTCAGTTTGCAGATGTCACCAAGATCTGCAACAGAATAGATGATCCAGATGGGGTGGGCAGAATGAGAAGAGATCTGTATAAACTAGCAAAATGTTCAGAAGAATGGCAGCTGGGGTTCAATGCAAAGAAGTGCAAGATCATGCAAATAAGGAAGAGAAACCCTATAGCCACCTATAGGCTGGGAGGGGAGTTGCCGGCAGTCATAAGGGAAGAAAGAGACTTGGGCATCATCATCACCGATGACCTAAAATGATCCAAGCAGACCACTAAAGCAGTAAGTAAGGCTAGGGGGATGTTGGGGTGTATTAGAAGGGATATCACAAGTCAGAAGAGGGAGGTAATAATCGCTCTTTACAAGACACTGGTTAGGCCACATCTGGAGTACTGCATGCACTACTGGAGGACACACTTTCATAAGGACATTAACCAAATTGAGGCAGTCCAGAGAAGGGCAACCAAAATGGTGCAGGAACTGCATCAGAAAACATATGAGGACAGATTAACAGAGCTCAATATGTATACCCTAGCGCAGAGGAGAAAGAGAGGTGATTTGATCGAAACATTCAGACACCTTAAGGGCATTAACAAGGTGGAAGAGTATAACATGTTTCAATATAAGAAAAATAGCAGGACAAGAGGACACAGCATGAGATTAGAGGGAGGCCAATTAGGAGGTAATGTGAGGAAGTTCTTTTTCACAGAAAGGGTGGTGGGTGCTTAGAACGGCCTACCTCAGGAGGTGGTGGATATGAATACAGTGCAGGGCTTCAAACAGGCATGGGATAGGCATAAGGGAGAAATACAGATGAGTAGGAATAGATAGGCCATTGACATAGCAAAGGCTGATGGCACATTTATAAGGTAGAAAAAGAAATGGGCAGACTGGATGGGCCTTGTGGTTCTTATCTGCCATCAACTGCTATGTTTCTATGTAGGCTTATAGTAGGCCCTCTGAGCAGCCTTTTCATTCCATAAGAAGTCATAGAGATAGCTCTGAAGATGCGAGAACCAGATTTTCGAAGATAGGGACTGACCATCCCCAATGGGTATAAGAGCTGAGGTAGTATGTTCATTTTTAACATAGTCACATGCCCCCACAGATAAAGAGGGAGAGAATGCCATCTCTGTAAGTCTGACTTGATTTATTGACAAACAGGGGAGAGGTTGGATTTTATTCCCTAAGTAGGTAAGAACCTTAGATTCCCAGGAGAGACCAATTTCATCTACCCACTGTTTATGCATGTGTACATTCAGTGGCATGACCTTGGATTTGTCCCAGTTTAACTTGTAACCCGCTACCAAGGAAAACCTGTCAATCTCCTTCAGAGCAACCAGGATAGATATCTGTGGGTCTACCATGTGCAAAAGAAAATGATCTGCATATGCGGACATTTTATATCCTACTCACCCCACCTAAATACTGTTAACTCCCAGAATGACTTGAATAGAGCGAAGAAGAGGCTCCAAATATAAGTTAAACAAAAATGCGGCAAGTGGGCAACCCTGCCTCATACCTCGCAACAGGGAAAAAGGGGAAGAGAACATTCCATTACAGTGAATCCTGGCTGAGGGGTGATGGTAGATGACCTTGAGCTAATCACAGAAAAGGGAGGTAAAACTAAATTGACAAAGTGTAGCAAATAAAATAGGCCAAGACACCCAGTCGAAGGCTTTTTCCGCATCGAGGGAGACCAGGATCGTCGGTGTTCTGCTCTCACCAGATGCGGAGATCAGGTGAGAATTTCCCCTCCCAGAGTTGGCTGAAGACTGGTTATCATTTGCCTGCTCTCTAGTTGTTGAAGCTGGAGAGCCAATAGCTGACCTGCTATCTCTCCTGATTCTAAATATCGAAATTTAATTTGCTGGAGAGCCAAAGCAGCCTGCTCGTCAAGGAGCCAGTAATATTGGGCTCTAAGAGAGTGAAGCGTGCTCTAGAGTGCATCAGATCACATTTAGAGGATAAAAGATGTTCCAAATCATGTATCTGAGTTAGAAGGGAGGTTGCTTTTTCCAGCCGCTGTTACTTAGCCTTGGAAGTGAGGTGAATGCATTTGCCCCAGACTGCACACTTGGAGACACCCCAAAGCATATCCAGACTGTTGACGGACCCTTCATTTTCCCTAAAGAATGTCTGCATCAATTCGGTAAGAGCTAAGACAAACCTAGGATCATGCAGAAGAATGGAGTTGAATCACCACACCCTGTCTTGATCCTGAAGTCCCTTCAACGAATGTGCCATACAGACCAGACCTTGATCAGAAAGCACTGTATGCAAAATATCACAGAAGGAGAGACTAGACAGACTAACAAAACTGATCAGAAAATAATCTATCCGAGGGCAAGATTTATGAGGAGTTGAGAAAAAAGTGTACTGTTTTTCTCCCAGATGCAAAATACACCACAGATCCCCCACCCTGAAAGTATCCATAATGTCTTGCAACCCTCATTGTGCCGGGGAGAGCCCTTTCATATGGATATCTGACCTATCCAAGTCTGGATGAACCACCAGGTTCCAGTCCCCACCAAGCACTATGGGGAGATGAGAGAAAGGTGCTAGTTGCATCAGAAGATGGGAAAAGAAATGCGGGGAGTCAGCATTGGGGCCATATACCTCCCCCAAAAGGAGTTCTGTAAGGCCCGAGCTCCTATGTGCCAAAAGAAAGCAGCCATCCAAATCCCAACACTCCTTTATCAAATGAAAAGGTAGACCTCAACGAATCAAAATCACCACTCCACCCTTTTTGCTACTAACTGGACTGGAAGGAAAAGTATGCCTTTTTGCAGATGACACAAAGATCTGCAACAAGGTTGATACACAAGGAGGCGTGGAAAGGATGAAAAGGGACTTGGCAAGGTTGGAGGAATGGTCAGTATGGCAGCTAGATTCAATGCAAAGAAGTGCAAAATAATGAACCTTGGAAACAAGAACCCAGGGAAGAATACACAATGGTGGGGAGGTAGTAACAACAACAAAAAGGAAAGGGACCTGGGGTAATCATATCAGATGACCTTAAGGTTAACGACAATGTGAGAAGGCAGTAGGGAGGGCTGGGGTATACTGGGATGTTAGGGAGAGGCATCAGCAGCAGAAAACAGGAAGTTGTTATCCCTCTGTACAGACAGTTGGTGAGACCCCATCTGAGTACTGTGTCCAGTTCTGAGACCCCATCTCCCAAGGACATAGACAGGATAGAGGTAGTCCAGAGGAGGGCAACTAAAATGGTGCAGGGTCTGCAAGAGAAGCCGTATGAGGAGAGACTGAAGGAGCTTAATATGTATACCCTTGAGGAAAGAAGGGAGAAGGGGGACATGATAGAAACTTTTAAGTACCTCAGTGGAATCAACAAAGTCCAAGAGGGTAGAATCTTTCAGAAAAAGAGACTTGCAAGAACAAGGGGACACAATTTAAAGATAGAAGGAGGGCAGTTCAGGGGCAATGTGAGAAAGTGTTATTTCACAGAGAGGGTAGTGGATGGATGGAACAGCCTTCCTGAGGAGGTTGTGGGGTCTAAAACTGTGGGAGAATTCAAGAATGCATGGGACAGACATAAGGCAATCCTTGTGGGGGGTATGAAGAAATAGACTGTTGGTTAACTAGAATCTGCGGCCTATCCTGTAGGTAGAGAAATGGGCAGACTAGATGGGCCTAGTGGTCCTTATCTGCCATCAAAGTCTATGTTTCTATGTTTCTATGTTAACTCCCACCCCGGGAACCTGTCCTACCCATTCCCTTTAAAAATAGGATATATCCTCCTGCTTTAAGTGAGTTTCTTGTAAAAAAAACATCTCCGGTTGGTATTTTCTAAGGTGACGCAGGATCATATAATGTTTATGCTTATCATTAACTCCCTTGATGTTCCAAGTAATAAATTTAAAGTTAGTCCCCATATCTATAGACACCAGAGTTAAAGAAATGGAACCAGAAAAACACGTACAGAAAAAAAAAAATATCAACACCCCCAATTTTGTGCTCTGGGCCCCAACTCCCCCCCCCCACCTCTCCAAACACCCCCAGTAAATCAAACAGTTACCCTTCTGCCCCATAAATTGGACAGTAAGATGATAGAACTAAAAACCTCCCACAACCCCCACCCACTCCCACACCAAAACAAACAAAATCATCCAATAAGGCGGACAGTAACAGTAACCAGGGAAAACAATGGTCCCCAGTCCCAAAGACTGTACTAATTCTACTGACTGGTCCATGATGCGACTGAATCACCAAGTCAAAGTCCCACCCCTCCAGCTCTCCCCAAATCAAGCCCCAATATTGCAACATTTGGAAAGGAGAGAAATATCATATTAATCTATGCTCTAACAAAAAAAAGAAAAAGGGTCTCCATCTGTTGACTGAGCATACCCAACTATAACACAAGGCAAGGAGTTACAAACAGCATAAATAGAGATACTCCCAGGGATTAGATATCGCAGAAATAAAAATAAAAACTTGAACTGGCTGTTAAGAAAGCCACATAATATATAAACTAAAATACATTACGCTCCTAAAAAAAAAACAATTTACTCTAAGCATTCTGACTAGCCCACTAAACAACTCAAAACTGGGTAGCCCCACAGATCAGCAAAATATAACAGTAAGGATAGTCCTTAACAAATATAGAGCTGAAAGAGAACTGACTGCGCCCCACCTCAAAAACACAATGCATGAAGAAAATTGGTGCTACCAGAAAGGCACCACCCTGCCCACTTGAAACAAAGCAAATTAAAGCCTTACCTGGTTTCCCGGGGGGTGAGGCACTGCAGGACTGACAAGCCTTCCTCTGTGGGGGATCATGCAATCAAGAGACATTCAATACGAAGAAATGCCGAGAAATAAAACACCAAAAACTTGTAGAAAGGAAAGCTAAATTAAGCAAAAAGTTGAGGTACTAGAAAGCATTGAGGAATGCTCCCCGGCCGGGTCAGAGCCGAGCAACCGAGATACTGTTCCCCCCTCCGCCAGTCCCCCATGGAAAGTGCAAGGCTCCCTACCCTCACTATAGGGTAAATCTACCACATAGATTCAGTGGATCAGGAAAGGGCAAGAGAGAGCATCAATCTTCCTGCAAGTATACAGGATGCGTAGTCCAGCCCAAGTAAACTGGCCACTACTAATGAGAAGGGTGACAGGGGTTTCGAGCATCAGCCCAAATAGATTAACATGTCAGGAGAGGGTGTAGCGTCATATATATTAGGCACTATTGCATGATTTAGAAGTTCCCTGGAGGAAGATGGGGAGACAAATCAATGCCCTTCCCCCTTGACAAATGGCACAATCATTAACAAATCACCTTCTATTTCAACTACAATGAAGGAGAAAAAAAAAAGAAAAAGAAAGGCTACAATCTCTCAAAAAGAAACTGCTAAGCTTAAGTCAGGCAATAAGATCCTCAGGACACCCCACACCCCTCAAAGGTCAAGAGGCCAGACTAACAGAGAAGGCCACCTTTATCTTACAGTGCTCAAAAGAGCAGTAGAATAACTTGATGAACTCACATCAAATCCACCACCAAAAAAGAAACCCCACATAAGCAAGAGTAGAGCACCATGAAAGTTCTGCTATCCACTGGGAGCAAGCAACCGAGGAGGAGGAGGAGGAGGGAAGGCAGCAGCACCAAAGCTACACTGGCTCCACCAAAGGAGGAGGAGGAAAACCAAGACTGTCAAGGGCACTCACCCAGCAGTTTAATTTATTGCCAATAAACAGCTCCTATGATTAGCAATCCAAGCTCTTGGAAAACAGTTCAGGTGAGGGTATTCAGAGTATGCAATGAAGCACTTTCCTCCACAGCAGTTGAACGTCATTCTGTCCGATGTTAACAGATGGTGCCAGTCCCCAATGAGCCCCCCCAACACAAACAAACAGGCTAATTGGACCATAAGATATAACAATGAAACAGAAACGCAACACATTACATGTTCCCCCAAGTCTTTCAGGGCTCCACAACGAGAGCCAAATCAGTCAGACGAATAAAATCCGCTGAAAAGTCCCCGAAAATTCAATACATCCTTTTAATACTAGAGGGGTTCCAGAATGGGAACATTGTTCTCACATTAGTGGGGAGTCCAAACCACTGCCCAGCCGGGCTTTGTTTCACACAGGTCCAACAAATGTGATAATAGAGAATAGCAGTAATCTAGTCTATTCAAACAGGTCTCAGAACAGTAACACAATGATAGATGATTCCAATGGTTAATGCCTGAGCATACCATTCAGCTGATAGTCTTAAAAAGATCTTGGAACAGTGAGGGCAGTTCCTTTTTGACAATGTCAAAGGAATCAAAGGTTTTGGTGGTACCCTTATAGGTAACTTGCAGATGAGCAGGGTACTGCATTTTGAATCTAATCTCGGCAGCAATGAGTTTGGAAACTACTGGGCCATATGCAGATCTCTTGAGCCTGGGCAATTCATATTTTGTGGCCCTCTCAGGACAGGGATTGCACACCCCAAAGCTTAGTAAGAATGTGCACCTTGTCCAGAAAGTTCAGCAATTTAAAGATTAGTGGTCTTGGGGCAGAGCCAGTGAGAGGAGGAGGAAGAGGCCTTAAGGTCCGATGGGCACATTCTACCACATAGTCAGAGCCATTGGGAGAAGGGCCAGAAAGTTTGCAACAAAGTTTTTGAATGCAAAGAATGGTGTTTGGTCCCTCTGATCCCTTTGGGAGACCAATAACTACCAAATTATTCCTCCTACTGCGCCCCTCTAAGTCTTCCAATTTTTTCTCAAGTGTAGCAAGCTTGCGCCGAAGAGATTCCGAATCTGGCTCTAACCTTGCCCGCCAGTCTTCCACCTAGCTCACCCAGACTTCCACATCTCTGAGCCTTTGGGGGTGGGCATCGGAAGTTGTCACAGTGATTCCAGCTCTTTGGGGATTTTTTTGCAGCACATCTTAAGAGGAGAAAACTTCTGCAGAAATCTCTCTTCGGTAAGAGACAGCAAGGTTTGGGAAGATGAACTCTCAGACACCTGGGAGACTTTACTGTGTTTCGAGGCCTTGCCTGGGGTAGACAGTAGAATATGCCACATTGAAGCAGCTTTCATTTCGGCATCCATGTGGGTAAGTGTTTTCTCTGCAACTAATCCGCTTAATGGGAGAGACCCTCTACTATAAAGCAGCATAAACTGGGACCTGAAACTGTACAAATTAACAATAAATATGAATGTTTAAACAGGAGCAAAGAGCGGAGCTATGAGGCAGCCATCATATCTGACCCAGCGCATCACGTGGCCTAAAACTAACTTTTTTTGTGTATTTTGTTATGGTTATGGAGTTCCAGGTGAGGCTTCTTTGCTTTTAAGACAACATTGTTCTTATCATTGATTCTGATCATCAGTTTTATATTCACAGCCTGTTTTACATTACATTTTTAGTTTATCTGGAGTGTGCAACTGAATTTGCAATAATTTGCCCAGCAGACCAGAACCCGTTTGGAAAATAATTATCTAAACTTAGTCTAAACTCAAGCTGTAAGAGTAATCAATATGCTCTACCCAATAATGTGATTGAGGGAGAGGCTATCTTTTGGATCAAAACCCAATGGGAAATTTTTAAGGGGTAATTAGGAGCCAAAGAAAGTCAGGGGTTGGGGGAGCCCATAAAGGGCAGACTAAAACAATGTAGTTACATCAGGGCAGATTTGATTGACTTGTCTTTTTCTGTCCATAAAGGGACACTGTTAACCCATCTTTGGCCTCATCTGTCCCTAGTTAAAAAAATATATATATATTTATGATTGTTTACATTCTATAGAATGTACTAATGTAACAGGTAATTTGATTCTAACTCTATTTTTCTTTATAAAAGGGAAAAACAGAATGTCCAATATACTGGTGTTACCACAAAAAATGTGTTTATTTACATTTCTTAATTAACTCCAACTGTATCTTTTCCAGACTTGGGAACACCCCCAACTCAGTCCAGCGACTCAAAATACTGTCAGATGAGAGGAAACTATTGCATCATAAGTCACGGCTCTGATTGGGGGTGTTCCTAATGTTCAGGAAGTATGCAATAAAAGTAGATGGAGGATTTGAAACTAAACAAGGTTGAGCATGTTTTCAGTTCTACTAAGAAAAGAGGCAGGCTAAACTACCAGCAGTATCAATGAGTTTTACAGTAGGTAAGCAATCATAAAATATGAGTTCTCAGGTGGAAATAGTATGATACAACATTGATTGGCGGTGTACCTTTAACATCTATGTATCTATGGTGGTCTCCATGCTATGCCTGGAGAACTGGACTTTATGGGCCCAATTTTCAAAAGCTGATGCAAGGCTTGCATCATGTCCAGCATCAACCCCGATATTTGATGCAACTACCCCAAACTAGTTTGATGCAACAGCCCTGTATTCTATTGTTTGGTGCAGTTACAATTTTTTCATCACTTTATGGCAGCCTGCGCCAAAGCTTGGGTGCAAGCCCCTAAAATGGATCCCCCTTTGACACAAAGTTAGATGGGGTGAATGGTCTAACTTGCTGTGTCTCACGTAAAGGACTTGCTTCATGGGTTTGTTGCAGGCTTCATTAGAAAATTGTGATTGCCACAATTTCTGAAGCAAGTCGTTCCTTGTGTCAAGCCCTTCTGCCGCAAGTCCTTATCCATCTAGATGCATTTGAAAATAGGGCCCAATATGACAAAACTGTCATGTTTTATTTACCTCACTTGACTTTACCCAGAACAAGTCTACAATTTACTGAGGACAGCCTAAACATTACACACATTCAAAATAAAACTTGAAGGACAGGGTTGCAAGCAATGTTATTTCTAGAGGCCAATAATAATTACACATTTATTAACCCCACTTATTTTCTTTTAGCAACTGCCTCTTAAGTTTTTGAATTTTTTTTCAAATGATCACCTACTACCATGGCTGGAGGAATAGCATGTGCATGGGTTCTCAGATTCCAATTTGGATCCAAATTTGAGACCTCAAGGCCAATACCCATGCACACCATCCCCTCTACTTTACTTACTGTGAAAGGAAAGGAAAGACATTTATTTTATATAGCATTTCATGCAAACTATATCCCAAAGTACTTTATAACCCAGAACAGAATGTTGCTGCCATTCATTGCACAAGGAGATTCGAACAGCCCAGAGATAGATTAGAAGGGTTGCATTCACTTTATGCACTGGGAGGTAAATTGAGTTGCTCAGGGTCATACAGTCAGTAGGTGTCAGCAGGGAGATTAAAACTTGATTCTTCAGGTCAGAGCTTTGTGCTTTCAACCACTATGCAAACACCTCTCCCCCACACTGAAATAGGTAAGGATGATGATATGATTGAGATGGGTGGGGTGCTTAAAAAAGTGAGGGGATAAGAAGTGAATATGCTGCTAGGGGTATGAGCTTCTTGTGCTCTAAGATCCCTTCACAAATGAAAATTACTCATGGTTCTACCTTGCATTCTTCTGCAATGCTGCACTCCCTTGGGCAAAAAGCTGGACATGACCTAAAAAGCATTAACCAAAAACAGCTAGCTAAATATTTTTTGTTAAAATGATTTAAAAAATCCAATGGTTTAGTGGCTAATATGTAGAGCAAACACTGGCTGAGAGGTGAGTGTGTACAAGCCCTTTCTGTCTTTCTAAGAAATGAAAGACTTTGATTTCCCTTTTCCATCAATCCTCTTCCTGTCATGAGCACAAAATTAATCTTTTCATGGTAGCTACATCTGCAGTGAAGTGGAAGAGCAGCCTTGAACTGTCATACTAATGTAATGTCTTCAGCCTTGGTTTGCTTTGTATGAGCCTTGTAATAGATGAATTAAACATGCCTCATTCCTCAGACTTGCCATCTCTTACCTTGAAGAGCACTTAAATATGAAATAGCACATAAATAGACTCATACTATAAATAATTTCAGTTCCATGAGATCTTTACTGACTTATTTGAAAAGAAAATGCAGCCTGCTTAAAAGACCTTTCTTTAACAGACACCGCATAGCATTTCCATTATGTTGTCGTTGAACTGTTACGTTTTGCCACTCATTGTCTTAGCATGATACTATGGTTAAGCTTAGAAAATAGGAAAGAAGGAAAATCTTTGGTCCACGGATTTATTTTTCCCACGAACTGAGTGGAAAAATTCATGTATGAAGTTTGCTTGCCAAAGGCATAGAAAACATTGGGATAACACCAAGAAAAGGGCTTTTGGAGGCTTTACCATCTGTAACCTATCACAGTCCTAGAATCATCAATCTCTGTCCCATTTTGTCCACTCTACCTGCTTTTTTGCACTACCTGAAGCACTTAGCCAATCACAAACCTGGAAAAAGAAAAGAGAAAACTCCTTTGTTCTTGTGTTACTTTATTTTCTTGTGCTTTTTGTACTGCTGTTATAGTACTGATGAGCTGTTAATTTATGTGCCTTGTGGAACTTTAGTACTTTTAGAGGTGCATTGATAAATGAGTTGGTATTCAATGTTTGTTATAATTTATTGCTGCTTGGTGTACAATAGTAGCCACAGACATTGCCAGCTATTTCTTGAAATTTCTGTGATATTTCTGGAGAAATCTCCTGCTTTCTGGATTTCCACATTAGGGGCAGCAGAGAGAAACTCTTTAGAAATTTCGCAAAATATCTGATGCACACAGGCACCTCAAGGGGCAAGAGCTCCAAAATCAACTTTGACTACCTGTTGCAGCTGTGAGGGGTACTCCCAAGGAGCCAGAGCCATGACTAGAACATTGTCAACCTGACATCTCTGATGTCTGGAAAAAATATTTAGTTTCTCACTGAAATACAATGAGCTCTTAATGAGCAGGTGTTTACTTCTAATAAATAGAAAACTGACTATTTTATTTATTGTGTTTTGTATGTGTTTGTAATTACTTTCTACTTTTATAATAAAATGTTTGTCAGTGCAGTGAAATAAATAGATTTTCACCTTTACTTTTCATACTACTAGTAAAAAAGAATTCAGCAGAATGCTGGTATTGTGATCTCAGAAACTGCCAGCTACTTAAAAGCCCAGTGTATTTCAATGAGAAATGAAATATATTTTTCTATCTTTTTCAAAAGAAATTGATACTTATTTCATCAACAAACTTTGCCTTTTATATGTTTGCACTATAGTGCTCCATCTTTTTGATTTTACATTTTTTAATACAATAATTAGCTTCTCTTTACTTCTTTCCAAGTAAAATATGGTTATGAAGAAAATGTCACCTGCTAAATTATAATAAAAGATCACATGTTATCAAAAATTATATATTTCTATTAAATATATAATATGTTGGTGGCAGGAAGTGTTATTTCACCATAAAAATCTGAAAACAAATTCGTAGTTTCCCTTTGAAATACACTGGCAGCCTTGCCAGCAAAGATTTTCTGACATCATCATATAGAGATTCCCACTGGATTCTTTGTTCACCATCAGTTGGCAAAATAGAAATAAAATGATGGAAAAGTAAGTAAAGGAACAAAAGCAAACTGAATGATTGCAGAGGCATTTAAAGGCCCCATACCTTCATTCTTTAAGATATGCACCCTTAGTAAGCACCTGCTCTTTAAAGAGATTCGCCAACTTGCGCCCCTGCCATTGATTAAACAGTGACTTACCGGCTCAGGAGTCTGCATGTGTCCAGATTTCCAAAAGAAATGCAGGCTGTCAAAAATTATTTCCTTCATAAAATTGCTGAAACTGGGTCCCAAGGAATTCCCATTTTTTCAGTGCTGTCCAGTTCCAGTTGACTACCAAGGCCCTTGGTAGTCACCAGGTGGCCACGTTTCATTAGCAACTGACCATCACATTATTGAAACTTTATTTAAAATCTGCTGCCCATTGAATATAATGGGGCATGCCTCTGCTCTCTCACTGCCATCTCAACATCACACTAGTGGGTGAGGGGGCAGAGCTGGGTGGTAATGAAAAAAATGTGAAGCCCTTGGGACCCATTTTCAGCAATTTTATGAAGAAAATAACTTTTGACAACCTACATTTCTTTTGGAAATCTGGACACATGCAGACTCCTGTGGTGGTAAGTCAATGTTTAATCAGTAGCAGCGGCAAAAACAGATATGTTGCTGGATCTTTTAAAGTTTTTTTTACAGTGGAGGTTTGAAATTGACTGTTCATTTGCACTTTTTCATCTTAAAACTTGTCATGCTGTTGAAATTCTTTTGCTAAAGTACTGAAAAAGGAGTTTGCTTGTCTGTGCTGGTTATATGCCTTCTTACTGAAAATGCAGATCAGCTAAAGTAGCTGTTTTACAGGGAGTGTGTTTTTTTTTTTACTTTTGGATTTCAATAATCTTTATTGTACCTGTGCTCACTATTCACCATGATTAAGGTAAAGAAATCTAAAGATGCTGAGGACATACATTTAAACTTTGATACTGGTATCCAACCTTACCAATATGAGCCCAGAGTATCCAGTTTTAATCTGTGTGAGGGAGCACAAGCTGCATCTGATCCTGACATAGAGACTGACAGTTCTGATTTAGATGACACAAATGGGACACTTACCTTGGATTGGTTAGTATTTTAAATTCTTAATACCTAATCATTGCTTTATCTATGATCTAGGGATCATTGTCATATCATCTGTGTTAGCCCACTAATTATATTGTATAGCAACTCACTGACCTATGCTGCATCAGAAATTATATATCTATATTGTTTAATATGCTTTTGTACTCACCAGTTCTGAATTATATCAAGTCACACTGTTTTTTGCATGTATTGGGGGGGGGGGGGCTCTGCAGAGGTGCCCATATGCACCCATTGTTATCATAATTTATGGTGCTTCATATTAGTTTATTAGGGGCTTTGTATGGATATGGTCTCATCTTGTGTTGCAGTACAAGTATGTTCATGCATTTTTTTCTCATTGTACGTTACCTATTCTGATGTGTGTGTGTGTAGGTGTGTGTGTGTGTATGTGTGTACTACGAGGGTGGTACTGACTGTCTGTTCTTGTACTGTCACCTGTGTAACCACATGTGGATGTTCATGGAAAAAGGTTCAAACTGGCACCACCCCCACTAGCCAAATGCTGTTAGATATTATTTTAGAAGAGAGACAAATCTTTGTAAGAATAAAAAAGAGCATTGCAAGTCTTACTTTTACCACTTTTAAAGAAGACCATGATCCTGAGCATGCACAAGATATTGCTGTAGACATGACACTCATGCTCAGGATCATGGGCCTGTTTCTCAAAGTGGTAAAAGTAAGACTTGCAACACTCTTTATTATTCTTACAAAGATCCTCACAGAAGAGCATGTACCTTTAGCCCTATCACTTAGACTTGTTCAGGAAATTCACATATGTGCAATGAGTGTTCACATTGAGAAGAGGCATCTGGCAGTGAAAGATCAGCCAAAGAATAAGGTAATATTCTTGGTGTTAGCTAAAGTATATATTTTTAAAATTTAGGTAACAGATCTTACTATTACTCATACTGGGACACACAAATAGTTTATTTTGCCATAGATGTTATTACAGGCACACTGGTCACATGAGTTCAGTATGTCTGCTGAAAGCTGACAGTGTCCCTTTAATTTGTGAACTGTTCATGCACTGCATTGATAAAAGTTTACAGAGAGCTGCAAAGTACAGTAAGCTGAAACTAAATAGCAGCTAGAAATAAACCATTAGGGAACTTTTATTCCTTCATTCATCGCAGTGAGCAGTGCACACATTCAGTAACTCATTGAAAAATTCTATATCAGTGAGTTGGAGGGACAGTTTAATGTGACTTGTACTGTATGTTACACTGGAATATATTTGCATATATGTGTATATGTATTAGTTAGTGTGCGTGTGTATCACAGCAATTAGAAAGTGCAGTTAAGTGGCTCAGTGGTTAGTGGAAAAAATTGGTAGTCTACATGCCCCTGCTATCTAGATCAGTTTCAACCTTATGCATGTTATTGCTCATTTAAATGAGATGCCTAGTGGCAATCCCCTCACCTTTGGACATCCCTCAGAACCTGAAAAGAAGAACACAGTCCCTTGATGCCTTTTTTTAATTGGTAAAAAAAGGTCCATTGCTGATGCAACCCACACCCCAACCTGACCTCCCGCTGAGTACCCGCAACTCCACACCCCCAGACACCCCGACACACTTTCTCTCACCTGAACAGATCCCAGTATGAAGATCCACTGTCCCATGGAAGACACATTTTGCTGCTGAAAGAGGTGACTGCTATATGAGAAATAAGGTAAGTGCAGTTGAAAACCCATTGAAATACACTGAACTGCACTTAGCTTATTTCTCATGTAGCATTCCCCAGTTGCAGCAGCAAGACATAGTGGATCTTCATACTGGGACCTGTTCAGGTGAGTAAGGGTGTGTGGTGGAGCCTGGGGGTGTGGGGTGGTGGGTGCTCAGTAGGAGATCGGGCTGGGAAGGGGAGTTACATCACCACCAATGTTTGCCCTATTAATCCCTATCTAGTATGAGGCCCTAATCCCAAACTGAACTCTGGAGACCCCCCCTTGCCTCCAGGATACCCTTTTGTCTATCCTACTCCTTCTTAAGTTCTGTGACCATTTTAGCACCTACCACCCCTTCTGGTAGGCTGCTCTAGGTGTCCACTACCCTCTCCTTGAAAAAACATTTTCTCATGTTTCCCCTGACCCTTCCCCCCAACTTCATTTTGTGTCCCCTTGACTTGGAGCATTTCTTACTTTGGAAGATGCTTCATTCCTATACTCTGTTTATACTGGTAATGTAAGTGTGTGCTCAAGTATGCCCCCCCCTTCCTCCACGCAATATATGTTTAACTTCTTTAGTCTTTCCTCATAGGTCTTATTCTGCAGGCCCTGCACAATTTTACTCACCCTCCACGTCACCACCCACACCCTGTTTATGTTCTTTCCTAGATGTGGTCTCCAGAACTGGATGCAGTATTCAAGGTGTGGTCTCATGAGTGTCTTTTACAGGGGTAAGATGATCTCCATGTTTCTACTCATGATACCCCTCCCTCCCTATGCATCCAAGCATTTGGCTAGCCTTTCCAGATGCCTTATTGCACTGCCTTCTTTCTCTTGGTCCTTTGAGATGATAACTCCCAGGTCCCTTTCCTTCTTTGTGGCTGTCAGTACCTCCCCACCTAGTTCGTACTTTGCCCCTGGGTTCTTGTGCCCTTTGTTCATGATCCTGCACTTCTTTGTATTGAATCCCAGCTGCCATTCTTCAGAACATTTCTCCAGTTTTGTAAGGTCTTCCCTCATTCTTTCAACACCCCATTGAGTGTCCACCCTATTGCATTCCTTTGTGTCATCTGCTGAGAAGCATACCTTCCCTCCAGTCCCTCTTCAATGTCCCCAATAAAGAGGACTGGCCCCAAAACTGACCCCCATGGCACCATGCTCATCACCTCTCCATCTCCTGAGTACTCCCTGCTTGCCACAACCCTCTGACTCCTGCCATTCGGCCATTTCTCCACCCACAGAACTGTTTTAGGATCCACCCCTAGGATGCACAGCTTGTTAATTAGCCTTCTATGTCGAACAGTGTTGAAGGTCTTTCTGAAGTCCTGATAGGCCACATCCACTGCACCTCCCAGGTCCACTACCTTAGTTACCCAGTCATGCTGTAGATTTGTACAAAACACAGTGCTTATCCTAAATACAGTAAAGTTAGTGTTAGATGTATAAGTAAATAAATGCCATATAAGGCAGTGTATGTGTGTTAGTACTGTATGTATGTGAGGCAATGCTCTGTGAGGGCAGACAGTGCACTGTTATGTTATACTGGAATATATATGCATATATGTGTATATGTATTAGTCAGTGTGTATGCATCATGACAATCAGAAATCAGTTAGGTGGCTCAGTGCTTAGTGGAAAAATTGCTAGCCTACATTCCCCTGCTATTTAGATCAGCTTCAACCTTATGGATGTCATTGCTGATTTAAATGAGCTGTCTAGTGTCAACCCCCCACCCTCCAATGTCCCTCGGAGCCTGGAAAATGGTCTATCAATGTCTTTTTTTATCTGTAAAAATGTGTGTAGACAGTGCACTGCTATGTTACAGTGGAATATATATGCATATATCTGTATATATGCGTGTGTGAGTATATATATATATGTATTGCAAAAAACTGCATTAATGCAGCATTAGGGTTGCAACATCAAAATTAAGGAAATTTGACCTTAGGGTTCTCAAGCATAAGACCGCAATGTGCCTTCAGAGATAGGCATGATGGATGTGTTTTGGCATTTTGGACCCCAATGCTCACACCATTGTCCTATACTTTGCCTATCTTACCTTACTCATGGAGTGGAGTGAGCATTAGGGTTCAAAATGCCAAAACACATCTGTCATGCCTGTCCCTTCATGCACAGTGGGGGTGCAGTCTTACACTTGGGACTCTAAGGTCGAATTTCCCTACTTTTGGTGTTGTAACCCTAATGATTCATTAACGCGTTTTTTTGTAATGAAGTTCCCTTCTTTTTTAGAAAGTGCAATATAAGTGGTATGTCATTGTGGGAGCGCAGGACCCACCAGGCTCTGCACTCCCTTCATGTTGTCATGAATATTTAATGTACTCCATTTCTTGGAGCACAGAGCCCTATAGGCCCTGCACTACCATACATTTTTTATTTTATTTTATTTTATTTATTTATTTATTTCATAATTCGGATTTAGAACCTTTGAGTCAAAAACTCATTTACAAAGTCACCTCATTGCAGGGAGGGTAGACAACAATTGGTGGTGGAGTACAACAATGGAGAACATTACAGGTGAGATACAATAAAAAAACACACAAAGCAAATTCCAGTAAAACAAAGGTGTACAAAGGCTCCAATTAGTTACAATTAGTCTAGTATATAAATAATAAGGTACCGCTAGGGGTCCTAGGGAGCGATATCTGGGGGGAAGAAGACAGAAGGACATTGTCTGTAAATTGGGCCAGGCGGAGCTCTAGGTATTGGCCATCCATAAGTAAACAGACACTGTAATAAACCCTCATCTCCCTGTGGTCCCACCACTGCATAATGGCATGCCCCCCCACTCCCAGTTTTGCATAATGGCATGCATATGTGGGAGCACAGCACTTACACATAAATACAGAGACACACCACAGGCCTAGAGACATGAAAAGGAACCCCTGTAACACAAACCTGGCAATATGTTGGTAACTGAAGCTAATATAGGAACAATTCCCCTGCTGTTGTCATTATGATTTGTAAACCTCCACACATGCTTAGTCCACCTAAAGGTGGACTAAGCAGCGAGTAGCAAAAAATGCGTATCTCAAACCGTCTTCAAGATATGGGCATCAAAAAAGGTGCTGCGGACACTGCAATGTTATCCTATGGGAAATTGCACAACTTCTGAGTGCTGTAAGCATGGAACCGCTGTAAATTTTTTTCACCAAACCAGCAAAAGGCACATCTGTTGGGAAAGTGCTTGTCACCCTGTAAATTTCAACCAAAAAGCCCTAACCATTTGTTTGCTATGACGTGGCAAAGAAATTTGTGGTTTGGGGCTGGCTTTCACCTATACTTTCACAAAAGTACTGGTATTTTCACAAAAGTACCATTGATTTGCATGGGGGAACTTTCATGAAAATACCTGATACTTTCATGAAAATACCAGTACTTTTGCAAACCTACCTGTTACTTACGTGAAGCTACCTGTTACTTTCTCAAATGCACCAGTACTTTTGCAAAACTACCTGGTACTTTCGCGAACTTACCTGGCACTTTCGCGAAAGTACCAGTACTGTTGCGAAACTACTGAGGTACTTTATCGAAAGTACCTTTTACCACTTACACATTAGTTCACGCTGCCATGAATATGTAGTGTTATCCATGTCTTGGACCCTGTGCTACCATATATCCATATGTGTAGAGACATTGTAATGAACCCTCATCAAAGGGCCCTGCGCTCCCAGCACTGCAAAATGGCATGGCCCCCACTCCTCTTTTATGCATAATGGTATGCATATGTGGTAGTGTGCAGTCATAATCATGACTTGAAAACCTCCATGCGTGCTTAGTCCTAAAGGGGGACTAAGTGATGAGTAGTGAAAAATCCATATCTCAAACCATTTTCGAGATACGGGCACTGAAAGATGCCATGGGTGGTGCAATGTTATCTTATACTAAATTGTGCTACTTCAGAGAGCTATAACTATGGAACCAGTGTAAATGTTTTCACCAAACCATGAAAAGGCACATCAGTAGTGCAAGGGCTTGCCACCCAACAAATTTCCACCCAAAAGCCATATCCATTCTTTTGCTATGAAGTGGCAAAGAAACATGGGCAGCTCAATGTTATGCTATGGGAAATTGCGCAGCTTCAGGCAATGCATTAAGTCATGGCCACTGCTCTCATTTTATGCATAATGGTATGCATATGTGGAAGCACAGCCCCTCTAGGTCCTGCACTCTCACTTACACATAAGTACGGACACATACCGCATGCCTAGAGACATGAAAAGGAACCCTTGTAACACAAATTTGGCAACATCTCAGTAACCATAGCAACTATGAAAAAAATTCCACTGCTGTTGTAACTATGACTTGGTGACCTCCACACAAGCTTAGAGTAGCAAAATATCTGCATCTCAAACCATTTTCGAGATATGGGCACTGAAAGGCGCCACGGGTGCCGCAATGTTATCCAATGGAAAATTGCACAACTTCAGAGTGGTGTAACTATTAAACCAGTGTAAATATTTTCACCAAACCACCAAACAGTACATCAGTAGGGCAATGGCTTGCCACCCTGCAAATTTCAGCCCCAAAGTCCTATCCATTCTTTTGCTATGAAGTGGCAAAGAAACTGATTGTTTGGTGCTCTTTCCAATGTTATCCTATGGGACATTTTCACAACTTGCTGCACCCACACTGTTTAGAATTTTGGCCTGAAACTTTCAGGGTAGAAAGAGGTATCCTAAGGAAGAATCCAGCATTGGTTTGGTGAAAAAATAATAATGCATTCAAAGATTATTCATTTTTTTATTTTTGGGTTCTCAGCATGCCCAGTCCGTGGTGCACACATATTTTCCCATTGGCTATGATGGGAAACTTTAAACTTTAATAACTTTTGAATATATTAATATTTTTTCATCAAAACATCAAAATGCACTTCCATGTCCCAGTCTGCATATACTCTGAAAATCTCGGACCAGATGGGCAAACAGTTTGGGCTGTGGAGATGAGCAAAGAATTTCACACAGTTGAGGATTTTTCACACTTTTTCATGCTCCACAGCTCTGCAACCACAAACCTGACTAGAACACAACTTTCCAGATTCAAAAATTGGAGGTACCACACTGCACTTACAAAAGTGCAGGCAAATCGGAGTAAAGGTTGCAAAGTTATTAAAGTATAAAATATTGAGTTTAACATAGACGTTAGCTGCACAAACTATACTGGCCCTACTGGACCAGTATAATATATATATATATATATATATATATATATATATATATATATCTTGGTGTGTGTGTATATGTATATAACAACAATTAGAAAGTGCAGTTAGGCAGCTCAGTGGTTAGTACAAAAATTGCTAGTTTACACATTTCTCACAGCCCACAGTTTCATAATTTTATTTATTTATTGAAATGTTTCACCAGGAAGGCACACTGAGCAACAAGTTGCTTGCCTCCCAGTGTGACCTGGGGGGAAGGGGTACAATGAGGATGGAGCAGTAACACATACATTCAAGTTACATGAATCAACATTTACATAATATGCTCAAGACGTGAATATACAGTGTATTACACAATAAGGTGCACAGATAAGGAATGCAAATTGCAAAATACAGGTGATATAAACAGGTGATACATGCAATCAAGTTACATAAGTCAACATTTTTACATACATTTGTATAAGACAGGTGAATGTACAGTGAACCATTCAATAAGGTGCTCTGGAAGAGCAGATATGTTGCATAAGACAGGCAATCATACAGTATGTCATACCATAAGTGCAAGAGGAGGTGGGGGGGCAGGACAGACATATACTGAGATGGAAAGTAAGCAAAGAAGGAGTTAGCTATTATGAAAAAAAAGCTGTATTAGCTCTTGCTAGAGTTTGTTAGGTTTTCCGTTACAGCCCAGTGTAGCATCAAATCAAAGGCTTTACTAAATTGAGAAACACTACATCATGTGCAATTCTTTTGTCAAGTAATTCATTAATCTGTTCATAAAAACAGAATATATTTGTGAGACATCCTCTTCATTGTCTGAATCCATGTTGATCTGTGTCCTTATTAATTTCCAGAGTGATCTCATCTTTTGTTAAACTTTCTAAAACCTTACAAACTGCAGATGTTAAGCTTGTTCTAGAGCCTTTCACCCAAAGAAGGACACCACAGCCAGTATTGCTTTGGTTGCTCATTCGGCACACCATTTATTAAACTTTTTGCATTCAAATTTTATCCAACAATACTGAGTTCCTTTACATTCTATTTTAACACATTCTTTTATTTTAATAATTTCTTTAATTTAAAATATCACAACTTATATCACATTTTATCACACCTTTTATATCACATCTTCTTCGCCCCCAGATGTAACCCCATGGGGGTCTTTCTTTCTTGTTTGTTTTTCTCTCTCACCCCCAGATGTAAACCTGAGGGGGTTATCTTTCAACGTCTGGGCCAGATCCAATTCCTGCCCCCATTTTTCAATTCCTCGGTGTCCATACCCTTTCTTCTTTGTCCAGGCCAGGTGCAATTCCTGCCCCACATTTTTGATTCCTGGATGTCCACACCCTTTTCTCTTACACCCCACCTTGGTGTAACTCTAGAATTTTTCCCTCCACCCCTCCAAACAGTATTTCCTTTATCTTCTTTCTCCCTCACTGTACCTGATAATTTCTTGGGAGGTGGGTGGGAAATCAAAATTTTGTCTAGCAAAAGTGAGGGAGAACTCCCTTGTGTGGCTGCTTATATCCCCCCTTTTGCCCCTCCCCATTTTACTCTCTTTCTCCTCTCTCTCCCCCCCTTTGACCAATCCTTTGTGTCCCTTCCCCAAAAGGCCCTACCCTTTCTTGGTGAGGTCATCTGTTCTGGAGCCGAGCCCATTTTACCTGGGCCCCTCCCCTTATGACCTTTCATTACTTATCCCGCCTTCCCCCTTCGTCCCTTCCCCCTCCCTCTCTGTCCTTCTTTCTAGGCTCCCAGGCCTATAACAAAGGGGCTTGTCCTTTTATGGAACAATCCATCTTGTTCTAGAGCCTTTCAACCAAAGAAGGACACCACACCAAGTATTGCTTTGGTTGCTCAGTCAGCACACCATTTATTAAACTTTTTGAATTCAAATTTTATCCAACAATACTGAGTTCCTTTACGTTCCATTTTAACACATTCTTTTATTTTCATAATCTCTTTAATTTAAAATATCACAACTTATATCACATTTTATCACACCTTTAATATCACATATTCTTCTCCCTGGATGTAACCCCATGGGGGTCTTTCTTTCTTGTTTGTTTTTCTCTCTCACCCCTAGATGTAAACCTGAGGGGGTTATCTTTCAATGTCTGGGCCAGGTCCAATTCCTGCCCCAATTTTTCAATTCCTGGGTGTCCATACCCTTTCTTCTTTGTCCAGGCCAGGTCCAATTCTGGACCCCCATTTTTGATTCCTAGATGTCCACACCCTTTTCTCTTACACCCCACCTTGGTGTAACTCTAGAATTTCTCCCTCCTCCCCTCCAAACAGGATTTCCTTTCTATTTTTCCACTAGTCCATCTCCAGCTTGCATTGGAAGTTGGGCTTCCCCCCCAACTCCATCCTTCACCTCCCAGCCCCCCCAGACCTCTATGTCCCTTCGACTTTGTGATGAAAATGGGGTTGCCTGTCTCCACCAGGAGGACCCTGTCCACTCTACTCAAAATTTGCTAGGTGTTCTGCTAATTTACCATGCCGCCCAATCACCCCCATTTCCTTAAGAAACCTTCTCCTCTTCTTCCCCAGTTTGGCCCCAACTATGGCCCTGTGTCTATGTCTTTCCATTCCCTTCTTGCCCTTCTCTTCCGCGATGTCACTGTTACCTTAAGTCATAACCCCTTTTTTCCCTCTCTGGTCTTCCCTCCTGTGATTAAACATATATATATATATATATATATATATATATATATATATATCTCACAAACCTCAGGGCATGACCCCCCAAATTTTTTTTTTGGGTCATTTAAGCCAACCTACCAGGCTGTGCTCACAGGTTGCATCCAACCCAAGGGTTAAATTGCTTTCAGCCCTTCCCTTGCTCACCCATTCTGCTGAACCCATACCGTCCGGTGGATAACATACCAAACTGATCATACTGGGCCTCTTTTCATCCTATCTCTTGGCCCCATTGTCAGTAAACATGCCCCACAAGCCAGACCTCTGTGTTTAGGCCGATACTCTATAACATATAAACCAACTTTGTGCAAAACTGTTTTTTTATTTTTATTTATTTATTTATTTTTGTATGCTCCCCTCCCCCCATTGCTTCCACTCCCAGTTGGCAAGAAATGAAGACACTATCCTATTTACTGCAATTTTCAATGCCCTTATTCTAGTAGTGTGAAGCCCCCCCATACTATCTTTTGACTGATACCTCCAATATATGAACCACTCTTTGTGAAAACTCATTACTAATGTTTTTTTTTTTTGCATACCCCCCCATTGTTTCTGCCTCCTGCGGCTAGAAAAGACGACCATTCCCCTATTGATTGCCATTTCCAATGCCCAGTTTTTTTTTTGTTTTTTTTTATAGCTCAATGTCCTCCAGCCCATATCCTCCAAGTTGTCCTTCTGCCTCCCCCTTGGGCTGTAGCCACGGAAGCTACACTGACCTAAATGACTATGATGGCTGTCCTCCCAGGTCTTTTATTTTATATATATATATATTTTTTTTTTTTTTTTACTGATAATGGTTGTATTTCTTTTTTACAGCATCCCTGATACATGATTCCATGTTACCCTGCTCCATTCTAGGTAACGAACCACAACTCCCCCACAGCTGGCCTAGTGGCCTGAAAATTCCCATCCTGCATCAACAGGGCAATGTGCCACTCCCCAATGCTGCTGTAGCAGAACCTGGATCCCTTCTGACTCTAATGACCCTGTCTTATTTTTTAATTTCCCAGAATTCCAAGATCCTTCCTCTGCTCCAGCAGACATCCTCTCCTGCGACCCCCACCCCAGGGGCACCTGTCACTGGGCCCTGAGGCCCCACCTTTTCACCCTGATTGCCCCCCACACCTGCCCTTGCTCCCGCCTTGAAATCAATTACCTCCCATGTTGAGTATCCAACATGTGGCAGCCTTCTACCAATTTTTGTTTCCGACTAACCATTGCCATATGGGACTTCCCCCCCTTGCTCTCCTCTATCCCCTGCTGCCTTCCTGTCATTGTCCTCTTTGTCTTTACCAAGCACGATTCTGTCCCAATTACTGGTCCAAGAGACTACCTACTACAAATAAGGAAAAAACAAAATCCTGGACCCCACAGATGTTTTAATTTTTTTTTGTACTTTGGTAAGATTGCCATTCTGCTCTACCCCCTGTGCATCAGCAGCCAAGGGCAAGTGGTTAGTGGCACTCTTCCCCAAACCATGTGCAATCTATTTCAAATCGGTAGCTTTTAACAACCAGTGTGTTGCCTCCTGTTGCTCTTCGCTGATCATCTTCATCCCCTATGAAGAGCGTTGCTGAGTGCTGCTGAATCATTTCTTGCTGGCTGATGCCCTAACCCTGCATGATCTCCCGAAGTGGAAGTAAGGCCCTATTCAGCTTCTGTCCAGTGGTAATGATCAGTGTTAATGATCAGGGACAACATGTATGTCCCATTCCAGGCTTAACTTTCATAATGCTGTGCTCCATATTAGCAGCCATTAGCGACAAGGATTTTATTTATTTATTTTTTTTTTCCTTTTCTCCCCCTCTCCCTCTAGTCAGCTCCCAGAGGTCAAAGGGATTGCTTTTTGCCACTACCCGTCCCGTATCTCTGTCATGCCTCCTGCCCCCTCAGCCCCAAGGGCCTTCAAAAATTCTTGGTGTCATTAGCAACCAACCTGTGAATGTAGGAAATACATATCATCCCGTGCCACAGGCTGCATTTTACATGCGTCCACTTATTCTATTTCATTCCAAAACTATTGTTTAATGCCTCAAATGAAGAAAAATTTCTTCGCCCCAAATGGTAACCCAACAAATGCATCCACTTCATCCCTCTCCCTGTTAACATGAGATAACCTAGACATGGTGGGCAATTAGCAGTATTTGGGGGCTTTTGATAGGAAATAAACTATTCTTCCCCACACATATTGCTACCTTATGTTCAAGACTCTGCTCCAGATTGAGCTGCAATTCTGGGCATGACTGTTGCATCCCTGCTGATGCACCAAAATGATTGGTACAAACCACATTCCTACCAACTTTAGACTATGCCACCCTGACTTTAAGAGGTAGTCCCTGTTCTACCCCCAGACCCTCTATTTTATACTTAGTCTGTCTCCCAGAACCCTTCCTAGCACCCTCTATTAGCCTATAGGGTGGCCCTCCCTGTTCCTAGTTCACTGAGAAACCCTTTAAATGTGGACTTACTAGGTGCTATAGCATGCCTACCCAAAGGACATCATGGTACTGTTCTGTAGAAAAAACTCTGTCCCAATATGGAGTCAGGAGAAAATAGTGTTATTCTCCTCCAACTATCCTGATACTACACAGTTCAAGGAAAAAGATGTACTCAGTTGACTCCTCCCTACGCCCTGGAGTGAGCTTTAAAACATGTTACGGCTTGGTTCCTTGACCATCCAAATGCTTTTAATGTGCTTCTTGCTGTCCATTGCATTACTGTTTGTAACTGATAACACCCCTGGTAACTCCTGCTAAACCACAAAAATGTCCCCATGTCTACCATATCTCCACCATGCTATACTGTATATCCCCTGCCTTATTGCACTAGTCATGTTATGTTTTCCTATGCATAGTTTCTGTACGTACTTATTATATATAATTTTTTTTTAAACCAGGACCTTCTTGTGAATGAGCATCTCTATATGGAACTTTTCTTGATAAAACAGTATAAATATCAGTGAACTGAAAATTCAAGAGTGGGGTCAAAATTAATGCCCGGATATTTGAAAAAACCTCCTGTATTTGCTCCCTACCAAGAGTTATCAAGGCACTAGTTTTGCTAATTCATTTTGGTCATCACAGCGTTCTGGCACATACCAAATAACGTAGACTACATTCTCCAAATATCTAAAGCCAATGAAGGGATTATTACACCAGTATTCAATAAATTGAAATTCTGCTCTGTCTGTCTGGTGAGTTCGCTGTTACTCTTAAAAATTGCCACAGTCCCCCGAAATGGCTGCCTCAACGTGGCCCCCTTCAAAAGTGGCGGCTGTGGCCCAAGTGGCCCTCTGTTTTTTAAAACCCCAAAATCCCCCACTGGCCTTTTTCAATTTGCTCCATGTCATGCTGTGTATGTGACTGATACACTGCTTTCATTATATGCCCTGCGGTCTTGATGCTCCACGATATGATCTGACATCATTCCATTTTACCACCAAATGATTGGTAATGTGCCTGTCTGCACGGTCTCTTGTTTATGACTTAGCTGAGGCAGCAGCTTGACAAACAGAGCAACTGAATTTCTCGCTGAGCCCACTGTCTGTACCATAACTTTTAGACTATTAGTGGACCAGTGTAAAGTTATTGACTTCTCTGCAGTCTGTGTGTACTTAATGGAAGGGTGAATCTTATTTCCATGTTCCAAAACCCTTTTTGGTTCTGAATCACTAATTAAAAGAATTATATTAATTAATTATCACCGAATCCTGGTTAAAACCTCACAACCAGGATGCCGAATTCTCTATACCTGGGTTCGCCCTAATCTGCCAGGATAGACAGGGCCAAAAGAAGGGTGGAGGCATTGCCATGTACATCTCCTCTGCTCTCCAATTTTCCTGTATCACACTGCCGGCCCCCACACAACCTATTGATTCCCTCTAGTCAAAATCTCATTAACTCATTCCATCCCAATTTATATTGCTGGATCCTACTGCCCACCTGTAACTCCACTGGGTAACATCCTCGACCATCTCGGCACCTGAGGGTCCCTTACGATGGTGCGATTTCACATACTTAGGATTTCAATCTCAATTGGCTAGACAAAGGGGCCTCCAAAGCTCGGCAACACATAAATGCCCTAAATTTGTCCCAAGCAGATAGCAGACCAACTCGCCTAAACCATAAGTCCAACAAACATACCCTCCTGGATTGGGCGCTACCCACCCTCATCGGATCTTTCAAGCTGGCCTGCTAGCAGACTCACTAGTGACCACCATATGAGTCTATATGAGTGCAGTAAAATCTTTAGACCCTCTGCTCCCCACCCGGTCCTCCTCACTAGAGTTTATAAGTCCCTTGACCTGCGCCTCCTAAGCGACCTCGCCAGTATTGACTGGTCTTCCATCTCAAAGGCCCCTCCATTGATGATGCTTTGGACTTCTTCTCCTCAAATTTCCTCTCCATCTGGGACAACCATGCTCCCTCAGGCGATCCAATTAGAGGAACCCACTTGCCCTGATTAGAACAAGGCTGATGCAGCAACTACGAGCCAGAGACCGCGCCTCGAAAAAATTTCAAGGCTTCAGGTGGTCACATGGCACAGCGCCACTACCAGTCACTCAGAAATGTCTGCACCAGGCCCGTAGGCAAGCCAAATCTAATTATTTCAAAATGCTTTGAATAATAGTTTCGGTCACCCAACTCAATTCTGGAAGTCCATAAAATCCCTTCTCTCCCCGCCGGCCCAAACCCCCACCCCCTCACTTAACATTGCAGGGAAAAATGTCTCGGATCCCAGCATGGTAGCCTCCGAATTCAATTCTTACTTCTCCACTGCTGCATCATCCCTTCTTTCCTCCTTTACCCTTCCCCTTCCCCCACTCACCACTCCTCCTACTGTACCCTTCTCAGCTTCTTTCTCCCTATGCCCTGTATCACCAGCTCAGGTGCTAAAACTACTGAGGTCTCTCAACCCTGACAAGGTGTAAATGTCCCTCTGGCCTCGACTCCAAAATGCTCCTGCTCTCTGCACCTGCCATAGCCCACCCGCTAACCCTGCTGTTCAACCTGTCTTTTAAACTCGGTGCAGTCCCCAAAAAGTGGAAACAAGCCACTGTCATTCCCCTTCCCAAAGGAGGGGACCTCTCCTCACCTTCCAACTACCGCCCCATATCCCTGCTCCCCATTCTGGCCAAATTTCAAGAACGTCTGGTCCTTTCCCAACTCCACCACTATCTGGAGTCGATAAACTTCTTAACTCCTTACCAGGCGGGTTTCAGGAAAAATCACTCCACCACCACCTCTCTCCTCCGGCTCACTAACGCTATCCTCACAGGTATGGACAAAGGGGAATTAACAGATGCCATATTTATTGATCTGGCAAAAGCGTTTGACACCGTCTCCCACCTCTTGTTGCTGGCTAAACTGGCTCAAGCTGGCCTGTCGGCTACTGCAAATAACTGGTTCCACTCATACCTGACTAACAGGTCCCAATCTGTCCACATAGGCTCGGCTACATCCACCCTACTCCCAGTCAGCAGCGGAGTCCCCCAAGGGTCAGTTCTCGGCCCAATACTGTTCTCTATATTTCTCAATGACCTGCCAGCAGCCTGTCCAAATCTGACCATCCACATATGCGCTGATGATACGGTGTTGTTCGCCACTGGCCCCATCCTCCAGTGCTGTGACAGCCTGCCTTCAGAGGATTTTGACTCCGTCCAACGTTGGCTTATCTCCAACCAGCTAGTCCTAAACTCAAAAACTATCTCCCTCACCTTTGGCTCCGACCCCAAGCTCACACGCACTCCGCCACCAAAGTTCTACACTCTGGACAGCCCCACTGGAGGCCTGCACCTCCTTCGTTATCTAGGCGTCTGGCTAGACCAACACCTTAACCTCAGCACACATTGATGCTTTACACAAAATTAAACCCTATGTTGGAGCCCTCTACAGAAATAAAATTGCATACCCTGCCAACCAGGCAAGAAATAGTCAAAAATGATCCTCCCTATATTTGACTATGGTGACACAGTTTACTGCGCAGCCCTCAAACCTCCAGCAAGGCTTGACCCCTATTCAACTCCTTCTGCCGCTTTTGCTGGCCCTCCTCCCAGCACCCACCACTGTGTCCTATACCAATCCTTGAACTTCCTCTTTTACACAACAGAAGATCATGTCACTGCTAGAACCTCGGCAAAGTATGGTCACAATCACTCCCATCCTATCTGTCAGCCTCCCTAACTGCCCTACCCCACCATCCTACGCACTCCGTAACAGCCATGCTAGGCTTCTGCATATCCCGCATAGATCCACCCGGTCCAGTCAGGCAGCTTTCAGCTTTAGGTTACCCAAACTATGGAATTCCCTGTCAGCCGATATTAGACACTCCACAAGTACTCCCCAACTAAATGCCCTTCTCAATTGGCATTTCTCTACCACCTGCTCCTGCAACCCTCCTAACCCCCCCTCACTCCTGTACCTGCCCAGCGTAATGAATCAAGCCTGTTCTCTCCACTGTTTCTGACCTACTCATAGTAAATCACTGTATACTACAATAAATGTACCTACCCTCAATTTGTTCCATTTTATATATGTATATTTACCCACTGCTGTTCTACTACTCCTTATGTATGTTGTTTTCTGACTATACCATGTTCCACTGTATTGTTTTGTGCAGATTGTATCATGTCCCCACTGTAACCCCAAAACCCCAGGGCGCATCTGGAATCGAGCAGTACTCTGCTCAGCATGCCTTCCTGGTAAATCTCTTAAATAAATAAATAAATAAATAAAATAAATAAGCCTTAATCCTCTACCCATTTTCCAAATATAACCATTGCACTGCCTTATGCAGTACTTTTAAGAACTCGCACCAGCTAGGTTCACAGGATGTCATAAGCCACTTTCAGTTTGTTAAATACATTTCCATCCACATGTCTTCGTGTGTAATGGTGTGCTCAGATTAAACCCCACTACTTGTTTTTTTTTTTAACATTCCCACAAGTCACATTGCACTCTAATAAAACTACAGGCATACAATTCTCCTTTTGTCATTGTTTGAAACCTAGCAGCCTTGTCAGGCCTTCTGTATAGCCACTGATTCAGGCTGGCACCAGTGTGGAAAGCCAATGAAATCTCCTGTGCTTGCTTTTCATTGTCCAACCAAAAACAGCATAATTCCCCCGTGTTCACTTTTTCTTTGTCCAACCAAAAACAGCATCTCCCAAAAACTACTGAGAAGGAACAAACAAAAATCGTCCCCCTTTACAACTTCATAGCCCTTCTCTGCTGCACTCCTCACCATTGTATCATGCTCCCCCCTCCCCCTGCCTTGTGGTCAACCCGGCGTACAAGCTCATTCAATAAAAAACATTCCCTTGGCTATGCCAACTCTCCCATTCTTGCCCTTTTTTTTTTTCTTTTTTTGAGCCGCTTGTCTGAACCAAAAGGAAAGGTGGGGGAACCCCCATCCATGTCCTTACCAAATCCCTACTGGTACTGGGCTCTCACTCCCAAACCACGCCATCACTTAAGACCTCTTCCAGCTTTTGCTTTATTGAAAAAGACCCACCTCCCCCGCCCCACCAGTTGGGTTGCATGGTGACCTCCTCGCCTCTAGAAGTAATCCAAAAATCACCTTGTGGCCTTCCAACAACCACTTCTGTGTCATTCTCCTTCTGCTGCCCTGCCAGCTTGTGCAGGTTCTTGTCTTTTAGCCCCAAGGTCTCCAAAATAGCCGGGCCGCGAGTCATCGTCAGGACCTCCTACATCTCCGCCCCCCCCTGCCCAAGCTTTCCTCTCTTTCGTGCAATCATATTAAAACTGCCCAGTCTTTTCTTACCAGGGAACTGAACCCCCTTCTTCTTCCTGACACAACCCCTTAATCCTCTACTCGCACACAAGCAAAAATCTCTATGCGATCAACTTGTTCACCTGCCCTATGCTAATGGACTCCATGAGAGTCTACCTCTCTACCCCCATCTCCGATGCGTAAGCATGAGAGGCCACTCCGCTGATCCACCACCCTGGCTATAACTAGCATTTCTTACCACGATGCACTGTAGCTTCATTAACTCCAATATTTCTACTAACAAATCTGCCTTTTCAAAATCCCTGTTCTAGACAGAAAAACTCCCTAATTGTCCTGTGTCAAAACTTCCTTCCTCCCGATAAACCAGGCTATTTCTTGTAAAGCGCTACCACCAATGCTTCATTTGGAAATTAGCTACAGAAACTACTCGATGCTGTAGTTTTTAAAAAACCCTGACTTTTCCTTTGCTATCCACATAAAGTTTTTTTTTTTAACCCTGACTTTTCCCTTGCTATCCACATTGTTTTTTTTTGCCATAAAAGTGAACTTACCACATACCTACTTATTTCAGGAAATGAGGAACTCTGCCGACTGATATACTAAAACAAATCAAAATTTTGTCTAACAAAGTGAGGAAGCTCCTTGTCAGGCTGCTTATATCTCCCTATTGCCTCCCCATTTAACTCTCTTTCTCCTCTCTCTCCCCCTTGACCAATCCTTTGTGTCCCTTCCACAAAAGGCCCTACCCCTTCTTGGTGAGGTCATCTGTTCTGGAGCCGAGCCCATTTTACCTGGGCCCCTCCACTTATGACCCTTCCTTACTTATCCCGCCTTCCCCCTTCGTCCCTTCCCCCTCCCACTCTGTCCTTCTTTCTAGGCTCCCACCCCTATAACAAAGGGGCTTGTCCTTTCATGGAACAATCCATCTTACTGGTATATACTTACATAGAAACATAGACTTTGATGGCAGATAAGGACCACTTGGCCCACCCAGTCTGCCCATTTCCCTACCTACTGGATAAGCTGCAGATTCTAGTTAACCAACAGCCTATTTCCTGCAACCCCCCACTATAATTGCCTTATGTCTGTCCCATGCATGTTTGAATTCCTTCACTGTTTTAGACCCCACAACCCTCTCCAGGAAGGCGGTTCCATGCGCTACTACTCTCTCCATGAAAAGAATTTCCTCACGCTACCCTGAGCCCGCCCCCCTTTAACTTTAAATTGTAGCCCCTTGTTCTTACACATCTCTTTTCTGAAAGATGCTACCCTCCTGGACTTGGTTGATTCCTTGAGGTACTTAAAAGTTTCCTACATGTCCCCCCTGTCCCTCCTTTTCATCAAGGGTATACATATTAAGCTCTCTCAGTCTCTCTCTTCATATGGTTTCTGATGTAGACCCTGCACCATTTTAGTTGCCCTCCTCTGGACTGCTTCCATCCTGTCTATGTCCTTGCGTAGATGAGGTCTCCAAAACTGCATGCAGTACTCCAGATGGAGTCTCACCAACTGTCTGTATTGAGGGATAACCACTTCCCTTTTTCTACTTGTGATGCCCCTCCCTATGCATCCCAGTATCCCCCAGGCTTTCCCTTCTAACTTTTCACAATCATTCTTAGAACTCTTTTTATATCTGTATATTGGTATCACATGAGAAAGTTTCCAATCATAAGGAACGTAGTTATTACTTATGCAGCCCTCACACAACTTTTTTAAAGAGTAGGACAGATCTTCTGATAATAGGTAAAAATATGTGTCCAGTAATTCCATCAGGGCCTGGTGAAGTTTTTTTCTTCAGTTGTAAAAGAGACAGTTATAGTATCCGAATAATCGAATGGTATTACTAATTCTGTGTTCTGGACAATATATATCACAAAAGTTTTTTATTGAATATCCTTGCCATATTATGTTGGTCATAAGTCAAGTCTCCATTATGCAGTAAAGGGCCTACTTGACTAGCTGTTTGTTTGTTTTTTCAGAGAATTAATATAAGCAAGAAAAGATTTGCTATTGTCCTTTCTGGCATTTTCTTCAAATCGGTATTCCCAATCTTTATTTTGCTTTTCTAATTGCATTTTTCTGTACCTTTTGTACAGATACAAGTGCACCCAAGATTTTTTTTTTGTATTTTTTTGGTATTGGTGGTATTTTTTTAAAATTTTTTATTAGCCTTTTTAGTTTTTTATTCATCTATTTTTGATAATGTTTATTTTGTGAGTATTTAAGTTGTGTAGGTATGTATTTATTGCAAAGAGACAGTAAAGTATTTTTAAAAACATTCCCAACACTCATGTGTGGATTTGTGGGAAAATTCTGTATTCCAGTCAATATGACTAAGATGGTGCTTGATTTTACTAATATTTGCCCTGCCATATAAAAAGATTTTCATCTTCCCATTATTTTGTAAAATGTTACAAGAAAGTGAAAATTCTATACTGTTGTAATCACTATTTCCCAGCTGGGAAGTAACAGCACATTTATTTATAGTCAAGCTATCTGTGCAAAATACCAGACCTAGTATATTGTTAGACCTTGTGGGTTCTAAAACGTGTTATTTAATGTGAAGTTGTTCACAGATGAATGGGAGTATTTTGCCACTAGTAGTATCTGCTGATTGATTTTTCCAGTTTATATCCCCCAAATTAATGTCCCCCATGAAAATAACTTCACCAAGTTCACCTACTACTTCTATTTCAGATAATATTGCATTGCAGGTTTCACATGTGCAATCATGAGAGCGATAACAGGCACCTAATATCAAGGCTTCAGCTTTGTCTGCTATAAGTTTTATACATATTGTCCCATATCTAGTTTGTGGTTTTTAACTTTGTTTGTACTACCTACAAATTTGATATTATTTTTTATGATTATGGCAATGCCACCCCCTTTTCTGGAAATTTGATTACTTTTATAGATATCATACCTGGCACTTTGAAGTCCCACGGTGACTTATCATCCCTCCAAGTTTCTTTAATAGAAAAAATGTCAGTATCTTGTCGCACAATGTGTAACTTTAATTCATCATCCTTTTTATTTCGACATCTTGCATCAAGTAACATGAGCTTAAGTTCTGTATCAACATGTGTGCTATTATGCTTGGATGTGTGTTTGGATCCCTTCAGGAGCCCAGAGGTACTTCTAAAATTTTCCCCATAATAGTTAGTTTAAATTAAACTTGTTGAAACAATGTTCAAAGATAATTCCTAGAATTTTAGTGCCCAACTTATTTCAATGTAAGCCGTCTTTGGAATATAGCTCTTGTTTGTTTATAAATGAGTCCTACTGTAGTTCTTGATGAAGCAAATATCTTTGTTTTTATATTAATCAGACAGTCTGCTATGCATTCTAAAGACAGTCTTATTTTTCTTTGGATGTGCCCCAGGGATAGGCAAGATCTCTGATATGGCTACTTTATGCCAGCAGTCTCTTACCGTAGTTTAGTTCCTAGGAGGGTTAAGTCAAAGCAAATATCATTCCCATGACTCTTCCCTACATTGTTAGTGCCAACATGTAGTATTATAGAAGAACATGCGAGGAGACAAATCTTATCAATATTTTCATTAACATCCTTTATTCTAGCTCCTGGCATGCAAGTAACAATGTTATTTAGCTTATCCTTTCTACGAATATAACTATCAGTATACTTAATGATGGAATCTTCAATCACCATTTTAAAAGATTGGGACACAGTGCTAGATTGTACAGACTGGCCTTCTGTAGTAGTATTATTTTTGTTTGTAATAGTTGTGGAGGTGCTTGCTAGGAGTGTTTCTGCATCTAAGACCGCAAATCTGTTAGAGGTACTTATTTGGTTATCCTGTGTTTTCACAATCCTTATGCATGTTTTACAGTTTCCAGGTCGCTCCTGTAAAAAAGCTTTCAGCTTAGTGTGCTATACCTGGTTAAACAACTAAATAAATAAATAAAAATAAATAAATAAAATAAAAGTAACAGTACTCCAGCCATCATTACTAACTCCATAACATTTTTTAGCTCTATGTTCAGTGGAGGATGAACTGGTGCTTCCATCTACATTCTCATGCTGTTCTTCTCTTGAGTCCTGTAGAGCTTTTTTTTATAGGTGCAAGTCTCATTGTCTATTGCATTAACAATTTTTTCAAGTTTATTCATTTTAATGATGTTTTACAGTTCTGTTTTTAAAATATTTACCTCCATTTGCAGATCGTTGATCTTATTACACTTACTGTATGTTGAATTTTTACTATTCCCCAACCCACACATATTGCAGCAAGAACATTTTATTAAAACTCCTTGCTTAAGGAGCACATCAAGATAATTACCAATTTCTTCCATAATGGTTTCTGCCATACAGCAAACTATTTGATTCCCTATCCAATATAATCAAGTTGGAGATGGGACCTTTACACCTAATAATCTACTTAACCAGGTAGACTTAGACAGCACTTTTTTTGTAGTTAGTACCTTTTTAGATGTTTGATCCTCACAACACAAATGAGCAGATAACAAATCACTTTTTTTTTTTAAATTACCAGGTGAGAGTAAAGCAGAACTCCACCTATTAATTTTTGCTCAGAGTAAATCAAATACATCGTCTGACTTAAATTGCCCACACATACACTGTGTAAATAAACCCTTCGAATCCTCCTTCTAAGTGTAGATTTGGTATTTAATGCACATATTTCTCAGTAGCAGATGGCAAGAGGATACTGTACTCATTATCAGTTTCCCAAATAACAGGTAGATTCACCACATCTTTACTTGTATTAAACTCACTCAGTCACAGTATAAGTGCAACTTGTGACCTCATTGCATGTGTAAACTACAGCTCTTACTTTCTAAAAGGGATTGAATACTATTATTTTACCTTTTCCACTTTTAGGTTGACAGTAACTGACCTTATATAGTGCTGGCCCTTGTCTCTTCATCCCCTGTAGACACTGCAGACACCCACAGATGTGTGCACAACACAGTGTGCTTACCCCACTCCCTCAGCATTGGGTATTTTATCAGCTGTGACCAGGAAATTGAGTCCTGGGGTCACACTATGAGTTACAGCACTTAAAATGTAAAAAAATGAATACAAGAAGTGTATTCCCCTAAGGAATTGAAGTGCTGTCAACCCACACTAGTTTATGTTGTAAATAAGTAAATAAAGTACTGCCTTGCAGTTTAAGTATTTTTAGTAGTTCACATCACTTCCTAGGTCACTTCCAAGTCACAAGCATTAGGCTGTCTCACAGCTCACACAACGGTTTAATATTGCTCGCTTACTCAGAGGTGAGTATTTTATCAGCTGTGACCTGGAAGTGGAGCCCTGGAGTCACATTATGAGTTATAGCACTTGAAATGTTAAAAAATGAATAAAAGAAGTGTATTCCCTACAGGAATTATGTGTTGTCAGCCCACACTAATTTATGTTGTAAATAAGTGAATAAAGTACAGTCTCACAGTTTAAGTAGTTTCAGTAGTTGTGCCTACCACAAACTACAGTTCCTACCACTTCCTAAGTCACCTCTAAGTCACAAGGTAATTGTCCCACTATGCACGTCAGCAAAATCAGAGATTTAAAAATAAGTAAATAAAACTAAACTTGCTGACAGTCTGTCCCACATCTTCAGGCTGTCTCACAGCTCACACAGCAGCTTAATATTACCTGCTCACTCAGGGGTGAATATTTTATCAGCCATGACCAGGAAGAGGAGGCCCGGGTCATACTATGAGTTGCAGCACTTAAAATGTTAAAAATTAATAAAAGAAGTTTATTCCCCACAGAAATTGATGCACTGTCATCCCACACTAGTTTATGTTGTAAATAAGTGAATAAAGTACTGTCTCACAGTTGAAGTAGTTTCAGTAGTTAGTTGTGTGCCTTCCATGAAGTTCAGTTTCCAGCACTTTCTAGGTCACCTCTAAGTCACAAGGTAACCATCCCACATGTGCCCAAATATGCACTTCAGCAAAATCAGAGATTTAAAAATAAGTAAATAAAACTAAAGGTGCTGACAGTCTGTCCCACAGCTTTAGGCTGTATCACAGCTCACATAACAGCTTAATATTGCCTGCTCACTCAGGGATAGAGATGCAGCAAAATGTAATTTTGACAATGAAATTCTGATGAAGTCACAAAATTTGCCATGCAAAATATTTTGTGAAATTCTCACATTCCGTGAAATATTTTCTGGGTGCGAAATGTGGAATTTTGCTGATGAAATGCTGAATTTCACCCATGAATGGCAGAATTTTGGCCGTGTGTGATGAATTTCCACCATTCTTGGGTGAAATTTTGTATTTCACAGATGAAATTCTGCATTTCACAGGTGGAATTTCACATTTACACCTGTGAAATATTTTGTGAAATACATAAATTTCAAGAAATATTTCATGTAATGAAATTTGGGGATTTCACTGATCTCTACTCAGGAGCTAGTATTTTATCAACTGTGACCAGAAAATTGAGCCCTGGGGTCACATTATGAGTTACAGCACTTAAAATGTTAAAACATTTGTAAAATATGTGAATTCCCCTCTGGAATTGATGTGCTGTCAGCCCACACTAGTTTATGTTGTAAAAATTTGAATAAAATACTGCCTCACATTTTAAGTAGTTTGTGGTGTGCCTACCACAAACTACAGTTCCTACCACTTCCTAGGTTACTTCCAAGTCAGAAGGTAACTGTCCCATATGCGACTGAATATGTACTTCAGCAAAATCAGAGATTTAAAAACAAGCATTTGTCAATGCCGAATGTTCACCACTATAAGTCATTGCTTTTGCATTGGTTTTTCAGATGTTTACCCCAAATTTTCAGCATTATGGTTTTATGAGCACTCCTTCTGATCATGACAGGTGTCATTTAAAAAAAATGTCTGAAATGTCATTGTGCATCACAAGTGTTTAAACACATTTTGGGTAGGATCTGAGAAGTGACAACTGTCAAATTCATGAGGTGGTGTCACAAAATGACTACAGTATGTTGAAAAGTTGGGGTCAACATATTTAAAATTATCACAGTTATGAGCATGTGTTGAAAAATTGCAATATAGACTCACTATTTGTTTTTATTTTTTTACCCCAAATTTTCATCCTAGCCTTCGTATGACCCGACATTGCCTTCTTATGAGTCCACCTCATGAAGAAGGGTGGAGAACATTTTCAAATCATGCCCAAAAGGTGAGTGTGCACAAGTGTGAAAAATATTTTGGCCAGGATTTGAAAAATTACAGCTGTCACTTTCATGAGATGCTGTAAAGAAATGACTATGTTGAAAATTTGGGGTCAAAATACTGAAAATTATGATGATTACAAGCATGTATTCGCAAAATTGAATGCAGACCTATAACTTCATTGTTTATTATTTTTCCCCTAGATTTTAATATAACTTTCTCATGACCCCACCTCATGAACAATGATAGAGAACATTTTCAACTCCTCAAAAGGTGATTTTGCACAGCAACTGCTAAACCAGCTTTTCAGATATGAAAACCCATTATGGCCAGGATTTGAAAAATGACAGCTATCACATTCATGAGGTGCTGTGACGAAATGGCTATGTTGAAAATTTGGGGTCAAAATATTGAAAATTACCAGATACAAGCTTGTGTTCACAAAACTGAATGCAGGCCTATAACTTTGTTGTTTGTTAATATTTTTGCCCCCAATTTTCAACATAGCCTACTTATGACCCCTCCTCATGAACAAGTGCAGAGAAAACTTACAACTCCTCCCCAAAAGGTGATTCTGCAGCAATTGCTAAATTAGCTTTTGGGATGAGAAAACACATTTGGTCAGGATTTGAAAAATGACAGCTATTACATTCATGAGGTGCCGTGAAGAAATGGTAATGTTGAAAATTTTGGGTAAAAATATTGAAAGTTATCAAAGCAATGAACCTATGTTCACAAATTTCAACTTAGGCTCATAACTTTGTTGTTTGGGGCATATTTTTATGCCTAATTTTCACATAGCCTTCTTATGACCCCATCTCATGAAGAAGGGCAGAGAAAATTTTCAACTTCTGCCCAAAATGTGATTTTGAACGTGAAATCACTGTTCAGCACATATTTATCTAACATCACTTGCCTTGTTCATGAGGTGGGATCCCAAATAAGGTATGTTGAAATTTTGGGGCAAAAACACCTAAAAGTGGCCAAGTTATGTCATTAAGTTCAAACCCCTATTGAAATACACTGTAAGACATACCTGATTTCCTCAGTTCACTGACTGGCTTTGTAGAGTGAAGACATGTCTACAGTCCTGAGAAGATTATGGTGTCAGATCCCCTCTGGGTAAGTAAGGGCTTGGGGTTGGTGTTGGCACTGAGTGGGAGGGTCAGGTGGGGGGGGAGAAACTTACAGTGCAACAGACATCGATGGTCCGTTTTATTTTTTACAGGGTATATTGTATTTACTACCAGGTTTTATGTTAAGAAGGCAGTCATTATACAGAACTACTTCATTTGAAGTACCCAAGTCTGACTCTGAAATAAATGAAGTATTGTTGTAACACCAAGATTACAATCAACAAAACCAGAAAAACCAACATGCATTTTCAGAGGGACCCACATGAAACCCCTTTATATGGCTCAGCCACTTTATTATATGCACTGTTTCCATGTAATCTTAAATTTGCTCAACTGTATGCAGGATGAAAGACTGTATACATGCAGAAAGGTACATTGCTCTAGAAACGTACGATCACAGTTTTGACGGGGGGAGTAAACTTGCTCAGCCCATTGTTATAAGGTACCACATTTCCCCTTACTTTACATAGTAAACCCATCAGTCCTCTGGTTCTTTCCTCCCAACCTGGGGATAGCTCATCCCCGCTGTCTGTGTCATCTAGTTCTGCATATTTAAGTGCACCCATTGTGCTGATTATTGTTTTGAATTATTTGAGGTTATGTGGTATCGGGTTAAATCCAGAGCGTAGAGATACATTGCACCTGCACTCAGCCCCTTGCTACTTACTACCACATGTTTACTGTTTATACTGAGTGACTTTTCCAGAATCAGCGTGCCTGTCAGGTGACAATGAGAAGGGAGCTCTGGGAAATGCAGTTCATGTGCCCCATCAAGAATGCGTGATGGTAACTAAAAGTGTGGGGTGGTGGGGTAAGTTATGATGGTGTTGAAAACAGACATCAATGGACATTTTTCTATTTTGCGGGGTTTTAAAAACATTCGGGGATGTGGGGGAAGGGGGACATGTGCTGACAGAGAAGGGAAAGAGTGCGAGGAAGAGAAGGCACAGTGGAAAGCTGCTCAGCTGTTTGCTGACACAGCTTCAGGCAAATCGAAGGACTGAAGAGCTCTTTGATTGTAGCATCTTGGTCCTTTAAAATACATAAAATATCTGCCCACTAGGCAGAGAGTGATGTCAGGACCACAGTGCATTGTCATTGGTGTAGACTGCTGAGCCCATTCTTTTGTGAACTGCAATGGGCTCATCAGTGAAACACCTCTCAGAAGTACTCTCTCATAGCAAGACGTTCTTTGTGCATGCATGGTGAACATAAAAAGTAAATTGCATGTCTGTTTAAAGTTGAACCAGTATAACATTCTGCGGTGATTTGCATATGCAGCCCTTGATGCTTTGCATTGCGGGGGCATGTGTGATTTTGTATTTCTTTGAAACTTGGCTTCCCCCGGCCAAATGCCCTTTGAGGTAACCATTGCCTCAGTGCTTGTGCACAGAGGTTCTTTGTCTTTTAAATTGTTTTTTTGTTTTAATTGGGTTCACTGCAACATAACCCAGATAGACCATCTTAGGGTAGCTGGTTCATTCCACTGGGGTGTCAAACTGAGGAGGCATACTGATGAGTCCTGGTAGGACGAAACACGTGTCTATGTCTTCTGTTGGCACCCTTTGCAAGCTGTGTGAGAGGCCTTTCGGCAACATGGATTTCTGCTTAAAGTTGAACCAGCATAATATTCTGTGGTGATTTGCATATGTAGCCCTTGATGCTTTGCATTGTGGGGGCATGTGTGATTTTGTATTTCATAAAAAAGTAAATAAAACTAAAGGTGCTGACAGTCTGTTCCACAGCTTTAGGCTGTCTCACAGCTCACACAACAGCTTAATACATGTCACTGGTAAGACTGCACCATGAGTACAGTATGCAGTATTGGTGCCCTTATCTTAAGAAGGATGTTAACTTGCTGGAGACAGTCCAGAGAAGGGTGACAAGGATGATCTAGAACCAGTAGGGTGATACCCACAAAAAATATGCTCACAGGGCTCAACATGTGCTCCGCTGATAACAGAAAGGAGAAGGGTGGTATGATCAAGATCTTCAAATACCTTAATTGTATTAGCAGGATGAATACAGAGGGCATCTTCAGTCTTAATGGGAACAGGTCCACTAGGAGGCATAGCCTAAAGTTGGTGGGGAAAGATTCGAGAGAGAGATGAGGAGGCATTTTTTTTGAGAAATGTATTCCTTTAAATAGGTCACACCCCACAAGGTTCAGTGAGTCAGTCCTATTTTACTCTCGTTCTGCAAAATTGTCTATGGCCATAGGTTCTTTTACTTGGTATGCACCTATGCTGTTAAATAAGTTCTCAAGTCAAATTAATTCAGCAAAAAAGTATTAGGCACTTTAAAGCTATGCTTTCACATTTTTATGATTCCTCGAACCATTATTGCTGTGTACTGAATTGAGATGTACCTGTTAACTATATGTACTTACCTTGTATTACTTAGAAGTTTTGTAATATTTTTTGTACTGTTTATTGTTATCTGTCAGGCATGACTGAAAAAGTGATGTGCCCAGTCATTTTTCCTGGTGAAAAATAAAACAAACAAACAAACAACTGTTTCACTGAAAGAGAGAGAGAGAGAGAGAGATGGCCAAGTAGAATGAGTTGCCTTAAGAGGTGGTCTCCCTGAAAGTGGTGGATAGCTTCAAGACAGGACAGGACAGATTGATGGAGGAAGGGGAGATGGTGGAGGAGGACTTGAGGGGGCCAGAGGGGATTTGGGCAGGGGAGCAGGTTCCTCTCTAGACACAGGTGAGGGCTGCACACTTGAGCAGACTAGATTGATCATAAGGCCTTTATCTGCTGGCATATTTTTATGTTTGTATGACCAGTTGTGGTTTCCTGCTTCAAGCCACCTGACCCTCACTATAGCTAACTGCAGTACATATTCTAAACTCAGAGGCCTACTGTCAGTGCTGGTAAACACAGAAAAGAGGTAGGCCATTGCCTGGGGTTAGAGTGGATTGGACTGCTGTGTGTGCCATGGCTTTGATTTTTGTTAGCTGATCTTAGTTTGTTAAGTCTGTGAGTGACATGAACTGGAACAGATCAAAGATTTGCTCAGTTCATTTCATTCTCTTACTTCACAAACTGCAATCAAAGTGGGTGAAGCAATTTAGAGAACAGCTAAATCACACTAAACAGATGATCACAATGGGGTTTATTCACTAACTACATGTGAATTGTGCATAAATCTCCCATGCCACTCCACACCCTCACAAAGGTAGGCACAAGCCAGCAGGCATGAACACTGACTGTGGAACTGAGCCCCACCACCTGGCATACAGCAGTACATGAAAGGAGTACAGCCACATGGGCGGACATCCAATCGGATACCCATCCTGAGTCCAGGAGTGGATCCCCTGCTTTTCTCCTGCAGCGAATCCTGGGATGGTGCATACACCACTTAAGAAAAACAATGTTTTTTTGCCCATTTGGCCACCCCCAGCCATCCCAGACAGCCCATTGGGATGGGACAGTTGTGTCCTGGGGTATCCTATTGCTGCTGCCCACTGATGAAAACCTGTGGGGGAGGGGCATGTAATTATTTATGGCAAGGTACCCCCTCACATACATTTTCTAGCCCCAGTGTGGCACACAGTGCTGTTGTGTATAGGATCAGTACTGGGCACATCCCCTGGCATGCCCCATCTCCCCCGGTGTGGTGCTACGCAGCCAGCTGAGTGATGCAGCCTGCCTGGCGTGAATGCTGTTGGGGGTGTGTAGATCACTGTCATGAGGCATTAGGACTTAGTCATGTTTATACACTGCCCTTACGTGGTACATAGGCATTTGTGAATACACCCCTATAAGAGGCTGATACTTCACTCTAAGAGGCTAAAAGGTGGGGCTAATTGGTTGTGGTTATGCCACAGGAGTGTTGCACTCAACTGTTAAGGCACTGAAAAAACATAGTTCCATCTGCCTCAGCTGATCCAACTGACACTTTATTTGACTGCTGGGTGCCAGACCTCTACTCTTATCTGGGGAGAGGCCGGGCTCCCTGCTGCCTGCCACTCACCAGTAGCATTTATTTCTCCATTGCCACAGTTACCCTGGGGCAGAGAGTGGAGGGACCTCTATTAATTAGCATAGGTAATCAGACACATAGGCTACTGGGAAAGAAAATGAAACAATAATAGAAAATGGTGGTAGTGGCTCAGCAGCTCAGCCATTTATGCCCAATATCATAAATGTGAGACTGTCAACCACACTGTTCACCTTCAGTATGATGGAATTAGGGAATCACCTTCTAGTCCTACTGTTTATCACCCTCCTGTGCCTCCCAGTAGTCTGTCTAATTTGCTCACAACCCTGGAGTCTCCAATATCATCACTCCAAAATCCCTTTTCCTCCACTGTTATACACAGCACCACTATCCCATTTTATATTGCACCCTTGGTTTCCTTTTCACAGTGTGCATTATTTTACCATTTTTTTTAATATTAATGTTCATTTGACATATCTTTGACCAGCTCTCCAGCCAGTCCAGATCCTCCCTAAATTCCTTTCACCCTTACACCATGTCTACCCTTGCACAAATCTTCATGTCATCTGCAAAGAGGTAGAGGTTCTCCTTGATACCTTCACCCATGTCACAGAAGAATACATTGAAGAACACTTTGCTTCTCACCTCTCTTACCTCTGAAACCTCCCCACTGACTATCACCCTCTGTATTCTACTCTTCCGTCAGTGTTCTAACTGATTTGCTGTTTTTTTCTCTGTCTCAAGGTTCCCATTTTTTTTAAATTTCTATTTATTGAGAGTTTTGCAATATTACACAAAACAGACAAGATCCCAACAGACCAGCCTCCTATTGGGGACTGAGGTAAAGCTTTGCTGAAGCCAAGGGATTCTATAAGAACTGCCTGCCCCTTGTCTGATGCTGTGGTTAACCACTTAAAGAATTCAGCCAGATTTGTCTGGCAAGACCTTCCCCTTGTGAATCCATGCTGCCTGGGTTAAGCAGCCCGTTCCCTTCTAGGAAGTCCACCAGATCCTCCCTGAGTAAAGACTCCACAATTTTCTCCACTATAAATATTAAGCTGACTGGCCTACAGTTCCTTGGTTCATACTTCTTCCCACTCTTCTGTAGTAGAACAACATCCACTGTCCTCCAGTCGCTAGGGACCAATCCCTTGGCTGGGGAGCAGTTACAGATGTCTGCTAGTGGCCCTGCTATAACCCTTGCTACTTCTTGTAGCATCCTTGGGTATAAGTCTTCAGTTCCCATAGCTGTATCTAGTCTCAGGTCTGATAGCTTTTCCAACATCCTTTTCTCCATTATCTGAACTGTACTCCCAGGGTCTTTGCTAGCCTCGGGCCCAATTCCAAGACAGCAGGGAGAGCATGGCGCAAAGTATGCCAGTGTGTAAAGTTACGCCAAAACCCCTGTGACATGTGAGCTGCACCATATTCCAAGAGAATCATCAGTTACGATGGAAAATGGCGAATTACGTGCATCGCAAGTTATGCCCTCAAGACATGGCGTAACCCACAATAGCAGGGTAGCATTATGCATATCACAACCCAATGACCATATAAAAGTGCACAAGACACAGACATGGCGTAGGAGCTACAGGAAAGATGGCGGGTAGCAGTGGAGAGGCGGCAACTGGGAGTAAAAAACATAAGAGTAACTTTACACACGAGGAGACTGACATTCTCCTGGATGAACTGGAGGCCAAACCAGAACTGCTCATGGGCAAGGGAGGGGAACAGGACCAGTGCCTCAGGTGGAAGGATGTATGGGAGAAGGTGGCCAAGAAGGTCAATGCCGTTGCAAATGCAAGGCGCACTGTGCATGATATACAGAAGCACCTAAGCGACCTGAAGTGCCATGCAAAGGCCAAGGAGACCCAGAACAGGTGGCAGGCAGTGGCCACAGGAGGTGGGCCACAAGAGGTGAGATCTCTCAGTGGTAACCAAGAGAGGGTGCTGGTATTCATGCATAGTGTCCATGGGGATGCGGACCTCGACACATCACGGATGGATGCAGGGAAGGGTAAGTGGATGGCTTGCACTGCTCCAATGGGTGGGAAGGCACTTCAGAGGTGTGAACGGTGGTATGCATGTATAACTCCCAACCAGCTGTTCCCCCTAATGTTGAACAGTGTCCCACACAATGTGGAACAATTGGGCAACATAAGGAACACCAAAGAAAACAATCCCTAAGAAGCCCAGGGCACTATGTAAATGTGTGCTGTATGGTCAGAATGTCTATTATGAAGGAAAGGAACAATTCCCAGCATGGAGGGTGATATGCGGGGATAGCAGCCCTCCTCGGGTGGTGTGGCCCAAGGCCACCGGCTGAGTGTGTGCAACACCCGAGAAGGGACATTATCCAAGCAGAACACCCACCCTGGTGGGCAGTATGCCTATCATACAATGGCATGGTATAGTATACAGACGACAATAATGTCCAAGAATGTGTTAGGTAGTGTGTAACAATATCAATGAGTCTAAAGAGACAATGCAAACAATCATCATGTGGCAGCAGCCAATGTGGCAATAAATCAGCAAGGTGAACAGCAAGGATGTTATGCCAGGATAACATCCCTGCTGTGATGGACAACTGACCAATCAGATGCCAGGAGTTGTGCATGCCATTGTATAATGACTAATGTAACATATGCATTGTGTACCATAGAGTGTTGCAGTATGGTTGGAACAGTGAAGGTGGGGCAGGGCCACACAATGTGGAACAGAGACCAGATTGGAGTAATATGAGGAACTGGATCCTGTAATGTGGCACAGCCAAGAGGAATGCATGCAGTGTAGTCAAGACATGGGTAGGTAGCACTGATGCACTGTTGGTCTCCCCACAGCTGCAGCAGTAGCAGATACAGGGGAAGGTAAGCTGACAGCCAGTGCTGCTCCTACTGCATGGGACAGTGATGTAGGGGTGGGAATCGAGACAAGCATGGTGGGCATGATATGGTGTGGTAGCACTGATGCACTGTCATTCTCCCACAGGTGTGGTGCCTGCAAACACAGGGGCAGGTAGACCGATGGCCAGCACTGCCCCCTCTGCATAGGACAGCGATGCAGGGGTTGGTATGGAGGCATGCACAGAAAGCATGTAATGGTGTTGCAGCACTAATGCACTGTCAGTTCCCCACAGGTGCAGCACCAGCGGACACCAGGGCAGTTAAGGTCATGGCTAGCACTTCCCCCAGTGTGTGGGACAGCAATGTAAGGGTTGAGATGGTAGCAGGTATGGAAGGCATGACATGGGAGGTATCACTGATGCACTGATGTCTCCCCACAAGTCTAGCAGCAGTGGATACAGGGCCAGTGGACAGTGGTGATACATGTGCAGAGCAGGACCACAGGCAGATGACCACCCTACAGGCCACTGTGATGCACACCCCAGGTGGTGCTGATGTGGCACAGCAGGACGCAGCCAGGACACCAGTGGTGGGGGAGTATGAGGTGTTGAAGGTGCAACAGCGGGAGGAGGAGAGGCTTGACCTCAGTGACTTCCTCAGCTGCAGAAGCCTAGGGGATGAAGTTGTGCCAGACATGAACCCCGCATCATACCACAGGCTGGAGGATGCCTTGGATGGGACCACACCATCCCCAGAGAAGAACCGCCCACAGACACCCACCGACTATGCAGGGTCCTGATAGACACGAGTAATGGCACACACAGAACAGGGGGAGATGCTGGGTTGCATCAGGCATAGCATGGATGCACACCACGCCATATTGGAGGAGCATATGGGCACCCTGATAGGGGTACTTGAGACAGGGACATGCACCATGGAGGCAGCCATTGATTGCTTAGTGGATGCCATGGTCGCCACCCAGACCAGTGCAGAGGCACAGATGAGAGCCATCACGCACCTGACCATGGCTGTGGAGTGGTCGGTGGCCCAGCAGATGAGACACATGGAAGCACTACCCACCATGCTACAGGGGGCCCATGCATGCCTGCACCTCTGAGGCACTGTGATGAGGGATGCAACCACACAGGCACCACTGAAGGTGCACCTGCCACCAGCTCAACCACAACTGCCACTGACAGCAGCGGCAACAACACTGCCACAACCAGGGGCAGAGGGCCCAGCAGCTGCACCCTTCCCATCACTGCCACCACCACTGGCACCCCTGGAGTAGCAGCACCCACCACCACAAACACCCCAACATCCCCACATGTGCTAGCGCAGGTGACCCCACCACCACCACCACTGGCAACACCTGCACCTTAGGCACCTTGGCCCATTTTGCTATCAACAACCACTACAGCAGCCATCACCGCCCTCAACAACAGCACCAGTGGCACCACAAGTGGCCAGACACCAGGGTGTAAGGCCGCAGCAACACCTGCCGCCATGGCTGTGGGGCAGAAGACACTGTGCACAGGGCACAGGACCAGTGCCAGACAACTGGAGGCATCACAGGTGGTGGTGCACCAGCAGGCCACAGAAGGCAGTGGACCGCAGGTTATGGGACCAGGGACTGTGCCAGAACATGCACCAACTGCTCAAAGGGAGATGTGGAAGACCTTGGAGGACAGCATTGCTGCTGGAACCATTGGACAGTGGTGGCCCAGCGGTCATGCACCAGGGGCAGGGTGGGCCCTGTGCTACCATTGGGGCAACCAAGTGCAAGAGGACTGGGCAGTAGCAGCAGGTGACAGACTGTCATGCCACTTCGGCATGTGGCTGCTATGGGGGGTGGGCAGTGAGCAGTGTGGCAATCCAGGAGGACACCAGGTCCTGACGTGTGGTATGTGTGTGCTGTGTGCATGAGCGTCTTTGTGTGTGTGCTTGGGTGCACTGTGTGTGGCGGGGTGTGTGGGCACCATAGCGCAGCACATGTGTGTGTGTGTGTGCATTGCACTGTCACTGGGTGTGGGTATGTGTGTGGGATTGTCACTACTGTACTGTTACACTACACTGTGTCATGTCCTATGTCACCTGCACTGAGTAAAACACTATGCACTATACATCCCTGTGGACTCCCTCATTACAACCACTGTGACAGGGCATATCGCATGTCACACACATCCGGTGCCTGTGTGAGAGACCTACCACATGTCGCATATGCACGACTTGCACATAGGCCACACATGTGGCCTGCGGTTGTGTATCTGTGGTATGTGCCAGTGCATAACACATATGCATGGTACCACTCAGCAATGCACGTTTAGCCTGTACATGCGACATGTGCGAGGCGAGGCGTGTAGGCAGAACCTAGGCCGCAGACTGAACACGCTGGAGAGATGGGTGGATCTGGCAGCAGTTGTATGCAGCAAACACCAATTTGGAGCCACACAGGTCCCTGACACACAGTAGGCCCAGGTGGGACACACCCTGCAAACTGGTAAGTACTGGGACAGTGCAGTACCTGAACCTACGTCACAGACAGTACTACATACAGTTGCTAATATTGTGTAAATATCTGTTTCTCCAGGAGAGTCACACCCTGACTATTGTTGAGCACTGGAACAGTGCACCACCTGATCCTATGCTATAGACAGTACTACATACAGTTGCTAATGTTCTGTTAAACTCTGTTTATCCACGAGAGCCACACCCTGACTATTGGTGAGCACTGGAACAGTGCACTACCTGCACTTATGCACCTGACTGTACTACATACAGTTGCAGATGTTGTGGTCCATTCTGTTGGTCCAGGAGAGACACACCCTGAACTTTGGCAGGTAGTAGGACAGTGCAGTACCACCACATATGCAACGGTCACTGTATATACCGGTTTTTAATGCCGTGTTGCCAAATGTTTATCCAGGAGGGACACACTAGGCTGCAGGCCTGCCCACAGGTGTGAGCCAGGAGCACCGGGAAGGTAGGTGCCTTGCTCAGATTCACACTGTGTGCATCTGGGGCAGTGGAATTGCAACCCTGAGCACAGGTGTTTCAGCGCAGTGCCATATATCACTGCACATCCCAATATCAGGGTGGTGAGTACAGATGTCACCAGCCATTCACACTGTACACAGCTGTGCCCTAGTGGGCTATGTGACTGTTGGGCAAGATGTGCCATGTGTGCCATTACATGACAGCCAGGCGTTGTGTGGCAGGACTAGGCCGCTGCACATGGACACAGTGTGGGCCACTAGTGCGTGGTGGACAGCCATGTGCCCAGGCACACCTGTGCTTGGAAATGGCAACAGGGCAATGAACAGCTGGGTATGTCGGGTGGTGGTGTGGGGGAGTGTGGTGTAGGCAGCTGACATGGGGTCACCCATTGCACACTGTATGTGCATGGCACCACACAGCCGTGCCATGCATTGTGCGGTGTGTGGTGGCAGTGTGTACACCATTTTTAGGTGGTGAGGCAAGCAGGGGCATGTATGTGCAGCACAGCACTGCCATGCTACACCCTGGGTATGGCACATGGGATGCACTACTGCACCCATTGCCACTGTACCCCAGCCCTGTACATCATGCTGTCCATTGCTGGTCACGCCGGGCAACATGTAGGGAGGAGTGACAGTATGGTCACCACGGTACTGTGCACTGACATGTGTGCTGTGCCTAGTTGCCTTGCAGATCTATACCGCATGTACCAGACACCCCTGTGCCAGATGCCACACAGCAGACAGCATGCCATGGAGCAGAGGCCTGAGTCTCAGCGAGATGGCCTCCAACTTCACCCTGATAGAAACAGCGCAGCTGGTAAACTTAGTCCAGCAGTGAGGGATGACACTCTTCCAGCCTGGGTGCATGAGGCACACTGCAGAGGAGCGTTCCAGGGCATGGAGGGCAATAGGGGCACACCTGGGTGCCAGCAGCAGCATTCCCTGCACCATTAGGCAGCTGCAAAATCACTGGCAGGACCTGGAATGGTGGGACCCAGAGCTCCTGCAGTGGCTGGTGGACATGGTGAGCAGGAGGGATGCAGAGATGCACATGGTCCAGGACACAGGTGCAGGTGAGTATACCAATGTCTAGCCACACATTGGTGCAATGCTGCCACATTGGCCATGGCCTGCACTGGTGCACACATGTAACTGTGTTCCCCTTTCCCACAGGTGCAGAACATGGTGACCAGGGTTCACAGGGTCAGCTGGACAGTGACCAAAAGCATGTAGCAGGCCTGCCACAGGGGGCTGGGCACAAGAGGTCTGGTAGGTGCATGCACTGTTTGCCATGTGTTGTGACCATGCTGTGGTGGCCCATGGGGCCGGGGGTGGTGGCTTTGTGTTGCATATGTGTGTGTGTGTATGTGTGTGTGTGCACCGCATGTCCTGGACCAGCACTGACCTCAGCCTTTGCTTTCTTACAGTTGTGCATAGCAGACTGATACCCCTCAAAATGGCCCTGCTGTGGGCAATAGCAGAAGTGAAGGCGGCGGACACAAAGGCTTACCGGCACCACACCTAGCACTGACTATGAAGGGTCTGGCGTATCCCACCATCGTCATAGCAGTCGGAGGTGGAGGAGGTGGTGGAGGTGGTGCAGGAGGCAGTGGAGGAGGTTGAGGAGGTGGGGGAGGAGGTGGAAGTGGCAAAGGAGGCAGTGGAGGAGGTGGTGGAAGCAGAGGAGTTGGTGGGGGTGCCAGACACCATGGACAGTGGGCAGCAGGGGCCGGTGGAGTTGCCAGAGTTGGAGGAGGTCACGATTCAGCCCATTGCAGGGCCAGTGGCAGTGGAGGTGCCCACTGTGGAGCCAGTGAAAGAGAAACAGACCGAGGTGGTGCAGGAGCCAATGGTGTCCCCCTCGATGTGTAGGTGGAAAATGTGGCCATGCAGGCCGTGGACATTGACAAGGACCAGACCGACGGCAGTGGAATGGAATGGCCACAGCCGGGAGACATGTATGCCAGTGTTGGGTCACCTGGAGGTGAGCCTGGGCAGCAGGTTTCACTGTACCCAGGGCAGCCACCCGTGGGTGACCAGGAGCTCATGGTGCTGGTGACTGTCATCATGGATGATGTGGCGTGCCTGCACAGCTCCCTCGGTGCCCTCCTAGAGGTATTTCAGAGGCGCTAGCACCACATACTGGACCCGACCATGAACAGTAGACCTGCAGCCTTGGTCCAGTTTGCAGATATGGGCCTGTGGGGGGGTGGGGACAGCCTGTTGTGGGTATGTGGGTGGGGGACCATGGGTGGTGTGTGGTGTCTGGGGGCTGCATTTCATGTGGGGTGGGCAGTGAGGGGCCATGCCTGGGTGGGGTCCATATGGGGTGGGGCCTTCGGATGGGTGTTCATGATTGTTGAGGCAGGCATTGTACAGATGGGGTGGGAGGGCCTTGTACATATGGGGGTGCCATGTAAATATGGGTTGGGGGATGGCCACTTGGGCTGGTGTGGGTGGGCTGTTCAGGGTGGATGTATTGTGGGGAAGGGGGTTGTGGGCATTCCTGCTGTTGATGTTGTAGTTGATGTTGTTGTTCTTGTTAATGTTTATCTTGTTTGATACTGTGTTTACCATTTATTAAATGTTGTTTATGCACATCTGGCTCTGCGCGTCTGTCTCTGGTATGCATGGGCGTATGCGTGTGTGTGTCACCGTGCATGTGGAGGCATGCATGTGGTGGTTCTGTGCCATCCCCTGTGTGTCCCCACCATGCACATGGTATCTGTGTGCCAGCTGTGCAGCTCACAGCCATGGGCGCACACAGGCAGTAACCGCCACATGGTGCCCTGTGTGCTGCAGTGCACCATGCCTGGTCCAGGGCCACATGCCACCACACTGTGCTTGTCTTGACTGTGTGGTGGCCTTGGGCCTGTATGGCTCCCTTCCACCCAGGGGACCAGTGGTCCCTGTTGGTTGTGCCAGTGGCACACCACAATGGTGTGTCTCACCGCCATACATATGCAGGTCTGTGCCACCCAGTGCTGTGTCCCTGTTGTGGCTGCACTGTTTACATGTATCAGTGGTCATGGCAGGGGCAGTGTGCCTGGTGGTGCCATTGTCATGGCATGCTTCCTCTCACCTGTGTGTGTTCTTTACCTCCTGTGACACCATGCCAGTCACTCATGCATGATGTAGTACTCTGTGTATGCCTGTGGTGCCATCCCATGATTGTGGTCCTGCCTCATGGCTGCTATACGGCATGCATGAGCACTGTTCCAGCTCCAGTGCTGCCACTTGTGTTGCATTGCACCTAGCAGCCAGTTTCACCTCCCCTGGTGGCACAATTGTGATGGTATGGGTGCCATGCCATTTCCAGGGCTGCTTTGCACCACAGTGTCCCTTCCCCATAGTGCAGCAGGTGCCACTGTGGTAATACTGAGGGGCCGGGGCGGTGGTGTTGCCTGCGCTCACAGGTCTCTGCTTTCCCAGTTCTGCTCCTATTGCTGCCTGTGCTGTGTGTCCCACTACACTACTGTCTGCAGTACATACGTCTTGACTGTCCCACATTAGTTGGTACTGTTCCTCATTGTACATCCCATCACTTCTCTGTTCCACTTTGCGATGCCTTGTCCCACATTCAGTGTTGGGCTATTGTTGCTACATGCTATGGTACATGTTGCACCACATATGTAATTCACTTACTAATGGTCTGCCTGGCCATGCTGCTACCTATTTCATTGTGTCCTGGGCTTCCTAGGGCACGTTTGCTTGGGTGTTCCACTGTTTGCCCATTTGTTCCACGTTTGGGGTCTACTGGTTGGGTGGTATGCTGATGTCTAGCTTTGTGTGGGGGGTGTTTCTATGGTCTGTGCTCTGGTTAGGACAGCTATTCTTTGTTCTAACTTATGTTACCTTCCTCTGGCGTCTTTCCTTAAGCCACCTGTTCTGGAATAGCAGATCCATGGTGCTGGTATGTTACGCATGTCAAAAGCTGCATTACACAGTGGCGTAGGCTTTCTTTGGTGTAACTGTGTCGTAACTTGCATTTGTCATAGCAGTTGTGAGTTGTGTCGTAAGTGTTCTTTTGGAATCATGCGTGCCACAAGTCGCTGGCATAACTTGCAATTTTTGCTTTCGGAACTGGTGTACTGCATTTACGCCTGGTGTAGCTGTCTTGGAATTGGGCCCCTCTTTCCTAACCCACTATTTTGGAAGTGACCCATTCTTTTTCTTTGTAAATATCAATCAAAAATAATTTTTCAGTGTCTCTGCCTTCTTCTTGTCCCCATCCTCCCCTCTCAATGCTCAGAAGTTCAACTGTATCCCCTTTGACTTTGCCCTTCTGGATGTATTGTAAGAATGTCTTAACCCCTTTCTTCACCCTCGTTGCCAACCAGATCTCAATCTCTATTTGGCCTCTTCCACTTTCCTGGTGGTTTCTCTTCTTGCTTCACAACACTTTACCATGTCTTCCTTCATTTCATTACCCTTATATTTAGAAAATCCACTTTTGGCTTTTGCCACCACCTTTACACTGGCTGTGACCTACATGGGCCTTTTAGCCATTTTTCCTTTAGATACCTTTGGAACTGAACAATCTGCCACTTATGTAATTGCCTTTCTATATTATACGCATTTTGTTATGTGTCTCCCAAGCTTGACTATATCCGTTATGCTTTCCTCCAACATTGCCCTCATTTTGACAGTCTGTTTTTTTGAAGTCCCATACCTATATTCCTTTTGCACCTTTGTCTGTCCTCAACTGGAGCTGCAGAGCTACTGTCTGATGTTTGCTAGAGCTGAGTGGTTCTATGACTAATATGTTCTGAATCCTCTGTCTGTTGGTGAACACCAGATTGAGCAGGGCCTTCTCCTTCATTGGGACAAGAACTAATTGCTCTAGGAATGCCTCCTGGCAGGCATCCACCAAAATCTCATTCCTAGTACTGGCCATGGGTGGAACTTTCCATTCCACATCTGACATATTGAAATCCCCAACTACTTCTACTTCCCCTAGACTGGCTTCCCACCTAAGCATCTCCCCCAGTTTTCTGTATGTCCCATGAGTCTTGCCCAGTGGCCTGTAGACCACCCTGATCTAGATTTGTTTCCCCTTTACTGTTGCTGTTAGTACCTACAGGGTAAACAATGAAACACTACTAACATTTTATTTGCCCATATCATTTTGTACTATTTAAGCACTTATTTGCATCTAGTTGTCTTGTCTTAGCTACCATCCCCACCCTCATCCCATGCCAGTCAAGTGTTTTCTGATATCCAGGAAATGCTCACTCTGCCCAACTCACACCACATCCCTGTTAAGAATTCTGTGCCATTCAATGGCTCCCTTCCTGCCCTGAGTGTAGATTAGAAATATGTAATTTGGAACTAGGTAAAATACGGAATTCTAAAATTATATTAATGTAAACTGTGACATTTCATTTCTCAGTTCCTATACTACTAATCTGTGATGTGCTATTATTGTGCCATTATAGGATTTCATGATTTTTAAAAAGTGCCTTACAGTAAGTAAAACAAAACAGGATAAACTATGTTTTCTGATTTGCTGTTGGTTGAATGATGCACTATTTAAGTGATATCAATGGAACAAAATGTTGCCAATTGCAAGAAGTTCCATATGAATTACAAAATACTGACTGTGTTGCAAATTCTTTATTCATAGTTTTGCCACATGAAAAATTAAGTTTTTGTTATTTTGGAAGTGTCTAATGTGAGAGCCAGAGGTGGGTGGGTGACCAAAAACAAACTGAATGAGGGAGAGATGGCTGGCCTGTAGTAGAGAAAAGGGAACAGACCAGCAGCACAACCAAGAAGCTGGCACTCCCTTTTAGGATCCAGATGTAACCATTTCAGTTAAAGTGGTCACAAAACATGCAAATGTACTTTTTGAACCCAATCAACTGCTGTATGTTAAAAGGGGGACATCTGGGGAGACATTAGGGTGGTGTTTGATGGCCAGGGAGGCAGTATCCCATGCACCACAGTACTACATGCACCATAAAGCAACATAATCCCAAGTGGGATGATCTGCAGCAGAAGGAGCCTGATATATTGGAGTTGCTGGGTGGAGCCATCACCATGCCAAAATGAGTTTCAAGAAACAGGATGAAGTATGGAGATGATGGTAGTAGTAGCAGCAGCAGCACCAGTGTTGTCAGTGAGTATAAACTGTAAAAATTATAAGGACACAGCGGTGCCTCTAAAGTTATGGTTACAAAAGCATTTATACAGTATGTTAAAGCTGTAATTTTGCACCTTAGTAATGTGACCATCTCTTGATGAAATAGCTTGAAATTTGGCTTGTGCATTCTGAGGACAAGAAACTCCAGATCCTGAACTTTTGGTAATGATTAGTTTAGCAGTGTAAAAGTTCGAGAAGACTGAGTATCCACATAATTGCCAAATTCTGATCACCTGTACAGGAGCTTCAAAAAAGGCTGACAGCTTAAACCTGAAACTTTCAGGTTTATACCACTTTGACCCAACAAAATGCTTTTATAAGGTGTTTTCACTGGAAAATGTTGAGTTTTTAAATCATCAACATGTTAAAACTCAATTGTCATGCATGCATAGAACATTTATTTCAACATTCTATTTGTAAGGCTCTTTTTTTTACAACAGAATTTATGGGTAATGGAACAAAAAGTAGTCTTTTGTGCCTTTTAATGTTTGACCATAACTTGACCATTTGGCGTCCACATAACCCTGAGTTTTTAGGGTGGGCATTTCACTATCCCACCTCTTGGACACAGAAGGGTCATTTTATTAAGGTATCACAATATGTGATTTTGGGGATTCACATTCAAAGTGCATTTTGAGGCACATTATTAATATAATTTTGTCACACGAAAATATAAAAGCAAAAAAGCATCACAAAAACAGAATTTTTGGTTTATATAAATCTGTTTTTGGCCACCCAGGTGCTCAAGCCAAGTGGCCCTTAAGCATAACACCCCTCTCCCCTTTTGTTTGGCCTCTGGGGATGGCCAAGCCCAGTAGTTAATGTTGCTAATTATCCTCCCTTCTTTATTTCACCGATGGGGTACCCACACCCAGTGTTCATTCCTTTAATTGGCCACCAAGCCAGACTGCTGCTCATCCTTACTGTTAATTTGGTCACAAGAGTGCCCAAGCCTGGTGACCATCCTTATTATTTTGACAAACAGGGTGCACCAGATCAGAAGCCATTTAACCCTCCACCTTCTTACCACTCATGCTACACTAATCCCCACTCTTCCCACGTGTAACCTGAAATAGAGAAAATCATTTAATGTAGTCCTAAGATGATAAAAAGAAACCTTGCTGTAACCAGCCAGGCATAGGGGTGATGTTATTTTTTGTTTTATTAGCCCAGTGCAGTGCCTCCATTATGTAACCCCCTACCTGGCTGCCTGGGTTCGGGGGGAGAAACTTTTGTTTGACATTTTGGCTAGGTTTGACTTCTAGTTAGGGGCACCCAAGTAACTCCAGACACAGGAAGCAATAACTGTAATGGCCAAACCAGGAGTGGGATTCTAGAGTGTGGCTTTTATTCACAACAACAGCAGTATAATAAAGCATAGATGGACCCCCCCCCCCCCAGGGCTACACTCCCTAGTAATGCAGATATACAGAGACCAGAACACATCTTCTTACACACTTTAACCCTCAGGTTCTGAAACACACTGGGCTCTCAGCCTGAACTTGTACTCTTCTCTGGATTTCTCTGGTGTGGCACATCTGGCCAGCACTTGGGCACACTTTCCATATGGCATGGACATTTATTGGTGGCTCCCTCTACCACCCAGGAGCACATACAGGCTCCATAAAGGGAAAATCTTCATCACTAATCCCACTTCTGGGTACTTTCTGCGAACACTGGCCAAATGCCCGGGAGAAAGCTAAATGTGTCCAAACTGAACCCAAAGAAGTAAATCTGGTTACTCCAGATGGGGGATCTCTCACCTCTTGCTCCCAAATCTATACCCGGCCATTCATTTGGAATCAACACCTTTCCTGAAACACACTGTTGTAGAATGCTGTCTCAAAATGTATGTCACATTTAACACTCTGTGCTTCAACATCTGAACTCCTGGCTTATAATGATCTCTGAGTGGCTGTGTCCATCCCTGTAGACCCCCCACTGTTTAGATACATTTTAAGTCACACACAACTGTAGTACTGTACTTGGCTGTCCTTTCTTGACCCCACAGTAACAGATACTCTACATACAGTTTGGTGAAAACATAGGCTCTCTTTCAGAACTGACTTACCCTGGTTTGCAGGTACCCACAGACCTCTGGAAAAACAAACTACTTCTTGTGCCTCAGCACTTGAAACAGCACACGACAGGCAGTTTTACCTCTTCAGCAGGACCCAGAGATTGCCCCTGAAGTTGCTGGCTTCTCTTCCTCTTATCTGTCATGGGATGGGGCACTGGAACAAACTGGGGAATGGTCTCTACCACTAGACCAATTTCTTCTGTGTCTCTGTCTAGGGTGAGAATACACACCCTCTACTCTATCTCTGGGTGCTCTATAGCAGAGCTTAGCCCTGAGGGGCCGCCAGCTGCAGCACACCTCCTTCACTCTCTGCCCCTGGCTCAGACTCCTCAAGAATGATTTCTAAACCTCCCAACATTCTAACTAACTTTCTGCTGCAACATTCCAAAGTGGCTTATGCTGCTGCGATAATTCTATATGATGTGATCCTTCCAGCTCAGCTGAGACTGAGGACAGAGTGAGGCAGTGTGAAATCCATTTAACTGGTGTTTCACAAGCTGCCTTTCCCTGCCTGCCACCAGATCTAAATAGGATTCTTGTAACCCTGGGAAACAGGGGGGTTACATTGCAAAAAGAAAATGGTCCATCACTGTCTCCCCCAAACCCATCCCACACAGACACACACACACACACTGACTCCCCTATAACATCCTGCCACTCTTCACCCACCAAGTCACCCACTTACCTGTACTAGGGTCCCATAGTCATAATCCTCTAAGTAACCAATGATGCACGCTTTACAATGTCCAATACCTGACTGAGCTGAATACACTTTTCATCTTAGTTTTTTCATGCTTTTTCAACTTTTACTTGTAACTTTGTTGTCTTTTCACACGTTGACTCCTACTTTTCAACATTGCCTTTTTAACCCCATCTCATGAACTTGACAGGAATCATTTTTCAAATCCTTGCTAAAATGTTATTTAGTGGTCATATTGCAAAATTATGCTTTGGACAGGACTTGAAAAATTACAGCTGTCATATTTGTGAGGTGGGGTGAAAAAATATTATGCTGAAAATTTGGGATCAAAATCTCAAAAGACGTAAAGTAATGGGCATAGCTCCTCTGGGTCCTACATGTCCTGCTTTACACAGGGCTTAGCAAGTTAGGTATTACTTGCCCTGCCTAAAGTAGGTTAAATCTTACCTCCTGATCTACAAAGGGGACAAAGGGCCTTACAAGCCTTGCTTCATACTAGGCCCTAGGATGTACCTAATAATTAGTGCAGGACCCAAACGGCCTTGTGTGGAGTAAATTACAACTTACCTCATAATTTGGATGTGCCATATATTACACTGGGCCCAAATGTTAGACCTTACCTCCCAAAGGGCTCTGTATGAAGCAAATTCTGACTTATCTTCTCTTTGTGAGGCACTACACAATGCATCCATCAAGTTATTATGGCTATCTATAAAGTTCATGGCAAACATCTATTTGAATGTATTAGTTAAGGTTTTGCAAACATCAAAAGTACGAAAATCTGATTTTAGCAATTTTTTTGAATCCTAATTCCCCCCATCTATATGCACCAACCCTGTGAACTCCACCAAACTGAATACCAAAGCACAGTCCAGATCCCAGTTACAAATGGCTCTTTGCAATGCAAGTTAAGACTTGGGATCCTGTTTCATGCAGGGCCTGAAGGGCCCTGTGCAAAGAAAGTTAGATGTCAAGTCCTGTTTTGCACAGGGCCAGAAGGCCTTTACATAGCCTGATTTCCCACCCTACATGAAGTAAACTAGGACTCAGGTCCTGTTTTCCTCATGGTCCAAAAAGCTCTGTGTAAAGCAACTCAGGACTCAGCTCCAGCATTGGGCCCTACACAAAGCAAGTTAGTAGTCAGGTCTTGTTTTGCACAGGGCTCTTCATGATTATTGCTTTGAACTGGGACCAAAAGACCCTGCATGAAGCAAGTTACTGGGCAGGTTCTGTTTTATGCAGGGCCACAAAGGACTTGTATGAAGTAAGTAGGGATTCAGTTCCTGCACTGTGAAGAGCTCAAAACAAAAGGCCCTGTGCAAAGTAAGTTATGACTCAACTTTTTCAAAAACTAAGTTTATTAACTTGGTTCATGCAAGGCCTCTTGGGACTGTGTTCTGGACTGTGCTTTGGCATTCATTTTGGTGGTGTTTACAGGGGTGGTGTAAGGAGGTGGGGTAGCATTCACAACATCCTTACAATCTGATATCCCCACTTTTGATGTTTCAGAACTCCTAACTGATTCATTGCTGTAGTTTTCTTGCCATCAAAATAGAATCATTTTTTGTTGATTTTGACTTCATACACATTAATAATTCTTTAGAAGTTATTATTCAGTGCTGCGTGATTGCACAGAGGAAGGGCATGTAGGGGGTGTCCTTGATAGTAAATGTGGTCTTGGGTGCTGCCCCTACAAATGCCTGCCTTAAGCCCACTTATGGTTAAGGTTTCTTATGCACTTGTGATGAATTCTCAAAAATAATATGTGCCTCCACCCTGAGATTATCAGTGAACCTAAGGTAGGAAAGGATGTCATCCCTTGGGAAGAAGTACCACTCCACTAGCAGACAATAAACACAATACAAGTGAACCCTTGTGATTTTCAGTCATCTCTCACTGTGTTAGCACTTCACAAATAATATCAACACACTACAAATAATATGACCATGGAATGAAATAACAAAGTTATGAAACATAGGGCTAGTGATGGAAAAAGGGTTAGTTTAACAGTAAGTAGTAAATTATGCAGTGATAGCTGAGTCACATCTTGTGCCACTCTACAAGAGGTACAATATTAATGGCTTTACTGTCAATGCCTTACCACCCATTTATTACAAACACTTGTCTGACTCTACTGTGATGTCCGGGCCTAAAGCTCCCAACTGGTACCAGTGTTATAGCAACTGAAACCCATAGGTACTCAACAACACAGTAACTGGTTTCCCAGACATATAAATTTTGCAAGGCCAACATCCTTCATGTTGCATTGCAGAGGAAGTCTGGTCAAAATTTCTAGCATCTATAATTTCAGAAATTGGATCAGGATATCCCCAGTTTACCCCATGACAAAAATGAGCAAATGATTAGTGAAGCTAAGATAGTGTACAATCAGAACCTCTCTGTTGGTGAAAGAAGAGCCTTAAAGCAGCAAGTTGAGACAAATGCAATAACTATCATACCAACTGATAAGGAGGAAATATAATGGTGATAGATTGGGACCACTATAGAAAGATTGCCCTTTCCTTAGCAAAAAACACCTGTGGGAACAAACATAGTTATTAAAATATTTTATTATATTTCTATATTTTTTTTTGCATTATTTTAATTACTAGTTTATATTCTTTATAAAGGCTTAATTAATCAATCAATTAATCAGAGGCAGTGTAGCGCAGTGGTCTAAGGCTCTGAGTTGCAAATCTGGTGACATCCAGCAGACCAGACCTGGGTTTGAATCCCACAGCTTCCACTTGCATACTGTGTGACCCTGAACAAGTCACTTAACCTCCTGTTGCTCCTGTAAAAAAGCTTTCAGCTTAGTGTTCTATACCTGGTTAAACAACTAAATAAAAAAATATATATTAATTTAAGAGAGGCATATTATTAACATCTGGTTGAAATTGCTATCTACATAAGCTCTTAAAGCAAGAAGAAAAAATACTGTTTAAATGAGACTATGGAAAAAAAGGTTTGCATTCAATTTTAAATGCAGCTTGCCAACTTCAGAATTAAGAAAAAAAATGGTGCAGTCCAGTTTAAACTCAGAAGCTACACAAGACTGGTCTCTCTTAACAGAATTAGAAGCTTGACAGGTGATGTATAACATATGTTTTTGTGTGCTGGGATGTATCTGTTACCAGCTATGGCCAAGAGGAAAAAACATGCAGATTGGTTTTGACAAGTACATTCACGACAATGGAAGTAAGAAACTTTTATCCATTGCAAATATGTTTTAAATGCAATTTAGACCAAACTACACCATCTGACAGGGGATCTGGGAATCTGTTAAATCCCTGAGTTTAAAGACTGCAGCATCTATGCAAGCCAGTTATTTGCAAAACATTGTGGTATGAAACCTACCATAAATAAACAAAGTTGTTTAGTCATAAATGAAAGCTAACATCATGATAGACCCAAAGACATAATTTTTGGATATGCAATTTGTTGCCATGAAGAGTTATACCATCTGAAATTCTGTGGTAAATGGCTTTGACAGCTTTTGATTTGTGTGCCATGTGGCCAGCTTGAGAGAACAAAGGAATAGCTCTCTGCAAAATAAATTTGATGTTTTTAAGGACATTCCTGATAGATTTTATGGACACATCATACATTATTCTAAAGTCTAGAATATTTAAAACAAAAGTATAACTTTGTTTTAAGGGACCTGGCTAAGAAAATAAAGTTACAGTTCTTATTGACATGACTCAGGAAATACTGGTCCGATAAACATGAGAAATGCTTTAAAAAAAACTCCATTCAGTGAGAGAAGTTCAAATATGTTTGTTTGACAATGACATCATTTTGCATAAAAAAGATAGAAGAAAAAGTAATTTCATGCTTAAACAGTGGACTCTGAGCAAGGAGGCAGTCCTTAGGGAGGAGTGGAGAACCACATCTACACCTTCTGCAAGGACCAATCAGAACTGGCGATGATGTCACTCTGGGTCTAATAAACATACCCAGATCCTGCGAAGTCCACACAGAATTTCTGAAATCTTCAAGTTGGAAGGACCTATGCAGGTTGACTGAGTAATTTTGTTGTTTTTAAGACTTCCACTAGGCCGAAAGATTGAAGCCATGTCTGTCTCGGATGTCTGGGACCAGCATTTGGTTAAGCCATTGATGTGCTGACAAAAGGCTGAGGACATGTATGGAAGCTGACACAAAACTGCAACAAGGACCAGCTACAGGAACACACTGATTGCTAAAAAAAAACATTTCTCCTATATTGGATGGGGCAAAGCCTGTGGTTTAAGTACTGGACACCCCGACTGAAGTAATGTTTTGAAACTTTGGACAGAGACTAACTGTTAATTTCATCAGCCAGACCAAGTCTACAGTGCTGTTTAATAACAGATGAGTCAGAGGTCCTGGGTTTGAGTAGAAATGAATTGAAAAACAGAAACAGTCATAAAATCCAGTTACCAAAAAAGAAACATTGCTATCCACAGAGGAAAGCCTCTTTCTGCAAGTAACTGAGGTGGTGAAAAGATCTACTGATGTGCTGTTGAACTGTTGGCATCTTGTTGTCTGATATTCCTGCCAAAATCTGAATAAATGACTTTTGATGATTCATGACATCTAAGCCAGGAGGAGCCAGTCTGCACTGCTGAAATGATGCCAGCAGAGTACAAAGTCTTGGGTTTGAGAGTGAGAAAGGAAAAAGACAAGGACTACAGCAAAGTCAGCTATTAAAGAACTTTTACAATCCAGAATTAGAAATTCTCGCCAAGATTTTTAAAGTTAAAAGGAAAAGAAGACCAACCTCTGCAAATAACCAGAAGTTTAAGTATTATTTAAATTATTTTTAGTTTTAATATTTTAATTTGGCTTATCTGAGGAGGTAACAGAGTAACTTAAATTTTAATTACAAAATTGTGGGTATATAAGTTAAGCTTGAGTTTAAACAAGAAAAAAGAAATACATTTTGCATCCTATAAAGAATTAAAGCAAGTTTTATACAGAAATATAATCTGAGACACTAATGTAGTGAGTTTACAAGTTGTTATGCAAGATGGTTATGCTAAATACAAAGCATACTGAAAGGATAGTGTATAGCCAATACCATTTATTATATTGAACCTTGCTCATTCCTTGACTGTGTTGTTTATTTTCAGAAAATTGTTTTTTTTATTGCTTTCTTTTATTTGATTTTTCTGAAACCTTTGTAGTTTTTGTGTTTGCACAATTTTTTATACTTGATATTTTTGCAAATTTGAGATATTTAGAATTCGTGTACAGGTATTAATAGAATGTATTTTTCATACTTCCGGGTGTGACAGAAATGTTTTTTTTTTAACATTATCTAGAACCTTCACAATAGGCAGAGTATACAATTTGAATTTCATAATTATTTTATATGATTTGTTTTTTGAAAATGTTGTGCTGTAAGGCCTGAGGCATAGTTTTTTTTTTTTAACCAGGTATAGCACACTAAGCTGAAAGCTTTTTTACAGGAGCAACCTGGGAGCACAAAGAGGTTAAGTGACTTGCTCAGGGTCACACAGTATGCAAGTGGAAGCTGTGGGATTCAAACCCAGGTCTGGTCTGCTGGATATCACCAGATTTGCAGCTCAGAGCCTTAGACCACTGGGCTATACTGCCTCCTTAGTTAAGTGCCTATCATAATAAATTGATATTCAGACCTATTGCTACAACACACCAATAACTGCAGGGTCACCTCTGCCAATCTAGTACCTGTATTTTCAAAAATAACTACTCACTCTGTTACAGGAAACTACCTTAGACAGCAGCATCACAGACAGTGAATTTCAATGCATGTGGAAAGAGCAACAGGTTACAGCTACTTTTTATAGTCTTCCCAAGATACTTAAAAACATCAGGAACCCAACAGAGTGACCTATTGTATCAGGGATTGGATCTCTGACAGAAAAAGTGGGAAGATTGTTGATTTTTTCTTACAACAATGTTTGTTGCCATTACCATCTTACCTAAAAGACAACAAGTGATATCCTAAGGAAATCTGAAAATTTCCAGTGGCATCCTGCCTACCACAGGGTAGGCATTGATGCTGAGGCCCTATATACAAGCAATAACACATGATGAGGTGTGGCTTATCTCCTGATAAGACCAAGCCCAGTTGTGTTATGAGGCACAAGGCACTTTTGCCGAGTGCCTTATGCACCTGGACATGCTCTTATCAGGAGATAAACCACACCTCAGAGTGTGTTATTGCACTTATAAAATGGGCCTCCCCCCAAAAAGTAATTATTTAATGGGTAATCACAAAAAAACAAAAAATTTAAAAATTTAAAAAAGGAGGTTTCAGTACCTCAAATAGTAAAACATAGTCCTCCTATTAAGTCTCAGTTAAAGTGCTTCAATGGCAGTACAATGAACCCATGTGTTCATGAGGTTATCTGTATATCACTGTTGTTTTTACTACTTCAGACCTGCCTCTCACATTGTGTTTTTTTGTGGGGGTTTTTTTGCTTAAATTGTGAGAGCAGTCATTTTCTTGACACTGAGCATGCAGTTTCACTGACAGCTGCAGCCATGTCTGCCAATGCTACTGCATCTGAGTCCCCCCCCCACCACCACCTCTATAGGCAGATTCAGAAATTAACAGTGGCAGGAAGTGAGAGTGCTTATTTTGTTCATGTTTTGTATGGATTTTTTTTAACAGAGGTAGAGAAGTCACCAGCAGTATCAGAAGTGATCGTGCCCCTTACTGGTCGCTATAGACAGCGGCAGTCTGAAATTACAGAGGTATTGCACTGTGCCTCAGGAAAGAAAGTTATTGTGTGGCATAAAGAAGATTATGAGGGCTGCACACAAACAGATCTATAGTACAGGTTAGGAAACAAAAATGCCTTTTGAACGATTAGTTACAGCCATTGACTGAGCTGGCCGCTGAAGTGACTTTTGACTCACCCCACCCCCGCCTGCTGCCCTTGACATTTTATTTATTTTTTGTGTGTGTGGTTTTCTTTTTCATTTTTGCACTTTTTCCTTTTCTACCTGGTTTCAATAGGGGATACATTTTTGTTTGTAAGATTTAGCGACCACAGTTGATGGAGACGGCTGCTAGAGAGTTACTTCCGGTTCTCCAATGAACTTTGGAGATCGTGATCAGCACTGTGGTGAGGTTTTAAAATGTGATTAATTTTGGTATGATCTTTTTTATGGAAAGGGAACATGTGACTTTTTTTTTACATTTAGTGCTTAGCCTTGGTGAACTGACCATTTATATTTTTTTTATTTTATTTATTAGAATTTTGGATAAATACCTTTGAGTCAATGGCTCTTTTACAAAGGTTCCACATCAGTATACAAAAAATAGAAGTACAGTTTGTGTAAGATTAGCAAGCAAGCAGTCTGAATACAAAATTCAGTACAGGGTATACATGGTCTAAAGCTACAGGTGATATAAATAACAGTTAGAACAACATAATCAGGCATATATTTAAGAATGATGAGTCACAACAAATAATATTTATATGAATTAAAGCTTCCAGAAAGGCATTGTCGAAGGGAAAGGTACAGTGGAAGAAACCAAGTTGCTGCCAATTGTGCCATGTAGCGCAGGAAAGTGGAAGAGAGAGTGGATGTAGAGGGGTAACTGGGAGGGAAGTAGAAGGAGAGGTGGGTGGGAGGCAAAGATCGGGGATCAAGTGCAAAATTGGGTGGGGTGAGCAAATTAGAAAAGGGAGAGAGGACTGACTTCTGGTTTTGTGGTCAGCTTAGGAGATCGATTGTGGTTGGGTTATAGAATGGAGATTGGTGCCCACCTCAGAGAGACTAAAGGTGATCGCTCATTGATATTTTGTTGTTGTTGGGTCGGTTTGGGAAGCTTAGTGTCAGTTGGCATCGTAACCAGCTGATAAGGACATGGCTGAGGAGTTCTTTCAGCCACTTACATTTAAGGATTTGTTTTGCCCATTTTATAAACTTCAATAAGACATCACCAAGGGGTAAGCACATGTACATGTTTTCAATACAAACAACCAGCAAAAGACCAAATGCCAATTGATTTCCAGTTGCATACTCTAGAATTTATACTAGAGCATGACAGCTTTGCATTTGATAATATATACTTTATCCAAACATGTGTGATGGCCACGAGGGCAGCCATGTCACCTTCCTACACAAATCTTGCCTTGGGTATGTGTGAGGAGGACTCAGCATTAAACCAAGAAAATAACAAATAACCCATTTCTCAAAAATAGTCAAGCCTGGTTTAGGTTTGCTGATGACATGGTATGTGTGTGGGATGGGAACTCATTACAATGTTGTATTTATTTATTTTTATTTGTATTTTTATATTTTGTGGAACCCATATATTTTCAGAAGGGGACTGCAACCAGCTCAGTCCTACAAGCACAGTGCACTCAACCAGAGGCTTTAAAGGACTTCATATCTTATGGCCAGTTTGTGAGACTGAGACATATCTGTAGCTTACTTGAAGCAAAGCAGCCAGCTTGCAAGATTCTCTAGTACTTATCATTTTAAATCAGAATCTGTACAGAACCACAGAGGCTGGCTTCCACAAAAAAACCAATGTGTTTTAGAAGTGCCACAATTGTAACATGTGTACTTATGCTTCACTGGGGAAATTCTTTACTCATCCATAAGACAACACTTAGGTAGTTCAAGTCAGGGAATTCAAAAGCTGAAGCATTAGCTTTGTGGTCTATATACTATGGTGCCCATGTAACTTAGGGTATGTGGGTGAAACCATCCATAGCTTAACAGTATGTATTCAGGAGCATATGTGCTCCATTATCAATCAGAAGTAAGACAAATCCTATGGGCTGTCACTTTTTTTGAAAAGCATGGATCAAACTGCAAGCAGCTCAGGTTCATGGGCATAGAAATGTTTCTTACCCCAAGGGGGTGGAGTGATAGGTTTAAACCAAAAAGCTCATACAAACTTGACTGTGTCAGACCTAGGGGTATAAATCATGTAAGGTCTCTGAAACCATGTTTGTAATTTTGCATGAATTTCTGATCCTTGAGATAGCATCTAGAAAGAGTAGGGAATGTAAATATGTATTGTAAAATTGAAGTGAGTTATGTAGTGCTAACCTTTTTTCTCTGCTTATATTTGAGATTTTTACTGTCAAGATCCTGAATCATTTAACATGTTTATCCCCCAAGCTGAGTCTGATATGAACCTGAGGCACAAGACTCATAAACTAACCACAGGTGTGATCATATCGCTGAGACCCAGATGTTTCTGTCAAGAATACATCTTTCATATTTTTGGTTGGCAGTCTATAGAACCCAAATAATAAGTCCATGCTCTAAATTTTGTTAGCAACTCTGCAATGAAATATTGAAACTAGTTGAGTGCTGTTAATGTGTAGAGTGTTTCAAAATGTGTTTTTAATAAGGCATTACTTATTTGTATCACTGAATGGGGTGAAATTATTAGTATAGTACCAGCCAGGACAACCTAGTTGACATCACCACTCTGTCAATGTTTATTTAAATTAGGTGACATCAATTCTTAGGCCACACCCCCTGACAAAGAATTGAGCCATAGTCAAAGCACTGAGGCTAAGGAAACTTGTTAGTACAGGAAGTCTCTGGTAGCAGGAACTTTGCATTTCTATTGGCTTAGCACTTTGAACACTTTAAACCTGCATCAGCTTATTGTATTTGTTGTTAATGAGAACAAAGTGTGGGTAGCATTAATAAACCAATACAGCTTATAGGGTTGCCACCTGTCAGTTTTTTTACCTGGTGGTCAGGTTTTCAGGGTCCCCATCAGCAGGGCCGGCTTTAGGGTTTTTGGGGCCCCCAGCAGAATTAGTGAAGTCATGGGGCCTCTTTACTTGGCCCACCTTTAGCCCATGTGTTTTATAAGTGCAATATTTTATTTGTGGTGATACTATAGGCAGAGAAAAATGGGCAGACTAGGTGGGCCAAGCAGTAGTTATCTGCCAGCAAATTTTATACTTCTTTGTTTCTATGTATAGCTTTAGTATAACCAGTAGTATTTTAAAAAATGTATAGGAGGACACAGCAGTGTCAGTTCTTGGGGCTGTTCTTTCTCATCCCATCCATTGCTGCCTGTCCACCTCCTATTGACTGGATCATAGCTTGTCGAGGTATTTCATGACAGAACCAGAAGGATCTGCAGTCTTTTACTGATGTTTTAAAAATATATTAAGATAAACAAATGTTTAAAAATGAATAAGGTAAACTTCTCTGGTTGGGGGGCCCCCAGGTGGAGGGGCTCCCAGCAACCGTAGGGTTCGCTGGTGCCTAAAACCAGCTATGCCCATCAGGTAATCCGGTTTTGCTCTGTGCAGGTCAGGTTTTTGAGCCATTTTGAGTGCTCACATACTTTTGAAACATATTTTGTCATATTACTCATTGTTTCAGCTTAATGTCCAGGTGACAAACAAGTTCTGTTGTCAATGTAGCCTTTTGTTTGTGAATGCAGTCACCCTAGGAGGAGTAAAGTATGGCCATTAACACCATTAGCACTTACTTAACCTAATGTTTCCACTGCATCTTAAAGTGGCATAGCAGCAAAGCTGCCCCCACCTTTTGTAACAGTAACAGAGCCAGTTGTCCTCCACTTTCATTTGCTGGTAATCATTTTAATCTCTAACAGAATTTAGGGATTTTTAAATGTTTTAAATAATTTTTTTCCTCAAGACAAAAGTATGGTCATGTCTTTGGTTTTGAAATAGTACTGTGGACAAGAACAGGAAATGGAGGCAGAAAAAGATATAAAGTATGTATACTGTTGTATGCTATTTACAGTGTTTCCCTTGTCTCCCCTCAGATCATATCTGTAAATGAGATTTTTTTTTCTCTGTATGTTTATCTGGTTAACCAATGTCAATAAGTAAACAAATACATAAGTAAATATATAATTAGGAAGAACCTAGGAAAGTAACTTTAACAGGCACAGTACAGTATCTTAACATTTTTACTTAACTGCTGCTTTAAGTGTTGTCTTTTATTGGAGGAATAGTGCATGATGAGTCATTGAAAGGGGTGGGGCTAGGAGTGGAGCTTAGGATCTGTTTTTTGCCTCATCCAAAGATGGCAACCCTAACAGCTTAGCAGACTCATTTGTCCTGTCTGTTTACTGTCTGGTGTGTGCAATGACACTGGATCTGGCTTTTGTTTGTGTTTGAGGGCAAACTGCCCCATTGTGTACACCAATCCTGTGTTGAGATTTGTGCCTTTTGGAGCAATTAGTGCAACAGTAAGCAATATATTATGCAGCGATAGCTGAGTCACCTCTAGTGCCACTGCATCAAAAGTGCAATATTCATGACTTTACTGCCAGTGGCTAATCACCCATTAATTACATGCACTTGCCTGACTCTACTGTGCTGTCCAGGCCTAAAGCTCCCAACAGGTAGCAGTGTTATAACAATTGAAACCCACAGGTGCTCTATAAAACAGAGGAACTGGTTTCCCAGACATAGAATTGTTGCAAGCTCAACATTCTTCCTGACGCATTGCAGAGGAAGTCTAGCCAACATTTTTAGCATCCATAAATTCAGAATTAGGATCAGCCTATACTCATTTTCACCATGCCAAAAATAAGATCTCTAAGTTACTTTGTTTAAAAGTTGCAAGCAATTTTGTAACCCTAATTGATCTGACTGTTCAGAAAAGCTTGTTTCAGTGAAACACTATTGAATATGTCATAACTAGAACTTACAGCCTTGTGCTCTCTGCAAACTGCCTTATAGGATTTATTTCTCCCACATTAACTAAAACTGCATTTGAAAAAGGAAAGATGATAGTGGGTGGGTACAGGGCATGGATTTCCATAATGTGTACATGCAAAATACATAAGAATGCAGTGGGGAGTGGAATGCAGAGGCAAACATGGCTTTAGAATGCTAAAGTTGTGTGCAATTTTTAGAATACTGCAGGGATGAGATTTCAGAATGCCACCAGGTTACAACTGTGGATTGTAGCAATGACACAATCTCAAAAAGAAGCTGGGACTCACAATTTTGGAATGTGGTGGGAATACTGAAAATCAAAATGTGGCAGTGTCATAAATTTTTAGAATGTGTCAGAGATACACAATTTCAAAATGTGGGAGACACATAGTTAAAGAATTTTGCAGGGATATACAATTTCTTAATGTATCATCGATGCTTAATTTTGGCATGTGGTGGTGATGCACAATTTCAGAATGTAGAGAGGATTTACAGTTTCAGAATTTGGTGGTCACATTCAATTTCAGAATGTGACAGGGATGCTCACTTTTGAAATGTATTGGAATGCATAATTTTGGAGCATGGCAGTGAAATGCATTTTTGAAATGTGAAGGGAATGCACAGTTTTGGAGTGTGGAGGCCGGGACGCACTCTATCAGCATGTGGCAGGAATGTTCAATTTTAAAATATGACTTGGACATGTAATTTTGGAATATGGCAGTGACACACATTTTCAGAATGTGTTGGGGATGGGCAGTTTTGGAATATGGTGTGATGCACATTTTCAGGATGTGATAAACACAGGCACTTTTGGAATGCTGTAATGGCATACAATTTCACAATATGTCGGAAAGATACAATTTCAGAATATGACTGTGAAACAATATTAACATGATGTGGGGATGCCTAGTTTTGAGATGTGGCTGGAAAGTGCAATTTTAGAATGTGGCAGAAATGCAGAATTTTGGGTTATGGGAAGGACAAGCATTTCTGGAATGTGATGGGGATTCACAATTTCGCAATATATTGGTGACACAATTTCAGAATACAGCAGGGATGCACAGTTTCAGAATTTGGCTGGAACACAATTTCAGAATGTGGTGAGTATGCTCAGTTTCAGAATGTGGAATAAATGTGCAATTTTAGAATGTGACTTGGACATGCAATTTCAGAACGTAGTGATGACACTCATTTTAGAATGTGATAGGGATGCACAATTTTGGAATATGATGGGGAACGTGATGAAGATGTGCATTTTTGGAATATAAAAAAAATAAGCAATTTGGAAGTGTGGCAGTGTCACACAATCTAACTGTGGTGGGAAGATACAATTTCAGAATGTGGCTGAAATACACTATTTTAGAATGTGGTGGGGACTCCAATTTTTGGAATATGACTGGAAAATGCAAATTCAGAATGTGGTGGAAACACATAATTTTGGAATTTAGTGAGAATGAGCTTGTTTGCTTGTTTGGAAAGTGAGAGGAATGCACAATTTTGGAACATAGTGATTTCACAATTTCAGAATATGGAAGGGATATGCAATTTTAGAATGAGGCCTGGACACACAGTTTCAGAATGTGGGGGGAACAAGCAGTTTTGGAATATGGTGGTGATGCCCAATTTCAGAATGTAGTGGTGAGACACAATTTTGGAATGTGACAGGGATGCATAATTTCAGAATGTGGAGATAACACAATTTTGAAATGTATTGATGACACAATTTCAGAATATGGCATTGAAACACAACTTCAGAATGTGGTGGGGACATGCAATTTTGAAATGTGGTAAGGATGTGCACTTTTGGAATGTGGCAGCAATGCACCATGTCTGAATGTGGTAGGAATGCTCAGTGTCAGAATGTGGTGGGGATGTGATGCTCAATCCTGAAACGTGGTACGTGGCTATAATTCTGGAAAGTGGCAGAGACAAGAAATTTCAGAGTATAATGGTAGAGTGCATGGTCAAACATTGTTATGTGCTGAATTCGGTAGAAAAACAACCTTCTTGTACCATCAATGTGATGCAACTTGCTGTTGTACCATCATGAGTATATCACATTGATGGTATGACAGCATGGAATATGCTTGCGCAGGCATGTAAGTTAAGCAACACAGCTCGGGAAATGGCTGCGGTGGTGAAAAACAACCCCAAGAGTGAAGAACACCCCATACAGTAAGGAAGCTTAATGTCCAAACAGCAGACGTGTTTAAATGCATTTCTTAAACAAAATGTTGTCTGTTAGATTGAGGGACTGGGATGATAGTAACTCATTCTTGGGAAGGGGGGGTGGCAAAGCTGGATGGCAGTTTTTTTTTTTAAATTGGAGACCACATTTAGTAGTGAATTCTCATTGTACTGAGCCCATACACCATTCAACATAATGTATGGACATCAGTTAACAACCTCACTGAATTCATTTCTCAAGGTTACCAGGGCAACAGTAAACCTCTCGAGCTTCACTCTTGAGGTTTACACAGTTGCCATGGTAACCTCTCGAAGTGACTACCACACTGTTGTTAACTGATGCCCATAGATTATTCTCTATGGGACCTGTCACATTCTGCCAGTGTGAATCACCACTATAAACAGATAATTCTATTTCCTGCCAAACTCCTAGATGTGTTGTTCTACAGCATTCTGAGACTGTGTCCACACTACATTTCAAGAATACGCTTCCCTTTCACATTCAGAGATTACATGACCCCCCCCCCCACACACACACACACATTCTGCAATTGTGCACAATCTTTACATTTCATATCTTTGTCCAGTGCTACATTCCAAAAAACCCTCCTGGTGCCTTATACAGTAACGTTACATGCATCTGAACACTACAGAAATGTTTGCACTGCACCCAACCCAGTGTCATTTTTTTCATTTTCAAATAATTACTATAATTACAGTTTCTAAAGCTTTGGAGAAAGAGTCTTATACGGTTGCTGACAGAGAGGACAAGGCTGAAAGTTTTGGTTATGATAACAGTAACCACTGAAACTGTCTTTTTTTTGTATACAGAATGAAATCAGGGATACAAAATGACTCATTTCTTTTTAGAAAGAGTAACTTAGGAATCTAATACTTGGTATGAGGCTCACTGGAGATATGCTGATTCTAATTCTGCAGTGCAGCACTTTTGGGCAGACTCCCTCTTTAAACAAGATTAACATTTTCAAACACACTAATGTAAGTGGTCAACAGGGGATTCTTTAACTGTCATGGCTGCTAGATCCCTCCTGTCCTCACTACTGAGCAGGATATTAAATGAATTATAAGGAAGCTTGCACTAAGAACATGTATGATTATTACATTTATTAATAAATGACAACTAGGCAAGGAAACGTAGTGATTAGTCATGTGAGGTGATAGTCCCCCCAATGGCTAGAGTAATTTTTGCACTGTAAATCCACTCAGACCATAGTGCAAACAAATATTTCAAACAAACATAAATTAAATTAGGGACGGGAGGGTCAGCTCTGACCCTGTTCTGATTCCCACTCTGATTTATTTCAACAAGGTTCTGAATTACTCTGATTAATTTTAGAGCTATTTTAGCCTATTTAAGTATGATAAATTCACCAGATTCATTGTTTAGATCAATCAGTCAAATAAAATAGTACAATTCAACTTTAAAAAAAATAGTCTGCATTTTCATGTAATTTCCTTCTCTAAGTTTGGCATGCTTTTTTTTGGGGGGGGGGGGGACAGGCAGCATGAGCAGGAAATGTGCTGGGACCCAGACCATCCCTCATACCCTTTTTGAGATGCTATTTTTATTTGTATTTATTTTTCTTGCTTACTTGGTGTTATAGCAAGCATCATGGACCTCAATCCATCCCATGAACTGCTGCTTGAAACCTTGAGTGTTATATTATTTAATTTGCCAGGTGGCGTATTGTTATGGCAAGTAACATAGGGTCCAGTTTGTTTCCTTCACACCCTGTCTGATATTAAATTACATCATGCCTTCCTGCTGGCTGTTATGGCAAGCAGCATAGAGCCCCATCCCTAGCACCAACTGCTTGATGTTACAAATATGTTTAGTGAGGAAACATAAAGTACAAAAAGAAAGCAAATGAAAATAATTTAAGGGTAAGGAAAGAAACTGTGGATCTTTCAAAGTTACTATTAGCATGAGGGATCAATTGGAAAATTCACCAGATTGGTCAATTATTTTATCACTTGTGTTTTGTGACTTACCTTTTATCTAATTGACCTTGCTCCCCTCCACCCAGTATTACAGTCTTGGCTATATCACACAAGCATCCACAACTGATGTAATTGAAGTCATCTATGCTGGACTTTATGGCTGCCAACTGTAGACATGGATCCTGTAACATATATAATATAATGTAGAAGCATATTACTTACTCCTCATCAGGTAAGACACCCATTACAAAGTTAACCGATTTATTACCCTGAATGGTCAGACATGGTTCTCACTAGGCTCAGTTATCTGTGGCATTGATGGAGGTTGTGGTATTTGAACCCAGGACTACACTTGCTTCACTAGTACATAGCTTGCTGCTCTGACCTCTGTGCTATACTGCCAACAAGAGTTAGTGATGAGGAGTAGTATTAGCACTCCATAGCTGGATCCACCCTGGCCCAAGGTACAACTACTCCACTAGAGATCACCTCAATACACTCTTCCACCAGTCTTCTTTGCTCACCTAATCCTATCCAGGCATGACAATTTCTACAAAACTCATTTTCTCCCTAGCCACACTGCTTCCACTGCTAGGAACTCCAACACCCCAGTATGAGCACTCTAACAAATTACCTGCTCAAAGGTCACTCAGTGAGGGCCCACAAACAAATTGTAATCACTTTAAGCGTACCCTGACCAACTCACATGACCCCAGCAGGCACTATAACCCCTTCCCCCCAGGCTCCCTTGCTCATCCTACATTCCCATTGCTGCCACATACTGGATTGTGCACCTGAAGTCGGTAGGTACATCACTAAAACCCTCACAGACATATCCACTGGAGGACTCATACCATCAGAGAAGTCTGAAAAGTAATATTGCTGCTTTTGCTGTTGTCTGGCAATATCCACCCCAACCCTGGCCCACCCCTCACTGCATACTCACATCACCCTCCCAAAGGACAGCTAAAAATAGTGTCCCTAAATATCTGTAGCATACTTGCAAAATTTACTCAGCTAGAAGCCTGGGTTGGCCTGATCCAACCTGATGTCTTATCCCTGACAGAAACCTGGCTAACCCCAAAAATCATGAATAATGAAATAACACTGCAGGGCTAGTCATTCTTCAGGCAGGACAGGGTCAGGAGGCATGGCAGAGGCTGTTTGTGATACATCTGCACAGACCTACAGGTGCAAAAGGTGCCCTTGACACACCCCACCACTGATTGCGAGAGGCTAGTTACTAGGCTACTCTTGGGAGGGGTTGCAAAACACTAACAATTATGACTATCTACAGTACATCCCACCAAGAATGCTTCAAACAGGTCAAGAAGCATTCTTCTAGTACTACCAAGAAGTCAGCACCAACCTTGAGACTTTGGTGACCAGAGACTTCAACACTGACTGGTACCCAAGCTCCAGCAACTTTCACAGGGACACAGTCAATAACTTGTATCTCACACTGGTAGTAGGTGAATGTACCTGATACAATTACTGAATGGGAAAGGACACTCTCAATGATTGAGTACTTACTACCAAGCCAGAGAGAATCATAAAAGTACAGGTACTGCCTGATGTACTCTATGATCACTCCCTGGTCCTAGTTGAATGGACAGCCAAGACCAAGGGACAGCCACCAAAACTCATTGCCTCCAGGATAATGCGTGAAACCTCCATAGAAGCATTTAGGCAGTACTTGTTAAACATTGACTGGAGTTACATGGACTCTGGTCCCAATATTGACCTAGCACTGGACTTCCTTATCAATGAGTTCTCTCAGGCAGCTGACAAATTTGCTCTCATCAAAAGGCTTATGATCCAAGGAAGCACTGCAGATTGGCTCACCCCAGATTTGCAAGGATTAATACGACTTTGAGACAAAGCCTGGGCTACAGCTAGAGCATTCAGTAACCCCGTGGACACCCAGGCATACAAATCATCTTGCAACAAATGTACCCACTTAGGGAGGACAAAGCCAGCTACTGCAGAGAGAAGCAAAACAAACTATGGGGTAATGGTAAAAGGTTCTGGGGATCCCTAAAGGAACTCCTTGGGAGTTCTAACAAGAGCACACCTGAACTAATCACACATGACAATAGCCAAATCTCAGACCTCAAGGAAATTGTAGACATCCTTAACACTGCCTTCAGTGACCTCAGATTCTACCTCAACACTACTGACTCCACCCTACAAAAGGATACCCACAAAACCCCACTGCAGGCCTCCCAAAACACCCCACCTAGCAAGTCTGCATATGCCAACTACCCCAAGTTCTACTTTAGGGTACTAACAGTGTCCAAAACCTATAAATACTTAAAACACATGCTTAACAAAACCAGAGTAGGCAGTGACACAATAGACGTGAGGCTCCTCACCTTGCTCTGGACATCCTGCCAACCCCAATTACCAAATTGTTCAACTACTCTCTCTGCTACTCCAAATTCCCTACCACTTGGAAATCTGTGATGGTCACACCAGTACACAAGGTTGGTGATAAAGCATGCATCACAAACTATATACCCATCTCCATACTCTCTCCTCTCTTCAAGGCACTGGAATGAATAGTTGCAGACTTGCTGGTGCACTACCTGAACCACTACAACATATTACGCTCACAGCAGCATGGGTTTAGATGGCTGTACAGCACCATCTCTGCCTTCCTTGAATTCAACAACCTACTACATGAGTCACTTGATAAAGACGAGTTGGTCGAGTCAGACATCATTGACCTAACCTAAGCATTCAACCTCATCAACCACACCTTGCTTTTGGAAAACTTGGAGGGATGGGCCTAACTAGAGACACTGTGGACTGCTTTGAAAGCTACCTAACATACCACACCCAAAAAAGTGAAAATCAATGGAATCCTTTTAGACTCTAAGGCAGTGACAGTAGGGGTTCCACATGGATCAATACTGGTTCACTACTGTTCAGCCTGTTCATCAACGACATGCCTAAAGCCTGTGTAGGAGTCCGTATCCTGCTATACCCAGATGATGTGGTTATTTACACCAGCAGCGCTAAGCAGCAAAGTGCCAGCCAAATCCTATAGAGCAACTTCAGTGTCCTAGAGCACTGGTTCCTGCAGAATAAACTGCAAGTAAGCTATAAAAATAACAAAATGCATGGTATACACTAGCCAACACAAGAAGAATGAACTCATGCCCCTAGTCATCTACAACCAAGATGGTGAGGTCCTAGAACAAGTAAATTCCTTTAAATATCGTGGTATTCACCTTGACGGTGCACTAACATATATTCAACATATATTCCATGTCATTAGCAGGGTAAACAAAAAACAGGAGGTCCTCTATAGACATAAGCACACTATGACATGAGAGACTAGAAAACTTGCTGTAGCTTCCTCGGTTCTCACCACCATTGACTATGAACTGGTAATTTGTGGATCTGCAACAGACACCACCCTCAAAAGAATTAGGATCATCCTAAATAAGGCCTGACACCTTGTCCTTAATGCAGATAGGTTCACACATACATGCAACCTTTATATGGACACAAACTGGCTTTAAGTAGAACTCAGGCTAAAACTCTAAATCTGTTTAAATAGGAAGAAGGCTCTGTTAGGGCAACCCCCCATCTCCTATCCCTACTACACACCTCCTATAACCACCGCTCTAGAAGGAGTGGGTAAAGAGACTCCCTCTACATCCCAGGCTGTAGGACCAGTCAAGCTATGAGGGCCTTCCCCTACCAAGCACCAACCTGGCTAAATGAACTCCCCACTACAGTGCTGGAATGACCCCAACTGAACCAATTTAAAATGTCCTTTAAAAAATACCTTGCCTAACAGTTTGTTTGCCTATGTAATCACTAGGCAGAACCTTCTTACCATACAAGAGGAGGCCGAGGGAGTTGAACATGTACTCACTGGAAGAGAGGAAAGACAGGGGAATATGATTGAAACCTTCAAGTACATAAAAGGAATAAACAAGACAGGTACGGAGGGGCTGTTCAAAGTAAGGAAGGGGAGGGACACCCAGGGCCATGATATAAGACTGGAGGGAGGAAGGTTCAGGAGGAAGATGAGGAGACTCTTTTTTATGGAGAGGGTGGTAGCTGGGTGTACTGCATTACCGTCAGAAGTGGTATGCAGATGAAGAGTGGGCTGCTCCAAAAGGTGCTTGGATTGGGCAAGGGGAAGGCAAGGGGGAGGGAGGGGCAGCTGCAAATAAGGTGTGCTAGCTACAAATTTGAGTAGATTTGATAGATCACTAGGCCTTCATCTGCTGGTAAATTTTGTATGTTCATATGTCTGTATGTTCTTACAATGCTCCCCCCTGCTGTGCCTCACTGGCATAATTGGACTACTGCAGACAAAGTTGCAACTTGCAGCTGCACTAATTTCTAATCATGGGCAATGCAATGTCTGCAGATAGTGTACATTTGTATCATATACGTATTCTGAAACCTGCTCTCACTAAGATTATGACTGATCTTCTGAACTTGTAAATATACATGGGACCTTGCATGGTCCTTTTCTGCATGTTTGTCTTTTAATTGTGTAAATGTTTTGGTACCGATACCTGTATTCTGATGTGAAACCTTTGTAAATGAGCTATGCTCAAAGGTGTACTCTGAACAATCCAATAAAATAAAATTAAGAAAAGTATATATAACTTACCATTCTCCCCTCTAGGTTTAGTTTAGTTTATTTTGTTTACTGAGTAAATTACACTGGCACATAAATAACCTATTTCAGGTATGACATGGTGTACCAAAGGTATTAGGATTTATTGCAAAGTAACAAAAGAGAAAAATATTTTATATTATGAAGCAATACAAATTAAAAACTTACTACACAATATAAAATTCTTAGAAATATGAACAGAAACATGCTGATGTTTTAAATGTTCATAAAGTGCATTTTTTAAAAGTGCCAATTGAAGTCATAGTATGTACAGTATAGTAGGAAGTAATGGTGGGTGAATACTTTATTTCAAATATTCAGTGAAATATTAGTATTCAGGGCCCCAAATATTTGGAATATGGTATTTTTTAATTATTATTCAAGTTCCTGTAAGGGGAAGTAAAAAAAGCAGCCCCCACCCTGCTCCCAAGCCCAGCCATATAAAGATCCACAATCCCCCATCCCTCAACCTACCCTCCTCCTGCCAGCACCCACAATTTATTGTTTAAAAAATGATTGCACAATGGGCAACAGGCACAACCGATCCACTTCCACAGCTGGCTCCATCTCTTGTAGCACTTTTTATGTTTTTTTATGTAGGTCCTAGGAAAAAATAAATCCCTCTCCACCCCCTACCCTGGTAGCAGTAGCCAACTCCTAGTCTCTCCCCCAGCACTAACATTTTCTAATTAGAGAAATCCTTTCAGGCACAGGAAGATGACTGACACAACCTGACCACCTCCTCTTTGGCCATCTGCTTTCTTGTGAATGGAAGTGCTTCCATACTTCTTTGCATAGAAAAACAGCTGATCTCATGATCAGCTGTTTTACTATGTGAGCAAGCATGGGAGTTCTTCCATTCACAAGAAGGTATCTGGCTGTGGTGGTGGGTGGATTGTATCCATTGCCTTCTCAAACCTGGTGGGGCTTCTCTAATAATGAAATGTGGCTGCAGGCGGGGAGGAGGTTGAGAGTTGGGTGCTGCTGCTGCTATAGGGCAGCACATGCTTTTAAATGTTGGCAGCCCCACCCCCTTACTCTGCCACACAGCTACTGGCTCACCACTGTGCCCTCTTATCAGCTGTGCAGAGATGACACTCCATGCTGAAGAGGCAGCAAAAGGTGTAGAACAAGCTGACTCCCTGCCACAGTCTGTGATAACCTTTGCTAAACATGCAGGTGCAGACCACAGAGATAATGGCTGAAAAAGGGCTGTGTGGGCTTTTAAATGCTGGAAGCCCCACTCACTCATTCCACTGCACACTTACCAGCTTACCACAGAGCCCTGTCTTCAGCTGTGTGGAGAAACAGTCGGACTGGGAAGGAGGTTTCTGAGCTATATTTTTATTTTTTTTATTTCCCAAATACAAATAGGCATGAATAGTGCCACTCATCATTATTTATATCTGAATAACAAATAGTGCATTATTCATGATATTTTGGAAATATTATTTGTCCCTCACACACCCATAGTAGCAGGCAAACTGTTCCATAATACAGTGGCCCTATACCTGAAGGTTGACTGGTCCATTTTAGTGACATACAAGGAATGTAAAGACAATTACTTTCAGATCAAATCAAATCAAATCAAATCAAAATTTATTTATAAAGCACTTTTCAATAAATCAAAGTGCTGATACAAAACAAGAGATAAAACATCAGCAATAATAAATAAAAACATGAACAATAAAATAACCATAAAATAAACTATCCAAATGCCAGTGAAAATAGGTGACTTTTCAAGGCTCTCTTAAATGATTCCACGGACAGGCACTCTCTAATCTGACGAGGCAGAGAATTCCACAGGGTTGGGGCCATAAAAGAAAAGGCTTTTGCCCCAGATGATTTAAGCAAACCCTGGGAATCTCTAGCAATCCCTCGCCAGTGGAGCAGAGTGGGCTGAGAGGACGGTAGGGACAAAGGAGATCTTGCAGGTAGCCTGGTCCCTGACTGTGTAGGGTCTTATAGGTCAGCAATGCGACCTTGAAGGTGATTCTCCATCGCACTGGCAGCCAGTGCAGTTCGCGCAGCACAGGTGTGATATGACAAGTTCTTGATAGCCCAGTCAACAACCTGGCTGCCGCATTCTGCACCAGCTGCAGGCTACGGAGATCTACCCCCGGCAACCCTAGATATAAAGCATTACAGTAATCAAGGAGGGGAGAAACAAAAGCGTGGACCAACACAGGAAGGTCATCATGTGGAACAAGGTGTTTTATCGGGGCGATATTCCTCAGATGGTAGAAGGAAGATTTGACAGTGGCCGACACCTGCATCTTCAGTGTCAGCGCACTGTCAAAAATAACGCCCAGATTTCGCACCTGTTCAGAAGGTTTCAACTGGGTATCCCCTAGTAAAAGACCAGAGGGGTCCCCAGGAGTCAACTTCTTTGCATAATGACCTGGGTCAACGACTAACACCTCAGTCTTATCCGGATTTAACCTCAACCAGTTCGCACTCATCCAATCCTGAATCTCAGCGAGGCAGTTGTTAAAAACCGACACTGCATCATTTTGTTCGGGTACAAAGGACATATAGAGCTGAGTATCATCTGCATAACAGTGAAAACTCAGCCCATAATGCCTTATAATGTCTCCCAACGGCAACATGTACACCATGAACAACATGGGGGAAAGCACAGAGCCTTCTGGCACCCCACAAAACAGAGCAAAGGGAGCAGAAGAGAAAATCCCTGAAACTACCCTTTGACTTCTGCCTGTGAGGAAAGAATGGAACCATTTGAGGACTGTCCCTGACAGTCCTCAGAGTAGCCGCAGGTGATCTAGCAACACCCCATGGTCCACGGTGTCAAACGCTGCAGAGAGATCAAGGAGAACCAAGATCGAATGGCTCTTCTGATCTCTTGCTATTAGGAGATCATTAAGTACCCGAACTAATGCAGTCTCGGTGCTATGCCTCTTCTTGAAACTGGACTGGAGAGGATCATAGACTTCATGGGTGGTAAGAAAGTCATCGAGCTGTAATGCAACTACTTTCTCAATAACCTTGCTCAGAAAGGGCAGGTTAGAGATCGGTCTGTAGTTAGCGAGGCAGTCAGGGTCAAGGAAAGGTTTCTTCAAAAGGGGTGTCATGACAGCCTCCTTCAAAGACTCCGGAAACACCCTTTGATCAAAGAACTCCAGACTATCTTTGCAAGGATTGGTCCAATCACATCCATGCATCCCACAAGGAGGTGCGTAGGACCAGGATCCAAACTACAGCAAGTTGGTCGCAAGCCTTGGACAATCTTCATGATATCCATGATCGCTGGCTGGTCGCAATCCATCCAGACAGACCGAGGGCATGTAACCCCACGTTGGTCACTGTAATGCACGTTTGAACGCATGCTGCGGATCTCCGACCTGATTGATGACACCTTATCATCAAAGAACCGAGCAAACTCATCACACTGTATTTGCGAAAAAGCTCTCCAACCCCGCAGACAGGCTGGATTGCACAGTCTGTCAATGGTCCGGAAGAGCTGAGCAGGTCGGTTTCTTGATGCAGTTATCGCCCTGGACAGGAACTCTGCCTTCTTGTGGGAGATTACTCATTGATAGTCCACATAATGGGCCATCAATTTAAGTTTGTCATCTTCCAGGCTGGATTTCCACCAACAGCGCTCCAATCTTTGCCCCTTTCTCCTCAACTCCCTCAATGTCCCATCAAACCAAGGGAATCGAGGGTGGAGGGAGAAGGGGTGAACCCGGACAGGCACAATGGAATCCAGTGCCCTCGACACCATGTTATAATAGTGCACTACTAAGGCATCTGGTTCCATGCATTCCATCGGCCAACTCGATAGGTCCAGCACCACCATCAGACCCTCAGGGGTAACTCCCCTCAAAGGTCGTTACTGGACCATCTCCAAAGGGGTGGGTCTCATAAGGGGGGTCACAAAATTGAACCTTACAGGGTGATGGTCAGACCACCCAACTGGTTCCACCACCAGTCCTGTGATCTCCATACCCAGGGTGAACACAAAATCCAGAGAGTGACCATGAATATGGGTAGCAGTGGTAACCACCTGTGTGAAGCCCAATGAACTCATTAGTTGGAGAAAGTCTTGACCAAACTGATGATCATGAATTGAAACAGGAGGAAGCACATTTTAATAAATCTGCCAAATACTGTAGCTGTTTCTGTGCATAGTTTTACAAGTAAATTTGGCATGAGCTGAAATAGTTCATAATTCTGGTTGTTGCTAATCAACATTTTTTTAAATTAAGTGGTGTACTCTATATCCACTAAAAGACATACATTTAGTTGCCTTAAAATAGAGCATTCTATTTTTCAAGAATAGTTTTTGAAGCACCATCTGTAGCTAAAGAGACATAGCCAATAATTGCAAAAGGTTGTGGTTTGCAATGTGCTTTCTTGAATCCAATGTTAAATACTTTTTAATCATATCTAGTTGTCCAAAGTTTTGATGCAGGCAGGGTGTAATGTGTATCATATGACAATCAAAGGAAATATTGGAATCAAGATGTATACTCAAGTATTTAAATGAGTCAACAGACTCAAGTGGAACACCTGGATCTGTTTCAATACAGAAATGCTGTCAGTACTTCATAACCTTAGGGGCAGATCCAAATAGCAGAGTTTGAGTTTTACTGGTATTCAACACCAGTTTATTTCAATGCAACCATCTAAATTAAAATCTTGGTTCAGAGCCTTTATATTACCAATGTTTTTTGAATGAGTAAATAGCACAGTGTTATAGGCCAATAATAACATGCCTGACAAAGTATATGTTATACGATATCATTTATGAAAAGTGAAAATAACATGGTCCAAGAACTGAACACTGAGATACACCACAGGGAACAATCAACTCATCTAGAAAAGTGTATCCAAGTTTGACAACCTGTTTCCTGTTCAAGTGGTAGTCCCTATACCACACCAAAAAACTATCACCTAATCCTAAAGTAGATAGTTTTTGAATCACCAGGTTATGGTCAGGACCACCTTGAAAATGAGCTTGCTCAATGGTGTTTATGCCTGGTTAAATAAAGTGATTGATTGATTGATTGATGGTCAGTGAAATCAAAAGCCTTGATCAGGTCTACAAACATGGTACCAGTTATTAGACCTCTATCCAGGACCTTATGTAACATGATCATGAACCTGACTAAGGCAGTATCCATCCCAAAATCTCACCTGAACCCATGTTGTTAACAGCACAAAATATATTTTTCAAGATAGTCTGCCAGTTGTACAGAAACACATTTTTCTTGGGGTTTTGCCAAGACAGATAACATCAAAATTGGTCTGAAGTTGTCAGCCTTTGTAACCTTTTCATTTTTATGCAGTGGAACAACACATACTATTTTCCATAAGTCTGGGATTGGCTGAGATTCAAAGGAAAAAACTGAGCATTTTTGCTATTGGTAATGCTATACTGGATGCTGCAAATTTAAGACATTTTGGAACAAGTTCATCAGCTCCTGCAGGTTTGTCAATTTTGAGTCCTATAAACAATTTAAACACCTGTGAGATAATCACTTTTTAATATAAAATTTGGGAAAACTTGATATTGAATCACATGAACCTGAAAAGTTTTCAGTATTAAAAGTATCATTTTTTGGTCTGTACTTTTCAAGACTGAAAAAATGGGTAATGAAAATATCATCTATTTCTGTTAGGTAATCCACTTCAGTTCCTTTTAATTCAGTTTTAGTTACTCTAGTTTCAGTTGTAGGCCTTACCAATCTATAATACTTTACCAAAATGTTTTAGGATCTGAGAGCTTAGCAGCTTGCTCTTCTCTAAAATATTTAACTTTAGCTGTTGTCAATGAATTTGTGACATCTGTTATGCAAGGTACAATATTTTACCCAGTCAGTGTGGGCATTTCTTTTAAATCATTTCAGGCCTTGCCCTACTGTACATTTCATTTGTTTAAGCAGATCACTGGTTGACCAGTTAGAATTACTACCATGAAATCACCTTGTAGTTATACGGGCATGTTTGTGAAGTAACTTTGTGAACCCTCAAATAAAACAGTACAACACAAAATTTACATTAGAGGTGTCACATATGTAAGTTCATTCCATATTTGATAAATTGCTGAAAATTTCTGTAAGACTGAGATTAGAATAATCAAAAAAGGTTATTCAATAGGTGTTGGCTTACAAAACACAGTACTGAACCACTCACAGAAAGCTGAAGAATGGTCATTAATTGAGCCTATTCAACAACCAGAATTTGCACTTCTGTCTGAATTACTTAAACAATCCAATCTAATAATGTATGTTTCCTTGTCTTATTGTTTAACCTATTGGGTTCCATTATTATTTGTTTCAGACTAGCTCCAGCCAATAAGTCCCAAGAAATAGCTACATTGACATTCCAATGAAGACTGAAATCACCCAAAATTATTTTTTCGTGATCCCTAATAAAGATAAAATATCTAAGGTATTGTTCAGCCCTTCAATGCCTGTTTTCTATGTATTGTAGGTACATCAAACATTTAATTTATTATTTATTTATTTATTTAGACAGCAGTTTGGAAAACCTTTGAGCCATAGGCTCATTTACAAAGGTACCTTGTCACAGTAAGGTAAAATAAAATACACAGTATAACAGTATAACAGTAACTTAAGACATAGATGCAAACAAGCTAGTACAGGTAGGATTGATGCAAACAATACCAGAGTTATGTTGTCCTTAGCAGCTTAGTAGTAAGCTTTGTCATTAGTATTGAGTATGGCTTTGACTAGTGGCAATTACAGCTTCGGGTGTTAACAAGGTGGTTCCGTAAGGACGTTTTGAAGCACGATATAGTTGGAGCTTCGGAGATGGAGGGGGGCAGTGTGTTGAACCAGGAGGGGGCCCTAAAGCTGAAGGCTCTTTGGCCGTGAAAGGTCCTAGCTCTAGGGATAACAAGAGAGGTTTTCCCAGAGGTCCGAGTATGAGCTAGTGGGACAGAGCGGCGGATGGTGGTGGTCAATCCAGGTGGGGATAGCCCAAGGAGGGTATTTTTTGTAAGGGTACAGGTCAGACATTTGAGGCGCTCATCAAGATCAAGTACCAGCGCTTTAGTGTACAGTAGACAGGTGTGTGTTAGCCTAGGTGCCCCAGTAATTAACCTGCAGGCCTTATTCAGAGTAGTGCAAATTTTATGGAGTGCGGTCTGATCAGCAGCACCATACACCGGCAGTCCATAGTCCACTAGGGACAGGATAGAGGAGGTGACTGCGAGTCGAAGAGCCTCTGGGGGGAGGCAGTGCTTATACTGATGTAAGATGCCCAATCGGATATTAGTGGCAGTGGCTAGGGCAGCGATGTGTCCTTGGAAGGAGAGGGAGGGGTCAAAATGGATCCCTAGGTATTTATAGGAGCAAACTTGTTCGAGTGGGAAAGAGGACCCAGAGTGAATGAGGAGTTTGAAGTTGCAGGACTTGTTCTGAGGATGAGTGAAGAACATGGTTTTTGTTTTTTTAAGATTTATCACCAATCTGTGTTCCTTGAACCAGCCCTCGGCTTCAGCGAAGGACTTCTGCAGTGAGTCCTGGAGGTAATAGGGTTATGACTTGAGGCAAAGATGACTGCATCATCAGCGTGCAATAGAATGCTCCAAGCAAGGCGTGAAAGGTGCTAAGGTAAAAGGAGAATAGTAAGGGGCCCAGAATGGAGCCCTGGGAACCAGAAAAGATGGGACAGATGTCTGAGTAGGTCCCATTAATTTTACACGCTGTGAGTGGTCAGACAGATAACTGGTGCACCAGGAGATAGGCCCAACAGCAAAACCAGAGAGACTAAGGGCATCAAGAAGGAGGGGTGGAAGACAGTGTCAAAGCTTTAGAGAGTTAATGAAGACCACACCAGCCAGAACCAGTGTCTAAGGAGGAGTGGAGAAAGTTGGAGAACTCTAGGAGGGCTGTGTTGGTACTGTGGCCCGCTTGGAAGCCATGCTGCTCAGGACATAGGACATTGTAGGAGGAGAGGTAGTCAGAGATTTGAGAGGCTACCACTTTTTCCAAGGCCTTGGAGAGAGGAGAGAGAATGGAGATTGGCTGATAGTTTCCAGCCACGGTCCTATCACCACCTTTAAAGATAGGAGTGACAGTGGTGGCTTTCCAGGCAGTTGGAACCTTCCCCAGGCAAAGAGAGTGGTTGATGAGGCACGTGATCGGGGTAAGGACTGTGTCTAAGACCAGCCGTAGGATACATGGATCCAGGGTGTCACTACCCGTACTATTACTCTTGAGGGCAGTGACAAGGTACGGCCTAAGTTCTTGGGAAGAAACACGGTGGAGGAGAAAATAAGGGTGAGAAAGATTTACGGCAGGCGCTGGGGGAGGAGGGTCAAAAAAATTTGTAGGGAGAATAGGGCTAAGGTCAGTGAATGAGGTGTTGAGGTGGTTGGCTATGAGGGGCTGGGTCTGAAGAGATCACGCCATTAATGTTGATCTGGGTGGGTGGGGGGTGTGCACTCCCATTTAACTGTTTAATGTTATCCCAGAAGGTTCTGGGGTTCCCCCATGAGGCTGTGAGTGAGGACCGATAGTGCTCAGACTTGGCATTTCTGATGGCCCGAGTGCACTTGTTTCGGGTTGCAGCGTATAACTGCCTGTCACTGGGCTGGCCAGTCTCAATGGCACGGTGCCATAGGTTATCCCTATGTTTGAGTTGGTGGATCAAAGCTGGGGTTACACAGGGGGCATTCTGCCTTTTAGAACGGCGGGTCGACATTGGGGCAAAGATATCACAGGCATTATTAAAAGTTCAGGTAAAGAAGGAGAGAGCTGTGTCAATGTCAGCAGTTGCCTGTATAGGAGACCAGTCAATTTGGGACAGAAGTTCCTTAAGTTTTGTCAGACCACTGGGTATTAGATGCTGCCAGCATGTGGACTGTGCTATGGGTTTGGGGACTGAGGATGACCAGTGGAATAGAATGGGGGAGTGATCACTGAGAGAGTCTGGGAGGACTTGTACATTGGGGATCCAATTAGAGCGGTTGGTGAGTACCACATCAAGCAGGGTACTGGAGCCTCTCTTGGGGTTAGTCCTGGTAGGTTGGGTAACTAGTTGTGTTAGGTCTATTGCAGAAAAGGAGTCACAGATAGAGGAGGAGGAGGGGGGGCTGAGCCAGTTGACATTTAAGTCACCCACCAGAATTTGATCAGCAGAAGGAGGTAGTGAGAAAGGTGTTCTGTAAGAGGAGGCAATAGCCTGCATTTGGTCCCTGAGGGCACGTATGCAGTAGTCAGATAAAGGGTCCCTTTAAAGGGTCAGGGTTAGTTTCAGAGTAAGTGCCTGGGCTCTGGGTCAAGGATTGGAGTAGGCAGGGCTGAGTGGGAGATTCCTTGACATAAATAGTGCAGCCGCCGCCCCGTCTCCCAAAACGGTCGGACCGGAAGAGGGTGAAACCAGGAAGGGAGACCAGGGAGTCAGGGAAGGATTTCGACAGCCAAGTCTCAACCAGAGCGATGACATCAGGGTTAATTGATGTGACCAGGCATTATAGTGAGTCAAACTTTTTTAGGAGGCTACAGATATTCATGGACACCATGCATAGGCCTGTGGTGCTAGTCGGGGAGCTCCTGGGAACTGGGCCAGGGTTTGGATGAATGTTCCCTGACAGGAGTAGTAGCATGACTAACACCCTGGCTGGGAGATGGTGAGAGGTTTTTCCACGATTGACATGAGAGGGGGGGAGGGGACGTTAAGGGAGCAGGGGGTGGGCAGGGTGGTACAGGAAGGGAAGGCAAGAATAAGAAGACACCCAGATGTGCCTGAGGTGAGGAGGAAGCTAGGGGGAGGGCAGGGAGGACTGAGACACACAGAGGTCCCAAGGGGCAAGAGAGCAGGTTCAGGAACAAGGAAGAGGGAGGGGTGCCAGGGCACAGTGCGGAGTAGCAGATGGGTAAGTAGGCAAGTGCACTGCTAGTGGGGATAAGCACAGGCAGAGCGTGAGGCAGGGCCAATGCATTGTGGTGAGCAAGATCCAAGGGAAGGAGTACTGTGCAGGTAGGAGTAGGAAGTAGCGAGCGAGCATAGGTCCCTCTAGTGGCCAGCAGGTATAACCTGCAAATGGGAAAGTGGGGAGATAGGTTCTGGGCAACAGGACATGATGTCACCGGATGTGATGTCCGGGGTGGATCCTTAAATTGACAGCCGCCCCTGGGTGGGTGGGTGGTTGGGGTGGGTGGGGCAGACGGCACAAAGCGCTGTCAGGCTAGCACCCCCATGCAGGCATCCAGACGAAGAGAAGAGGCTCTCTTTACCTCAAAAGTGATCAGGCTGGAAATTCGGCTTCCTCAGCTCCTCAGGTGAGCTGCTTGTGTTGCTTGTGTTGCTTGTTTGTCCCGAGTGCCTGCTGCAGTTGGCAGTGAGCTTGGGGGGCTGCCTATGTAGTGGAAAACAAAGCCTCTCATTACTATGCAGCGGGAGAAAATGTTGTGACTTACACAAAGGGGCTCCACTCTAAGCAAACAGGGTTATTCCAAAATGAGTTCACTCTAGGACCCAGCTATCCTAATACCTTCAGTTACAAGCACAATTAGATCCAAAACCACAATATTAAACAAGTCTGCTCTATATTAGCTGCTTAGTATATCTGGCTTTAAGGCATAATCAGCAATTATATCCAATACCACAAAATTAAACAAGTCTACTCTATATTAGCTGCTTAGTATGTCTGGCTTTAAGGTATAATCAGCAAGGCAACTCTAGGGCACCCAGTGAATCCCTAGCTTTACACTTCAGCATTAGTAGCACAAAGAAAAGCAAATAACAAGCCCACCCAGCGGTGAACAGGGAACAAAGTTCATAAAATATAAGTGTTCATCAGGTAGCACACCCCTGCAGGCGTCCAGATGAAGAGAAGAGGCTCTCTTTACCTCGAAAGTAATCAGGCTGGAAATTCGGCTTTCTCAGCTCCTCAGGTAAGCTGCTTGTGTTGCTTGTTTGTCCTGAGTGCCTGCCGCGGTTGTCAGTGAGCTTGGTGGGGGGGGCTGCCTATGTAGTGGAGAAAACAAAGCCTCTCATTACTATGCAGCGGGAGAAAATGTTGTGACTTACACTCCAATGGTTAATTGAATAACTATTTATTCACAATCTGGTTTGGCCGCATAGTTCGGTAAACAAACCTTTAGATCTAAATTGTTTATTACATAAAACATAATGCACTCACCCTTTCTGAAGATTCTGTCCCTTATAAACACAGTGTAATTAGGGATTGACATTTCATCATCAAAAATGGCTGGATTCAGCCAATGTTCGTCGATAGTCAATAAATGAGGAGGATGCATCACTATTGTCATTTAAATCTCAGAAAGTTTTGAAAGAAGGCTGCAAGTATTTAAGTGCATGATTTTAAGCCCTTTGCTAGATAACCAAATACCAAGGTCAGGGGGGAAAAGATGTCAACAGACCCTAGGTTATTATCTAGATCACCTCAGAGCAGAATTTAAATTGAAGTTAAATAAATAATATGGATGGCTTTTCAAAGGGCCCTTAGACAACTCAATGTGCATCAAACAACCACTTTGCATCAAACCCAGATGGGCCAAATACTGTGCACAGTACTTTACAAGAAATGTGTTTACTAAGGCAAAGTTCCCCAAAATGATGCAAGAGGTCTGCAGCATCAGAAGTATGACATATGAGGTGAGAATGATGCAAGCTGAGTTAAAAATGCATGTAGCGAGAATGGCTTAAGCTGAGTTAACAAGATGACATGGGGTGAGAATGACTCAAGCTCAGTCAAAAGATGATGTGGGGGTAAGAATGACTCAAGCTGAGTCAAAAAGATAAGTGATGCATTGAGCAAGAATGCTGCAGTCTGCACCAAAAAGATGATTCTTGAGGTGAGAATGACTCCAGCTGAGTCTAAAAATGCAGCAGATGACGTGGCCAAGACAATGTAATGTTAAGCCTCCAATATGCTCTAAACTAGTCCTGCAGCAGAATATTGGCTCTATAATCAACCCACTACATTATCTACCCTCTCCTTTATATTCTCCAGTGTCATCTAAACCAGCTCTGGCTGCTCTAATAGCAGCATGAATTGTTGGTGCGAGGTCAACAGCTTCTACAGTATCTTTGAAAATAAAAAAAATAGGATGGTGCTTCATTTTTTGATGCAAGCCCCATTGTAACATGGCACACCAATTTTTTGACAGAAGCAAGCCGCTTTGTAGCGGCCAGTTTTGCATTTGACTCAAGTAGCGTTAGAAAATCAGAGTTGATGCAATTTTTGACACACCTTGCTCCTTGTGTCATTCTTTTCTGGCACAAACACCTTGCATCATTCTCTGACCTTTGACAATCGAGCCCCATGTTTCAATTTCAGAGTCAAACAGAGCAACCTTAAAATAACTTCCCAACCTGTCTCAATGTTTTCTTTTTATCAGTCCTGTTAGCAAACATCTTTGTAGCTGCACATGAAATGAAGGCCTAAAAACAAAGGAATCATGTTGTAAATGAGCAGGAGGCTCCAATAAAACTGTTGGAAATAAAAAGTTGTCAGTAATAAACAAATACAAAAAAAAAAGAAAACCTCCATCAAGAAACCCATCCATGCCATGATTGAAGTTAAACTAACTTTAATAACAAAATAACCCTAAAAAGAAACACTAAGCAAAACACAAACAGAAGTAAACAACTTAAAACATACTGCAATGAAAAAGTAACACCCTCCACTTCAGCCTCAATTGTAAGAATCCTGAGAGGATAAGCAACAGACTGTGATGGTGAATGGCTCTCACTCAGAGGAGGCGAGAGTGACCAGGAGGTTACTTCAGGGTTCGGTGCTGGACCAGTCCTATGTATTGTCTTTATAGGTGACATTTCAGATGAGCTGGAAGGGAAGACTTGCCTCTTTACAAATATCTATAATTGGGTGCTTCAGAGGGAGTGGAAAGAATGTGCAGAGATCTGAAAAAACTCGAAGAATGGTCAAGGGTATGGCAGTTGGATTTTAATGTTAAAAGTGCAAAATCATGCACCAAGAGCACAGAAACTCAGTAGCAGAGTATAAAATGGGAGAAAAGGTATTTAACATCACTAAATAGAAAAGGGACCTTGGGGTAATCATATCAGATGATCTCAAGGTTGCAAGGCGGTGTGACAGGGCAGTGGGTAAGGCCAGCTGGCTGCTGGGGTTCATAGGGAGGCATGACACCAGCAGAAGGAGGGCAGTGGTGTTGCCACTGTATAGATTGTTTGCAAGACCCCAACTGGAATACTGTGTCCAGTTTCTGAAGACCATGGCCTCGGTTTTCAAAGCCCCATTTTTGATGCAAGGTGCCTGCAACAAAGGAAATTGATGCAAGTGGCACCTTCATCTCAAATTGCAGCAGTTCAGATTTTTGGACACAGGCTGCATCAAAATTGGGAGGCCATACAGCAAACCAGCTCTGTGACACCTTGTGCTAACAGTGGTGGTGTGATACAGCAGAATAGGGCTTGCACCACAGCAGCACAGCAACATTCCTTTATCTGGCATTTTGAAAGCCCCACTGTGGCCACAAGTCATGGCTGTGGTTAGACTAGCCATTAGCTGCTCCACAAACCCGTGTGCCACAGGTCTGGAGTATGCTGAGTTGGAGGTGGGCATCCGAGATCGTGGGACTGTGTAGACAGACCTGTGAAGGTTTCATAGTGTGTATTGTGGGCCTGGCGGTTATGTCAGAGTACACAGGGCTTGTGTGCCCTGGACAGTTTCACAGACCTGTGGACAGGGTACACCAAGGTATGCATGTACTGACCATGTCCCAGACCCTCTGGTGCCACCATCCCTGGCAGCTGTCTCAGAGCTTGCAAAGGCCCCAACATGTGGAGATAGTCCATCGCTGCAGAGTACTTGATGCAGTTGCGGGATGGGACGCACACCAGGCAGTGCAAAATGCCCCTGCTGCACAGCCAATTATCTGGTGGCTTACTGCAGCTATAGGTGATTTAGTAGCTATGGCAGGGTATTCAGGCACCCCAATAAGCAGGTGCCAGAAAGGGATCTGGCAGACTGCAGAACACAGAACTGGTATCACATATACCAGAGTGTGGCAGCTCCGTCCCTGCCACTGTATCCTGCCATGTAGGAAAATGGGTTGTGACATGTTGGGTGGGTGGGGCCATACTGTACACCACTTACCTGTTTGATGGTGGCAGTCTCTGACAGTGTAGTAGGGCATCTGCATGGATTTGCCTGTACTGGTCAAACATGGCACAGTACAGTGGTGGGGACAGAGATGCCTCACTTTGGTATACATGGTACTGGTATTGTGTCTTGCTATCTGCCAGATCCCTTTCAGGTATCTGACTATTGGGGTGCTTGAATACCCCGCTGTAGTTACTCCTACACCTTTAGCTGAAGTATGCCATCACATAGAGGACTGTGCAGCAGGGGAATTTCTTGCTGCCCAGGGTCTAAAGGACTGTCCAAGACAAGCTTCCCAGTGCCGCCACTGTACTCTGCCACACCTGCCATGCCCACAACACCCACTATGGCACCCCCACAGGACTGTTTGCATCTTCCCATGAGCTTGAAGTCTTCCTCTCCCCCCCCCCCCAACACCATGGGTCTGAGCCAGCTTTGCACTGGGTGGTTGTTGACTGAAACCCTCCATCAAACCCCTACAGTGTGCAACCTGTTTGGTGCAACACTCCACCTGCAGCTACTATGGGGATGCTGGCACAGGGACTCCTCCTGTACTAAAATCTGGTGCAGGTTTCCTGGTGCACCCGGCATTGGCAGCAGTCAGGGATTGGCACAACATGCATCAATCTAGCTGCTCTTTGAAAACTGAGCCCCACATCTCAGAAAATGTATAGACACAGTGGAGACTGTCTAGAAGAGGACGACTAAAGGTAGAAGAGGAGGCTGTCTAGAAGAGGACAAATAAAGGTATCAGAGAAGGGGGAAACTAAAGGTATCAGAGAAGGGGACAACTAAAGGTATTAGAGAAGTGAAAAAGGATTTCTTCAGGTACATAAGGGAGAGAAGGAAGTGCAAAGATCAAATTGTAAGGATCAGGAAAGATGGAGGGTGGGAAGAGAAAGGTGCAGATCAGGCAGAAGCACTCAATGATTACTTCTGTTCTGTGTTTACCAGGGAGAAGCATGGGCCAATGCCACAGGGGATGGGGTGGGCATGGGGGTGGGGTTAATGGATGGGGAAATCCCAGCGAGCAGGGTGCTGGAAGGCCTTAGAGCCCTGTGGGTAGATAAGGTGCTTGGCCCAGGTAGCATACACCCCAAGGTTCTGAAGGAGTTGGCGAGGATCCTGGCACAGCCTTTAGCAGACTTGTTCAATACCTCCCTGGAAACTGGGTGCATATCACAAGACTGGAAAATGGCACACGCAGTGCCCCTCCGCAAGAGTGGACCCAGGGATGAACCATGCAACTGCAGATGAGTCAGCCTTATATCCATTGTGGAGAAGCTAATGGAGACTATCCTTAAGGAAAGGCTGATAACCTTTCTGGAAGAGAATGGTCTCCAGGATGGCAGGTAACATGGGTTTGTCTCTGGCAAATCCTGTCAGATTAACCTGGTTGACTTGTATGACTGGGTGACTAGGGCGCTCAACAGGGGCCAAGCAGTGGATGTCCTGTATCTGGACTTCAGCAAGGCTTTTGATTCAGAGCCAAATAGGAGGCTGATTAGCAAGTTAAGACACTAGGGAGCAGGGGAGAAAATGGTGGACTGGGTCAGGAACTGGCTGAAGGATAGGTAACAGAGGGCGCTTGTGAGGGGGGGGACTCTCCACTCCAAAAGCTGTAACCAGTGGATTACCACAAGGCTCGGTACTGGGCCCAGTGTTGATTGGCATTTTTATTGCTAACATCTCGCTTAGTATTAAGAACAAGATCAGCCTTTTTGTGGATGACACGAAGATTGATGCGATGGTGGATGACACAGAAACGTGGCAGGGGCTACAGGATGATCTGGCTAAACTTGAGCACTGGTCAGACACATGGCAGATGGGGTTCAATTCGAAGAAGTGCAAAATCATGCACTTGGGAGCAAGGAACCCAAGAAATTGTTATCAGCTGGGGGGAAAAGAGTTAGGCACTACAGAGGAGTATGATCTTGGGGTGATAATGACAGGGCAAATTAACCACTCAGAACAGTGCAGGAAAGTGACAGCTACAGCTAATAAGATGCCGGGGTGTATTGCCAGAAGAATCACCTCAAGGAGAGCGGAGGTAATCCTGCCTCTGTATAGGTCATTGGTGAGGTCACACCTGGAGCACTGTGTACAGTACTGGTTCCCTTACTTGAAGAAAGATGTTAAATTGCTGGAGGGGGTCCAATGGAGAGCAACCAGAATGATCCTTAGATTGGATGACAGACCCTTTGAGGAGAGGCTGAGAGAGCTTTAACATGTACTCCCTGGAGGAGAGGAGGGATAGAGGGGATAGGATAGATACCTTTAAATATATGAAAGGCATAAACAAGACTGGTACAGAAGGAATTATTAAATTATAAGGAGCAAGGGACACTAGGGGCACAGTCTGAGATTGGAGGGTGGAAGGTTCAAGAGGGAGATGAGAAGGCACTATTTCACAGAAAGGGTGGTGACAGGGTGGAACACACTGCCCAAGGAGGTGGTATCCTTAAAGTTGGTGTGCAGTTTTAAAAAGGGATGGGACAAAGTCAATAGGTATGTCACCAAGGGACACTGGAGGGAGGGATGTCACCAATCATGGGCATGAGCTTGCATATGCGGGGAGGGGTGGGGGGGCAGCTACAGTGTAATGACTGCTTGCTTCACATTCAAGCAGACTAAACAGACCATTTGGCCTGTATTTTCTGCCAGTTTCATATGTATGTAACTAAAATTTTGCAGGGGGCTGCAGCATTGGAAGCACTGTAAGATGAGTTTGAGGGATCTCAATATGTACAACCTGGAAGAGGGGGGGGACTTATAAATACCTTATGGGGCTGAATATGGTTAAGGAGGGGAGCACTTTTCAGAGGAGAACATGCATGAGAACAAGGGGGCATGCAATGAAATAAGAAAGGGGGAAGTTCAGGAGGAATGTGAGGATGTACTTCTTCATTGAAAGAGTGGGAATGCATGGAACAGTTTGCCAGCAGAAGTAGTCTATTTAAAAACAGTGGTGGACTTATTTATTTATTATTTATTTATTTATTTAAAAGTTTTACCAGGAAAGCATACTGAGCAGAGTACTGCTGGATTCCAGATGTGCCCTGGGGGACATTGGCATAGGAGAATATATCATTTCAGAAAGTACATAATACAGCAAAAGTTAATGAGAAAGGTTACAGAGGATATAAAGCATGTATATAACCCATGTGTTACAGGGCAAAATGAGTAAAAATAGCAACCCTGCAACTGCTAGGGTAGGTATACACCATTGTGGTAGGAAGTTGTTGTGCGAGGCACAAGAACATACACAAGTACAGTACAGCACATATAACCATCGGCAGGAGATCCTCAGTTAGTGACTTCATGTGTGCATGGGATAGGCACAAGATAATTTTGATAGGGAAGAGGATGAAGGTAGCTGGAGATCAGGTAAGGTCTGCGGTAACAGTATAGGGAGGGGGAAAAAGGGCAGACTGTGTGGGCCTCTCAGTCCTAATCTGCTGGCAAATTTTGTTTCTATTTCCAGCTATGCTAAATATACACTTACAGTAAATACTAGTGGAAGGGCAACTCAAAAGCTTTAGAACAATAGCAGATAGTGTAAGCCAGATCTTTTTTCTTTTCCATCCATTGCTCAAAAGGGTCAGCAGTAATATTAATGAGTTTTCTCAAATACACATCCACAATATCAGACAAAGACATCTGCATCTGAATTGTCATTGTCCATGAGTTTTGACCAAAAAGTGTACAATTTATCTGTCTGTGTGCTTTTCAGAATGATGTGCCTTTTTCAAAGGCCATGAAAGAGGGTTTTCTACATGACTACTTGATGTTGATGAATGAGTAAATGGTGGCACTTACTGAAAATTACTGCTGTTACCGCCAATTGAATGTTGCATCATCAGCATCCTCATCATTTCTATTGTCAGATACGGCTTCCTTTTCTTGTGTAATTGCTGAAATCAGCATGCATTTGTATTCAATACAAGAGTCACCAATATCTTAAGGAGGCAGATGTTGCAACTTGAACCAAGGGTCAAGAAGAGTAGAAAAAAATAAAATGTTTGCCTTTTGTCATATTGCTGAGACTTGTGCAGTTTCAGAATTGCTGTATCAGCTAGTCCATAAAGGATACATCAGATTTGTCTCCTTTTTGGTCAAAGCCTGTTTGCAGCCTCATGAGTTCCTTGCTCAGTAAATTTATAATGGGAATAACCTGGTTTAGAGTGCAAAACAATGTTGTAGGTGCTGTATTGGTCCTTTTAAGAACAGATCCTGAAACAAATGATTTGATACCTTTTATTGGACCAACAGGGATGTTACAGAAAAGAACAAAGTGCTCTAGCTTTCGAACCTACCTGGTCCTTCTTCAGAAGCTTAATCTGGTGGGTAGCATCCTCAAAAGGAGTCAAGAGCAATGTAAGATGCTCCAAAAGGCTCCAATTAAATAAATTCAGCACAGCACCATATACTAAGATGTGCTCCATGGTATATTCCTGGACTGCCATTTTTTCGTTTTTTGTTTGTTTTTTGTGAGAGAGGTCTTGCACGCATGTAAAGCCTTGAGCTCCATTTTGTTGGAACATCTTGTTTTAGTTGCTATATTGACAAGTTTTTTTTTTTTTTTACTGGAGGTTAGCCAATATTCCTCATGATTTAATGGAGTATCTGAAATGCCCACATATTTTCTTTGTAGCTCCCACTACTGTTACTATTCTGTTGTCACTTGAAAGGAAATCTCACACTAACAGGTTTAATCAGTGTGCAAAACACAGAATGTGAGAAAAAAACACAACGTTTCAATGCAAAATGTTAGTGCTATTGTCTGCAACAACTTCAACATTGAGTTCCAGTGGCACTGACCACTCAGAAATTTTGTTATGCATCTCTTTAAAAATATTGTCAGTGGTGTGATGCTTACCAAACATGTTGACATGAAGAGTTGCAATTTTTTACTTTCCTTCCTGTAGATTGCTGCTTGTGGTGGAGTTTGAAGACAATTGTGGCACCCAATGTACAGTCCTGCACATATACTCAGTGGTTAGAGAACTCATCCACATTTCTCTGGTCCGAAGTACAGAACCACTTTCGAGGCCAGCCCACCAGTGTAGTAGTAGAGCTGCCACTTCCAGTGCCAATGATTCAGGTTCGAGGCCAGGTTGTCAGGGGGTCGGCTGGTTGGAGGAGAATTGAACATCCATAGGACTGCTCTCCTCCTCTGGTGATGGAGAACTGCTGCCCCCAGTGTATTATGAACCCCTAGTAATGGCTGAGAGTTTGGCACCAACGGACAGCAATCTAGGGTAGGAGAAGTGGCAATTGCTGATGTTCTGCTTGTGGGAGTGCACCCAGGTACATCTAGGCGGCACTGCACATCCTCCCTCCCTGAGGAACATAACAGGAGGAGAAAAATATGGCTGGCCAGCCCAAAGGGATCTACCGCTTATAGGCTTCACACCTACCTATCTGAGGAGCCATTTCATGGCTGAGTGGGGCTGCCTCCGCCACTGAGGGAGCCATGGAGAACATGGGAGTTGGATGGTAAGGCCATAAGGGGCCATCGGTGCCTGGGCTGTGGGTGATTGGTCCCTGATGATGGAGCCAGTCATGTATGGCATAAACATTACTAACTGCCAAAAAAAAGTACCACTTTTGCACTCTTTAAGATCCTTTTTTTTTTTTTTGATGTTTCTCTTTATCCCTCCTGCCTCCCCATAAGTGCCACACCATCGGGAGTCACCTATTAAGCCTGCTCCTGCCAGTGCCTTACCTGACAGTCTCTGGTCCCTCCATCCTGCCACAGAACCCCCCCTGGATGGGGTCAGGGTAGGCAGACCCCCGACTCTTGCATTCATCATCAAGGTCCGAGGCTGCAGGTAGGCACTGGCACTTTGGGACCCGGCTCAGCGCTCCAACTTCCTGGCTCCGATGGGGTGTTTTCCTCTGTTCCATTGGGACATTGCAGGCCCATACATCATGGCACATATGCCGATATCAGTAACGTCCCTCCACCTCCTTCCTCAAAGGAGTAGCCCCTGAGGCTGATTGGCCGCCAGCCTATACCTGCGGCCAATCATACCCCAGAGACTCCAGCTTGCTGTTGTGCCCCCAGCCTCCGCCAGAAGTCGCCGCTTGCCGAACTGAAGACCGTCCCTCCCCTGGAGAAGGCAAGCTGTCATCAGACGCTCCAGCCTCTCTCCCCCAGCCAACCCCTGGCAGCCCGTGCTCGCTCCTAAACCCTGGTCAATGGTGTGGTGTGAGGTGTGGCGTCCAGCTCCTCAACCCTCAGCACCACTGGGCCAGCTAAGAGCCTATGTTTAATTTGCAAAAAGTCATACATTTTGGGAACAGTCACAGTTGCAAAATATTTACATCTTGGTATGTTGCAACACAGGGCAAAATATTTTAAGAAGGCTCTAAAACACTCATTCCCCATTACAGAAAATGGCTGCAGGTCCTTGTCGATAAATTCAGCAATTAACTGATTAATTTTTAATGTTGCTTGCTGTGATCTATTGTAGGCAGCTTTTTGTTCTAGCATTACAGCAGTGGTCTGCTGTTTGGTATTCCATGTACAAGACAACCGCGATTGAGCGCTTTTAAAAAGGGTGACTCAGTCATGGCACCTGCACACAGCGCTACCTGGCAGAGGGGGGCGACCGGATGGGGGGTAGGCGAATATAGCGACGGGATGTCGCTATGTATACATGTACACGAGGGGGGAGGGACATGCCATGTGATGGGCGAAAGGGGAGGGAGGGTTTGTGGGGTGCAGTGTGGGAGGGTTTGAGGGGTGTAGTGTGGCAGTGGGCTGCCGAGATGTCCATGTGGCATGGCGGGTAGATGGCAGGCTGTGGTTGAGAGGGTGGCGGGTTCCATTCTAGGCACGATACTGTTTTTGCGTCTGTCATTTTTAAAAAATTTTGTAACGTTTTACACCCCCCCCCCACAACATGCACTCTTCCTGGAGTTGAGAATCATTTAGTGGGGGTGGGTGGGGTTGCAGGTGCATAACATAGAGATCGGCACCCTGTTGCTGTTCACGAAGAGTGTACATCACCATAATTAATTTCCAGCGATTTACACTTGCCAAATGGTGATCACTATTCTGTGATCACCGCTACCACATGGAACCCTGCTGTTCAGTTCATGATGGAGGACAAAAAGCACAGGATTGCACTGGCAAGGCTGTAGCTTTTCCAGATAGTTTTGTTAGAGAAGTTGAACATGTTCTTTTTTCCTGCCCTGTCTCTTGATCTCTTCTCCATCACTATTATCTGTAGGATTGTTTAAATCATAGATATTTTCCCTTTCTCTGAACTGTTGCCCAGTCAAATGGTTGGATGTGCACTTTTCTCATGCCTTTTGAATAATGATGATGATCATCATCATACTTTATTTAATATAGTGCACTGTATCATTAGGACTCAAGGTGCTTTACAAAAACAAATTCATAATACAGTAAAACACATATCATAAGCTAAAACGGTTTCTGAGAGGCAGAAATAGGTAACTACAGCACCCTCCAGCCTTGTCTGTTTGCGGGTGTTAGCCCATCGATGCTGTGTGTCGACTGCCCCTCCCCCCCCAACCCTCAATATAAGCACCTCCTGGTCACGTGACTTCGTCTTCCTGTCACATAAGTTTCTAAGTCCCCAGTTTTCCATTAGCAGCTTGTAGACTGCAACCACTAGAGGGCTTTCCCTCCACCTGCCCCCTGCCTCGCTACACTCTCTCTCCTCTCTCTATCCACTGACGCTCTAGCTCCCCCAGCACTCTACTACACCCCCCATTAATTACTCCTCCAGCTTCTGTCCTTCTCTACACTCTCCTCTCACTCTCTAACCACATACACTCTATATCCCCAACCTCTCCACTATCCCCTCCTGTCAGTTACTCCTATTGCTCCCCCTGCACTGCCCTTCCATCTAACACCACTAAGAGTCACTGCAGTACTCTCCTTTTTTAGCCATTCCACCCACCACTCCCTGAAACTACTCCACTGGTATTTAGGTGCCACCAGGACTCTACGCAGTGCCCCCCCCCAGATTTGAAACTGGTACCTCCTGCACCAAGGTCCATCACCCTACCACTGTGCTACTGAGACCTCCACAATGATGGGTGTCAGTCTGCTCCCTTTATACCAGCCCTGGGTCAGCAGCCTCCACTGTCCTCTGCCTGACCACTTATCTCCCAGCAGACTATCCTGTCTCCTGCTGATTACATTTAACATATTCATCCTTGGACCAGTTTTCCCTCCCCCACCCACACACACACACCTCACCCCAACCTTCTCTACTCATTCCTCCTCCCTCCCATCCTGTCAGCGCCTGACAAACATCCACCCCCCCACTTAACTTGCTGCTGCTATAAGCCCTCCCAACTCCCCTGTCATCTCCTCTGTCTAACTTTTCCTGCCCTCCTCAACTTACCCTTTCCCTGTGCTATTCAATCTAAGCCTGTACGTCACCCATGCCCAACCACTAAATGGTGGTCTCTCACCCTTCTCAGGGTCCTAGCCCTATTACTTCATATATCTGGAAATATTCACCCAGACCCAGGCCCCGCCACCCATAGTCAACAGACATCACACCAAGGGCTGTGCATAGCCGTCATGAACATCTGCAGCCTTCCCAAAAAAACTGTATCCCTCCAAAGCTGGCTAGCACAATACCAGCCAAATGTCCTTGCACTCACAGAAACCTGGCTTTCTAAAAAAAAAAACTGACTCATTCGTCACCTTCCCAGGCCTCACACTACACAGAGCAGACAGAGTGGATAAACACGGTGGCGGATGTGCCCACTATGTTCAAGACTCCCTACTGAGCCAAGCTCTTCTGACCCCCTCACTGGACCATGGTGCCCAAGCCCTATCTATAAAACTGACCCAGGACCCCTCCAGGGCTCCACTAACCATCACAGCTGCATATATTCCCCCCCAGAACCAAGCAATGGCCATACGATCCCTCTCAAACTATATTTCCAATTTCCCACCCAAAACGGAACATATCCTGGTTGGTGATCTTAATGTAAACTGGCTTGCCAATTTGGCAGCTGCTGTCAAGGACACCTTTGCTGCACTGGACCTGACCCAACTGGTTTGCCAACCCACCAGGATGAATCCCACAAATGGCTCCCAGACCCTACTAGACATACTACTAACCAACCGGACCCATAGAATCTCTGATCTAGCGGTCCTTCTGGACTCTCTGAATGATGACTCCCCCATCATCTTCTCCTGGTCATGTCACCTGCCCAAACCTCAATGTAGCATATCCACTCACCAGTGCCTACAGCGAGGTGGCCTCAAAAAAATCAGATAGTATCTGGCCCACTGGGACTGGTCCCCCATATCCCAGACCCCAAGCATTGACACGGCCCTTGATTACTTTTCACGCTCATTCAACAAAGTGTGTGACATTTATGCCCCTCTTACAAAAACACAATCTGTAAAACATAATGTCCCTTGGATCACACCTTTATTATGGCAACAACTAAAACAAAGAGATGATCTCTGGCACAGAGCCGCTGCATCTGGCTCACAGGCAGACAGGCAAGCCTACAAAGAAACATGTAATAGGTGCACCTGGACCATGTGCAAGGCCAAGACTGATTATTATAAAGCCACCCTGGCCTTCTCCTGGGGGAGTGCGAGGAAATTTTGGGACAACATTAAAGAGCTAAATGGAAAATCCCGCCTCCCCCCACTCCCAGCTTTGCATCAATAATGCCACCTCCGCCGATCCCCAGGCCATTGCCAACTGCCTTAACTCCACCTTTTCTGATCTTAGCACAGTCCTCCTGAGCAACTTCTTTGACCCTATTCCAGCTACCCCGAGCCCAACTTCCAGAGCCCCCCTTTCTACCTTAGGGTCATTACAATACGGGAGGCCAAAATCTACCTCTCCAAAGCTCTCAGTGGCTCCAACTATTGAAAAGACTCTTTTTATATGAAAATCCTTTACCGGGTCCTTGACACTGTCCTCTCTCCCCTGACTGACCTCCTTAACCACTCCCTATGCCTGGGGCAGTTCCCAACCACCTGGAAGACTGCTACAATTACCCCAATACTAAAAAGTGGAGACGGCACCAACCCCAACAACTATTGGCCCTTCTCCACCCCCCCAAAAGCCCTCAAAAAAATCATGGCTGACCAACTCACCGAGTATCTGCTTGCCCACAATTTACTATGTAGGGAGCAACATGGCTTCAGATTGGGCCATAGAATAACCACTGCCCTCATAGAATTCTCTAATTTCATTCACTCTGCCCTGGACAGAAAACATCTTGCTGGAGTCATCTTCGTAGACCTCTCAAAGGCCTTCAATGCGGTCTCCCACCCTCTCCTCCTAGACACACTCCACCTTACTGGTCTATCGTGCGGTCCCCTCTCCTGGTTCACCAACTACCTTACAACTAGATCCCAATGTGTCAAGATAAACCACACCCTATCTACCACCCTGTCTGTCCACTCTGGGGTCCCCCAGGGTTCCATTTTGGGCCCTATGCTTTTCAGCATCTACTTAAATGCCCTGCCCAAATCCTGCTCCGGTAACTTATTGCTATATAATAAATAATAAAACTTTATTTATTTAGTGCCTTTCAAATACCAAGGCGCTGTACAAATGAATCATAAAATCAGAATATACATATAAAAACAACAGTTCATAAATAGCATCAGTCCACAAAAGCCTTGTTCCACAAAAGTCTTAAAATCCCACTTAAAGGCTTCCACGGTCATGCACTCTCTAAGCCGGCGAGGCAGAGAGTTCCAGAGGGTTGGGGCCATGAACCCAAAGGCCCTAGCCCCAGAAGACTTCAATATAACTATCGGAACCTCTAGCAACACCTCGTCGGCTGAACGGAGCTGTCACACGGGGTGGTAAGGAATCAGAAGCTCTTTCAAGTAGTCAGGACCGAGTCCGTGCAGGGCTTTGAAGGTCAAAAGACCTACTTTAAAGGTGATCCACCATTGTATAGGCAGTCAGTGCAGATCGCGCAGCACAGGGGTAATATGTGTCCTTCTAGTCACCCCTGTCATTAACCTTGCTGCAGCGTTCTGCACTAGCTGCAAGCGGCGGATATCAACCCCAGGAAGCCCCAAGTAAAGGGAGTTGCAATAGTCAAGGCGAGATGTCACGAAGGCATGGATCAACATGGGTAAGTCGCTGGCCGGAACAATGGGTTTCACCCTGGCGATGTTCCTAAGATGGTAGAATGTGGACTTAACGACTGCTGACACCTGATGACGAAGAGTCAGCCCGTCATCAAGTACCACTCCAAGGTGACGCACCCATTCAGAGGTAAGGATCAGATCCCCCCCCAGCAATACGCCAGAGGGCTGACCGGACCCCAACCCCCCGACCCATGACCTGGGTCCACGACCAAAACCTCAGTCTTACCGGCGTTCAACTTTAACCAGCTCAAATTCATCCAGTCCTGGATTTCAGCGAGGCAGCTATTAAATACCGAGAGAGCACTAACCTGGTCGGGGCCAAAAGAGAGGTAGAGCTGGGTATCATCAGCATAGCAGTGAAACCTCAGCCCATACCTTCTTACAATGTCTCTGAGGGGCAGCATATACACTGCAAACAACATGGGGGAAAGCACCTAACCCTGGGGTACACCGCATTGCAGAGGGAAAGGATAGGAGGAAAAAATCCCCAACACAACTCTGCAGTCTCCCAGATAGAAAAGATGAAAACCATCTGAGCACTGTACAAGACAGTCCACAGATGGACTCCAGACATTCAAGCAAAACCCCATGTTCTACAGTGTCAAAGGCTGAAGAGAGATCTAGGAGGACCAAGATAGAGCGGTTCTTCTGATCTCTTGCCATCAAGAGATCATTGAGCACCCGAACCAGAGCAGTCTCGGTACTATGCCTCTTATGAAAACCAGACAGGAGAGGTTCATAGATATTATGGATGGTCAAGTGGTCCTCCAGCTGGTTTGCCACTACCTTCTCAATAATCTTCCCAAAAAAGGGAAGGTTAGAGATCAGTCTGTAGTTGGAAAAAACATCTGGGTCCAAAGAAGCCACAGCTTCCTTTAGGGAGCTCGGAAACTCACCCAATTCTAGGGAACACCAGATTATTTGAACCAGAAATGGGCCAACGATCTCAACACAACCCAAGATTAGGGAGGTAGGGCCCGGATATGCAGATGATGCGGTCCTCTATGCTTTGCACCCCAGCCCAGCCATCCTATAGTCCTCCCTCCAAGACTCGTTCAACCAGATTGAAAGCTGGTTCACCAACCGCAGAGTCATGGTCAATGTCAAAAAAATAAAGGCCATGCTCTTTGCCTACCGGCAAAGCAAGGCCAAGGATGCAGAACTAAAAATCATCTCCCACGCTCACCTCTCTCTGGAACAGGTACATACCTATAAATAGCTTGGCCTTACCTTGACACCTCTCTGTCCTTCCATGTCCATATTAACATTCTACCCTCAGCCATTAATGCCTGCATCATCCTTCTCTACTGGCACAAGGACTGCCTACCACCAGAAGCACTCAATCTGGCTGTCACCTGTTCTGTCCTCTCTCTCGTTCACTATGGGCTCCCCATCTACTCAGCTGCTGACCACACCACCCTAGACAAAATTCACCTAGCTATTTACAAAGCATGCTGACTCCTCCTAGGAGCAGACAAATGCTCCCATACTTGCACCCTCTATGCCCTCACCAACATTCTCACCCTGGAGAAAAGACTACAGTATCAAACCTGTCACCTCACCAAAAAAATCCACCTGGTGTTGGCCCCCCTGGTGGTCTCTGCCTCCCTATTTTCATGCTCCCCCCTCATCAGCCACTCATTCTGCCAACAAACACATGTGGACCGTGCCCAGGGTCAGGATCTCCCTAGCTCAGTGATCCTTCTCTTTTAGAGCCCCTGTATGTTACAACAAACTTCCCCACAGCCATTACCTCCATCCCCAAATTAGGGCACTTTAAGACTGCCTTAAAAAAACACATTCTGTCTTTGTGCCACTTCCAGTGTAACTGCTAATCCTCCTCTCTGGCCTAGCCCCTCCCAGAGTTGCCCTAGGCTGGTCCTTGACACTGTCTTCTCCTAGACAGCACCCACTAACTTAGTTCCCCAGCCTACAGATCCACTGACTTCTCAAGCAGACCTAAGTGCCAGCACTTGGGCTATGCTGTCTGTAACAATATGTACTACTCCCAGCTGTTATTACTGCGGAATCTGTATTCAATGCATGGTACCACTACCCATAGCTACTAACTATATAGAACATATAGAACTATATAGAACAGTTTCATTACTGGTCACTGTATTCTGCTATTTGACAATGCCCCTGAGGCTGCACTTGCTCTTTAACTGTACCATTTGTGTTTACATTCAATACCCTAGCTACTATATGTATAGGTCAACAGTCACTTTAGCTATTGTATGTAAAATACTTCTGTATAAGATGCGATTGTTATACTTCTGTCCTGTCTCATTTTATGTATGATTATGTTGACGCAGAGCCTTTGTAAATGAGTCTATGACTCAAAGGGTTGTAATTCTTATGATATGTTTAAATAAATTAAAATAAATAAATAAAATACTATAAATTATTTGTTAGCAGGGTCAGCTAATCTGGTCAGATCGAAAAGCCTGATTAAATGAAAATGTTTTTTGTTCCTGTTTAAAAGCTTCTAATAACGGAGTTTCTCTTATATGAAGAGGGAAGGAATTCCACAGGGTTGGTGTGCAGAAAGAAAATGCATGGGTGCCTGATGTCTTGAGATGAACCCTGAGAATTTCCGGAAAACCCTCATCAGCTGAGCGGAGGGGACAAACAGAGTGGTGGGGGTCCGTAGGAGGTCTTGCAACTAACCAGTAGTAGCTGATGACCAAAACTGGCTCCTCACTTCCCCCTGTTTACTTCCCAATGACAAAAGTTACAGACAATAAAATATTCATTGTTGGCACTTATATGAAAATAACCCCACATGGCTAAGTTAGATCATTTGGTCATCATACTAGGAACTGCAACATTTTTGGTGTCTGGTGTTTCTGATCCTTATTCATGTACACTGTTGCTATCACCAGAACTATGATCTCTAGTATTTTGACTAATGTTGTCCCGCTACTGGCTAGTGGTGGTACTTGCTGCATGTGTTTTTTGTTTTCAGGTTCAAATACCAATATGGCATCTTCTACCTTATCAGTATCACATTCAGAATTAGATACATCACCTTTATTAGATGAGCATAGCTCTGATACACCATGTACAATGTATTCATGAGAGGCACTGCTTTCTGATGAAGGAGTTGGATATGCATCAGTGACATATCATGGAATTCCACATTTAGTGGCACCAGACAGTGTGTTTTTTTTTTCCTTTATCATTGACTTTCTGGGTCTAATTGCTTTTACTACTTATTCTTGTGTTTTATCTGATTTTTCTGGCATCACTGCGAGTGGGGAACTACTTTCATCAGAGGATTCACAGCATTCTTTTCTTTTTCTGGTTCTGTTGATTGTTATCTGTTGCATTAATTATATCTGCAGCAGTAAATTTCCCTTTGCTTTTCTGAACTTCTTTTCTGGGTATATTTTTCTGTTTATCAATTTCAGCAGTACTGCTGGTGATGGGTGCAACTTCCATATCTGAATCCATTTTTTTGGTATCTTTTGTGGCACAGTGTCAATAATTTCTCAGAAACCCATCACAGTGGCTGTACAGCCTGGCGAGTGGGGCACAAGGTATTAAAGTAGGTAAGAAATGTTAGGGGATAAGCAACAGGGGGTGGTGGAAAAGAGAGTTCAATCAGAGTAAAGGAGGGTGACCAGCAGGGTACCTCAGGGATCCGTGCTGGGACTGGTCCTTTTTAATGTTTTTATATGTTACATTGCAGAGGAGCTTGAAGGGTGGATCTGCCTCTGTGTAGATGGCACCAAAATCTGCAAAAGGGTGGACACTGCTGGAGGGCAGAAAGCATGAGCAGAGACCTGAGAAAACGTGAGGAGTGGTCAAGGGTATGGCAGCTGAATTTCAGTGTGAAAAAGTACAAAATAATGCACTTGGAACAGAAACCCAGGGTTGGAGTACAAAATGAGTGGAGGGTACGGATGACCACCAAGCAGGAAGGAGACCTGAGGTAATCATATCTGATGATCTAAATATGGACAGGCAGTGTGACGAGGCATTTGGGAGGATTAGTGGGATGATTGGGTGCATAGGGAGAGGTAGCACCAGCAGAAAGAGGGGTTGTTGCCACTGTATTGATCACTCATAAGACCCCACCTAGAGTACTGTGCCCAGTAATGGAGACTACTGGCTTGATTTTCAAAGGCTCAGGACTGGTGCAAGGGATTTGCATCATGGAGAAACAGTGCAAGGGGCTCCTTGCACCACACCTTGCACAAGTCCCAATTTTCTGACACACCCTGCAGCAACTGGGGGGTCTGCATCCACCGGCCTGACTTGTGCCATTCTTGTGACAGATGCACCAGTGTGGCAAGGCAGAGGGGCACTTGTACCAGGGCAGCACTGAAGTATCCCCTTAACTGGGGTTGTGCAAACCTCAGTAATGGGCGCATGGGCCATCAGAGTTAGACCAGCCAGGATCCGGTCTAATGGCTCATGCATCACTCCAAGTGCCCTGCTATGGTGGGAGGTGACCCATGTCCCCCACTGCCACTGCTGCCAAGGGATATCTGTTGCCCTACCACAACCAGCCAAATTAACCCCTCAGTGATGGGACCACAGCTGGTTAATGCCAGTGACTCCCCCCACCACATCATATTATGTCCCCCCACCCACTTTCCTTCACAGATGGAGCAGTGCCAGTGCCACAATGTGGTCTGTTGCCAGCCCCCCACCCCCAGCCTGCCTCAGCCTACCATTCACAGACCTTGCCACAATCAGTGAGTCTACCCTCATGGCTGCCAATGCTGACTGATATGCCCGCAGTCTGCAGCATTCCCTGACTATGCAGCAGTTGTTCAGCACCCAGGATAACTTGCAGCAGACTTGCAGAGTTTAGCACTGGGACCCCGATTTGCGTGTCCAAGTTTGCCAGAGTCAGGGTGTCAGTGCAGGGTGCATCAATCTAATGGGACTGTGAAAATCAAGCCCCACAGCTCTGGATGGATATAGACAGAGTGGAGGTGGTCCAGAAGAAGACAACCAAAATGGTTCAGAGTCTACATCAAAAGTCCTATGAGAAGAGACTAAAGGACCTTATTGTGTACTCCTTGGAATAGAGAAAGGTGAGGGGTCATGTAGTAAAGACCTTCAAATATCTCACGGAGGTAAATAAGGAACAGGAGGGAAGTATTTTTTCAGAAAGAAAGGTGCTCAAGAACAATGCTATGAAGCTGGAAACGGATAGATTCAGGAGAGATGTGAGGAAATACATTTTCACACAAAGCATATAATTCCCACATGTGTAAGGGGGCAAGGTGAAAAGCCACACATTGTGGTGCACCTTGGCACAAATAATCTAGTGGACAACAGTGTAATGGAGGTACAAGCAAGCTTCAGGGAGCTGGCCAGGATATGCAGCAATGAAGACAAAACAGTGGCCTTGTCTGAAATTCTACCAGTTCCTAGAGCAAGTTCAGACAGGAAGCAAAGAATTGTTGAGTTTATCATCTGGTTGGCAGAATGGTGCAAGGCTATGGGGTTTGGGCTGGTGGCGGGAAGGGGGTTCATATGGGTAAACAAAAACTTGCATGCCTGGGACAGACTCCACCTTAGCAAAGATGACTCAGTTGTCCTGAAGCAGAGGCTGGGTGAGTTTCTGTCTACCTCATATAATTTAAACTAGGATGGGGGGGAATTAAGGCTTGGACAGAAGTTTGGGATGCATGGAGAGGAAGACTGTTGGCCTCCCCCCAGGTTGGAGATGAGGGGTATGGGGAGAACTCACTTAGGGGGCAAGGTTGGTAAGAAAACAAGAATCAGGGATAATTGAAAGGGGATATAAAGTATCAGAAGACCAAGCATAGGGGCAAGGAGGGCAGATAAACATGGCCGTGGGAAACATGGAAGGGGATAGAAAAGCAGGGTACTGGGGAAGGACAAAAGGAGTAAGGAAAATACATTGGGAGGAATGGAAGGTTATGTCCCTATTGTAAATGGCAGAAACTGAGCAAACAAATATGGATGACTTGCCAGCACTGATGGTAAAGATTGAGGTGGACATCGTGACTGTCTCTGAAACCTGGGTGTCCAGTCACAATGATTGAGGTCTTTAGGTGCCAGGTTATAAGCAGCACAGGAAGGATAGGGATGAAGGGAAGGGAGGAGGGTGGCTCTGTTCATGAGGGAAGATATAACCTACACAAGGGATCAGGAAGCAGAGGAGAAACCTGAAGCCCTTTGGGTACAACTCCAGTCACCAAGGGGGAAAAGGTCAGAATGGGAGTGGTCTATAGACCACCCTCACAGGGAGCAGAGGAAGATGAGAAGCTAAGTGAACAGATTAGAACTCAGGCAGGCAAAGGAAAAGTGGTGCTTACTGGTGACTTAAACCTTCCAGGAGTTGACTGGGAAACACTATCAACTACCAGCTCCAAGGAAAGGTATATCCTGGATGCCTTCCAGGATGGCTTTTTGGAGAAAGGGTTCAGAGAGCCCACTAGAGGTGCTGTGATTCTGGACTTGGTTTTAGCCAAAGGAAACCATGTCCAGGATATTCTGGTAGAAGATCCACTGGTGGGGAGCAACCACAGGAAGAATGGTTGATCCTGGGAGTAGGACAAGAAAAATCAAATTCTCAAACTAAGGTAGTTGACTTCAAAAGGGCAGATTTTGGAAGGATGGGAGAAATCCTATGGGTACATCTCTCTCTAGGATTAGGCTGGAGGTGGGGTTAGAACAGAAGTGAGAAGAAATAAAGGTTGATATTGAAAAGGCTACACAGTCCCATACCAAAACCAGGAGCAAGAACACCAGACAAAACTGGCTTAGCCAGTTCACAGCTGAATGCACACAGGGTAAAGGAGAAAAGAATAGCCTTTCATAAATATAAGCGTACACAGCGGGATGAGGACAGGGAAGCTTACCTGTTGAAGTCTAAGGTGGCAAGTGGAACTGTCAGGGCAGCAAAAACAAGGAGGGAGCTCCAACTGGTTGAGGGAATCAAGATGGGAGAAGAGGACTTCTACCAGTATGTAAAGGAAAAAAAGGACAACCAGGGCCACTGCCGTTGCCTCAGAGCTTGCCAAGAAAGAGTAGCAGTTGGATCACAGTGGTCTCAGGGAGGGTGAGGGTGGTGGAAAAGAGGCGCATCCCCCCAAGTTGTACCTCTCCACAATTCCTATGCCATTCTGGCAAAGTGTAGTTCCTCTGTGGTGGCACCCTCAATGGAGACCAAGGAGGATGCTGGGAACCTCCACAAAGGAGACCCACAGGAGGGTGGTATGTGACCCCACAGGGAAAGAAAACAACTCCTGGTGGGGGGCTCCATTGTTAGGAAGGTATAACTGGGGGAGGAAGGGGAGAGGGAGGTAAGATGCCTGCCAGGTGCCATGGCTTGGAGGGACAGGGAGAAAATCCTCAGGATCGCAGGAGCAGCTGCACAGGGGAGGGAGCTGGATGTCATTGTCTACTTAGGAGGGACAAATGATCTGGCTAAGAAAAGGATCAGTGCAGTGCAGGAAGAGTTTGTGGAGTTGGGGAGGGGCTTTAGACAAGTAGCACGCACAATAACCTTCTCGGAGGTGCTGCCTGTCTATGGCATGGGTGAGGCTAGGGTGCTCCACACCGTGGGATTCAATCAGTGGTTGAAAAATTGGTGCAGAGCTCAGGGATTTGGTTTCACTGGGGACTGGGAGTCCACCTGGAGTAATGCAGGCCTATACTGGCATGATGGGCTGCATCTGTCCAGGAGCGGAACCAGGATCCTAGGTGATAGATTTAAATGCTTCATTGGCAAGCATTTAAACTAGCAAAGGGGGGAGGCACTGGAAAGGAGCAGGGAAATCCTAACCCCCCCAAAAAAGTCAGGTTAGTAAGTGAGGTAAACACCAAGACAAAGATGTCGATAGGGAGAAGGGCAGGGGTAAATAGAGAAAGTGACAAAGGCAATAAGGACAGGGATGGGGCAAAAAGGAGTAAGGCCATCAGGAAATGGAGGGTAATGACTACCAATGCCCGTGGTCTGGGCAACAAACTCCCTGAACTGGTGGCCTTGATGGAAGAGGGATGCCTGGGTATCGTAGCAGTCACAGAAACATGGTACACAGACAACCATGACTGGGATGTTAACACACCAGGGTACAGAACCTGCAGGAGAGACAGGGAGGGAGAAGAGGGGGAGGAATAGCTCTGTATTTAAAGGAAGGGATAAAAGCAACTGAACAAAAGAGTAAACATGGAGGAGAGGAGGCACTGTGGGTCACCTTAGAGACTGGAAATGGCACCACAATCCGCACAGGGGTTGTATACAGACCCCCAGTCAGGGGGACAGAATGGACAAGGATATGATAGAAGGCATTCTTAGGATGGCAGAGAAAGGGAAGATACTGTTGATGAGAGATCTGGATATGCCAGATGTTAACTGGAGCACATTTGCTGCAGCCACATCCGAGAGCAGGGTCATTCTCGATGCCCTACAGGTGGCATGCCTCAGACAGCTAGTTTTGGAACCCACTCATGAGGGAGAAATCTTAGACCTCGTACTCTCAAATGGGGACAGTAAGAGAATTTCAGATCTAAAAGTGGGTTGCCATCTGGGAACAAGTAACCATCAAACAGTGTGGTTCACGATAAACTCAGCTACAGAATCAAGCCACACAAAAGTGAGGGTGCTGGACTTCAAGAGGTCTGACTTTGACAAGATGGGAGAGTGCCTTAGAAAAGCACTAGCAAACAGGCTAGAAAGAGGGGTGGAGCAACAATGGGGAAACATCAAAACTGCCATTACAAAGGCAACAAGCCTTTGTGTGAAGCAACTTAACAAATCAAAACAAAAGAAAAAGCCACTGTGGTTCTCAAAAGAGGTGGTGGGGAAAGTCAGGGAGTAAAAGACAGCACTCAGAAAGTATACGGAAACACAGAAGGAGCAGGACAGAGAGCTGTACCAGTTAAGGCAGAAGGAAGCATGGAGGGAAGTCAGAATAACAAAGGCCCAAACTGAGGAAAAGATAGCCAACTCGATTAAGAAGAGGGATAAAACCTTTTATTGGTACATCAGGGAGCATAGAAAGACAAAGGGAGGGATAGTGAGGCTGAATAGAATGGACGGTGGGTGGGCAGAAAGGGACAGTGAAAAAGCAGGGATACTCAATGAATATTTTTGCTCAGTATTCACAAAAGAGGAGGAGGAGGAAGTGCCTAATCCAATTAACAGAAGCACTCTTGATAGGGGGGTTGATCCCAGTCCTTTCACAGAAGAAAGGGTTCTGAAAGAACTCCTAAAACTGAAGGTGGACAAAGCAATGAGGCCTGATGGAATTCACCCCAGAATTCTAAAAGAATTATGGGGACAACTAGTGAAACCACTGACTACCCTTTTTAACAAATCATGGGATGATGGTGTGGTACCTGAGGACCGCAGGAAGCCGGATGTGATTCCCCTTCACAAAAGTGGGACCAAGACAGAGGCAGAAAACTACAGACCTATCAGTTTGACCTCTGTGGTAGGGAAAGTGATGGAATCACTTCTGTAGGAAAGAATTTTTGAGTACCTACAGGCCAGAGGGGCACAGGACCCAAGGCAGCATGGGTTCAAAGCGGGAAGGTCATGTCAGATGAATCTAATTGATTTCTTTGACTGAGTGACCAAAGTAGTAGACCGGGGAGGGGATGTAGACATGGCCTACCTAGACTTTAGCAAGGCATTTGACACAGTTCCACATAAAAGATTAATTGTCAAATTAACCAGCCTGGGAGTGGGTCCCAGGGTGGTAGCCGGGGGAAAACATTGGCTGGACAACAGGACACAGAAGGTGTAAATGGAGTGCACTCTGAAGAAAGAGGAGTTACTAGTGGGGTACCGCAGGGTTCAGTACTGGGTCCAGTTCTTTTTAATGTCTTTATAAGTGATGTTGCAGAGGGACTGGAAGAAAAAGTATGCCTCTTTGCAGATGACACACAGATCTGCAACAGGGTTGATACACAAGGAGGCATGGAAAGGATGAGAAGGGACTTGGCAAGGTTGGAGGAATGGTCAGAAGTATGGCAGCTTGGATTCAATGCAAAGAAGTGCAAAATAATTCACCTGGGAAGAAAAAACCCAGGGGAAGAATACACAATGGGGGGAGTTAGTAACAACAACACAAATGGAAAGGGGCCTGGGGGTATTCATATCAGATGAAGTTAAGGTTAGCAAGCAATGTGAGAAGGCAGTAGGGAGGGCTGGGGGTATACTGGGATGTATAGGGAGAGGCATCACCAGCAGAAAACAGGAAGTTGTTATCCCTCTGTACAGACAGTTGGTGAGACCCCATCTGGAGTACTGCATCCAGTTCTGGAGACCCCATCTCCACAAGGACATAGACAGGATAGAGGCAGTCCAGAGGAGGGCAACTAAAATGGTGCAGAGTCTGCAAGAGAAGCCATATGAGGAGAGGCTAAAGGAGCTTAATATGTATACCTCTGAGGAAAGGAGGGAGAGGGGGGACATAATAGAAACTTTTAAGTACCTCAGTGGAATTAACAAAGTCCAAGAGGGTAGCATCTTTCAGAAAAAGAGATGTGCAAGAACAAGGGGACACAATTTAAAGATGGGGGGGCAGTTTAGGGACAATGTGAGGAAGTATTTTTTCACAGATAGGGTGGTGGACATATGGAACAGCCTTCCTGAGGAGGTTGTGGGTCTAAAACTGTGGGAGAATTCAAGAATACATCGGACAGACATAAGGTAATTCTTGTGGGGGGTAAGAAGAAATAGGCTGTTGGTTAACTAGCATCTGCAGCTTATCCTGTAGGTAGGGAAATGGGCAGACTAGGTGGACCAAGCGGTCCTTATCTGCCATCAAAGTCTATATTTCTATTGAAGTGGAAGGAGGGTATTGCGAGACTGAGGAAGGTAGGGGGAATGGGCAGAGAGCAGTGAGGTACAGGCTGAGGTATTAAACCAGTACTTCAGCTCAGTCTTCACAAGGGAAAAAGAGGGACCGGTGCCTAGGAGTAGTAGGGAAGCTGCTTCAGGGGTAGGGGCGTCTGGAAGGATCCATCTCGGTAGAAACAGTATTAAAGGGTCTCAGGGTCATCCGGTTGGACAAAGCACTGGGGCCAGGCCAAGTGCACCCAAGGATGTTAAAAGAGATGGCCGACATTCTGGCTAGCCCTTTGGCAGACCTGTTTACTACCACTCTAGAGACTGGGATGGTACAAAGGGACTGGAGGCTTGTTCTTGTGGTACTGCTTCACAAGAATGGACCTAGGAATGACCTGGGGAACTATCGCCCTGTCAGCCTGACCTCCACGGTGGGTAAGTTGATGGAGTCCATCCTTAAAGAAAGACTGGTGGACTACTTGGAGTCAAATGGGTTCCAAGACCCTAGACAACATGGTTTTGAGTCAGGAAGAGCATGTCAGACAAATCTGGTCTACTTCTTTGACTGTGTCATGAGGGCAGTGGACAGGGGACAGGTGATAGATGTAATTTATTTAGACTTTTTCAAGATGTTCGACTCGGTCCCACACAGAAGGCTGCTTAGCAAGAGAGAAGGGCTGGGGTTGGGGGGGAAGCTAATGGGACGGATTAGGAGCTGGTTTCAGAACTGGAGTCAGTGCGTGGTGGTAGGGGGAAGAATCTTGGAACCTAGGCCGGTCACCAGCGGGGTACCATAGGGCAATGTTCTTGTCCCTGTGTTATTCAATGTCTTCATTGGGGACATAGAGGAAGGGATTGGGGGAAAATCTGTATCTTTGTGGATGATACTAAATTCTGTGGACAAGTGGATACAAAGGATGGGAGAAGGAAGTTACAGGATGACCTGGCTAAATTGGAAAGAAGGCCAAATACCTGGCAACTTGCTTTTAACACCAAAAAAATGAAAGGCCATGCATCGTGGCAGACAAAACTTGAGGGCAGAGTACTGGGGGAGTGAAAGTAGTAGAGACAGAGGAAGAGAAAGACCTAGGGGTTATCATCACCAAAGACTTGAAACAGTCTGTGCAGAGCAGCAAAGTGGCGGTTAAAGCTAAGAAAATGCTGGGATACATAGCCAGTGGTTTCACATCTAGGAGGAGGGAGGTCATAATGCCCCTGTACAGATCACTGGTGAGACCACAAATGGAATACTGTCTCCAGTTCTGGTGCCCTCACCTAAAAATGGACATAAATGTCCTGGAGGGTGTGCAGTGTAGGGCGTCCAATATGGTTTGGGGCCTGCAGCACAAACCCTATCAGGAGAGACTACATGAACTTGGCATGTACACACGGTAGGAGAGACAAGAGAGGGGGAACATGATAGAAACTTTTAAATACAAAAGGGTGTAAACAAGGTCAACACTGATGGCTTGTTTAATGTAAAGGTACCCACCCCCCCCAACTCATGTGGCACACTGGGAGCCCACCCCAGTGTGCCCAAATGTATATATATTTTTTTCCTGTAAATAAAGAAAACCTTCCCCGACGTGTTTCTTTTTAACCTGTAAAAAAAGAAAATGGTCCCTCGTTGTTTCCCCAGTCCCCTTCCCCCATCCCCATCCTCCCACTGAGAACCCACCTCCCTGCACCCCCCTTACCCAATACTTACCTCCGGAGTTAGGCGCTATCATTTTCTCTGAACCGGGACACGTCTGTACTCTTCAAAACCAAACTGCAAACTGAAGAATCAAAGGTAAGCATGCTATAATGGCATTCAATGGGGATTTTAACTTAAGTTGATAACACAGCCATTTTTTTTATTTTGGCTCCAAATTTTCAACATGGGGTTCTTGGGACCCCACCTCATGACCAGTGTCACTGTCATTTCATTACTCCATCCCAAAATGTGATTTTGCGGTCATTGTGTGGAATCACCTTACTGGTCTGACTAATGAAATTACAGTGTCACTGTTTATGAGGTGGGGTCCCAAAAAGCCCATGTTGTAAATCTGGTGAAAAAACTCAAACAAATGACTATGTTACGAGCCTGCAGTGCACAGTTTCTCTGCACACTCCTAACTTCACCAATTTTTTATATTTTCACTCCAGATTTTCAACATTGCCAATTTTACACTCCTTTTTAACAGTACAGCTGTAATTTTTGACATCCTGCCTGAAACATGTTTTTGCACCTGTAGCACATAATGGTGTGGTCACTCTGCAAAATCCCCTTTCAGGACAGGTGAACAAAATGACACTGGCACTCTTCATGAGGAGGGGTCCCAAAAAGGCCATGTTGAAAATCTGTCTGCCTACTCAAAAATGGTCAAGTTACACCCAGGAAGCGTTCCATAATTTTTACGCACATGTGTTACTTTGGTCACTTGGCAGCTTGTGATAGCCCTATTGGCTCTGGCCAGAGTTTGTTTCATTTTGCTGCAGTCAGTTTGCTTGCAGATCACTTTTTTTTATTTTGCTGCCCTACAGCAGCCTCATCTGTGTGTCAGAGATTGCTGATCTCCCCTTCCCCTACAGAGAAACATAATCTTTCTGATTCACCTTGTGGAGCGCTGAAATAGAAGTATTATTATTTTTTTAATATTAATTTTAGACAGTTGGTTTTAAGTATTTTTTGTTTGTTTAATTAGGCAGCTATCACTAATAACACAATCCCTGATTCTCTATTACACAGCATGTCAGTCTGACACTCTCTGGTGCAGATCCTCAAGTGACAGATGCGCAAGGAAACAATACTTACTGGTGCACTCACTGCTCTACTTTATAGAACTGCTGGGCTATTTAACTTTCACTCAGTGCCTTCACTGGGCTCTGGGATCATATGGCCACTACTCCCCACCTCCAACTCCCTCCTACTTCAAGTGTGAGAATGCAAAGAAGCAGCCGACATCAGTGTCAGTCATTTAATTTCATCTCCCTCTCCCAAGTGTGGCATGATGTCATTTGGTATCACTCTGAGAGACTGTTTTTTTTAAAGCTACAGATCTTTTTTAAGCTACAGGTGGTCCCACATAGGTAAACCAGCAGCATTTCAGATCCAAATTGGATCAATGTTCCAACTTGAGCCGAACCACAATTGGCATTACATCCGTAGGTCAATTGGAGTCAACCAAGTCTGGGGGGGTCAGATCTGCAACAGAGCTGCTCCCCATCCCTAAATTTAATAGCTGCAGAATTGTCTTAGATTGTCTCTTTAAAAGATGGCCACATCTTCCTTCTGAATAGAATGGTGCTCACAGTCCCAGGTGCCAACCCCTACCCCAAACACTATTGCTGGACATAGTTCAAAATAACCTTACTAGAAGGAGTTGCAATAGTCTAGCATATTTTACCAAAGTAACACTCAGCACCTTCAGTGAGTTGTGGTATCGAGTGTCCAATGTGGTTCAGGCCTGTTCTGTTGCTGCCTCACTGTTCAATGTTCATCAGTGCTGGAAATGGACAAAATTCACTTGGGAACCCACCAGCTTTTATATAAGGTTGAACATACCTGGCAAAGGTCCTGGGACACATTTCCTTCTTATCCAACCTTTGCAGGTTTCTATAATGATTTTGCATTTTGTGATGATTGCCTGTTAAGTATCCTGTGCCCCTGGGGTAGGGTGCTACATAAAAAATTGCCTTTCCTTGCCGTTATCAAATTGTTTATTTGGTTTTATGCCTTCTGGCGGATATATGTTACACAGGAGCAGTCATTCCTCCATTTTACTCCTGGAACTGAGTCAGGATCTTAATGTTACTTAATGTTACTTGTAAAATAAAGACCCTGCTCTATGTCCAGAGGTTCAAATAAAAATACCAACTCTTGGGTTTCTTTCAGAAATATAAAAGCATCATTTATTGCATATTATTTAAAAACACACAGGCACATCCTCCAGGGTGAAAAAGCGTGTTCTTTTTCACTCTGGAAGGATATGCTATGTGTTCAAATAATATGCAATAAAATATATTTATATTTCTGAAAGGAAACCAAGTGTTGGGATTTTTATTTGAACCCCTGGACATAGAGCAGGGTCTTTACTTGACAATTGTGCATGTTCTTTTGACCAAATGCACTATTTTCCAGGAGCTGCTTTTTGAGTGTGAAAAGGGTTTAATGTTACTCCTGAAACTGAGGACCCCTGGATTCCTTCTGTTTCCCCCTGTGCTTTCCATAACCATCAGGCTCCTCAGCTGCTTGCTATTCAGGAAGAAACATAGAAATTGTAGATATGGACCATTTTGTACAGGGGCCCATCCAGTCTGCCAGGCTCATATCTTGTATGTACACCAACCCTATGTGATCAAAGGATTTTAATAACTCCCTTCCCTCTTGAGGTTTCCTTGTGCCGGTCCCAGGCATGCTTAACCCCTCCACTGTGTTTGCCTCCGCTGTCTCCTGTGGCAGACTATTCCAAGTGTTAACTACCCTTTCAGTTTAGAAAAACATCCTCACATTACCTCTTAATCTACTCCCATCCAATTTCATATTGTACCCCCTTGTTATACTACTTTTTCTACATTGAAAAAGGTCTCCCACCTGCAACTTGTTTCTGCCCTTGAGGTACTTGAAAGTTTCAATCATGTCCCCCCGCTCTCCTCTCTCTCTTCTCTTCTCTTCTTCTCTCTTCTCTTCTCTTCTCTTCTCTAATGAGTACATATTGAAATCCCTTAGTCTCTCTCCTCATATGTTTTGTGGTGCAAGGCCAGCACAATCTTTGTCCCCTTCTCAGGATTGTCTCCACCTTATTTATGTTCTTGCACAGGTATGACCTCCAGAACAGCATGCAGTACTCCCGCCGAGCCCTTACCAATGTTTTATACAATGGCAACACCACCTCCCACCTCCTGCTAGTGATACCCCACCTATGCACCCCAGCATGCCACTGGCCCTCCCTGCCACCTATGTGCACTGCTTAGATACCTTACGGTCATCAGAGATGATAACCCCTAGGTCCCTTTCCTTTTTGGTGACAGTCAGCTCCTCCACTCCACAACCTGTAGCTCTCCCCAGGGTTCCCTCTACCCAGCTGCATTATTTTGCACTTCTTAGCATTGAACCTCAGTTGCCACTTTTCCAATGAACTTTCAAGCTTCTCCATGTCCCCATCATTTTCTGCACCCCTTCTGGAATATCCACCCTGTTACAGATCTTGGTGTTATCTGTAAACAGGCAGAACTTTCCATCTAGCCCCTCTGCAATGTCACTAATGAAAACATTGAACAGGACTGGTCCTAGTACTGATCCCTGTGGTATCCCGCTGGTCACCCCCGTCTCCCCAGATCCACAGATTGTAGCCCATTTACCACCACCTTATGTCTCCTGTCTTTTAACTGGTTCCTAACCCAGTTCGCCACCTTGTCTCCCATATCCAGACTACCCATCTTGTTAATCAGCCTTCTATGGGGACGGTGTTGAAGGCTTTGCTGAAGTCTAGATAGGCAACATCTACCGCCCTTCCCTGATTTACTTCCTAGTTACCCAATCAAAAAATCTATCAGATTCATTTGACACAACCTTCCTGCTGTGAATCCATGTTGCCTCAGATCCTGAGCACCCATGGATTCCAGGTGTGACACTATCCTTTCTTTCAGCAGTGTCTCCATGATCTTTCCCACCACTGAGGTAAGGCTGACGGGCCCGTAGTTCCCAGTCTCCTCCCTACTGCCACTTTTGTGCAGTGGGACTACTTGTGCCCTCCTCCAGTCCTCTGGAACATACCTGTGTTGAGTGACCCTGTGAACAGGGCCACCAGAGGCACTGCTAGTTCCCTTTGCAGCTTCCTTAATATCCTTCGGTGGACACCGCCTGGCCCCATTGCCTTATCCACCTTCAGCTTTTTGAGTTTTTACAGAACTATCTCCACTGTGAATGGACTGGTATTCCTTCCCCCCCCCCATTGCCTCTTCTCCCCAACTGTGGTCCTTCACCCTCCCCCTCCTTAGTGAATACTGAGCAGATTCTCAACCTCTTGTTTACTTGCTTGATTGCTAGAAGTTGTATGATGTTTTAACTGTTTGCAGTCATCTGGTTGCTCGGTGTGCCCACTCCCAAATGTTTACTGATGATGAAGGTTGTCACTGCAGGCCAGGATGGCCCCACACTTACTAGCTCACTGGTAGACTTTGAATAAGATGTGCATGCTCACTCAGACTACCACTAGACACTGCAGCATGTCTACCTGATTACAGTCAATCCTTTAGGTTTTACAGCAGATGGAAAAGGTATAAGAACAAACCTGTAAAAAGGAATGTAAAAACAACCCACCTTCACCGAAACACACACTGGGATCTGCAGGTAGCACTGCCACACAAGAGATAACTCAAATTCCACTCTGAACCCCTCTACAAGAAAGATGTCTAAACTCCATGTTGAGAGACCACATTTCAGACCAATATGTCTCAGTGACTGTGGGGCATTAAACAATTAGTAGCAAGGAAGTGATGTTGATGAACATAATTTATTTTTAACCAGGATCGTACAGATTAGGGTCTGGCTCTATTTTCAGCTAACACGTAGCAAGCTTTTAGGACATATTTTTTTCTTCAGTTTTGTTTTCTCCAGCAACAAAGCGCAGCATCCCCTCCCTTGGGAGTGCTTTTCTTTCTTCTCTCTGCCTTTGCTGACCATACCCTCATGAGCTTACGCATCATGGGGGCATCAGAAAGGAGCTAGGGAAGCTGGATACAGTGTATAATAGGTGTTCCCATTTCATCCTTAATGCCCCCCAGAGGACATATCAGTGTCAACTTTACTTAGATTTGGGGTGGTTAAGATAACATAATAGAAGCAACTTGCATCTTGTGAGTTTCATATATCAGTGTTATAGAGACAGAGTTCCAAGTTATAGCTTGAATAGATTAAAACAGAGACAGATTAAAGAAAGCCTACTGTCGGCACAAAGAATAGAATATATTATACCCACTAGGAAAGCAACTATCGGGAAATCTGCATTTTATTATCTAGGTCCGATAGATTTAATTCTATCCCATGCAACCTGAGACCATTAGTCAGTACTATAAGTCTGAAGATGATAAAAATGAGGCCAATGGTGTTAGGGAAGAAACCATTTCTATTTTGCCTCTGTGGTGTAGCGTAATCTCTTATTTGTGTTTACTGTGTACCATACTCATTTTTAGATTTAAATCTTTTTGACCTGATGCTTAGAATTTTATAGTAGTAGCAGCTCCTGTTGTAACAGTGAGCAGAGCATTTTTGAAAGGGAATGTGAAACTTTTGGTGTCTGTTACATTTTAATATCATGTTTCAGTGTCATTGTGAATTACTATTGCTGCTTATAGGTACACAATATGTTGTTTTTTGTATGTAACCAAAACTCTTCATTCTGTAACCATTTTGTAACAAGGATCCCATTGGAAATGAGCTCTACTCAATTGGGTAATACTTATTCATATGAAAATTATGAATAAAACATGTTACTACTTACAACAATGCCTGAATTTGCAATTCACACTGTATACACACACCAACACACACACACACACACGCAAAGAAGAACAGTCTGCTATACTGCTGCTGCTGCTGTGTATTGGGACTGCTGAAACAGGGTCCCACCTGTCAAAGAGTCAGTGATGGGACTTCTGCACCAGACAACAGAGTTCTCTCTGGTTGACTCAGAGGGCTTGGAGTTCATATTATCCTCCCCTGTTTACACTAGCAATTAGCCCCAGCCCCTAAGTCCCCTTAGTTCAAAGAGGTTCCAATGGGAAATTGAAAGGCTTTAGAAAGCCACACTTTTGAGTGGAGGGTTACATGCATCATGCTGCCATGCAGACAGCAGCCTTCATTCTGTACTGTCAGAATCTCTGCAACGCTATTGAGACAACAGGAGAGTGTAAGGAGGGGGATCTAGACAAAGCTGAAATACATAATTTATTTAGTTATTTAAAAGTTTTACCAGGAGGGCACACTGAACAGAGTACTGCTCGATTCCAGGTGTGTCCTGGGGAGAGGGAACATATTGAAAAAGAAACACAATACAAATTGCAAAATTTCAACACAAAATACAGAGATATGAACAAACATGGCTGAGCTACAATACGATTAATACAGAATTCATGGCAGCACTTTGAGATACAATAGTTATGGAAGACAAAAACAAGCAACAGGATCAGAGTCAAAATTTAAAAGTTTACCAAGGCTAGAGTAAATGTACTGTCACGGGCACTCCTACCAACATGCACATGGAGCAATACTTCTGTTCAGAATTCACTAAGGAGGGAGAGGGTCAAGGACCACAGTTGGGGAGAAGAGGCAATGGGGGAGAGTGGACACCAGTCCATTCACAGTGGAGATAGTTCTGGAGGAACTCACAAAGCTGAAGGTGGATAAAGCCATGGGGCTAGACCACATACACCTGAGGATATTAAGGAAACTGAGAAGGGAACTAGCAGTGCCTCTGGCTGCCCTGTTCACAGAGTCACTCAACACAGGTGTGGTTCCAGAGGACTGGAGGAGGGTGCATGTAGTCACACTGCACAAAAGTGTCAGTAGAGAGGAAGAGGGAAATTACAGGCCAGCCAACCTCACCTCAGTGGCAGGAAAGATCATGGAGACACTGCTGAAAGGAAGGATAGTGGCACACCTGAAATCCAATGGTGCCCAGGACCTGAGGCAACATGGATTCACAGCAAGGATATCTTGTCAATCAAATCTGATAGATTTTTTTGATTGGGTGACTAGATTAGTGAATCAGAGAGGGGCGGTAGACATCACCTACCTAGATTTCAGCAAAGCCTTTGCTACCGTCCCACACAGAAGGCTGGTTAACAAGATGAGTAGTCTGGGCATCGGGCATACAGTGATACATTGGGTTAGAAACTGGATGACAGACAGAAGGTAGAGGGTCGTGGTAAATGGGATCCAATCTAGGGAGAGAGAGGTGACCAGCAGAGTACCACAGAGATCAGTATTGGGACCAGTCCTGTTCAATGTCTTCATTAGTGACATTGGAGAGGAGCTGGAAGGAAAGGTCTGCTTATCGGAAGATGACACCAAGATCTGTAACAGAGTGGACACTCCAGAAGGGGTGCAGAAAATGAAAAGGGACCTTGAGAAGCTTGAAAGATGGTAAGAGGTGTGGTAACTGATGTTCACTTCAAAAAAGCGCAAGATAATGCACCTGGGTAGGGGTAACCCTGAGGAGAGCAACAAAATGGGGGCAAGGTGCTGACTGTCACCAAAGAGGAAAGGGATCTAGGGGTTATCATATCTGATGACCATAAGGTATCAAAGCAGTGTGCAGATGCTGAAGGGAGGGCCAGTGGCATGCTGGGGTGTATAGGCAGAAGCCTTACTAGCAGGAGACAGAAGTGTTGATGCCATTGTATAAATACTGGTCAGGCCTCACCTGGAGTACTGTGTGCAGTACAGGAGATCACACATGCGTAAGGACATAGACAAGATGGAGGCTATCCAGAGAAAGGCGACAAAGATGGTGCATGGCTTGCATCACAAAACATATGATGAGAGACTAAGAGTCCTCAATATGTACGCATTGGAGGAGAGGAGAGAAAGGGGGGACATGATAGAAACTTTCAAGCACCTCAAGGGCATAAACAATGTGCAGTTGGGGGATCTTTTCTAGTGTAGAAAACATATCAGAACAAGGGTACACAATATGAAATTGGAGGGGAATAGATTAAGAGGTAACATGAGGAAGATTTTCTACACAGAAAGGGTGGTGGATGCTTGGAACAGTCTGCCGCAAGAGGTGGTGGGGTCAAGCACAGTGGAGGGTTTTAAACATGCCTGGGAGAGACACAAGAGAACATTGGGGGAGAGGGAGTGATGAAAAGCCATTGATCACTTAGGGTCAGTGACTGAATACATGTTTAGGGCTTATGGGCAGACTAGATGGGCCTAACGGTTCGTATCTGCCAACAATTTCTATGTATCTATTTATTTGACTAGGAGGGAGGAGCACTGGTCTCTGCAGTGCATTCCCAGCTGAGGACAGAGGGATTGCACTGTCACTAGGGGAGTGAATAATCACGCTTGATCTTGCAGTATGCTCACTCAGGAGAGAGAGAGAGAGAGAGAGAGAGAGAGGAAAGGACCTAGAGAGAGGAAATGTGACCAAAATCCTAGCTCAGACTTGAATGGAGCCAGCACTTCCTCTGGCTATGCCGTCATTTAGGATCTTCCCACTACACACTAATGGAGCATGTTTTCTGTGAGTTACACAGATGCAGCTTGGAGGTTAACAGGCAGAGGGTACAGCTGCTCATGTGTGGTGAGCAATAGAGGGTTAAAAGAAATCATCTTTAGGCACCCTCACATACAGTATAGCGGCCACTGTATGCCCCCAGCACCCCCTCATAGTGGTATCAATGTGAGCCAGTGCAAGTCATCATTAGTCTTTCAGATGTAAATGTTTTTAAAATGCTTTATATGCCTTACTGTGTCACTCGGAGGGAAAGGGCTGCCTCGTCTCACTGCTCACAGTTTGCCCTTGGTTTCGGCAACCACTTGGTGCTGTGCTATGCAAAAATAAAATTTTGCTGGTGAAACTATCACAGAAATCTGAATTTTGCTTTTGGACATTTTTGGAATGCACCTTGACAACATTTGTGAAATTCTGATATAGAAGGGTCAAGGACTGACCAGCATGCTAAAGCCATTTGTATAAAATGCTGCTACAAACTGTGAAATTGTAAACCCTACCAATGTAGCCATAATTTTGTACTGCAGCTTTTGCACAGCAGATGAATACATCCTTGACTAAGGACATCTAAGAAGTGTATATTTGGTTCATCCGTGGTGCCTACAAAGGGTGGGGGGAGTTTCACTGGAGCTCACCGCAGCCATTGCAGATCTGGTACTGTAAGTGCACACCATTTCTGTTGATACTGACTAAGAGCGGTGGAATGAATGTATGTATTGCAGATTGATGTATTAAACTATGGAATGGAATTCTGCAGAACTGTTACTCTACAGTTCATGTGTATCATTTTGCTGAACAGTGCAAAAATTCACGGAACATCTTTTTGGATGTTTCTGATTTTGCCACGGTCAGAGTTTTAGAAAATGTCACAAAATTTGAGAAATTTTGTGAAATCAAAATGCACAGTTTCTACCCAGTACTACAGCCACCAACAGTTCAATCACCCAGCACTAAAACTGCTCCATGTCGAACCTGTACCCCTTCCTAATCACCACTTGGTTTACTTGGGTAAGGAATGACTATTATGGTTAGTTAGTATCAGCAGTGTCTCATTCCATCCAGCCCACTTCCTATCCTAAGCAGTCACAATGATGTTGATGCAGTGAGGTAGTACTAGCTGTTTACTGCATACATTGTTTAAGATTAGTAGGCCTCATCTGGCACAGCCATGGCATTCTCTTTCCTAATTTGGGGCAATGCCTTCAACAATCACCATTCAGGTGGTGCACCTCATTCAAAATCTTGTTAACTTAAAAAGCCCTGTGTGTATTGGGGCTGACTTCCTTAAAGACCTCTTAGAAAGGTATGCACCTGATCAAACCCTCCACTCCACCAAAGGTTGGTCATACAGAGGGTTTGTGTAAGGATGTCAGGAGAGAGAGTCTTTGCAATAGCGGCCCCTTGCCTATGGAAATCCTTGCTGTACCAACTGAGGAGTTTGACCTCGGTGGAAGGTTTCAAAAGGGGACTGAAAACCCCTTTATTTAGATTAGTGTTTGATTTGAACAAGATGAATTAACACATGCCTTGGATTTTATGTTAGTTTTTGTGATGTTAATTTACATCACTGTTTTTATATGTATTTATTACAAATGTTCTGAATAGTGAGAGGCTCTCTGAGCCATATGGATGGGCACTATATAAAAATAAATACCTTGCCTCTTACAGTATCTTACCATTTTCAGCCAACCTTTCATGTTCTGCTGGTTGCAAGCTGAGGTAGTGATGGCCAGATTTTGTAATGCAGATGCCTCTGCAACATGTAACTTCTATTATGGTTGTACATGTGATGATCCTTAGGGATGGGTTTCTCTCTGATGTAATGTGTTCTATCTTTAATGTGGACTTGTTTTGTGCTGGTAGTAACTTTGGAATATCTTATTCATTTGCAGAAGCTGAGATAACTTGTGAAGTCAGTGAGGAGGAGACAAGTGGTAGGCAGACCTAGTGACTGCCAGCATGCCCAGCTGTAGTACAGCAGGTGAAGAGGAAGACTGTGGTTTGCCCATTACTAGTATGCTATTTATTGTTTGATGAGGTACAGATATATTTAAATGTGTGAACTAGATGATGCTTTGCTGTCTTACCCCAATGTGCTAGTACTACTCTGTGATGCAGTGTCCCAATCTGCTGGTCCTACAGGGAGCATCAGTGGTGCAGCTCAGTATACAACTAACATGCATATACAGTGGAATTAGCCAGGGTATAATAAGCATAGCACACTTCCCTGCATGACAAATTAGAGTAATTGGTCATTAGATTATTCCTGCAGTGTTCTGCGGCATGTCAATGGTAGAACTGTAATAAAAGCATTGCATCCTGGCTGATTGAACTGTATCTGTTTTGTGTGCATTGTCCCAGATGCAACAACAGTCCTTGGATTAGTCAGTCTTTGCTCTTCACTCCACATAAGTCCATTGCCCCGCCTACTGAAAGCCAAACTGTCACACAGGCCTGGGACTCTCTGACATAGGACAATCTAAAGGGATGAATGGTTTCTGTATGATGTTTGTTATGAAAGACATGGCTGAGTTCTCCCACAGAAATGAGAATTATGCAATGTGACCCCTGCTCCATTTAGTACTGTAGTTCCTCCCAGACTAACAACCAGGCACGATAGTTACACATCAGTGTTGTATACTCTAGTCTGTAGAGATTTCACTTTTTGAACTCCAACATTCATTGGCAAAGTCATCTTCACAGCTGGATGGTAATGATGTTGGTCAGTTGCAGTGTAGAGGAACAGAGATACATACAATATTTAAGGAATGACTTTTATTACCACAGTTTGGCTGGGTTTAAAGTTTTAGTTCAATAAACTTGTCATGGATATTTCAAGAGACGGGATGCTATGCTTTTCTTTTACAAAAGTGCATTAAAGAGGCATTACTAATTTATGTGCCTTCAACCTTAGCAAGTGTAGTGATGATTGTGGAAGCTAACATACTGTGAAATTACTGAAAGACATTCCACTGTCTAAAAGTTGACATTTTATATGACAAATCACACTAGTGCCTAGACAAAAAGTTAACAGCATTCTAGCTACTGGCTAGTTTTCATTTGCTTTCTAGCATGGTGTTGCTAGAAGTGATTGAAACATAGAAACACAGAATTTGACAGCAGATAAGGATTGCTTGGCCAGCCCTGTCTGCCCATTTTTTCCCTGCCTATACTGTCACCGTCGACCCAACTCAATCTACAGCTCCTGTGACAGGAGCATTTGTCATACAGAGGGAGTTAAAAGGAAGAAACTAGTTTGTCCTCTCCTATTCTGCCACATGTGTGTTAGTGTTGCTTGGATAGTGCTTTTGTGGATCTGACTATCCTCCATTGGCTAGTGCTTGCATCCAACCTAGAATCCAGCAAGTGGATCCAGTGTTCAGATTCATCGGATCCAACCTCGGATAGTTGGATCGAGTGGTCAGATCCATCAGATCCCACCCCGGATAGTTGGATCTGATGGTCAGATCCATCAGATCCCTAGTCAGATCCTTCGGATACCTTGGATACTTACAGTGGATCCTAGGAGGTCAGATCCTTGGTTAGATGTCTATGCCATCTGAGGCTATCCAATATCTGACCAAAATGGTGATATTTGATGGTATCTGAATTTGTAAGATACTATCTGAGGAACTCTAATGTGTGTCACTTAGCTGTTTGATTGTGCAATCAAAATTTTCTTGTGGCATCTAGGAATTGGCTACTCCAAAGGTCCCACATCTTCCTCTTGTTATCTCCCTTCTTTCACTTGCTTCTTCCATTCTTTCTTTCTTTCTCCCCTTGTGTCTCTTTGTTTAAAAACATAAATGTGTATCTTTATGTGAATCTAGGATCCCTTGGTTTGCAAATGTATATAATAATGTTGTTGAAATGATTGCAGAAAGTTAAAGTCAAAGTCAAATTTATTTATAGAGTGCTTTTCTGTAACCAAAGCACTGATACAATATAAAACATCAAATTTAAACAGTATCCTTAGAATATACATACAGATTAAAATAACCATAAAATAAACTGCAGCAATTCCAGGGCTAACCATATTCCCCAAAGGCCTTTTCGAATAAATAAGTCTTCAGGAGTGATTTAAAAGCCTCGATGGACAGGCACTCTCTAATCCGACGAGGTAGAGTATTCCAAAGGGTCAGGGCTACAAAGGAAAAGGCCCTAGCTCCAGATGTCTGTTCTTTGGGTTTCATAAAAAGATAACAGTCTGTAATTCAGGGCGTTCACCTTGAGATGTATTTTGACCTCCATAAGGTTGTTTACAGAATTGTCAACAGGAGACCAGCTGTGGGACAAATTGTCCTATTTTGTTGCCCCTTTTAAAAGCTGTATGTGCTCTTCAGGCTGACCTCAGAAAGGAAATTTACAATGTTCTGTTACATATTGGGGAGGAACAGGAGATTTACCTTACAACAATGAGGATGCAGAGTTTAAACTGTCAGGAAAATACATCTTATAAAAAGAGAGCAATGTTTTATCTAGAGAAAGATGGAGAGATTAAGATTTAAATTGAGAGACTCTCAGATGTAAGACTTTCTTTGTTGGTACTGCCTGTATGAAGAGGTATCTTGTACAGTTTTAATTTTTTTAATTGTATTGTTATTTATAATAAATAAAATGCTACATGTGAATTTGATAATGTCTCTTCATTTGCCTATGCTTCCAGATGTATGACCCTTCAACAGCTCCCCACTTGCTTCCCTTTAAAATTCCCTTGTGCCTATCATATGCATGCTGGAGCCCACCACTGTTTTTGTTTCCACCACCTCCGATCCACTGGAAAACTGTTCCACACATCCACCATTCTTTCAATGAAGTATTTCCTCACATCTCTCTTGAATATACTCAGTTTCAGCTTCAATTCATGTCCCCTTGTTCTCATGCATTTTTTCCTCTGAAAAGTACTCATCTCCTGTACCTTATTTACCCTGTGAGGTATTTATAGATCTCTATCATGTTCCACCACTCCCTTCTCTCTTCCAGGGTGTGCATATTGAGGTCCTTCAGACTCTCCTCATAGTGCTTCTGATGCAGACCCTGCAAAATGTTAATTGTCATCCTCTGGACTGCCTCCTCTCTGTCTTTATTCTTCCTGAGATGTGTTTTCCAAAACTGCACACAGTACTCCAGGTGAGATCTCACCAGTGATCTATACACTGGTGACACCACCTCTTCCCTTCTTCTGGTGATACCCATCCCTATGCACTCCAACATCCCACTGGCTCTACCCACTGCCTTGTCACATCAGATGCAATTACTGCCAGGTCCTTTTCCTGTTAGGGGACTGTCAACACCTCTTACCCCATTTTGTACTCTGCCTCTGAGTTTCTGTTCCCTAAGTGCATGACCACCCTTTTTTTACATTGAAACCCAGCTGCCATACCCTTGGTCACGCCTCAAGTTTTCTCACATTTCTGCATATTCTTGTTTCCATCACTTCTGGAGTGTCTACTGGTCTGGTGTGACCACAATGGGCTCAGGGAGGGTGAGAGTGGTGGAACAGAGGCGCATCCCTCCCATTGTACCTCTCCACAATTCCTATGCCATTCTGGCAAAGTGTGGTTCCTCTATGGAGGCACCCACAGTGGAGACCAAGGAGGATGCTGGGAACCTCCACAAAGGAGACCCACAGGAGGGTGGCAGGGGACCCTGCAGGGGAAGGAAACAACTCCTGGTGGGGGACTCCATTTTTAGGAAGGTAGAACTGGGGGAGGAAGGGGAGAGGGAGGTAAGGTGCCTGCCTGGCGCCATGGCTTGGAGGGACAGGGAGCGAATCCTCAGGATTGCCGGAGCAGCTGCACAGGGAAGGGAGCTGGATGTCATTGTCCACCTGGGGCAAATGACCTGGCTAGAAAAGTTAGAGAAGTGCAGGAAGAGTTTGTGGAATTAGGAGGGGCCTTAGTCAAGTAGCATGCACGGTAACCTTCTCAGAGGTGCTACCCATCTATGGCATAGGAGAGGCTAGGGTGTTCCGCACCATGGGATTCAATCAGTGGTTGAAAACTGGTGTGGAGCTCAGGGTTTAGCTTCATTGGGGACTGGGGTCCACCTGGAGTGATGCAAGCCTATACTGGCATGATGGGCTGCATCTGTCCGGGAGGGGAACCAGGATCCTAGGTGATAGGTTTAAATGCTTCATTGGCAAGCTTTTAAACTAGCCAAGGGGGGAGGCACTGGAAAGGAGCAGGAAAATCCTAGCCCCCTACAAATAATCACAGTAGTAAGTGGGCAAACACCAACATAGAGGTGTCGATAGGGAGAAGGGCAGGGTAAATGGAGAAAGTGACAAAGGCAAGAAGGACGAGGGATGGGGCAAAAGGGGTAAGGCCATCAGGAAATGGAGGTAATGAGTACCAATGCCCGTAGTCTGGGCAACAAGCTCCTGAGCTGATGGCCTTAATGGAAGAGGATGACTGGATATCGTAGCAGTCACAGAAACATGGTACACAGAGAACCATGACTGGGATGTTAACATACCAGGGCATAACCTACAGGAGAGAGGCAGGGGAGAAGAGGGGAGGAGTAGCTCTCTATGTAAGGAAGGGATAAAAGCAACTGAACAAAAAGAGTAAACAGGGAGGAGAGGAGGCACGTGTGGGTCCCTGGAGACTGGAAGGGCACCACAATCCCACAGGGGTTGTACAGACTCCCATGTCAGGGAAGGAATGGACAAGGATATGATAGAAGGCATTCTTAGAATGGCAGAGAAAGGGAGATACTATTGATGGGAGACATGAATATGCCAGATGTTAACTGGAGCACATTTGCTGCAGCCACATCCAAGAGCAGGGCCATTCTTGATGCCCTACAGGTGGCAGGCATTAGACAGCTAGTTTTGGAACCCACTCGTGAGGGAGCAATCTTAGACCTCGTACTCTCAAACGGGGTTAGTGAGAGGATCTCAGATCTAGAAGTGGGTTGCCATCTGGGGACAAGTGACCATCAAACAGTGTGGTTCACGTTAAATTCAGCTACAGAGTCAAGCCATACAAAAGTGAGGGTACTGGACTTTAGGAGGGCTGACTTTGGCAAGATAGGAGAGTGCCTCAGAAGCACTAGCAAACAGCCTAGAAGGAGGTGTGGAGCAACAATGGGAATTATCAAAACTGCCATCACAGAGGCAACAAGCCTTTGTGTGAAGCAAATAAACAAATCAAAATGAAAAAAAAGCCACTGTGGTTCTCAAAAGAGGTGGCTGTGAAAGTCAGGAAGAAAAAGATAGCATTCCGGAAGTATAAGGAAACACAGAAGGAGCAGGACAGAGAGCTGTACCAGTTAAGGCAGAAGGAAGTGGGGAGAAGTCAGAATAGCAAAGGTCCAAACTGAGAAAAGATAGCCATCTCAGTTAAGAAGGGGATAAAACCTTTTATAGGTACATCAGCGGTAGAAAGACAAAGGGAGGGATAAGCGAGGCTGAATAGAATGAGCGGTGGATGGGCAGAGGGGACAGTGAAAAGCAGGAATACTGAATGAATATTTCTGCTAGTATTCTAAAGAGGAGGAGAAGTGCCTAATCCAATTAACAGAAGCATTCTTGATAGGGGTCGATCCCAGTCCTTTCACAGAAGAAAGGGTTCTGCAAGAACTCCTAAAACTGAAGGTGGACAAAGCAATGGGTCTGATAGAATTCACCCTAGAATTCTAAAAGAATTAAGGAGGAACTAGTGAAACCACTGGCTACTCTTTTAATAAATCATGGGAGGATGGTGTGGTACCGAGGATTGGAGGAAGGCGGATGTGATTCCCCTTCACAAAAGTGGGACCAAGACAGAGGCAGGAAACTACAGACCTGTCAGTCTGACCTCTGTGGTAGGGAAAGTGATGGAGTCACTTCTGAAGGAAAGAATAGTTGAGTGCCTAGAGGCCAGTGGAGCACAGGACCCAAGGCAGCATGGATTCACAGCGGGAAGGTCATGTCAGATGAATCTAATAGATTTCTTTGACTGGGTGACCAAAGTAGTAGACCAGGGAGGGGCTGTGGACATGGCCTACCTAGACTTTAGCAAGGCATTTGACACAGTCCCACACAAAGATTAATAGTCAAATTAACCAGCCTGGGAGTGGGACCCAGGGTGATAGCCTGGGTAAAACATTGGCTGGACAACAGGACACAGAAGGTAATTGTAAATGGAGTCCACTCTGAAGAAAGGGGGGTTACTAGTGGGGTACCGCAGGGTTCAGTATTGGGTCCAGTCCTTTTTAATGTCTTCATCAGTGACATTGCAGAGGGACTGGAAGGAAAAGTATGCCTTTTGCAGATGACACAAAGATCTGCAACAGAGTTGATACACAAGGAGGCGTGGAAAGGATGAAAAGGGACTTGGCAAGGTTGGAGGAATGGTCAAGTATGGCAGCTAGGATTCAATGCAAAGAAGTGCAAAATAATGCACCTGGGAAACAAAAACCCAGGGGAAGAATACACAATGGGTGGGGAGGTAGTAACAACAACAAAAAAAGAAAAGGGGCCTGGGGGTAATCATATCAGATGACCTTAAGGTTAGCAAGCAATGAGAGAAGGCAGTAGGGAGGGCTGGGGGTATACTGGGATATATAGGAAGAGGCATCATCAGCAGAAAACAGGAAGTTGTTATCCCTCTGTACAGACAGTTGGTGAGACCCCATCTGGAGTACTGTGTCCAGTTCTGGAAACCCCATCTCCGCAAGGACATAGACAGGATAGAGGCAGTCCAGAGGAGGGTAACTAAAATGGTGCAGGGTCTGCAAGAGAAGCCGTATGAGGAGAGACTAAAGGAGCTTAATATGTATACCCTTGAGGAAAGAAGGGAGAGGGACATGATAGAAACTTTTAAGTACCTCAGTGGAATCAACAAAGTCCAAGAGGGTAGCATCTTTCAGAAAAGAGACTTGCAAGAACAAGGGACACAATTTAAAGATAGAAGGAGGGTGGTTCAGGGGCAATGTGAGAAGTATTATTTCACAGAGAGGTAGTGGATGCATGGAACAGCCTTCCTGAGGAGGTTGTGGGGTCTAAAACTGTGGGAGAATTCAAGAATGCATGGGACAGACATAAGGCAATTCTTGTGGGGGGTAGGAAGAAATAGGCTGTTGGTTAACTAGGATCTGTGGCCTATCCTGTAGGTAGGGAAATGGGCAGACTAGATGGGCCTAGCGGTCCTTATCTGCCATCAAAGTCTATGTTTCTATGTACCCTATTGCAGAATTTGGTGTCATCAGCAAAGAGGCAGATCTTCCCTTCTAGCCCAACAACAATGTCACTTATAAAGACATTAAAGAGGACTGATCCCAATACTGAGCCTTGTGGCACCTGCTGGTCACCCTCCCTTTCCCTAGACAGAACTCCGTTTACCACAACCCTCTGTCACCTATCCTTTAACCAATTTCTTACTCAGCTTATCACTTTTGGACCCACCGCTAAGCTGCCCAGTTCCCTTATAAGTCTCATATGGGAATGCTGTCAAAAACCTTACTGAAATCTAAGTAGGTCATGTCCACCGCCCTTCCCTAATCTATTTCACTGGTCACTCAGTCGAAGAAATCTATCAGATTTGTCTGACATTATCTATCCCCCATGAATATGTGTTGCCTCAGGTATTGTAACCCACTGAATTCAAGACACTCCACAATCCTTTCCTTAAGGACTGACTCCATTAGCTTCTCCAACACTGATTTCAGGCTGAGAAGCCTATAGTTGCCAGCCTCCTCCCTTCTATTGCTTTAGTGAAGCAGGAGCACTTGTGCCCTCTTCTTGTCCTCCAGAACCACTTCTGTTTCCAGTGATTTGTTAAAAAGGACTGTCAGTAGTTTTTGAAAATTGAACATGACTGTCATAGGTGCAGCCACTACCTGCCTGAGCTTCCTCAGTACCTTTGGGTGCACCCCAGCTGGCCCGATAGCTTTATCCACTTTCAGATTTGCAAGTCTTCAGGACTCTCATCTGTAAAGGGGCTTGTGTCTACCTGCTTCCCTCCAGTGCCCCTGATGCTTTTATGTGACCCAACCCCTTCCACTTCCTTTGTGACGACCGAACAAAAGTATTTTGTTATTACAATGCATGTAATCTGAATCTGCAATAAATAAATAAAAATAAAAATTTTTTCAGCTATGTTTTTTTCTTGATCCACCTCATCACAATCTCCCCCTGACGTTCTTAACTTAACAATCCCTCTCCTAGTCTTCCTCTCTTCACTTACTGTATGTACTTAAAAAATGTCTTGTGCCTATTTGTTACCCCTTAGGCTATCCTTTTCTCAGTTTGCCCATTTGAGCTCCTCACCACTTTGCCTACTTCCCTCTTCTTTTCCTGCTACATCTCCCTGTCCTCTTCCCTCTCTTTCTCTTTATACCTCCAGAAAGCTACCCATTTAGCCTTTACCTTTTCAGCCACTTCGTTTGAGAACCAAAGCAGTTTCCTTTACCTCATGTTTTTGCTCACTTCCTTTGAGCCGAGGTTTGTTGCTTTCATTATGGCTTCCTTTAGCTTAGCCAATGTTCCTCCGCCCCACCTTGGTCATCCCACCACTAGGTCTCTGAGGCTTTCACCTTTTTTTTGTTTTAAATCTGCCCTCCTGAAGTCCAGGATTCTCATCCTTGTGTGGTTCACTTCCACCACCATCCTTATGTTAAACCACACTATACAGTGATACCTGGTCCTGAGGTGGCCTCCCACCTTGACATCTGAATACTGTCCCTGTTAGTGACAATCAGGTCTGATGAGTGGGTTCCATGACTAGCTGCCTGAGCTATCTCCCCTGCATGAAGTGCAGGATGTCCCTGCTTCAAGCTGAAATTGTGGCTGGGAGGCTGCAATCTACATCTGGCAGATTGAAGTCCCCTAAAACAAGCTCCTCCCTTTTTCTACCATGTTGACTGTGATTTCCACCAGTGCCTTATCTAATACTCCCCGTGTTGGAGGTCTGTAGATTATGCCAGTGTGAATAGTGGCTGTGTTTCCCATCTCCAGGGAGACCGCAGTACCTCAAACCCTTCCATTCCTCCTGGATTCCCTGTATGTCTGTTGATTTGATACTCTCCCTTACATATAGCACTGGCCCTCTTCCTTTCCTTACTTTCACCCTTTTAATTGACAGTAACAGTTCCTTTTTTTCTCACAGTTCACATGAAGGGCTAGAATTTCAAAGCCCTGTGAGGTACCTGTGGACTATGGACTCAGTTCTAACCTGTGTCTTGACTCTATTTTTAATACCAGTGACTACCATCAATATGGTGCTATGGTACTATCATGTGATGTTTACTGTACAGCAGCTGTCAGTGCCTGTATACTTTGTAGTGCAGATATCACATTATTACTACAGATACATTACCTTGCTGGATTCAAAACCCCTACAGTCAGCACATGACATCACCAGAACCAACAGTCCCCCCAGCCACCACCACATGGTAGGCATATGACATTGTGGAGTATCCTTACATTGATAAGCCAGATGGCCAGCAAGAAGTACAATACACAAGCTTTGGACAGAAATCCTAAAGATGTGGGTATCCAAAAGAGTGTCAGCATCTGTGGATTGGGGGAATAGTCACAGTTGTAGCACATGGAGCCCAAGACTGCTGCTCTTCCTGTCTATCATCCTTGTCATCCTTTCCCCACCAACTTTTAACCGGTGCTGCAGGTGTTTAGAGCTACTATACTGCATCAACTATGCAAAGCTATCAGTAATGTTTCTGTGGTGTTCTCATCTGTAATGCCTGCATATTGTTTTACCAGTCTGATTTGGCTGGGTCTGCTGGTTCTGATCCTTTAGCAACAGGTATATGGCTAACATCTGTGACTTCATCAATAAAGACTGCAGTAAAGGTTTATGACACGGGTCGATATATGCTGCTCCCATAGTGATCCCCAGCACTCATAGTAAAGAGCATCTTATTACTGTTCCATTATGCCCAGTCACAGACCATCGGTATACTTTTTGTGGACATCTGTTTAAGGACTGTGGACCAGTTAACTATTATTACTACATTACCTAGTGATAGATGGTGGCACCAGTACTGACATTGGTGATATCTGATTATTGACATAAGTGCAAAAACATGCTTTGTGGAAAACATATAATACTACACAATTTATTTCACTTCATATAGCTCCTGTTTGAGACTGCAAGCATTAATCAGTTGCATTCCCCTGGACACAAACTTTATTTAGCTCTGCTTAGTAAATGGCATACTTCACATAATCATTTACATGCATCACTATACATAATAGGTGTCCCTGATCCAGCTGTGGCCAGCAGTTGTCAGTTTTGCTACTACCATAACACTGGGCTTTGCAGTCCTGCAGGCACAGTCACTGGAATTATACTCTACAGTGGCATATAACTGTGAACAGTCCTATATGGTTGTTGTGTTGCTACTATGTATATGCATTTTTCTGGGACTGACTATGGTACTCTCAGTAAGTACATTAAGTTAGACCATCTATTCAGTGGCTCTGCTTCACAGGCACTTATGAGCATGTCTGCTAGTCATGTTCAGAAAGTGCTGTCAAGCACATCTGATGATCGTAACCAGACCGCTGCTTCAAAAATTGGGTGCAAATCAAAGCTGTGCATTCCAGTTTCCACAGATAGCAACCGAATCCAAGAAAGACCAGCACTCCAACCATCCAGAAAATAAAGGGACCACAAGGCAGATATTGCAGATAAACTTGTTATCAGTTTTTTGAGGTCCAGCATAAAGTAGAGGCCTCTTACCCTTTGGGTTACCTTTGGTTACTTTCTGTGGACTGATCACCCTTAACTGGCAACACCCCCCCCCCCCACACACTTTGCAGTTCATGGTGGTAACTTCTGAGACAGTTTCCACAGATGAAGGCATATCACACTTCTACACCTGTGGCATGCTCTTTGAAAAATCAGCCCATTATGTTTATCATATTACTGTATATGTGCAGACCTTTCCATGCATAATCATGTGGAACTTTTCATGTACTAAAACTTTGCTCAACTTGATCACCTACAAAAAGTACTGACCAATGAATGTGTACAACTTAATGAAAGGCACAAATAGCACACAACCTTTTAGTTATCTTTGTGCAGATAGTTACATTAATATTTTATTCTGACGTTTTAGAGACCCAGATGAATGTCAGCAACACTCACCATCAGTGGCTTTCAAGCCCAAGACAAAATAGGAATCCAACTTGCTGGCCTGATTGAAAACAGATTTCTTCCAGCTAGTCTGTTGTTCTGAGGAGAGCTCAAGGGAGGAGGGGGAGGAGGAGGAGCAGGAGGAGGAAGAGGATCAGAAGCAGGCTGTGGAAGGCACCAGGGCTCCTTTAGTGCCCACTGAAGCCTCATCTCTGTTGACTCTGTACTCCATTGCTACTGCAATAACAGCAGTGGCCAAAAGGCAGATCTGCACAGCCACCATTATAAAGTTTAGGGGCCTGCCATTTGAGGTTGCAGCAGCGGCTGAAGCAGTGAAGTGACCAGGTGGCAGCACTGATTGCTGCCATAACGGCAGGCCACAACCAGCACCATAGAAGCTGTGAGGCAAAGGATATCTGCATGGGACAACAAGCTCTGTCACATAAATAGTTTTTCTTTTGTTTATTTAAATATTTATTTTGCTGTTGTGTTCTAAGTTTTGTTGTTTATGATACGGGTAGTTGTTGTTTATATCAAAACCTTTTACTTTTAAGGTAAGATTCCAGTGCTTCCTTGTGGTTGTGAAGTGCTGTCAAATGATCCTCCAGATGATGCATGGAACGGCGTTCTGGAGGAGGTTGTGGAGTCAAAAACAGTGGTGGAATTCAAGCATGCATGGGACAGTCATAAGGCAATTCTAGGGGTTGGGGGTAGGAAGAAGTAGGTTGCTGGTTAACTAGGATCTGCAGATTATCCATTAGGTAGGGAAATGGGCAGACTGGGTGGGCCAAGCGGTCCTTATCTGCAGTCAAATTCTATGTTTCTATGTTTATGAGTGTCATGGTGTGTTATATTAGCTTTAGTGGCACATCCTGTCTGAGGGAAAAGGCAGATACAGATAAAAGAGCAAGCACTTTAAGACCATTAACAAGTGTTACTTACTGCTTTGTGACTGCATAAGGTAAAATGAAACATCTGAAATATATATTATAAAATCTTTTGTACTAATAACAGTCTCCAAGATTCATGCTAATGCAAACAAAAAAACATAAGCAGTAGTTATGACATTTTTGATTGGCAGTGAAGCCAGACCCTACACACACATGCACAGCACAAGTCCCGCTGTCCCCATCATTGTAGTTGGGCATCCTCCAGCCACCACACTGGGGGCTATGTACCTGAGGAATGTTCCAGTGCCTGAGGACTGTTGGTGTGCTTGGGGCACAACCCTGCCTACCAAATGCACCCTGCTACCTGCACCCACTGCCCTTGGGGACTGTGGATCCTGTGGGGCAGGTGCCAGGGTTGCTGTCAACTGGGGTCTGGGTCATTCTAGTCCAGCCATGCCCTTCCACTTGGCCCATTTGGATGTGTTCCAACTCGTAGGGCACCTCTGCTGTGTGCCTCCACATGTTCTTCCCACTGCTGCTGTGCCCCCCTCACTCCTCGTGGCACCACCAAGGCTCCATCAGCCCCTGATTCCCACCTTCCAGGTCCCCTTCCAATTCCCAGTCTGCCAGACAGCAACGCAGAGCCCTTAGATCACCTTCTGGCTGGTCTAAAGTAATCCCCCACTTGCGACCACAGCGGGGATTCTGGAATGTCTAATAAGGGGATGTTGCAGTCCCGCCATGGTGCAAGCCTGCTTGCAACTGGGCCTAAGGGTGCTTATTCTGCAAGGATCGTGCAGGGTGGTTTTGGTGTATGGCAACCCAATTTTGATGCAGCCTGCATTCCAAAATTGGATCGCCGCAAACTATGATGCAAGGTGCCACTTGTGTCACAGTGCTTTGGCACAGGCACCTTGCGTCATAGAGACCATTTTGAAAATCAAAGCCCCTGGCTCCTTGTTTTTATCCTCCTCCTCCTCCTCCTACAGGACAACTATTGGATCCACCCCAGACCCAACCCCAATCTTATGAATTAATACTGCATGTACAACCACACCACTTTCCAGAAGCTGTTGAGAGCCCTGTCACTTAACTATTAGTTCAACAACATCCATGGTGCTTTTACGTGCTCCATATCCATGCTCAGCCACAAGACTTGGTCCAGGATTACACTACCCCAACCCTACAAAAACTAGCAGTTCCTGTGCCATCATCTGCTGATAATATTGTGTCTTTACTAGATGGTACTGTATATTTGAAACAGCTGGTACTGGAGTGCAAGTGCCTATCTTAGTGCAGATTCCACTACAACTTTCACAGATCTATGTCCAGAGGATACACAACCATGCTCTGGCATCTGATTCTCTAATCTACAACAACTAGTCCCCTTACAGTCTTTCCATTTCTTCTCCTGTCCTTACCCATCATGGTGCAAATAATTTATACACTTGAGGTCAGATACACAGAGAACCTGGATTGCACCTATATTTTGCTCCAGGAGCAAATTAGTTCCTGGAACAAACTAGTGGTATACTGGAGCATGCCCAAAACACATAGCGAGTGATAATGGCATGTTACAATATACCAGTCAGCCAGTATGGTTCTACCATTACTGCAATATAAAGGACAGTTGGAAGAAGCCATTTTCAGTGGTAACCCATGAGTAGAGTGACTCCTTCTGAGCGGGTCAATATGAGTGACATCAAAATGGTGAAATATAATTGGGAGATGTGCTCTTAATAGTGATAGCCATTAAGAGCACATTGTAATTTCATCACGTATCTTGTGTACTTACCTGGATGATCATGTGTAGGATAGCTGATCAGGCTGCTTTCGAGCTGGCCATCTGATGTGCTGGAGAATGTCACCGCCTTCCAGCTGGGCATCACGGGTTCGGGTCTGACCATAGAAATTATATGGTATTCATTTTATTTATGTTTGCACTAATATATTTTTTTTCTGTTCACATTACCTCTGCCTTCCTTCCTTTGTCCACTCCTACCTGTGGGTTGTCCCCAACAATCTCTCCTGTTGACTGTCTGTCCCCTGTTGTAGCCCCCTCTCCTGAGTTTGCCGCTCACCCCCATTATCAAACCCCCCCCGGAGTTGATTATTAAATGGTTGGAGGTGTGAGGAGAAAAGCCGCCTATATAGGAGGGTGTGGCAGGCATAGCCTCCTGCATAAATATTAAAAAAGTAGTGATCTTGTGTCATTTTGGTCTACTGCGAGCTACTGTAGCTGTTGTCATTTGGTGCTGTTCTGCACATCGCTGTTTTTCTTTTCAGCGATCTGCAGTAGCTGCTGTGTTCGGCACCCATATGCTGGCGCTGTTATCACATGGTGCCATTTTCAACTATGGACAACGTAGAGAGAGAGAATATTGAACAAATGTCTAACTCACCAATGATATGGTCTTTAATTTCACTTTTCTTTAATAACACCCAATATTTTTGAGACATCTTTCACTTCTTCAAGAAAACTGTACAAAAATGTTGATGATGCTTACTAAAATAGTACAAATTAATATTTCAGTCCCAAAGAAGCACAGGAATAAACCTCAATATATTTGAACCAATGATTAATTTATCAAGAGTATCATTTTGGGCTTTCTATAGAGACCATATCTGTATCTGGCTTTGCAAATTTCATGCCTGTTTTTGAAAAGTCATAGATATATCCTTTTGCCTATAAAATAAAACAATTTTATTTTTTAATTCCAGAATTATATTATCCATGGTACACTTTGCATTATAAATGTTATAATCATAATAACCTTTATAGACACTTCCAGTTTAATCAACTGGTGTCATGCAAGTGAAAAAGGAGAGAACTTTGATATGGGGTCTGATTTTTAAAGTGACAGGAATGACGCAAGTTTCTTGCATCAAAGAGAAACGACATAAGGGTTTCCCTGCACTGCACCTTGTGTCATTCCCAATTTTCTATCACAGCCTATGCCAATAGTGGGGCTGCCTCCAGCAGCTGGGCTTGCACCATGCTTGTGGCAGACACATGGCTGTGCCACAGATGAAGAGAGCTTGCACCACAATGGTGCTGCACCACCACCCTCATTTGTTAGTCTCAAATCCCCCCAAAAGGCACACAACTTGTAAGGGTTTAGACCAGTCAGAGCTGGTCTAAAAGCCCATGTGCCACTCCTGGAGCCATTGCTGTGTAGGGAGTGAGCCTGTGCCCCACTGTTGTGGACAGTCACCCATGGAATCCCATGCCCACACAACACTCAGACACTTGTCACACCACCAGTGTGCAGTGGAAACAGTATGCCAAGGGGGATGGTTGGGCCTGACACTACAAGACAGTATTTCCCAGACATGGTAATAGACAGAAAGGGTGGGCAAATACCAGGGGGAGGGATGTCCACTACGATCACACCAGAGATGATGGGTAGGGTGGCCAGATTTGATGGGCCTTGGGTCAGGTTTCTGCCATTATTGTTTGTCCTTAGCAGGTGTCATGTACACCAGCAGTGCAATGTCTGTGTTCCCCATAAGCTGCTGTTTACACAGTTATGTACTAAAATCATGCACATGGGCCACAAAAATGCAAGAGCCACTTATTACCTATTTAAAACTCCAACCACAGTATCAAATATGGAGTAAGACTTAGGTGTATTAATAGCTGATAACTTAACCATATCAGCACAGTGCAGGGCAGCAGCAGGCATGGCACAGAAGATATTGGGATCCATCCTGAGAAACATCAACAGTAAAGACAGTAACATCATAATCCCGTTGTATAAATCACTTGTGAGGATGCATTTGGAATATTGCATGCAAGTTTGGGCACCTTACAAAAAAAAAGATATGAGGCTGATAGAGGGAGTCCAGAGGAAGGCAACCAAACAAATACATCAACTCAAACACACAGACTATGGTAATAGGATAAGGCAACTGGGCTTGTACAGCATGGGGTATAGGAGGCTTTGGGGAGATTTGTGCACGGTGTTCAAAGCACTATCAAATAGTGATCTATGGGAAATTATAGGACTAGTGAAAAAAACTGAAAGATGCAGCAGATTCCACCAACATCAATTAAAAGGTAAAATATATAAAACTAACCTATGGGGTAATTGGTTGAACCAAAGAGTAATTAATTTATGGAAGAGACTACCCATGAATGTGGTGACTAGCACTACACTGGAGAAATTTAAGAAATCCTTAGAAGATTTCATGGGTAATAAGTGTGATAGAGTGCAGTGTATGTGGGCAATCATATAGAAAAAATGTCTCACCATTCCTTGTAGATATTTTAGTTTTAATTTATTAATTTTCAGATGTTAGGTTCAACAGGAGAATTTCAGCTTGGCAGTGTACTTTTTTGCAGCTTACACTTCCATTCGGACAGTAGACATCAAACAGACGGCATAATCTGGTATTTATAAATCTTCCATTCCAGACAGTAGATACCACAGTAGACAAAATATTCTGACAATTCTAAGTCTTCACTTCAGAGCAGTAAATACCACAGTTCATTAAAACTCCATAGAGCACTTTCAGCAGTTTCCAGAGCATACCTCCAGTCCCACAGCAAAACGAAATCTAACCTAACTGAACCATAAGTTCCACCTTTATACCCAGGAGGGGTCAGGTGACCTTAAAACTCCACCCCTACCTGTGGTCTTTAACTATGTTTCTTTATGCACTACATATTTATTTTATTTAAAATAGTAATACCCCTTTAAATTCATGTACAAACATACTTTCCAGCTTTCGAGTAATTTAAACCTCTTTTAAGCGTTTTAAACTTTAATTCTGGTAACAGGGAAGCACCACCCCTTTTTCACAGTATTTAGTAATGAACAGAATGGCCAGCTGGCTCTTCAGAGCAAGTTGAATCAGAGGAAGCGAGGAACTGCAATTGGAACCCAGCAATGCCAAAGAACCGACGAAACCACCGCCCGCAACAAACACCCAAAAGAGCTCAAAATATCACCCCCAACCACTTCATCATTCCACGGTATGTCAAAATTATACTAAAGGTTTTAAAACATCAAAGTACAGTTAATAAAGAGCTAGAAGAAGGAATACCTGCTCAACGGTGCGTACACTCGCACAGTAATTCTTCCGGCAATTCATGTTGCCTCCCGGAACCTCAGCAGCGTTCTTATGTACAAAACAACCACATTCCTCTATGCTCTTATTAATAATATTTAACGGAGAACAAATAAAGAATTGGAAGGTTGCTTACATATTTTCAGGGTCTCTAAAAGGTACTTTCTTTTACAGGTGTAACTTTAAATCACCAGAACCCTGAACACAGCACCCTGAGCTTTTCTTTACATAGCCGTCAAAATGCAACAAACTTAATTACCATGCTCAAACTAAAAAGACTAAAGGTATTAAACAATGCCCTGAAAGAAGTCTCTTGAAAAGGATGGTGGATATGAAAGAGAACCAAGAGGTTCTCAACACTATTACGAAGCTTGCAAAACACAAGCCAGCCCATTTCCTGTCGGCTGACATTTCAGCCAGACGGCATACATTTCAATTTGTCATTTTCTTCTAGGGAGACTGATGCACCCTAAGAATATAACACCAGCTGACTATTTTGCTACAGCTTTCAAGCAACGACCAGAATATATTTTTAGGCTGCATGAGCGTGTGTATAATCGCACAGTCGTGCCGCTATAAAGATCGTTCCAGCTGCCACAGTAACAGGAAAAGCTACTCGCAGGGGGAAAATTAATAGAAGATTTTCTCCATTGCCTCCTAGAAACTACATCAAAGAATAAGATTTTACAAAAAGGGGAAAATAATTCTATTAAGTTACTTCTCCCCAAATCTCACACAGCTACTCTGTGACAATAAGACATGTGCCTTTTAAGATATCAAAGGGACGAGTCTATATGGCCTTCTGGCTCCTGACTCATATTTTTTCTGTGATTCTGTATACTGTACGTTGGCATTCACAGTATGGCACTAACTGTGATTTTCAATCTGTGCTAGTCAGAAGAGCACCTCCATGGTGTAATGTGTGGGGCTGCACTTTCATATCAACTCTGTGTGACTCCTGGCTCTTTCTGCTGTATGACATGGCATGTTGTGGTGTTTATGTAGGTATGTATTGCACTAGTCAATTGTTCTTCTGTTGTGATGGCACATGTTGCACCATCGTAGGTGCAATTTGTCCATGCATCCTAGATCTGCCACTGGCTACTGAATACTACAACATGAGTATGCGCTGGATAAATAGCTCTGTACAACTGGCAAAGTTAACACTCAATGCACAGACAACACTTTACACTGCAGTTCAATGCATACGCAAAAAACTTTTATTTTATTCACACTAAGCAGGAACAGTATGCTGGACCTGTCTCCCAAAAGGAAGACCCAATTGCTTCTAGTGGTTCCTCCTTTTTGAAGATGACTCTAGCATGCTGTTCCTGCTTAGTGTGTCTTAAAAAAGAGTTTTTCATGTATGCACTGAGCTGCAGTGTAAAGTGGCCCTCAAATTAGGGGATGGTGTGGTGCCATCGTGGTGCAAGCCCTCTTCTGCCATGGCACAGCCATGCATCTGCTGCAAGCACAGTGCAAACCCGGCTGGTACAAGCAGTCCCCCTACTGGCACAGGCTGCAACAGAAAATTGGAAATTATATAGGTGCAGCACAAGGAACCCCCATTGTCTGTGCAATGTGTGCTAAGCCTGTCCAATTGTTCAGTTCACCTGTTTGGGCTTTTAGCACCAACATCGTAGCCAGTGACCATTCACCTGTTTTTGTTTCACATAGCACTGTGCCTGGTGCTATTGGCAGTTTCTAGGCAACCTGGGTGATGATCCATCCCCCTTATCACTGGATGGTGAGTGCAGTACATCTATCCTTGCAAGGTACAATAAACTGTCCTGGTGCCGTCGATCACAGCATGGGTTATTTCCATGCCTTGCATGCACAGTGTGGCACAATACTGACCACTGTCCTACCCCAATAGCATGTCTAGTGAAGTGCCCTGCAGACTCCTTGCTGTCCCATGGTTGATGTATATCTGCCTGCCTCCTCCTGTCAAGTACAGACGGATGTACACCACCTGAACTAGGTACTGGGAACAGCTGTGCTGTATGATTGTCAGTCACTGCCCACATGCAGATGCCTCTGTCAAACCTCTCCCATGCATCTATCTCTAATGTACAGCAGGGATTGCGGGATCTTTGCGGTGTTTGGTGCCTGGAGCCCTCCTGTTTGAAAATCAAGAGCAAGGTCCCTGGCACACTGGCATTCAACAGAAGCTGCTGTTTGCCACAGCTTGTGTCGATCTAAGACCTGGTTTGAAAATTGAACCAATGCTTTAAATTATAATTTATATGCAAACTGTTCACTTAATAAAAAGATAGATAGACAGACAGACAGACAGACGAATGAACAGTCAAATATACAGAGAGAGAGAGAGAGAGAGAAAGAGAGAGATTAAGACAGATAGACAGAACAGGGGATCAGTGGCTCACTGCCCTAACTGTAGCTCACAGCATGACTTCCAGCAGCAGCTACAAAACTCAAGAAAATCCCACTGTTCTCATACAGAGAACATAGGTGGATTGCTTCTCTTACTAAGCTGGGCACCCTGGATTTTGGAGTGCCTAGAAAAGGTATTTATGGCATTAAAAAAAAAATAACGGCAGAAGCTAGCGCAATGGGTCCCGTTTAGCTAGGTTCAGGTGTTCATTTTTGTCGTAATTTTCAATGTTTTTCAGGAGAACTGTTAGAAGTGTTTTTTCCTAAAAGTGAAAAAAAAGTACTATGCCTGTTTCTGCTCTGCAAGCAATTAGCCACAGCCTAGCCAAAAGGGCTTGCTTAGGGGAGTGTTAATACCACTGTGATCATTTTGCTATTCCTTTCCTACATGCAATTATTTATTAGGAAAGAGTAATCTATATCCATCCAGTTGTTAAAATTAGACAAAAAGCAGAAATCTTGACAGTTTTTTCTTCTTTTCTAAATCCCATGCTGAAGTGGGTAAGTTTTTTCACACTTTTACATACTGTAGATACATAGATACATAGAAATGTGATGGCAGAAAAGGACCGCCAGGCCCACCCAGTCTGCCCACTTTTGTGTGCTAAGTTTCAGTGTTTCTCAGGAGAACTGTTAGAAATGTGTTTTTTTCCTAAAACTGATATATATATATATATATATATATATATATATATATATATATATACATCTATATCTATATCTATATATATATATATATTTTTTTTCATGATAGGCCAGACCTCTGCAAGCAAGAATCAGTCTGAGCCTGGTGTAAATCTTCCTTATTTTGGCATAATTATAAAGATCCCATTACTGTAGGTGTAGTGGCATAGAAAGAGGCCACTCATTCAGTCATCAGTTGCAATTTGCACAAAGCAAAAAATGCAGAACATTTCCAATATTCAATTTGTTAAAGTTTTTCTATTAAAACCACACATATTAACCCCAGTGTTTCACCAATAGTTTAGTAGAGTGTTGTGTTATCATCATTTTGCTATCCTTTCTTACATGCAATAATTTATTTATCACACAAATAAAAAGGTTACCTACTTTTATAGCTCTTTTCATGTCCTTTCATTTCACTTTCAAGGAGGGCCCAAGGGCAATGCCTAAGGGAAGATTTTTTTATAAAGTACAATGCTGGTTTCCTTGCAGGGATCTGCAGCCCACTAGAAGACCAATGCAGTGCTGTCAGAATGTTTTGGTTCTGTGGTCACCCCAACGAGCCAGGTTCAGGAACACAGCTGGGTGCATGGAACAGCCTTCCTGAGGAGGTCGTGGAGTCAAAAACAGTGAGACAATTCAAGAATGCATGGGACAGACATAAGGCAATTCTAGTGGGGGTAGGAGAAAGTAGGCTGTTGGTTAACTAGGATCTGCAGCTTATCCATTAGGTAGGGAAATGGGCAGACTAGGCGGGCCAAGTAGTCCTTATCTGCCATCAAATTCTATGTTTCTATTTTCCAAATAAAGAAACACTTGAAAACAAGGGATCAAGATATGCAGCTGGGAGGGCGGAGGTTTAGGGGAAACATTAGAAAACTCTTTTTCAAAAAAAGGGTGGTAAACAGCTGGAACAATCTCCCAGAGGAGGTGGTGGATGTGAGGACAGTGGCAAGATTTAAGGCAGCATGGGATAGGCACAAGGGTCTCATTGATTTGGGAAAGGGGAATGGTAGCCAGTAAAGTGAACATCTTAGGCCTAGCTTGCACTTAGTAAAACTGGGCAGACTAGGTGGGCCTGGCGATCCTTCTCTGCTGACACATTCTATGTTTCTATGGGTGGGTGCTATATGGTGAAATGGGCCTGACTGAAAAAAACTACATGTTGTCTCAGTGATGGTACATACAGCCTACACATTGTATACCCCCTTCCCTATTTGATTACAGAGTAATGTATATACCTGAATGACAGAAAAGAAGCAGTGACACACAAACTTAAATTTAGGGCAAAGTGAACATTTATTGTGCCCTTGTGGTTATCCCGGTGCTTCTAGGGAACAATCCTTCTTCATCGGGGTGGTATATCCTTGTCTGTTTTAAGGGAGCATCCCTCTCTGATTACACGCTATATCTGTGGTAGACAATGGCACAGAGGGGGAAATAATAAATTAAAAAAATGTTGGTTTCTTAAAATGAAAAGAAAGTGCTATCCCTGTATCACTACACCACCATCAGTACTGCTAACTATTCTAACTTAAAGAGTTTCTTAATGGACCTTGGTCACTTGGTGGCCAGTCAGGGAAGGGAGGAATGATCATGCCATGGATGACTCTTTTCTGTAGATGTGGGAGTACAGTCTCCCCCTCTGAGACTGCTACGGTGCCTAGCATAAGCTGGGTGCCAGCAAAGTGGATGTGTGAAAAAAGAAAATGAAAGGATTTTAAAAGAGCAATAAAACCAGGCAGCCTGTTTTTTTTTTTATTTGTGAAATAAATAATCACAAGCAAGAAAGGGACAGTAACAGGATGAAAGAAATAAACAAGCTATTGTCTGTGAAACACTGTGAACTTGAGAGGCTGAGTTTTTTTTGCCACCTAACTTTTTTGCTTTATGGCTCTCAAAGTGCTCCCAATATTCTTCCTCATCATCAAATCTACACAGGTTAGCCTCTTCAGATGATGTGTCAGTGGGCAATTCATCTCCTGGTGAAAAGTACTTTGACTGGATGAGTGCATCTCCTCCTCATCTGTCCTAACAATTTATACAGTACTGGAGACAGGCCAAGAAACAAGCGATGTTACTGCAGGAATTGACACAGTACTAGAAACAGTTGTGTAGCTGGCTGAGGTTACAGTGGTAGTAAGTAAATTTTTATTTCTTTAAGGCGCCCTTCCAAAGCTCAGGGCGCCTTTACAATATCAATCATATAAATCGAAACCACACTGTAAACAACATCAAATTCAGAAACAATCCGATATAATTTAAATCACTAAAAAATACTTGGTTGAAAAGGAAGGTCTTTAAAGCTTTTTTAAAGCTCTCCACAGTCAGGCAATTGCATATCTGGCAAGGTAGAGAATTCCACAGGGTAGGGGCCATAAAGGCAAATGTTCTTCCACCAGATGTTTTTAAGGTCACCCTGGGAATCTCCAGCAATCCCTCACCAGAGGATCGGAGGGAGCAGGAGGGACAGTAAGAAGTCAGGAGTTCTTTCAGGTAGCGAGGTCCCAAACCGTGTAGGGCGTTATAGGTCATCAACATGACCTTGAAAGTGATCCGCCACTGTACAGGCAGCCAGTGCAATTCGCAAAGCACAGGTGTTATATGGTTGGACCTCAGGCTTCCAGTCAACAACCTAGCTGCCGCATTTTGCACCAGCTGTAAGCGACGGATATCCACTCCCGGCAGTCCTAGATAAAGCGCGTTGCAGTAATCAAGACGATTGGACACAAAGGCGTGGACCAGGGTAGGAAGATCCTCTGATGGAATCAAGTGTTACACCCGTGCTATATTCCTTAGATGAAAAAAGGATGATTTGACTATGGCTGACACCTGTGCCCTCAGGGTCAAGCCCTCTTCAAATATAACACCAAGGTTACACACCTGACCAGATGCCATAAGCGGGTTTCCTCCCAGAAATAAACCTAAGAGTTTTCCCGCCCATGGACTTGATATCCTTACCCCCGGTTCCACCACCAATACCTCTGTTTTCCCCGGGTTCAACCTCAGCCAATTAGCACTCATCCAGTTCTGTATCTCCTGGAGGCAGTTGTTAAACAATGTACTTGACTCAGACTCCTGCTCGGGCACAAAAGACATATAGAGTTGAGAATCATCAGCATAGCAATGAAAACTCAAACCAAAATGTCTTATAATGTCCCCTAATGGAAGTATATACACCGCAAATAACATGGGGGACAACACCGAACCCTGTGGCACTCCACAGTGTAGGCAGCGAGAGGTCGAGGAATAAATCCCCGACACTACTCTCTGAGTCCTACCCTGCAGAAAAGATTTAAACCAACTGTGGACCACCCCCCTTAGTCCACAGAGAGACCACAGGCATTCAAGCAGCACCCCATGATCCACAGTGTCAAATGCAGCTGAAAGATCAAGGAGAACCAAGATAGAACAAGTTCTCCGATCTCTTGCCATCAGGAGATCATTCAATACCCGAACAAGAGCCGTCTCAGTACTGTGCTGTTTCCTGAAGCCAGACTGGAGAGGGTCATAGATATTGTGGATGTTTAAATAATCTTCCAGCTGCAAAGCGACCACCTTCTCAATAATCTTCCCCAAAAAGGGAAGATTCGAGATTGGTCTGTAGTTTTCTGGGCAGTCAGGATCAAGGGAGGGCTTTTTCAGAAGGGGACGTACTATTGCCTCCTTCAAAGGATCAGGAAAGATCCCTCTATCCAATGATGCCACTACTATCCCAGTAAGGATCGGGCCGATAACCTCTACACATCCCACGAGTAGGCGTGTAGGGCCCGGATCCAGCCCACAAAAGGTCGGGCACAGAGTCTGGACGATTCTCACAATATCCATAACTACCGGTTGACTGAACGTGGACCAGGTCAAATGGGTACTTGTGTCCCTCGATTGGTTACTGCAAGACCCAATGGGGAGGCCCTGGCTGATCTCATCTCTGATAGCAGACACCTTATCAGCAAAGAACGTCGCAAACTCCTCACACTGTAACTGTGATAATGCTCAACCGGCATGAAGACAGACTGGATTGCACAGTCTATCCACAGTCCGGAAGAGCTGGGCCGGTCTATTCCTTGCTGTAGCAATCTCCCTGGACAGGAACTCTGCCTTCTTATGGGAGATTGCTAACTGGTAGATTTTATAATGATCTAGCAGTCTAAGCCTGTCAACTTCCAGGTGAGTCTTCCGCCAGCATCTTTCCAATCTTCGGCCATGTCTCTTCAACCCATGAATCTCTGCGGTAAAGTAGTTGCCAGTGTCACCACAGCAGTACTGATTATAGCCATGGTTACAGTGGCAGGTGTTGTCTCAGTCACAGTGGTAGGAGTGGTCTCTGTCACAGTAGCAGGAGTGGTTAACAGGGTCACTGTTGCAGTAGATGTTGGGATGCTAGTAGTCACAGCGGATGGGTGGTGAATCTGAGCAGTGGTGGTTATTAAGGAGGATATTCTAGTGGTACTGTTAGCAGTGATAAGAGATGAAGAGCACACATTCACATTGGTAGTATCAGTAGCAGGTTTGTGTTTGCAAATATCAGTTGTTAACATTACTATATTAGGATCCAAATTGCATACAAATGTTCAAAAAAGTTGTTTTCTGTTTGCATGAAATAATGATTGCAAGCTAATGTCAATGCCGAGAAATGGCAGAAAATTATAACAGTCCTTTGAGAAATGGGGATGATTGGCATAAATGCAGTGGGATGAAAATGTGATGCAAATGTCCATTTTTTCAAAAGTTCTTTGGTTCTGCAGTCAGAACTGGATGTGTCTGTGTTGAAGTATGCATGTGTATCCATGGCAAGTGCCAGATTAAGATGATGGATGTCTCTTGTGTCACGTGGAAAGAGTTGTATGTTGTTTGTCTTACCTGATGCAGGCTGTCTGTGGTTGCTTGTGTGGTCTTGTCCTTTTGGCTGCTTTTGGGGGTAGGGGGGATGAGTAGTGAGGGTTGGAAACCCTAACACCACATTTCCCTTCTTTTGTGCCATTGATTTAAACCCTAACTGGTGCAATAACAAAGTTTTTTGCAAAGAATTCCCTTTCTTTTTGAGAAAGTTTGTTATTTTTATTAGAAGAGTGTCTGCAGTTGCAAATATAGATACATGCAGCAACACATTAAATATCTTCATGTGTATGCAGAAGTGCAGAACCAAATTAGTCCTGAGCTACATGTCAATTCATACCAGTCAGTGTGCTCCATGACAAAACACATGGTACTATTAGCTACGGTGTCAATAATCCCCCTGCACAAATTGTTCCTGGACAACCCCCCCCCCCCAGAAATTTAATAAAATAAACTCCGGGGGGGTGGTGCAGTTTGGGGCTGAATTGTGCAGTGAGCCAGTTGACGCTGGAGCTAATAGTCAGGTCCAAGTTGTGGCAGAGCAGATGGACCAGGACAACTTGACGTGTCACCTTGGTCCTGGCAAGTTTGAATAGTCTTACAAATGTACGTTAAATATTCTGCTAATCATATTAATGTAAGGACGTAGTAACATGATTTAAAGGTAATACAATCACATTCTATCCATTGTAACATGCACCTTGTTTTTTGTAAAAGTACAGGGCACAGTACTTCATGTGTTGAATGCTACGTTTCACATTTTGATTCAGACCCATTTTTCCATTTAAACAGGTTGCATATTACATTTTTGTTTTGATGACTGCCATCCAAAAATGACTATTATATTAGTGTTTTGTTCTTTTCTTCATGCTACAGCTGTAGTCTTTGTGGTAGAGTATTGCTTTTTGAACAGTATATTTTCTAAATTTCTTAAATATTCTGTTGCGGATTCTTTCAACAGTAGAAGGGTGAAACCTTCAAATTGATACTGATGGTTGGAAAGTTTTTTTCAGAGTGAAACATCTAGTTTGTTAACTCTGAAAGGCCATTTATCATTCACATGAAGCATATTAGACCATTACTGGACATAAACACAATACTGGCACCTTAACAGCAATAAAGACCCACACACAGGATATACTGAATTTAAATGAATTTATTCATAAAAAGTGCCAATCAAAATACTACCTGATTAAAAAATAACATTTCACAGCTGTTCCCAGAGAAGGCAAAAAACAAAGCAGTAAATAAAAACATGAAATATATACAGTTACCTTGACTACATGTTAAGATAGATAACTGTTGTACTATAACAATCCTCAAAGTATAACTATTTACATAGGCAACTTAGCAAATTCCTTCTTGACCCCTTAATAAAGGCAATCCTATGAAAACAACAGGAACAGTGTGTAACCAGCATACTAGGTTATTTTCCAGATAGATAGATAGATAGATATGTATGTGTCTGAAGGATGTAGCAATTTTTGAGTAAATCCAGTTAGCAATTTACCGATGTATGATTAATGAAATGACAGTCTACAAATGATGGTTACTAGTTATACAAGTATATTAATGTGCAAGTCACCTTATATATACAGTATACATCTGCACACATGAAGCATTATATTTAAATAAGCATAAACTTTTAAAAATAAAAATGCCTTTACTCAACATCAGAAATAATACATCACTACTGCCTTATACAATACATAATATATATATATACATATTTGCAAAAAACTACGTTAATGCATCAATTAGGGTTGAGGATAAAGCAACCAATGTAGGAAAATATGATGTTAGGGTTTCAAACTCTATAATTCCTGCCCCACGCATGAAGTGAATGAGGGGCGGAGTCTTTCTTGGGGTTGTCAATCCAAATGCTTACCCCATTGCAGTAACAGAAAAACTAAGATGTGATGGAGCCAGGCTTGTATGTGTCATGACTGCATACAATGGAGTGAGCATTAGGGTTGGCAACCTCAAGGAAGACATCACCCCTCATTCACTTCAGGGGTGGGGCAGGGGTTTTAGGGCTGGAAACTCTAATGTAATATTTGACTACATTTGTGGCTTTATCCTTAACCCTAACTGAGGCATTAATGTTTTTTTTGCAAAGAATGTACTTACTTTTTGAGATAGTGTACTCTTAGCCTTATTTGCCTATGGGAATGCAGGGCCCTGTGGGCCCTGCACTCAATCCCATGTACAGCTTTTGACATAGAATAATCATATCCTTATTTGCCTGTGGGAGCACAGGGCCCATTCCTCCATAGATGTGTACATGCATGTAGCTGTGGAAGGGCCCTGGGCTTCCATTTAAAGGACGAAAGTAAAAAAAATTGTCAGCATAGCTATCTTACTACCCCACCTCATGTACCCGGTACAGAATATTTTCAAATCCCCACCAAAATGTAATTCCACACAACTGTAATGCCATTCTGTACCACAGGTGCAAAAACACATTTTGACCTGGATTTGGAAAATGACAGCTGTGACATACATGAGGTGGTGTAATATAAAGTCTATGTTGAAAACTTGGGGTCAAAATATTTAAAATTTCCAAAGCTGTAAGCATGCATAGCGAAATTGCAACAAATGGTCATAACTCTGCCATTATTATATATTTTGACCCCACATTTTCAACATTGCTTTCTTATGACCTCACCTCATGAACTAGGGAAGGAAAACTTTTCAAATCCCTTCTGAAAGGTGAATTCACTAAGTGACTGCAAACTCACCTTTTGGGAGGGAGTTGCGTAATGACAGTCATATTGTTCTTGAGTTGGGGGTCCCCAAAAGGCCATGTTGATAATTTGTAGTCAAAATCTAAAAAAAATGACTGAGACATGCATAAAAGTTGACACCCCCATTGAAATACACTGAACAGCGTTTACCTTAGTTTTCTCATATTGCAGTCACCAGTTCCTGCAGCAAGACATGTCCTCAATCAAAGAGTGGATCTCACACTTGGAACATGTTCATGTAAGTGAGGGTGTGTGTGGGGTGTACTTGGGTGTGTGAGGTGGTGGGTGCTGTGTGGGAGGTAGGGGTGGGGGGCTGATCAGCGGGGAGCCCTTTTTTGCAGGGTTTAAAAACACAGCATTGGAGATGTAGATCAGAGGGGGAGGAACCACTGGACTACCAGGGAATAGAAAATTTACATGGGGACAATGATCAGAGAACACGGGTGGGGGAGGGACCATTGGACTGCCAGAGAATAACATATTTACACTGGCATGTCAATTGGAGAACAGAGAAGAGTGGAGGGACCACTGGACTACCAGAAAATATATATTTAACACTGGATGGCAACTGGAGAATGTGAGAGGGACCATTGGACTACCAGGGAATACAAAATGTACACAGAGCAGCAATCAGAGAATGGAGGAGGGGGAGGGACCACTGGACTACCAAGGAATAAAAAATTTACATAGGGATGGTGATAGAAGAATGGGTGGGGGAAGGGGCCACTGGACTGCCAAGGAATAAAAAATGTACACAGGAACAGTGATCAGAGTACAGGGAAGGGGTAAGGAACAACTAGACTATCAATGAATAAAAAATTTACACAGGGATGGTGATCGGAGAATGGAGGAAGGGAAGGAACCACTGGACTAGCAGGGAACAGAAATTTCACAAAAGGATGGCAATTAGATAATGGGGAAAGGACCACTGGACTACCAGGGAATAAAAAATGTACAATGGGATGAAGGTTGGAGAATGGGGGAGGCACCAGTGGACTACCAGAGAATATAAAATTTACATAGGGACGGCAATCAGAAAATGGAGGAAGGACCACTGGACTACCAGGAAATAACAAATTTACACTGGGATGGGGATCAGAGAATGAAGGAGGGGGAAGAGATCACTGGGCTACCAGGGAATATATATTATTTTATTCAGGAGACAGAAATCGGTGGGTAGGAGGGGCGACTAAACACCAGGGAGCCATGACAGTTTGAACTGTCATGTTCCTTTACTTTTCACAGTCTTTTTAGTTTGAACAGTAAAGTTTTAACTGTAAAGAACTACAAATGGTTATTTTCTGGTTGAACGGTCCTTACCTAAGCGAGTGACGGGCAAAATTATTCTTGCTACATTAACTGATATTACCAGTGTTCATTTTAAAATACTAATAAAAGAATCCAACAAAATATGGGAAGGAGACCTAATTACAGGTTTTCTTCATTACTAATCAGGCAGTACTTGTAAGAAAAACATTGTTAAAATTGAAAAAAAAAAGATGACTGACATCACAGACAGTATTTCTCTGAGCACAAACAGTATAAACAGTTTGAAAGGTTTTCATTTAACTGCCTGTCTGGTGGCTATCACAAAAATAGCTAAAATTCAAAAATGGTAATATATTTTTTCACCAAACCATCCAAAGGCACATCCTTGGTACATACCCCATCATCCCTGAAAATTCAGGTAAACATTTAATACCATCTGTGTTGTAGATGACTGCAAAAAATCCCATGTTAGCCTGTGGGGAAAAAGGTTTTTTTTTTTTCTGTTTTTTTACCACTTTATATCTCAAAAACCATACAAGATGCTGTCACAAAACATTTCAAGTTTTGAGACTCAGGCAAAATGACCATGTATGCCATATTTTAGTTTATTTAATCAAAGTACGCCAAAGTTATTAAGGTGTAAAATTTGGGATTTAACATTGAAGTGCTGTACCAACCCTAACTATACTGGTGCTACCACAGCAGTATAATATCTATATATACAAAATTTACATTGTTCAAATATACTAGCAGTTCCAACAGTTGTGTGTGTGATACAACTGTGGGCTGATTCTCAAAGAGCCCTTAGATCACCACAATTTGCTGCAATCTAGGGCTGCAGCAAACCACAGGTGTGCCAGGGACCCTGCTCCTGCTTCTACAAAAAATGTGGTCCCAATGCCAAACTCCTTAGGTTTTTTGCAGGTTGCCCACTGCGCCAAACAGGTGGCACACATACAAGAAGTGCCACAGGGATCCATACCCTCCACCTGGTGCAAAACTAGTAGGGACGGTATTGTTGGGGGGAGCAGCTGGACTGGAGGGGGCCACATGGTGCAGCTGCCATGTGGGGGTTGGGAGACAGCTGACTAGCTGTGTGATTGATGGCTTCTGGAGGGATGCATATACATTGTGTGGAATGTGTAGTACACTCTCTGCAATGCACAGAACAGTATAGTCATGTGCCTGGTGGTCAGGTAGCCCCCCATCCCTGATGCCCCCCAATATCAGTAAATATGAACCCTGGTAGTCAAATGGCCCCTCCAATCCCTGACATCCCAAAGAAATATTTAGTGATCATCCCTAATAGTCGAGCGCCTTCCCCCCGATCCCTAATCTCCCCAAAATATGTCACATTCCCTGGTGATCTAGTGAGCCCTAACCTCCCACCCCGGCAGGCAATGCCCCACCACCCCACTCCTCCCCATCCTGAGCCCCAAGCCGGTAACTGTCACAGCCCTCCACTCGCCACCACATCTGGCCACCAACTGAACTGTCAGGGAGCACATACTATATACAGTACGCACTCATTGATTGACAAGCTGTCATTCAATGAGCGTGTACTGTACACAGTACACACTCCATGACAGTTCAGTCAATAACCAGCCATGGTGGTGAGAGAATCTGTGCCAGTCTCAGCTAGGGGTGGGATAGGAGGAGTGGTGGTGGTACCTCCTGTTGGGGTGGGGTCCACTGACCACCAGAGAATGTGACATAGTTTGGGGAGATGGGGATCAGTGGGGGGCGCTACACTACCAGGGATGATCACTAACTATTTCTCACAGACATCGAGGATGGGGGGGATGCTAGACTACGAGGTTACATATTTACCTATATCTGGGGACATCGGGGATAGGGGCCTACTAGACCACCAGGACACATGACTATACTGTTCTGTGCATTACAGGAGGCATACTACAGTGGCGTGAAAAAGTATTTGTCCCCTTCTTGATTTTCTCTATTATTGCATATTTGTCACACTGGATGTTTTCAGGTCTTTAGAGAAAATGTAATATTAGATAAAGGGAACCTGAGTGAACAAATAACACTTGTTTTTTTTTTAATTTCACTTATTTAATGAAAAAGTTAACCAACACCAACTGGCACTGTGTGAAAAAGTAATGGCCCCCTTACACTTAATAACTGGTTATGCCACATTTAGCTGCAATGACTACAACCAAACACTTCCTATAATTCAATATCAGTCTTTCACATTGCTGTGGAGGAATTTTAACCACTCTTCCTCGTCAGAACTGCTTTAATTCAGTAACATTTGGTAGGTTTTCGAGCATGAACTGCTAGTTTCAGGTCCTGCCACAGCATCTCTATTGGGTTTAAGTCTGACTTTGACTAGGCCACCCAAAACTTTAATTTTACTTCTTTTTAGCCATTCTGATGTGGACTTGCTTTTGTGTTTTGGATCATTGTCTTGCTGCATGACCTAACTACGCTCAGCTTCAGCTGACGGAAGGATGACTGGACATTCTCCTTAAGAATTTTCTGGTACAGAGCAGAATTCATGGTTCCTTTAATTATGGCAAGTCATCCAGGTCCTTAGGCAGCAAGCATCCCCACACCATCACACTACCACCACCATGTTTGACTGTTGGTATGGTGTTCTTACTGTGGAATGCTGTGTTTGCTTTACGCGAGACATTATGGGATCCATGTTGTCCAAAAGTTCCACTTTGGACTCATCTGTCCATAGAACATTTTCCCAAAAGGCTTGTGGATCATCCAGATGCTTCTTGGCAAATGAGAGACGAGCATTTATGTTCTTCTTGGTTAGCAGTGGTTTCCGCCTTGCTACTTCACATGAAGCCCATTTTGCCCAGTCTCTTTCTGATTGTGGAGTCATGAACACTGACCTTAGCTGAGGCAAGAGTAGCCTGCAGTTCTTTGGATGTTGTTTTAGGATCCTTTGAGACTTCTTGGATGATTTTACACTGCGCCCTTGGAGTAATTTTGGCAGGCCGCCCCTCCTGGGAAGGTTCACTACTGTTCCAAGTGTTCTCCATTTGGAGATTATGGCTCTCACTGTGGTTCGATGGAGTCCCAGAGCCTTAGAAATAGCTTTGTAACCCTTTCCAGACTGATAGAGGGCAACAAATTTTTTCTGATCTTTTCAGGAACTTCCTTTGATCATGGCATAATGTGCTTGTTGAATCTTGTGCTGGCAACGTGACTCTGATGGTAAGGGCCAAAATAAGTGAGGTTTATATTGAGCAGGGCTGGCTGTAATCAAGCCTGGCTGTGTTCAATCAGCTGACTCTAATTAGCCCTTTAATTGGGTTGATTTAACTAGGGGCAATTACTTTTTCACACAGTGCCAGTTGGTGTTGGTTAACTTTTTTCATTAAATAAATGAAATAAGTAAAAAAAAAAAGTGTTATTTGTTCACTCAGGTTCCCTTTATCTAATATTATATTTTGTCTAAAGACCTGAAAACATCCAGTGTGACAAATATGCAATAATAGAGAAAATCAGGAAGGGGGCAAATACTTTTTCACGCCACTGTATATATCCTGTATAATGCACATGCACCCTGTTGGGTGCCATCACTATTGCCGTTGCCCAGCTGCAACCCCCCCCAAGACATCTCCCATGCCTCTTCTACAGCCATCAGGACATTTAGAGATCACCTCCCTCTGGCACAAGTAACTTAGACCAGCTCCTAGCTGGTCTAAGTGGTGTCCCTTGATGCATCCATGACAGGGCTTGCAGAATCAAAAAATTGGGAAGTTGGATCCCTGCCATTGTGCATGCCCCCTTGTGAACTGGCACACTTGGTTGCTTGATGCAACCTTGGCAAAAGGGGGCTTTGGTGCAGCTGTATTAGATTAACACAGGCTGCTTTACAGAACTGAGTTTGATGCAAACTGTGATGCAAGTCACCACTTGCGTCAAACTGTTATGATGCAAGTCTGTTGCGTCAGTCTAAAGGTTTTGAGAATACGGCCCATTGTGTCATTCAGCTAGGTAGAAATGTTGTTTGAGAGGTTAGAATTACTTCACACTTTGTGGGTGGCAGGAGTTGATAGAGTGCATATTTAAGATTCTGTTCTGTAAACTGAAAATGTCACTAGAGCAACAACCTAGTAAGAGCCTTCTTGAACTATAACTATAACTATAACAGTACGTATATACTGTAGATACTCCAAAACCTTTGTATATATTTTTTTGGGGCGGGGTTGGGGTGAGGGGACATGGGCCCTGCATTGAATGGACGATCAAATCAGTTTTGTTGCATTTTTCATCAGTGGTAAAGTGTAACTATGTCAAACATATTTTGTAATTTATGAAAATCTTTACACCATAATAAAATATGTAGTTCATCTCTGTGTTTGTAACCCAGTTTATGCAAGAGACATTTTTATGGGGGCTGCAAAAGTATAGCTAATCTTCTGCATGTGCAACTAACTGTGTGTTATTACTCTTGTGGTCAGAACAGCACAACCTAAAGATGACAATTTTTCTCAGTTCTTGCCTCCTCTAGGATGCCTCTGTAGACAACATCATCACTCTGTCACATATTTTGAGTGAGGAGAACATATGAAAATAAATCCCACAAGTTTACTCCTCCAATGCACACAATTGTTTTTCCTTGCTTCATCAATAGTGAGAGCAGAAAATGAATGTTTTCCATTGATTTTTGCAAGCTGTAATAGGTCACCAAGAACAACAATCTTCTTACCTGCAACGGGTATCTCATCATCCATTACCACGGTATCTTGTAGGCGCAAATGAATGAACACAAGCAACAGACTTAAGACCATGCAGATCTCATCCACAATCAGAAGCTCCATCTTGCCAACATAGATACCAATTCACTAGCAATTTTGAATGACAGTTTGCTATATTTGCCAGTCTTACCATGCTCAACTGGTAACATAAACATGCAGTGTAGAGAGACTCCACTTGCTTTGTATGCTGCAAGTCCAGTTGGAGCAGTCACAACAGACATTGGTTCTCTAGTAATTTTTCTAATATTTGCACAGATTGCATTTGTCAGGAAGTTTTTTTTTTTCCTGATCCAGCTGAACCACTAACAGACAACCACACTGAATCATGTTTCTCACAAAAGTATTCCTTCTTATGATGCTAAATGCCATGATGTACAGTCCCAGTAACTGCGTTATAAAACATTCATTTGCTGTTCATTTAAACGCTGTTCTATTTGTGAAATATTAACTTCTGAATATGATGCCTGTTATATTTTTGTTTCAGCTTCAGACATCAGCACAAGTGGATCATTCATGGGCAGTGAGTCAACAGGAACCCCATGTGCCTCACAATCTGCTTGTTCTTGTGAAACGATTGGAGTATCATCTTCCAATTTTTCTTGTCTTTTCAAGCTGCTCCTTTTCCAACTCTAGTTTCTTAATGTATTCTTCAGACTTTTCTGAGTTAATTGCCTCATAAGAGAATATATTTCTGAGTCACTTTTAAATGATCCCTCTTTTCTCCAGGGCTTGAATAATCGAAGAAGTACAAATAGTACTGGTCTTTTTTCTCTGGTGATTTCAGACTCAGTCTACAAGGCTAACAAGAGAAGGCGTACACGGTTTTACAAGACAGCCTGAATGTTGTATGACCATGTTTTATTTATTTAATTTTTTTAAGTTGTTTAACCAGGTGAGACACACTAAGCTGAAAGCTTTTTTACAGGTGCAACCTGGGAGCACAGGGAAGTTAAGTGACTTGCTCAGGGTCACACAGTATGCAAGTGGAAGCTGTGGGATTCAAACCCAGGTCTGGTCTGCTGGATGTCACCAGATTTGCAGCTCAGAGCCTTAAACCACTGCACTATACTGTCTCACGTGTATATCTATCAATATGTCCATCTACATAGAAACATAGACTTTGACGGCAGATAAGAACCACTTGGCCCACCAAGTCTGCCCATTTCCCTTCCTATTGGATAAGCTGCAGATTCTAGTTAACCAACAGCCTACTTCCTGCAACCCCCCACTACAATTGCCTTATGTCTGTCCCATGCATGTTTGAATTCCCCCACTGTTTTAGACCCATCAACCTCCCCAGGAAGGCGGTTCCATGCATTCACCACTTTCTCCGTGAAAAAGAATTTCCTCACATTACCCCTGAGCCGTCCCCCCTCTATCTTTAAATTGTGCCCCCTTGTTCTTACACATCTTTTTCTGAAAGATGCTACCCTCCTGGACTTTGTTGATTCCCTTGAGGTACTTAAAGTTTCTATCATGTCCCCCCGTCCTTCCTTTCATCAAGGGTATACATATTAAGCTCTCTCAGTCTCTCTTCATATGGTTTCTGATGCAGACCCTGCACCATTTTAGTTGCCCTCCTCTGGACTGCTTCCATCCTGTCTATGTCCTTGCGTAGATGGGGTCTCCAAAACTGCACTCAGTATTCCAGATGGGGTCTCACCAACTGTCTGTACAGAGGGATAACCACTTCCCTTTTTCTACTTGTGATGCCCCGTCCTATGCATCCCAGTATCCCCCTGGCTCTCCTTATTGGTTTCTCGCATTGCTTACCCACCTTTAGGTCATCTGATATGACTACCCCCAAGTCCCTTTCCAATTTTGTTGTTGTTAGTACCTCCCCTGCTATTGTGTACTCTTCTTCTGGGTTTTTGTTTCCCAGGTGCATTACTTTGCACTTCATTGCATTGAATCTAAGTTGTCATATGTCTGACCATTCCTCCAACCTTGCTAAGTCCCTTCTCATCCTTTCTAACCCCCCTTGTGTATCAACTCTGTTACAGATCTTTGTGTCATCTGCAAAGAGGCATACCTTTCCCTCCAGACCCTCTGCAATGTCACCTATAAAGATGTTAAAGAGGACTGGACCCAGTACTGAGCCCTGAGGTACCCACTAATAACCCCTTTCTTTGGAATGTGTTCCATTCACTATTACCTTCTGTGTCCTGTTGTGCAGCCAGTTTGCTACCCAGGCTACCACCCTGGAACCCACTCCCAGGCTGGCTAACTTGATTATTAGTCTTTTGTGCAGGACTGTGTTAAATGCCTTGCTAATGTCTAGGTAGGCCATATCCACAGCCCCTTCCTGGTCTATTACTTTGGTCACCCAGTCAAAGAAATCAATTAGATTCGTCTGACATGACCTTCCTGCTGTAAATCCACTTTAAGCTACTCTATACTTGTAGCTTAAAGTATCATCATGGTTGATGAAAAACATTCAAGAACACTCTCTTAAAGAATATCTGAAGACTGTTGATGATCCAAGACTTAGGCAGGTGTTAACGTTATACCATGTCAGACTTTTTTATAGTAATATATTAGGGGCCATATACAGTAAGGCACATAATACGCTCAAACATTACCAATGTTATTTAAAAGAGAAGGAGAACCCACATCACATTGTAATAAGATGCTTGCTTTATGAAAACTTGAGGAAGAAATATTTGGCTAAATATATTGCATCATATATTATTTCATCTGTCTTTATACTGGATGTACTTTTTAACTCTGAAAATAAACAAATTCTATTAGATCTGGCTAGATTTCTCCTTGCTGTAAAGAACCATAGGGGTAAATTGTGATTATTAGTCTAAAAGCTTGAATTTTCAAGGAATCACTTGGATTTCTACTCCCGACTATTTGAGGGTAGTGTTTACAATATTACTCAGAATGTAGATTATTAGATTTCATCTGTGAAAAAATTGTTTATATTTATGGAGTGCAGTCTCATTTCTTTAGAGATTGTAAAGTATTCAGTTCTCATGAAAAACTAGATGGTTCCTGTCTTATTCGTCTGATGTATGCCATTTTTCAAATGTTAGTATTTGCTGTATTGTATATTCTCAGAGTGCATATACTAGACTAAACAAATGGTAAAGTTTTTACTAGTTGCATAGTAACAAACCACATCTGAAGGCAAATTTTGTACCTATATGACCTTTAAGATGTATCATATCACGAAAAATCATTCTCCGTGGTACTGTATTAATTTATCTGATAACACCGCTAACTGTAAACTGTTAAAATATATAATCTGTTTTAGAAACATCAATGCATCTTATTGATTGTAAAACATTTTATATATATACATGTGGACTTTCAAGATATTAGTTATTCTACTGGAAATAATCTTTTTTTAACTTTTTGTATGGTGTTTTGAATATGTGTAATGATGTACAACGTTGAACAATAAACTTATTGATTGATACTTGTAGTCATAAGACTGTGCAACTTCAAATAGACTCATGGGGCTTAATTTTCAAAGGGAAATCTTTGAAGCAAGGTGCCTGTGCAACATGAGTATGACGCAAGTGACACTTTGCATCACAGTTTGCAGCAATGCCAATTTTCAAATGCAGGCTGCATCAAAATTCAGATGCCATGTGCCAAAGTCACCCTGTGCCACCCTTATGGTAGAAGCACCCATGCACCAGATTGCAACAGGGGGCTCAGTTTAGACCAGCCAGGAAGTGGCCTAAAGGCCATGCACCACTGCCGGGCAGGGTGACAATTGGGGGAGGCTGCATGAAGGGGACTGGGGGCAGAAAGGGCATGGTGAGTAGCCTAAGGAGTGATGGGAGCATGGTGGCAATATGATAATGATGAGGTGGCACCCTGCAGGGGTGCCATTCACAAGTGCAGACACGTGGGGGCTGAGCACCTAGGGACTGTTCCCATCCACCACTTGCACCCCACAACCTTCAGTCACTGCTCCCTCAAAATAGAAATAAAACAGCTACAGCTGCTAAAGAGGAGCATGCACAGTAAATAAATACTAAAGAAAAGATACACATTGGCACAGCACCATTACTGACAGTAATAAAGGCTTTATTTAAACATTTAAAAAGGCAGCATACCAGTAAGGCAAAGCTTCATAAAACAGGACACAAAGTGACCCTGACCGGTTTTGCAACTACTGCGTCATCAGGGGGATGGTCACATGATGCAAACAGTCTGAGTTTAATTGTACACCCTTAAAGAGACAGTGCAAGCACCATTATCCATTACGTTAAATCACTTACTGTAATAACACATATAAAGTGCACAAATACTTTAGAGACACATGAACTACTAAAAATACTCCTAACACCATGGTAAAATAACATTTAATGGAAAAATATACAGATATATAATTATAATTATTCATTTTTCCACAGAAGAATTTATTCTTAAATGAAGACAGCAATGCTTCAATTGCAATGACCCCTATATCATATCCAGATGAAGGGCAGTAAACACTAGCTCCAAGTAAATATGGAAGGGAAATATGCATAAAAGAATGTTATAATAATATAGGACAAGAGAGAATATATCCATATACATAGCAGACAAAAAGGGATTGATGATAAACGAAAGCAATATAATTTTTTAATGCAGGACAATAGTTCTATCTTGTCATTCAGACCAGGTCTAGTCAGAGCACCCAAAGTGTAGATCCAAAATGACTCTCTTTGCTTCAATTTTTCATTTAAGTTTCCACCTTTGGGTCCTAGAGAGACCTCTATACTGTAAAATTTAAAAGAATGGCCTTTGTTACCTGCCACTATACAGTGGTTAGCTAATGCATTACTTGGGTCATTTGCCAAGATGCACCTCAAATGTTCCCCAATTCTTCTCTTAAATTGTCTTGTAGTTTTACCTACATAGAATGCTGCACATTCATAAGCTGCCAGGTACACAATATTTTCTGTATTACAGTTAAAAAACTATTAACTTTGTATTCCCGGTTGCAATTGAAGTAGTGAATGTGTCCGTTTTCAAAACAGAGGCACAGAATTTGCATCTACCACAAGTAAAATTCTCATTTGGTAGTGGCGGCAACCAATTGCCCTCACTGTTACTCAATTCATCAGGTCCCTGATAACTATGGACCAACCTGTCTTTTAGATTCCGACTATGTTTATAAACCATTCTGGGTTTAATTTTTGTAACATCTTTTAATAATGGTTCAGTTTCTAAAATTTCCAGTTGTTCATAATCACTTTCTCTATCCCTTTAGCATGTCTTGTATACTTAGTTATAAAATTCATCCTAGGTACATCCTGTGTATGTTTCCTCACCATCAAAAGATCCTGCCTATCAGTTGTTAAGGCATCATCATACACCTTGAACACACCGGGATTGCAACCATGTCCTACAAACCTTTCACAGAAGTCTGAGGCATTAGCCACAAAATCAACATCATCATTGCAATTTCTCCTGAGTTTCAGCATCTGGGCTTTGAGTACCTTTCTAATCAAGTGTGGCAGGTGGCAACTGGTTGCATACAAAAGTGAATTCCTGTCTGTCTCCTTCCTAAAAGATCAGTTCTATAAGTGCCATCCTCAGTTTTAATCATTTGCAAATCTAGGAAGGAGACAGAGACAGTATCAACCTGTATAGAAAATCTTAAATTGTCATTGCCCCTCTCTAAGTGAGAGACAAAGTCCATCAACTCTTCCCTGCTGGCGCGCTATATCATGAATATGTTGTCTATATAACAATGCCAAATGTCAATCCTAGCCAAAAAAGGAGTGGCTTGGCCATCATAGACATGTTCTTTCCCCCACTTGCCCAGGTAAAGATTGGCATAATTGGGGGCAAATGTTGCCCCCATTGCCGTCCCTTTGGTTTGCTGATAAAATCAGTTCTGAAACAGGAAGTCATTTTTAGTTCGACCATGCTCTGAACATTCTAAAAGACACTCCCTTTTACCAACATCTAATGTAATGTCACTGTTGAATCATTATCGTAATGCTTCCAAACCTTCATCATGAGGAATGTTAGTATATAAGAAGCAGATGTCCATTGACACCAAAAGCCAATCAGGTTCTGAGTGCATTTCCTCCAAGACTTCAAATATGTGCATAGTGTCTCGTATATATGATGGAAAAATGGTCACATAATGCTTAATGTGAAAATCCACATATTTAGATAAAGGCTCAATCAATGACCCAATGCCTGCCACTATTGGCTGACCTAGAGGATTCTGCATGTCCTTATGAATCTTAGGTAGAATGTATATACTTGCTTTAACAGGCTGTGCAACAGTAAGATACAGCATTTCATTTTTGCTGATAGTGCCGTCTGATTCCGCTCTAAACAGAAATGAATAAATTTTCCATTTAAAATGCAGTGTTGGATCACTCAGAAGTTTTGCATAAAAAACTGTCATCGAGCAACTGCCTGTTAATCTCTTCTACATACCGTTGTGTGGATAGTATGACAATAGAGCCCCTTTTGTCTGCTGGCATAATAATTATGTTTTTGTTAGCTTCCAGAGATTTTAAAGCCAGAGATTCTGTATGAGTAAAATTGACAAAGGTAGGCCCACTGTCACATTCAAGTAATGATTTAATGTCATTTTGCATGCATTTTCAAAGACCGTAACTGTATCATTACATGGTGGCAAAAAAGTAGAAGGTGGTTTAAATGACCTTACCACCAATGAGGACAATGGTACACTAGTGTCCTCGTCCACTGTTGTGGTTGTCCTTCTACACATCCTTGCTTTTTCAAAATAAGCTTTTAAATTAAGGTTATGGGTAAACCTATATAGGGCCACATAGATATCAAATGGTCTAGAATCAGCCATAGGTACAAATGAGAGGCCCTTTCATAGTACAGATATCTGATCTTCACTTAATTCTTCTCCTGAAATATTAAACACGATGTTCTCTGTCCAAGGATTTATTTCCTTCTTCCATGTGGTCCACTTCCGATGTTTCCTACCGTCACTCCTCGTCTGTTTGAATGACTTGGCTGTGGAGACAGGGTCACTTGAATCTGACCTCGAAGTAACCTAACCTCCCTCATCTGCATTGGTGGTTGCTGTTGGTCCTGGAAACATACAGTTCGATGTTCGCTCCCTCTGTGGTCCAGGATGTCCTCTGAGTCCTCTTTTAAAAAAGGCTCTCCTGATTTGCTGTTTAAAGTGTATATAGGTGAATGGCTATGGGACTTCAAAATTGAGTGGAGCTGTTGTTGGTCTGATTGTTCATACTGATTTGTTTTACTAAAATTATTTCTGACCCTTCTGTTTCTGTTCTTGTTTGTATTCCAGTCAAATACGCGATGTAGTAGGTAATCTTGTCTGTCCCATTCAAACTTCTTGAGTTTTGTTTGTTTAATTTTCCTTTCTTCTCTTTGCAAAACCACCTTTAATTTCTTTTCAAAAGTGCTAAAGTCTGAATGGTCCTTGAAAGTATTAGCTATCTCTTCTTTTGCCTGAATGTCCCTAGTGACATCTGGCTGCTGGGCTAGGTAGTCCTTAATGACAGTTTTAATTAACAAGTCAGTCCCTAGTTGTAACGAGGTCTTCAAATTACTCACAAAAAGCTCCCTCTCCTACCAATAGCCTGGTTTATTTGTCACCCATAAACCTCAGGGAGAACGTCCAACTTTGAGATATGCCTCTAATGTGATTCATCCCCAGTAATATTTTCTACCACAAACTATTGCTCTTTGTAAGCCAGTAAATGCACCTTTAATATCCACTACAGGGTTTTCTTGAGAAGTTGTACCCGGATGTTGTTTCTCTTCTCCTGTATACACAACTGCTTCATTAAATAAATCCTCCTCACCTGCGGCATGAAAAACATTTGCTGCAAGCGATCCTGCCTCTTTTCCCAACCGGACGTCTTCAAAAAATGTGGACATGCTGAGGGAACCGTCACACTCATCAGAACAAATGTGGAGTGAGCAGATGATATTCGGGCAGACACAGCAGCATGAGTAAGTTGCAATTTTTAAAATGTGTTGCCAGCATAAACACACTTAGCAAGTACACAGTGCCTACAGTGTTGGGGTCATTAGCACCTATGGGGCAAGTGCCAGAGCTGTGTCCACCTGAGGCCTGGTCCTGGTCCCTTCCTGCCAAACCCCTGGTTCACGGGCCGACTGGCTGTTTGCACTTGCATAGGCCCCCCCAACCCCGCAGTGTGCCACCTCATCACCCTCACATTGCTGCCATGCCTCTGTTGCTCCCTTGGCCACCCCCATGCTTCTTCTGACCCTGGTCCCCACCTTGTAGGCATATGCACCCCCAGCTTCACTGCCCCTCTAATGTTGTACTAGGCAGGGTTGACGGATCCCTCCAACAAGCCCCTCAGGTGCACCAAATCTTTGGCACAACCCTGTAGCTGCAGCAAATGTCAAGTCTTTGGTACAGGGACCACCATTTTTATAAAATACAGCACACGGTCCGTGATGCACTCCAAGTTTGCCACAGCTCTAGATCACCACAAATTGCAGTGATCTAATGGGTCTTCGAAAACTGAGCTGATGGTATCCATCTGTTCATCTTTCTGTGGTTAGTATGTGTCAATGAAATTGTCCTTCAGAATGCTGGTAGAAGATGGGCATGTTGCAGCCAACTCTTATATCTGTTCATCTGTTTCCAGCTCACATCATCTGTTTTACTTAAAGTTCACATTCAAGTACCATACTGTATCACATTTGAAGTATAGGCATTTTCCAATCAAATGGTCACTTGCTTCATATGCTCCACATTCATGGTGAGAAAATGTTTTTAAACCTGCTGACCACAATGTTGATGTAAGAGACGTGCGGCTTGCTGACAGCGCTTCCCACTGCTCTTGCAAGAATGTCTGTTCATTTTTTGTAATGTATGACATCATGCACAGTACAAGATCGATTGAATTATCATCCACAAACTGAACATCCATGCTGGCTTGCCACACCAGGAGCAAAACAGGACTGTAGTCATTTATGAACACCTCACTTTCTTTGAATGGTAATTCATACACTCTCTTTGTTAATCTTGCTTTCTGATGGAGTCTTATAGCTGAAAACAGTTAGTTCACATGGCCTGTTTGGTTACGTACCGAGGAAACCCAAAATGATACTTTGTGTACCATTTTCCACTGCCTTTTACTTTTCTGTGACAATATTTGCAACAAATCTGCTGATGAAATGTTTTCTCCAATTTTCGTACTGTAGGACTGTCCACTTTACCTGGTAAGTGGAATGTGACATACCACATGATAAATGCCAATATGTGTCTTCTGAGTCACCAATACATGATGCAACTTTAATTCACAGAAGCATGTGGACATGAGGAGCACTTTGTGACTGGTACTCCACTCTCCAAAAATAATGTTCAACAATACCAAGAGGTGTATCTGTCTTTGACAGGATAAACCTTAGCAGTGCATAAACACAGTGATGGAAATGTCAAGAGACAGAGATTAGATTTAAAAGTGCATCTCTCTGGCAATCGTGCTGCAATGCCAAATACATCATCATTTGCCACTAGCAGAATATCTGGCAACACTTTCCATCAGCATTCTGCACAGCTCAGAGTCAAAAACCATGTTGCCACACCATAGTCACGTAACATACACATGAGTTCAGAATATCTACAATCCAGTACTCTTTAGTGCCACACAAACTTGTCAAAGAGGAATTGAGATTCACTTCTAGATTCTCATATTTTATTTGCAAATTCTGAAGCAATTCAGCAGCAATAAGACCATCTAGTGATGTCTTCATATGAAGAGTGTGTGCTATAGCTGCTGATACAATATCTACTTCATGCTCCCTTGTAGGATGAAATACAATAAGTTTTGTATGTTCCTTCTGAACTTGCTATCAGAAATTCTGGCTGCTCTGTAGACAGTACCTGGAACACGTACTTCCATTCTTCTAATCTACCCCCTGTGCCATATGGAAACACATTTGGGAAGCATTGCACCTCCAATGTACTTTCCCATATGCTGACTCAACAACTTTCTACCTGTTTCCTCTGATTCAGATCAATGTTGTCAGTGACAGGGTCTTTGTCACGTAACAGAAGAACAGTATACTTTCATATATATTCTTATCTGTTGTCAGTGAGACTTTCTGTATCATGGGTTTCTTGATCTGTAGGATTCCATACTGAGTGTCAAGGCCACTCATGTGATCAATCTTTAAATCCTCCTAGAAACAGTTGTTTGTTTTACTTAAAGTTATTTATATAAAGTATTTTAAATTAGTTATATAAAGTGTATTTTAAGTTTTACTTAAAGTTCACATTCAAGTACCATACTGCATCAGATTTGAAGTATAAGCATCACTTGCTTCATATGCTCCTCATTCATGGTGAGAAAGGGTTTTTAAACCCACTGACCACAGTGGTGATGTAAGAGACTTGTTGCTTGCTGATAGCTCTTCCTACCACCCTTCCAAGCGTGTCTGTTGATTTTTGTAATATATGACATCACGTAACGTACAAGATCAATTGAATTATCATTCACAAACTGAACATCAGTGTTACCTTGCCACACCGGGAGTAAAGCAGGACTTTGGTCATTTATGAGCACCTCACTCTCTTTGCATGGTAATTCATACACTCTCTTTGTTGATCTTGTTTTCTGATGGTGTCTTACAGCTAAGAACAGTTCATTCATGTGACCTGTTTGGTTACTTACTGAGGAAACCCAAAAATGATACTTTGTGCACCATTTTCTACCACCTTTTACTTTTCTGTGACAATATTTGCAATTTTTGTTCCAATTTCTAAACTATAGGATTGTCCACTTTGCCTGTGCGGTTGCTGACAAAGATACATTTGGTGGAGCTGTTGCTCTGGGTCCCGGGTCTGTTTTTTCTGGGGTCAGCTGGGCTTAGGACCATGGTTAAACATTAATTAAAATATAATAAATAATGTAAATAGTTTTGGTGGTCTGTGCCTACTGAGCATGCATGGCCACCTGTAAATAAAGCATAAAGGAGTGGCTACTCCTTTTGGGGAGTAAGTTAGGTGCCAGCTGCTGCCATAAGGGGGACACTTGTCAATAGTTATCTCATGACTACAGGTCCTGCAGGGATCTGGGGAAACTCTTGTGTTGGCACCAGATGAATAGTCTGTGATTGGACCACTTATTAGGGGGTGGATTTTGGCACCCTGAGCTAAGGGGAAGCAGGGAAAGCTAGAGAGAGAAAGATCACCAGGGATGAGTGAGTAAGAGAGTGGTCTGAGCAGTGGTGATTGCCCGCTAGACCAGAAAGGCTGCAGTTGTTTTTTTTTCCAATCAGTGGTAGTGCACCTCTGTGACCAGGGACGTGGTGGCAGCCGGTATACTTCATGCCCCATGTGGGGCATCTTTAGGAACCATGTAGAGTGGAGAAGGCAGAGAGCTGGCTGCATGGAGTCTGCATCTTGGGGTGGGCTGTTATGTTGGCCCTGAGGGCCACTGCTGAGTGGGACCCCTTAAATGAAGGAGCTACTGGAGAAAGTAGAAGTGAGATGAAGGCGAAAGTAATGGCACCTAAGAGATGAGAAGATCCAGGAGTTCGGGTAAAGCTGTAGTCCCATAGAATGTTTGATTGCTGCATCAGTTATGCAGCGACTGTGAGTGTAGTCTGTTGGAGTCAGGGGTTTTGGAGGCACCTTCCCTGGTTCCATGGTGATCCCCCATTTTAGAGACGTTCCAGTTTTTTTTCTGGGGGAATATCTGTTGCTGTTTGTTCTTAATGGCCTGATTTGGCCACAAATTTAAGCTGCCTGCATGTGAACTTATGGCTGCCTAGGTTTTAGGTAGCTGCCTGGATGCTATGCTCAAATGTGACTTATATGGTCCAGAGTAAACGCTCAGATGCTTATGATATGATCTCTCGGTCCATACATATGAATATACGAACATACGAATGTGCCAGCAGAAACAGACCTCCTGATCAATCAATGTGTGCTCAAGTGTGCAGCTAGCAGCCCTAATTTGCAGCTGCCCCACCCCTCCCCTTTTTTATCTGCCCTCAGCCGTTCTCAGCCTCACCCTTCTGTATTCTCCCCTGTTCTCTGTCCCATGCCCTTTTAAAGCAACCCACAGTTTTAAATGCTATCACCCTCCCTGGTAGGACATTCCACTTCGACACCACTCTCTGTGAAGTAATGCCCCCTCATCTCTCTCCTAAATCTCCCCCGGTCTATTCTTAGCCTGTGCCCTCTAGTGTCCCTTCCCTTCCTCAGTTTAAAAACCCTGTTGGCTACATCCTTGTTGATTCCCCTCAGATACTTGAAAGTTACGATCATGTCCCCCCATCCCTCCTCTCCTCCAGGGTGTACATATTCAGTTCCCCCAGCCTGTTCTCATAGTCTCTCCCCTCCATGCCCTGTATCATCCTCGTTGCCCTCCACTGCACTCCCTCCAGTAGCTTGATATCCTGCCTCAGGTATGGCCTCCAGAACTGCATGCAGTACTCCAAGTGCAGTCTGACCAGTGACCTGTAGAGGGGCAAGATCACCTCCCTCTGCTTGGATGAGAACCCCCTTGCTATACTCCCCACCACCTTGTTCACCTTCACTGCTGCTTTTCTGCATTGGGCAGAGTTGTTCATGCTCTGTTACCATCACCCCTAGGTCCTTCTCCTCCTCAGTGATCCCCAGCTTCACCCACCCAACCAGTATTCTCTCCTTGGGTTGTTTGCCCCAAAGTGCACAACCTTACACTTCTTCAAATTGAACCCCAGCTGCCATTTCTCTGACCACTCATCCAGTTTGGTTATGTCCCCCTGCAGTTGCTTCCATCCCTCCTCCTCATCCACTACTGCACCCATTTTGGTATTGTCTGTGAACAGACTTACCCTGCTCACCACTCCATGTGCAATGTCTGAGATGAAGAGCCCAAATAGTACTGGGCCCAGCACCAAGCCCTGTGGCACCCCGCTCATCACTGGTCTAGGTGTTGAGAATTCCTCCCACCACCACCACCCATTGTAGCCTCCCAGGAAGCCGGTTTGTAATCTTTGCCCTTACTCCCACACCAGTTAGCTTCCCCCAAAGCTGCCCATGAGGTACTGAATTGAAGGCTTTGCTGAAATCCAAGTAGAGGACATCCACTGCATGGTCCCTATCCAGCTCTCTTGTTACTCAGTTGTAATATTGTATTAGGTTAGTTTGACAGGACTTCCCTGATATGAACCCATGCTGCCTCACATCCTGGAGGTAATTTTCCTCTAGAAATGACACCAGCCTCTCCATTAGTATTGTCTCCATATGCTTGCCCACTATGGAAGTGAGACTGACTTGTGTATAGGCACCACATGGGCCATCCTCCAGTTCTGAGGCACACATCCCATATCCAGGGAGGTGCTGAACAGATTCACCAGTGGTTCCGCCAGCACCTCCGCCATCTCTCACAGCACCCTGGGGTGGATACCATCCAGCCCTGGTGCCTTGTCCACTCTTAGTGCCCTAAGTCCCTCTAATACTCTACTTCCCTCAATCATTCCCTCCGTCACCTCTTCCCCCTCCCCACCCTCGCAGTCCAAGGTGGTAGGGGTTCCCCTTTCTCCTGTATGAACACTGAGCAAAAGTATTCATTTAGTGCTTCTGCTTGTTCCTCTCCCTTTTCTGCCCACTCCCCGCCCCTCTTTATCCTTACTATGTTATCCCTGCACTTCCTTTTCTCTCTGACATATCTGAAAAAGTCTTTCTCCCCCTCTTAATTCCCTGTGCTAACCTTAGCTCCCTTGAGGCCTTAGCTTCACTCACCCTCTTGGTCACTTCCTTGGACCATATTGCATACTCCTTCCTGTCCTCCTCCTTCCCCATCCATCTGAACCTCTGGTACATAGCTCTCTTTGCCCTCACCCCCTTGATCACCTCACTGTTCAACCAGCATGGTTTCTTTGCTCTGTTTCTCTTACTCTGTATCTTGGTGCAAGCTTCTATCACCTCTGTAATCCCCCATTTCTGCTCCATTTCCAACCCTGGCCATATGCCCTCAACTTTCCCTTTCAGTATCTCCCGCATTCTCCCAAAGTCCTCCCTCCTGAAGTCCAACACCATTGTTAGTGAGCCCCTTGACTCCAGTCAGGGGGCATCAAGTATAAGGAATCACAGGGAATCATGACAGGGAACTGTATCAATTAAAGCGGAAAGAAGTGGGGAAGGCAGTTAGAATAGCAAAGGCCCAAACCGAGTAAAAAATAGCCAACTCGGTTAAGAAGGGGGATAAAACCTTTTATATGTACATTAGGGAGCATAGAAAGGTTGAGGGAGGAATAGTGAAGATTAATAAAGGAGAGGGGAGGTGGGCAGATGGAGACAGTGAAAAGGCAGAGATACTGAATGAATACTTTTGCTCAGTATTCACAAAAGAAGATGAGGATGAGTTACCTAAACCAGACAATAGAAGCACTCTGGGTAGGGGGGTTGACACCAGTCCATTTACAGAAGAAAGAGTCCTGAAAGAACTCCTAAAACTCAAGGTGGACAAAGCAATGGGGCCTGATAGGATTCACCCCAGAATCCTAAAAGAACTAAGGGAGGACCTAGTGACACCACTGACCACACTTTTTAACAAATCATGGGAGGATGGGGTGGTACCTGAGGACTGGAGGAGAGCAGATGTGATTCCCCTTCACAAAAGTGGGAGCAAGGCAGAAGCATGAAGCTACAGACCTGTAAGTTTGACCTCAGTGGTAGGGAAAATGATGGAATCACTTTTGAAAGAAATAATTGTTGAGTACCTAGAGGCCAGTGGGGCACAGGACCGCAAGCAGCATGGATTTACAGCAGGAAGTTCATGTCAGATGAATCTAATTGATTTTTTTGACTGGGTGACCAAAGTAATAGACCAGGGAGGGGCTATGGATATGGCCTACCTAGACGTTAGCAAGGCATTTGACACAGTCCCACACAAAAGACTAATAATCAAGTTAGCCAGCCTGGGAGTGGGTTCCAGGGTAGTAGCCTGGGTAGCAAACTGGCTGCACAACAGGACACAGAAGGTAATAGTGAATGGAACGCATTCCGAAGAAAGGGGGGTTACTAGTGGAGTACCACAAGGCTCAGTACTGGGTCCAGACCTCTTTAATATCTTTATAGGTGACATTGCAGAGGGTCTGGAGGGAAAGGTATGCCTCTTTGCGATGACACAAAGATCTGTAACAGAGTTGATACACAAGGGGGGGTAGAAAGGACGAGAAGGGACTTGGCAAGGTTGGAGGAATGGTCAGACATATGGCAACTTAGATTCAATGCAAAGAAGTGCAAAGTAATGCACCTGGGAAACAAAAACCCAGGAGAAGAGTACACAATAGCAGAGGAGGTACTAACAACAACAAAATGGAAAGGGACTTGGGGTAGTCATATCAGATGACCTAAAGGTGGGTAAGCAATGTGAGAAGTCAGTAGGGACAGCCAGGGGGATACTGGGATGCATAGGATGGGGCATCACAAGTAGAAAAAGGGAAGTGGTTATCCCTCTGTACAGACAGTTGGTGAGACCCCATCTGGAATACTGTGTGCAGTTTTGGAGACCCCATCTATGCAAGTACATAGACAGGATGGAAGCAGTCCAGAGGAGGGCAACCAAAATGGTGCAGGGTCTGCATCAGAAACCATATGAAGAGAGACTGAGAGAGCTTAATATGTATACCCTTGATGAAAGGAGAGACGGGGGGACATGATAGAAACTTTTAAGTACCTCAAGGGAATCAACAAAGTCCAGGAGGGTAGCATCTTTCAGAAAAAGAGATGTGTAAGAACAAGGGGGCACAATTTAAAAATAGAGGGGGGACGGCTCGGGGTAATGTGAGGAAATTTTTTTTCACGGAGAGAGTGGTGGATGCATGGAACTGCCTTCCTGGGGAGGTTGTTGGGTGTAAAACATGCATGAGACAGACATAAGGCAATTGTAGTGGGGGGTTGCAGGAAGTAGGCTGTTGGTTAACTAGAATCTGCAGCTTATCCAATAGGAAGGGAAATGGGCAGACTGGGTGGGCCAAGTGGTCCTTATCTGCTGTCAAAGTCTATGTTTCTATGATAGTAAACCACACTGTTTGGTGCTCACTATCAGCTAGTGTGTACTCCACCCTTATTTCCCTCACTGCCTCACCATTCGACAGTACCAGGTCTAGCATGTTAATTAGCCTAGTAAGTCCAGTGTCCAACTGTGTCAGGAGTCCCTCCTGGATCACGTACGTCCAGCAGCACCTGCTCCCTAGCACTGGAGGTGACCAAAGTGCTCCAGTCAACCCCCGGCAGATTGAAGTCCCTCACAATGACCACGTTCCCCTTCCTACATACCCTCCTGATTTGTTCTGCTAACTCCCTGTCCAGCTCCTCTTCCTGGGACGGTGGTCTGTACATCACCCAGAACCTCAGCTTCCTACCCTTGGAGTCCAGGAGCTGCATCCAAATTACCTTCATTCTCCTTTCCTCCCCCTCTTCCCTTGTACATTTGATCCTGTCCCTCACATAGATTGACACCCCCCCACCCCACGGTCCTTCCTGTACAATTTATACCCTGGGATTGACAGATACCAGTCCCAGTACTCGGTGGCCCATGTTTCTGTGATGGCTGCAATATCCACCCTCCTCACTGCCAAGAGTGCCTGTAACTCAGCTGATTTGTTACCTACGTTTCTCGCATTCAATGAGACCACCCTTCATCCTGTCTTCTTCCCTTCCTTTCTGTGCTTCTCCTCCCTCCTATTCCCCCCTGTGCAACTTCCCCGAATCCTTCCCAGTTAGCTTGGGGTGTAAGCTTGTTTCGCTCCTCTCTTCAGGATCTCCGCCTACAAGCTGTCCACTCGCCACCACCCCTACCTAGTTTAAATCCACATTTGTCACTATATACCCCTGTAACTTCTGCTTTAATAGCCCCTTCCCTTCCACACTCAAGTGCAGCCTATCCCCTACATATAGATAAGTTATTATCCCAGGTTCTGCTCCATTCACCCACTACTCTGTATCCCTTCGATTGACATCACTCCCCAACTACCTGTATGTGTTGAACTCCCCAATCCTCCCTTTTCTTGTTGTACTCGCACAGGGTACTGGGAGAACCTCTGAGAAGGCCACCGACTCCCCTATCACCTTGCACAGCCTTCCCACATCCTCAGATCTCTCCTTCACTACCTCTACCATCTCCCCTGCCAGGCCATTCATCCCCACATGCACCACTATATGTGGTTTCCTCTTACCCCTCCTTGCGCAATTTAGAATTGACTGCCCTGCCCTGTCTGCCATTGACCCCGGTATGGACTCCAACCATATGGGATTATGCCATCCCCCCTTGCTGCCCTATCTGATCCACTTAAGTATTGAGTCACCAATACCAATACACACCCTTCTTCATTCCTCACTCTCATCCCCACCCTTCTACTCAGGTTCCCATTTCTAGATTCCCCAATATTAGAAACTCTATTGATCACTCCAGCAGTTCCTCCCTTTCCACCCCTGACATATCCCTTCCCCCCTTCGCTGCTCTTTCGCTATCCTCCACCTTTCCACCATCTGCCCTGGGCTCCTCCCCCACCTCTGCAATGAACCTCTCACTGCCTCCACCAGTATTGCTCCTCTTCCCCCCCTCTTCCTGAGTATCATCCCTTGTGCAATCTCCTACTGTTCCCCCTCCTGCCCCCTCCTAGAGCCCACCTTCCTTCTCTTCCTTCTCCACCAGTGTTGATAGTAGGGCAAACCTATTTCCTACCCCTCTGTCTTGCTATATCCTGCTTTGTGTTGCCTCCTCCCTCCAGGCTGTGTACAAAAACAATCAGCCAAGGAGTTCCCAGGCAGTAGCTAGTCCAGTCAAACCCACTTAGCAACTGCATGAAATTTCCATAAATTCATCCCAAACATAACTGAGTCAAAGAAGCCAGATCCTGCTGAAACCAAACACAAAGCCAGTGAAATTAACTGAAACCTGCCCTTATATAATGCTGAATTAATGCTGTTTTAGTCTCTTGTGTTCTGTAATCCCGGGTTGCCCCTGAAAAAGGGACCTCTAGTGCTCAGTGGGCTTACCCAGTCACCAAAATTTAATAAATGAAATTAACTGAAATCCACCCTTAAATACCTACAGCAACTGAAAATCCAGCCGCACCCAATTACAAACTGCTCCAAGCTAACAGAAATTCAGCCAAAAAAAACTGAGTCGCAGAAGCCAGAGTCTGCTGAACCCAAAAACACAAAGTCAGTGAAATTAAGTGAAACATGCCCTTAAATGCCTACAGCAACTGAAAATCCAGCCACACCCACATACAAAATGCTACACCCTAACAGAAATTCAGCCCAAACAAAACTGAGTCACAGAAGCCTGAGCCTGCTAAAACCAATCACAAAGCCAGTGAAATTAACTGAAACCTGCCCTTAAATACCTACAGCAACTGAAAATCCAGCCACACCCACTTACAAACTGCTTCAAGCTAACAGAAAATCAGCCCAAACAAAATCTGAGTCACAGAAGCCAGAGCCTGCTGAAACCAAACACAAAACCAGTGACATTAACTGAAACCTACCCTTAAATTCCTACAGAAACTGAAAATCCAGCCACACCCACTTGCAAACTGCTCCAAGCTAACAGAAATTCTGCCCTAACAAAGCTGAATCACAGAAGCTAGAGCCTGCTGAAACCAAACACAAAACCCGTGAAATTAACTGAAACCTGCCCTTAAATACCTACAGCATCTGATAATCCCACCACACCACACCCACTTACAAACTGCTGGTGTCAGAGACTCCAATAGGCTTGTTTCAAGTGAACTGATTGTATTGAAGCATAACTGTAGATTGTGCTATAACTGCTTCATATCAAACCACAATTCCATCCTTGACAGTCCACATCTGTTTGTTTTGGTGGCTCTGCAGTCACTATCAGCACAGTATGTGAGCTTAATTTTTTCTATGGGGCAGAAATATATAAAAAAAAAAAGTCTCTGTTTCCATTTGTCAGCAATTCTACTTTTTGAAATGAAACGAAGCCTGAACAAAAAGCAACACAGTTCTTTTTCTATACAGAAAACAAACAGAATCAAAGGGCAGAGTGGACAAACATCACAGTCTGGTGCATTGTGGGGAAAGTAAGGCCAGGGCTAAAAAAAAAAAAAAAAAGCCTCTTGCAAATGGCTGCCCCCACATCCAAAAACAAAGGTATAATTAATTAAAAATTAATTTAAACCATTTACATAACCATAAACACATTAATACTAATCAGAAGTTCAGGACATGATTTTAAAATGCATATTTTTTTTCAGTTTTTGCCTGTAGTTTTCCTTTCAGTAAGACCAAGGAAGATGTACACTATCTTTAACCTTGTCAAAAAAGTAATAGCACATAGTGTACTCCCTCAACAGTAGTGAATTCAGTTGTAAACAGCAGATATGCTATTAAGCAACCCTCACATCTCATTCCATTTTGAAATTGTAGTTAGATTAACCTATTAGTCTGTGATTTGTAACAGATATTTACAAGAGATGCATATTAAGTCACATTTTTGGCATTTAGCAAGGTAAAATATAATTATCTCTCTACTAAAATTTTGGATCAGTTTTAATTCATACACATTTATTATTTCAGATATTCCTTGTGTTTCACTACTTGGTAATTTACCATCAGAAAGTGCACTTGTGTTCTTAAGTGAATGCATAAATCTGGTGGGAAGATGTGCAGCATACAGTGGGGAGGGTGTTGGGGACCTTGTAGCTGACCCTTCCCTGTTTATATTGGGAAATACCGATAGATTAGGGTCAGTGGGGGGTCTATGGTCAGGCTTGGTTTATGACAGCAATTTACAGAAGCCAAGCACCTATTATTATGACATTGGAAATCAACCTGACGTCCCCTCCATGGAAGAGTGGATGGATTGTATGATGATGGTGGCAGGGTACAAATGGATGGCTTATATAGTGCAGGACAAGTATAATCCATTTTTGAATGTCTGGAGACCCTTTCTAGACATTTTTGGAGTGCCTCTCCTGAAGGGAAGGGTGTGATTACCTCCTCACTCAAGTTCCAGGTGATGCCGTCTCCTTGAAGAAGTCTCTAGGATCGGGACTAGACCACAATGACAAAATAAGGGACATGTGGGGTAGTAGGATGTAGGAGTTTGGGGGTTTTATTTGGGTTAGCAGTATCACTACTCCTCAGATTAGAGTAGGGTTATGGCCTATTTCTCCTGTCTCTGGGGGTCTTGAGTGTATTGGTGGTCCTGGATGAACTCTCCTTGATACTCTCCTCTAACCTTCCCTCACACCCCCCCCCACTACCTCATTCATGGAGGGGAAGCCGGATATGTCAGATACTAGCAAGGTGTGGTTATTTTGTTCTATAACAACATATATTGGCAGCCTGTTTAAAGAGGTTTATAATTGTTTGTTGTACTCTTTGTTCTGTTTTCTTATAATTAGTTATACTCTAGAGAGGGACTATTACTTAGGAGGTAGGACTGTGACTCGCTTTTTTTTGTGTATCAAGAGCACATAGGAGTAGCGGGAGATTTGGTAGCACTAGTTGTGTGCTCTTAGATTCTAAATCTAGAATAGTTGGCTGACTTGTTGTATGTCTTATCTGTATTTTTTTGATCTCAATGTTAAAATCATAACTTATTAATAAAAAAAAGTGAATGCATAAATGTAGCAGCATTGCCCATATCACACTGTCAATAAGTGATCAAGCTGAGACAAATTTTATTAACCAGATTCTTTACACAATATATCAGTGCTACACATTTGCACTCACTGGAATTGTGCACAACAATCATTTGCATGTGATAAAACACACTTGGGCAAACTCCACTGTGAAAACATACCAGTAAGCGTGACTCAACACATTTGTGAGAGGTTTGATAAAGCATTTATTCTATGTCCTGAACTAATTCATGCTTTTTTTCATTTGGTGTGACCACAAACAGATTCACAAAATCTTTGACTTTGTCAAATAATTCTTGCCTAATATTGCAGGTATTTTTACAGTTCCAGCTAGGCACAGTTGTCATTGTAGGCTCACCAAGAGACAGAATGTCATCACATGAACATTATGGGCTTGATTTTCTATGAGCCCCTAGATCTTTGCACAATGTGCTGATCCGTGGCTGTGGCAAATACCGGGTGCGTCAGTGACCCTGCTCCCTGCTCTAGAAAAATGGGGGTCCTTGTGCCAAAGTCCAGAAAGTTGTCACAGCTGCAGGGTTCCATCAAACCTTTGAAACACCTGAGGGGTTAGACAGAGGGTCCCATCAAGCCCACACAGCATGACACAATTCTAGTGGAGCCACAGAAGAAGGGGGGGGATAGGTGTGCAAGGTCAGGACTGGTGGCAGAGGGACCAGTGGAGATGACATAGTGAGTGACAGGGGAATGGTGGCAGTGGCAGGATTCTAAGGTGGCACCCAGCAGAGGTGCCATGCCAACTGGGACAGGGCCACTCAGCCCAGGAACATGGAAGTTGGCAAGGACAGACCCTGTCCCAGACCCCAGGTGACCAGAGTCCTGACACATGCCCCAAAAATGACACAGTCCCCGACAGTGTAGTCGGGCATCAGACTGCCTCCACATGGTGGGCTGTGTACCAGGGGAATGTCACAGTGTTCAGTGGACATTCCCATCCAATGACTGCACCCGCTACCTGGCAGCCAATGCACTCGCTGCATATGGAGGACTGTGTCACCTCTGGGGCAGGAGCCAGGGCTGTTGCCACCTGGGGTCTGAGACAGGGTCCGTCCTTGCTACCAATCCCCTATCACCCACTAAGGCTCCCCCACTGGCCCCTCTATCCTCAGTCACAACCTTACAGGCCCCAACACTCACCTCCCATTAAGGCAGTGGTGCAGGGCCTTTAGACCAGCCCATGGCTGGTCTAAACTCAGCCCCCTTATGAGTCCATGGTGGGGCCTCTAAAATCCCAAAGAAGGGGCTGGTGCAGCCCTGCCATGGCACAGCCCCCTTGTGACCTGATGCACTGGCACTTCTGTTGCAGGAGTGGTGTAGGGCAGCTTTGGCACAAGGCATCCTGATTTTGAGACAGCCTGCATTTGATAACAGAGATTGCCACAGTATTTAGCACAAAGTGCTACTTGCAGCAAATCCTTTTGTTGCAAGCATCTTGCTCCAAGTGTCGGGCTTTGAAAATTGAGCCCTGTGAGTCTTCATCATGCAGTAATTGCAGGATGTTTTGTACTTTACCATATTCATCCACACGTAAAGCATCCTACTGATTGTGTGGACAAAACTACCTCTCACTGACTTATATGCAGTCATTTCCTTTCAAAAATATGGCAACAGAGCCAGTACAGTGGCTGAGGTGACATGCTTGCCTTACCTTTTCCCATGCCAGTGACCTTGATTCAGAAATGCACTTGGGTGTTGGGAATCGGCCATGGAGGGAGAGGATCGAGTATCCAAAGGACTGCTCTCCTCTCCCGGGGTGGGAAGGTTTGTTAAGCTGGCCTAGGTTGCCCCCAGGTGGAGGCCTGGGGGTACAACAGATGAGGGAGGCAACATATGGTCAGGGATAGTGAGGAACAGGTGCACCTCCATGCATGAGTCAGATGTTCTGCCATGGGGGCAGGGAAAAGAAAAGTGGAAAATGGTATGTGGGGGGGGGGCTTCTTGAAGCTCAGCTCAGCTGACTCTGTGCTCATGCCATCACTCTGTACATGACCTGATCTGCCTCAGACGATGTAGTTGAGGGTAGAATGGCCCTCCCTCTGCAGCCCTACCACAAGAGGGAAACTCATGGGAGGAACTATGACCAGGTACATTTTGAGGGATGCAGAGAGCTGACCTGGGGGAGCTGGAGGCCGGACTGATGTACCCACCCCCATGGACAAAAGAGCAAAAATACCTATATGAAAAAAGATATGACAACAGTTTGATCTGCCTAGCTGTGGAACCTATTGTAATATTTGTTCTAATTTTAAATAGGTATCTCATTAGTTTGCCAATCATGTAGTTTCTCTGCTTCCACAAAACAACTGTACATGCCATGCCATATATACATTTTTTTTTACTTTGAAAAAACACTTCATCATTTTCACCTTATTCATACTTTTTTTTGAGATTTTATCTCATTATTCCTGCGATCATTCATTCTTTTCTTGCTTTGTATGCCAGTTTTCTAAAATATACAATCTTAGGGTTCACTGCACATCTTCTTTGTTTTTGTACTTTTATATTTTATTTTTGTTTCGTTAATTTTTGGTTTAACATTTCTATTTTCAGTGTGTGCATTGCTTTGTTAGATGTGTTTTTTTCATTCTATCCTATTTTTGGCCAACATCTTACTTCCTTTATATGAATTGATAGGGCACATGAAGTATCATTTACATCTTTGTTTATGTTTTTTTCTATCTGCACTTGGCATTGTAGTTCACAATGATTTTTATGTTTGCTTGCAGCATGTGCAAGAAACATAGTGCCTTCATCGGAGATTTCGGAGGTGTGTCACCTCCTTCTCCAATTCAGGCACTATACTGGCAGGCACGGCCCCTGTAAGCCAATGCATTTTGGAGCTGTCTATGACACGCTCCAAAATGCAGTGGCATACAGTTGAAAGGGGGAGCTACGCTTGAGTGAGCAGCGATAAGAAGCTGCTCACGCACAGCTCCCCCCCAGCCGCAGGCGTGCGCGCCCCCTGCATGCAGCGTATAGCCGACGGGGTGCCCAATCCCCGGCCGGCTGAACTGCGCCTGTCTCCTCCCTCCTCCCAATAGTTGATGCCACGCTGGAGCCCACCCCAGCGTGGCAATCATCATGTTGCTGACGGGGTGCCCAATCCCGTCGGCTGAATGCGCCCCTCCCTAAAGTCCTTTGTGCCACACTGGGAGCCCAACCCAGCGTGGCAAACCGTCCCCGCTGCTTTTTTTTTATTTTTTGCCGACGGGGTGCCTAATCTCCGCCGGCTGAACGCCTCTAAAGTCCTGGTGCCATGCTGGGAGCCCACCCCAGCGTGGCAAGCGGTCCCACGACGTTTTTTTGTTTTACCCTGTAAAACAAAACGTCTCCGCGCCTCCAACCCTCCCACAACCCGCACCCACCCACTGCGCACAGCCTCCCCACACCCCTCACCCCATACTTACCTCCGACTCGCGCGATGATCTTCGTGGACTGGGAACACGCCTGCACTCTTCAAAGCCGACCGCGAACTGAGGAAATGCCGTAAGCTGTATAATGGGCTAGATAGAGGGTTCAACTTTATTGCATGTCGCAGGTATTTGATTTTTGCATTCACTAACATGTTTTAACTTTCACGATGTCACGTTATTCGGCTCGACAAGATTTCGCGCAGTGACTGCAAAATCACCCTTCGGACCAATACCGCCATGACAGTGACATCATTCATGAGAAGGATCCCAAACCCCCATGTTGAAAATTTGGTGCCAAAATTCCAAAAAATTACTGTTTAACGAGCGTACGTTGCACAGTTCCTACGCAGGCTCGTAAGTTCGCGAAATTTCAATATTTTCACTCCAGATTTTCAACATTGCCATTTCACCACACTGTCTTATGAGTAGTATAGCTGTCATTTTTCACATCTCACCCAAAATGTGTTTCCACCCTTGTAGGGCAGAATGGCGCAGTCGGTGTGCGAAATCAATGTACGGGACAAATTAAGAAAATCACAGTGACACTGTTCATGAGCAGAGGTCTTGAAATGGCTATGTTGAAAATTTGGTGAAAAAATTCCTAAAAATGACTGTTTTACGAGCGTGCGTTGCGCAGTTCCTACGCACGCTCATAGGTTTGCGAATTTTCAATATTTCCACTCCAGATTTTCAACATTGCCATTTTTCCACACCTTCTTATGAGTAGTACAGCTGTCATTTTTCACATCTCACCCAAAACGTGTTTCCGCCCATGTAGCGCACAATGGCGCAGTCGTAGCGAACTCAGTGTATGGGACACATTAAGAAAATCACAGTGTCACTGTTCATGAACAGAGATCTTAAAATGGCAATGTTGAAAATTTGGTGACAGAATTCCTAAAAATGACTGTTTTACGAGTGTGCGTTGCACAGTTCCCAAGCACGCTTGTAGGTTTGCGAATTTTCAATATTTCCACTCCAGATTTCCAACATTGCCATTTTTCCACACCTCCTTATGAGCAGTACAGCTGTCATTTTTCACATCCTGCCCAAAACGCGTTTCCGCCCATGTAGCGCACAATGGCGCAGTCGGTGTGCAAACTCAATGTATGGGACACATTAACAAAACCACAGTGACACTGTTCATGAGCAGAGGTCTTAAAATGGCTATGTTGAAAACTTGGTGAAAAAATGCCTAAAAATGACTTTTACGAGCGTGCGTTGCACAGTTCCTATGCATGCTCGTAAGTTTGCAAATTTAATATTTTCACTCTAGATTTTCAACATTTCCATTTTATTAAACTTCCTTATGAACAGTCCAGCTGCAATTTTCATATGTCACCCAAAATGTGTTATCGCACATGTGAAGCATAATGGTGTTGCGAAAAGCAAAAGCAATGTTTAGGACAGATTAAGAAAATCACAGTTACACTGTTCATGAGCAGAGGTCTTAAAATGGCTATGTTGAAAATTTGGTGACAAAGTCCATAAAATGACTGTTCACGAGTGAGCATTGTGCAGTTTCCACGCATCCTCGTTAGTTCATGACTTAGTAATATTTTCAGTCCAGATTTTCACTAGTGGCATTTTTCAACACTTCCTTATGAACAGTACAGCTGCCATTTTTCACAACATGGCCGAAGTATGTTTTCACACTTTCAGTGCAGAGATGCGTGGTCGCTGTGGGAAATCATTGTTTGGCACAGATAAAGAAAATCACAGTGACACTGTTCATGATCGGAGGCACCAAAATGCCTGAGTTGACAATCTGCTATAAAATATCCCCAACCTACTTATATAACGGGTGTGCGTTGTACAGTTTCTATGTACGCTTGTGACTTCACCATTTTTTTAAATATTTTTACTACACATTTGCAACATAGCCATTTTTACACCTCCCCATGAAAGAGTACAGCTGTCATTTTTTACAGCCTGTTCGGAATATTTTTGCACCTGTGGTGCTAAATCCGTAGTCACTGTGCATAAGCAGCTTTCAGCTACCAAACTGATATTCCCCCTGTTCATGAGGTGGGGTCACAAAACAAACATGTTGAAAATTTGGAGTTAAAATACCAACGAATGCCTGAGGTATTAGGCTTTTCAACTAAATCGCCCAACCCTATAGAGAATGACAGGAATCAGGGGTGTGACTTGGGATTCTTGCCTGTGATGCTCATACCATTCCACACCCTGCAGTCACTGAGAGGCATCGAGGTATGCCTTGGACTTCGGCCCCAAACTTGCCCCATTCTCTATATCGCACCCATCTCACTGTATTTTCTAATGAAATGGGTGCATAAGGGCCAAAGACCCCAAGGAACACGTCACACTTGTCAGTCTCTGCAGAGTGGGGTGTGGTGAAATGGCGTGGCCGTTATGCCTGACGACCCAAATGCACACCCCGATGCCTGTCACTCTCTGCAGGGTGGTGGTGGGGTTGGCTTCAGTTCAATACTTCACTGCCATTCCTATTACGCAGCTCTGTAACTTCTACACTACCACTGCCAATGCCAGTAAGCAAACATTCGGCATTGACAAATGCTTGTTTCTGTTAGTTGTCAAAAGCCCGAAAGAAAAGGCAGAAAAATGTAGTTAGTATCATTCTACACAATCTCTGTTACCACATATCTAAGTGCTATACAATATTCATTAGTGAAATATCAATAAAATGAATGTTAATGCCTAATCTGACAAGATGAACGTTCACATGGGCCATTACTGAAAAACTGCAGCTCATCTGAGAGTAGCTAAGCCGAAATATGTTTTAACAGTTACATATCATTCATTCACATTTACAAATGTACGCAGCATTCAAAGTACCCCCCTCCACATTGGGGAATAGTGGCAGATTCAAAAATGATTTGCTCTGAAATACTGAAAAGCCCCACCCTATGGGGCATGCATTGGTCAAAACCCTCTGTTAAACTCGTATATAGAACACCTCATGTGAAAAATGCCAGAGAGTGGGGAAGGGCGTGTGTGATGCAGCATGAATTCTCATTCCATGTGGCAAATGCTAAAATCCTCACATAATCCCCTACATTTGTCCCATGTAACCCGAGGTGGGTTGGGGGAATAGTTTGGCTACCGCATTAAAAAAACACATTTATAGAGAGTGCATTGTGATGGGTTAACTAACCTTCTCAAGTGTTTTCGCCACACAGCTTTGCCTTACATTTAAACCATGCCATGCCAGGCTGCTATCTCACCTTATCACACTAACAGTATTTCTTTTTTGCTTTCAAATATAATGATTCTATAAGAATTGTATTTTGAACTCTATAAGATATTACTATTAAATGATAGATTTGCCAGTCATATGTTAAAGTAAAAAAAAAATGTGACATGAGTTATTTTCTATGTCACACTCTATTGTTGGTGCTGAACATTTAATAAAGTTCATAATAACTTGTGAAACAAAAACGAGTTACAATTAAAAAAATAACAATGATTTCATTAAACTTTTTCCATTTCATGATTTAGAAAGATGTCTGCAGTAATAATGTATATCTAGGGAGAGATATTCAGAGCTGCACAGGCACAACTGTGGAAATGCGCCTCCGAGCAATATGCAAACACCGCAGCTGTGCATCACAAGTCTCACTGTTCCATGGGATGAAGTTAATGTATGCAGCACAAGCGTAGTGGGCGTTCCCATGAATATGCGGTGCAATGGGATATTTAACTGGAAAGCAAGGCTCAAGTCCGGAGCAAATCACAAGATGCACCAGCCTGACTTGAGCCTATAAAAACTGGCTCAAATACACAGACAGCAGATGCACAACCCTGTGACAACCAACAGAGAGACCCAGGGAGAGATGGATGCCACACCATTCCTGATGGAGGCAGTAATAAGGGGTGTGAGGAGGTAGGAGGAACACCAACGTGGCCGATGAAGGGCTCAGTGATGGTATGCCTGGCACAGGTGGTACCATGCCCATATCACATTTGAGAACTACAGTGATACAGAGATTGTGGGCTGGTACCACCTGAACAGGGCTATTCTGAGGTAGATCTTTGAGCAGTGCAGTGAGGAGATGCAGGCACCCACCAGACGTAGTCATGCTATGTCAGTGGAGACAAAGGTGATGGCTGAAATGTGCTTGCTCACCACGGTCACCTTCCAAAGACCAACAGGGGATATCATGGGCATCATCTAGTTAGCCACATCCTGCCTCCTAACATAGTTCCTCAATGCACTGCTGCCACATGCTTCTGAGTACCTACATTTCCTCAGCACACAGGCAGAGCGTACAGCAAACGTGCAGGACTTCCACAGGGTGGCACACATGCTAGGCTTGAACGGGGCCATAGACTGCACCCATGTGACCATCTGCACACCACCTGGCCCCGATGGGCCAGTATACATAAACAGAAAGGGATACCCATCCATCAACTGCCAGGTGGTGTGCGATACCATGGGGTGCATAATCAATGTCTGTGCCACACCCTCTGGGAGTGCACATGATGCATTCATCTGGCGCAGCTCTATGCTGTGCCAGAGGTTCAAACGTGGGGACATCCCCACAGGCCACCTGGTGGGGTGAATTGGGCACTGGCCAGGGGCATGCATAGCATGGCAGTGGGAGGAGAGAGGGCATACAGGGTGGGTGTGGTGGAGTGGGCAGTGGGTGACAGGGACAGGGTGGCCTCCACTACCCAGCATAGTGCTAACCATGTCCTTCCCCACACAGGTGACAGTACATATCCACTCAGGCCCTGGCTGCTCACCCCCTACCGGCGACCATCGTCCCCTGCAGAGGAGAGGTACAATGAGGCACATGTCAGTACCCACAATGTCATCCAGTGTGTCTTTGGCATACTGAAAATGCGATTCTGTTGCCTAAACAGGTCAGGCGGTGCCCTACAATACAGCCCATCAAAAGTCTGTGGCCTATTCCTGGCCTGCTGCATCCTGCACAACATGGATATTGACCGTGGGATAGCTGTCCAGGTGGATGAGGGTGACAGCAGTGGGGATGATGGTGAGGATGTTCTGGAGGGTGGTGGGCAGCCACACCAGGGAGGAGGGACCCCCACCTGGCACAGGAGGCCAGGCTGCATTGAGACACCATCACACAGGAGCATTATGGAGAGTGCAGCTAAGTGCACTGACACACATGCATGGGACACATGGACCAGGACACCACACATGGGCCTGTACATGCACAGCAGGATGCATGCATGGGATGGGGCACACCGCAGGCATGGTGGATGCAATGGCACACAGACACATGCACACACACATACAGCAAAGGCATGCACACAGACACACAGGCTGAGGGACATGGCATGGCATGGATCAGATGCATGACACTGCCCTCAACCCACCCATGCCACTTGTCCCATCATCCTGGACAGCACACATGGTGGGTATGCACCACAGCACACATGTGTGCCATCACATGCATGCTGCAACACCACCGCCCACATGTGCATGGGTCAGCAGCAGTGGACAGCAGGTCAGGGCAGCACACACCTCAGGCCAACCACGCATGTTCTTGGCCACCATGGCCACATGTGTGGCTGCGCCAGGGTCGATCAGCAGCCACAGAATGTGCATCTGCCATGGGGTGCATGTCAGATGCACCCCCGGGGTAGAAGTCCAGAACCATGACTGTGTCCTCACAGGGGCATTGAAGCAGCCAAACAGGCTAGTGCCAGGGGTGTCTGGGATGTCAACATCGGATGCTGGTGTCTGCTATGAGGGGGTCGCCAGATGCCAGGACCATGGTTGGACAGAGCACTGTGTGGGGTTCCCTGTTCATGGCCGAGCCCAGTGGCTGCCACCTATGCAAGCCCGGCCACAATGGCACCATCATACAGTTCAGTAAAGTGGTTGTGGCCTCCCGCATCTGGTGGAGCTCATCAATGACATGCGCAGTGCCCCTGTCCTGCTGCTCAGCCAGCTGTCGCACCTCTGCATGCAGTGCATGCACTTCTGTGGCAAGCAGTGCCTGGTTGTCAACGGAAGCCCACAGCAACCAGGTGTGCTCAGCAAGCCTTTCAGCATCCTGCACCTCCTGGGCTGGACGCCAGTCTGCTGGGGGGGAAATGGCACACTGCCCAGTGTCCTGCTCTAGTGGGTGCTGCACAGAGGGCTGTACTGGGGGTACAGTGTCTTGAGGAGCACCGGCGGCAGACCTTGGGTCATACTGCCCGGTGGTACTTGCATCCAGCTGCTGTCACCCTACCATCAGCTGGGCAGTGCTCTGCATAGTCACCGCAACAGTACCACCACCCACACTGGACACAGCAATGGCACCACATGGGTGGCAGCTGTGCAGCCACTGACACAACACTGGGACCTGCTGTTGCCTGTGAAATTACCAGGGGCATGCCAGGCACCACAGCCCCTATGCTGTCCAGGATCAGTGTTATGTCATCATCAGAGATGAGCCCGGACTCCTGCTGAGTCTCAGTGCACAGCACTGGCAGGCAGGCATCCTGCAAGAACTCAGCCAGGACATTGTCCGACTCCAGGCCTAAGACATACACCTGCCCTGCACAGCCGAGTCGTGACCTGTTCCTGCCCTGGATACTGGTGGAGGTGGATGGTATGGCATCCATGTCCATGGCCACTTCTGGTTCCGCCTCATCCTCCCCCTGTAGGCGTGATGGTGCTGCAAGACAGAAACACAGCATTAGTGGTGCTGTATCATCCATGTGGCCTCCTCCCCCCGTGCATGCCACTGTTGCTGCTGGCCATCGTGGTGCAATGCCAGGCTACAGCCACCCACACATGCAGCATGCAGCACGGCAGCAGGCACACCTGCATGTCCATCCCACACCACCAAGACATGACTGTTGAGTGCATACTCACCATGCAGCGAGGGGCTCCACCTGTCTGGAAGCTGCCACTGGGCACACCCTCCTCTGCCGTGCGGCTGACAGTGGCTGTCACCAGCTCTTCTGTGGCTGACAGTGGTGGAGCGGTGGATGGGCCACCGTCGGTCACCAAGCAGGATGCCTGTATGGCAGCCAGCCACCTTCTCTTTGATCCTCCTCTTGTCCATGCTGACCTTCTTCCAGCACTCCTGCACAATGTGCTAGTGCCTGCCATGCATATTCATGTACAGTGCCACCTCCTCCCAACCTGCCGACTGCTCCTGGGGTGTGCCCGTGGCACCACTGAGCAGGTCCTCCCTGTCCAGGTACACTTAAAACAGGGCATTCTGCTCTGCTCCCATGAAGTTGGACCTGCACTTGCATGCAGGCCTGTGCTCCTTCTCTCCTTCAGTTACCAACACAACACTACCTGCGAACAAGAACAGCACAATGGGTCACTGTCAGCACAGCCCATTGCATCCCTCTGTGGCAGTGTTGTTGTAGGCCTCCATTCCTCTAAGTTGCCAGGCACTTACCTAACAGGTTGCTGTGCTGTTTGGTGGTGCTCATAAGGTGCATCACATGCAAGTGAGCCTGTGCACAACAGTAATGATATGGTAATGCACCCTACTGCGCCTCGCATTAGCTGATGAGGTGATTTGTATACAGCAGCTGAATTTAGCAAATTTACACTGTGTGCAATCGAGTTGCACTGCAGCAACTCCATAGCACATTACCCATGCATGTGTGCTGCATGTGCCCTCAGTGTGCATGTGCGCACAACATAGCAAGTGCATATTGACTTGTGTTCCTTACGCGGTGCTGTGCTATTGTGCATGTGGTGCTGGTATGGCATTGCATATGTGACACTGGCTCCAATCACGCACATGCGCACTGTGTGTGGGGTAAAGATCTCTGATCCCCAGGTTGTATACATGACCCTGTGCATCCACCAGGCCATGGCATGGTGTGCATACCCAGGACTGCGCTATTCACCCACACTGCACAATGTGGTCACTCATCCACGTGCTGCACAACTGCATCCTTAGGTTTGCTACCACACATCGTGCTCATGTGCCCCACCCATGTGCATGGTTTCCCCAGCTATTTCCACAGGCATTGCTGCTGCATTTTGGAGCTTGCTGTTGCTTGTTGGAGATTGCTGCTGCTTGTTGTTGGAGCCATGGCACAGAGATGAGACAGGCGATCTGCTAACTGGAGTGGCCTGGAGGTGGTCAACCTTGTGGCTGTGGTGCAGCCCTTTGAGGAGTAGCTATATGGACAGATGCCCCTCCAACAGGCCAGGGGGGATGTCTGTCAGAAGGTGTCCATGGCCATGGCCCTGAAGAAGCAGACAGGGGTGCCAAGGTCCCCGGAACAGTGTCAGCCAGATATGGGGACCTGCACAGGAGGGACCCCGAGAGGCTGTGCAGGATGCAGGTGCATGTCCAGCATCGGGCGGTGCCACAGCCAGGTAGGTATATGCATGTGGCAAGCGTGCCTGGGTGCTGTACTGTAGTGGGTGTAGGGCCGCGTGGCTCGACTGCAGTGGGGGTACATCACAGTCCTGGTGGACACTGCGCATTGTGCATGGCTGCTGCACGCGTTGCAGTCGTGAAGACATGGGTCCACAGGATGGACAGGGACATGCCCTGCATAATGCGGGCTGTGTGGTGGCAGAGGGTTCTCCATACATGCATGTGTACTCATGTCCTCCTCTCTTCATTCTGTCCACAGGGCCAGAGGACCGCAGGTGGACCAAGACAGCTGCAGCAGGCCAAAGGGACCCCGGTAGGGACCAGCGGCCAGCACCCACTGCATCACGCAGGGCAGACAAGTTTTGTCACGTTTCTGGTATGTGCCTCTGATGGATAGCAGTGGGGACAGGGTCCAGGCATGGTTGCCACAACCATGTGCCTGCACAGCCGTGGTTGGTGCAATGTCCATTGTGCGTGCCACTGTGGCACGTCCCTTGACCACCTTGTACTGGCTGGGGGGGTGCATATGGCTTCCACCAATTGCGCTGTGGCAGTTCCTTCACTCTGTGCCATGTGACTATGCCCATGCACACATGTGCAGATTGTGCTGCACTGTCCACCTGTCTGCACCACTGTGGTGTGCCATGTAGATGGCTGGTGTGGCCGTATGTGCGAGGGTCTATTGTGGTCTCTACATGGGTATGTGCCTCTGCTGTTCACTGCATGCTTTGGGTGGCAGGGGTCTTTGGGGAATTGCACTGATTGCCTGTCCTGTCCCTTCCCCTAGGTGGATGACAGCTGGAAGGCCGGAGGGAGGCAAGGCCCCTGTTGCTGACCATGATGGCGATCTGGGGGGTGCTGTGGAGGGTACTGGTGGTCCAGTGGTGCCACATCCAGGAGACAACTGCTGTTAGATGGGCCATGGAGCAGCTGGGGAAGGCAATAGGCCATACCTGTATATTTAATTTATTTTTATTTAAAATCTGATGACCAGGAAAAGCACACTGAGCCAAGGCTCGTTTCCAGGTGCGACCCAGGTACAAAGTATACAGTGAAGACAAAAGGAGTAACAAATGGTGAAGAATACAATCAGTATGTACAGACATTTTTACAAGGAGTATAATACATTATTTATATTAAAACAAACAGTAAGTGAGCAGAGTAGATGTATATAGCCCCCATCCCAAGATTACCCTGTTTCCCAGCAGTCCCCCATCCTGTTGTATAGCCCCTATTTCCTGTTCCCATCCTACTTTCACCCTCCTCTGTCCCTGAACCTTGGTATATATTTTTGTATTGTTGTTGATATTTTGTTATAAAGCATTTATTTTACTACATCCCTGTGTCCATGTCTGCTTGGAAGGTGGCGTGCATAGCCATGCTGCAGATATCAGATGATAGTACAGGGTGTCAGTGCAGGGGGAGCATGTGTGGGGTTTCTGAGGGTCCAAGTTGTTTCCAGTGGTGTTTCACATGGTAATGGGGGGTATTACTGGGGATCAGTAGGGTTTGGTGTGTCTCTCCATGGTCAACGTGGGGATTTGTATTGGGGTAGGCTGCCAGGTGGGGGGTTGCACACAGACCTCAGTGTCCTGGGGGCCTGGACTGCCTGTTGGCAATTGGACATCACTGTACACTGGTGCAATTCAGGTCACATAGGGAGGGGATGCCTGCCTGGGACCAACATCCTGTGGGCCTGGCACCAGTGGTGCCTGTGGTGGTGAGGGACCTGCATGTAATTGTTTCCAGGGACCTAAGGGTAGCCATCCACTGTGGCCAGGCATTGGCCATGGCTGGCAAGATGTTGGGCTGCATGAGGGGAATTCACTAGCAGGCTGGCAATGGACATTATCCCCTTACATCACCAGCTGGTCAGGCCACATTTGGGTTCTTGGGGTGCAGTTCTGGAGACCGTTCCTGTCACATGGCCATGGATTGGCTGGGGAGGGTGCAGTGCACAGTGCCTGTGATGGTGGCTGTGCTCTGTTACTTGACATGCAGGGGTAGCTTAGGTGGCCTGGGTTTGTACTCACTGGACCACAGACGGAATGGGGTGTTCTGGTAGGGCTATTTCACTGTATGATGGGCTTTGTATTTGCCCTGTCTCCTGGCACTGTGCATACAGTGCCCTGTGGGCTTGCCTGGTGGGTGTCTGTTGCACTTCTCTGCCATTGGCATTGCTGTGGTGGCAGGGTTTTGGACGGGTGCTTCTTCCATGGTCGGTGGACTGGGGTTATCTGTGCACTGTCCTCTGGTGCCCTGTTTTCCCTCCAGGTCAGCGCTTCTGTGTACCCAGGTGTGCCCTGCTGGTGGGCCCTGTGCCCCTTATCCCTGTGCTTCCTTGGCTATGTGTCCCTGGGCCTGTTGCTCTTGCCCTTCTCACTGGGTCTGTGCTCAGGTCTGCTCCGCGCATCCATGGTTGCACCGGCGCATCTCTGGTTGCACCATGGCGCATCTTTGCCATATTCAGCAGGCTTGCGCTGGCAAATTTCTGGTGGCACATCTGGATATGGCTCCCGGTGTGCCATGGTGCACCTGACATGCACTGCACCAGACTTGCACAGGCCTTTGGCACATTTCTGAATATCTCCCCCCAGAGTCTTTTGCAACAGAAAAGTCTTGAGGCACAAGAAAGAAAACAGCCAAATAGAGGCATCCAGTGACATCTCTGTATATTGGTCGTTTTTGGAAACAGCAGATATCAACTCTAAGTACAATCCTTTTCAATCCACATAAAATACTTATATAAAATACATTACATTGTATTTAATGATTAATATGAATTGCATGCTGAAATAAATACTGTATTAGTCATAGAAAAAGTTCTCACAAGATGCTAATTTTTTAGTGTTGCAACACTAAAACATGATTTCCCAATCTGTAAAACTGTTTTCATGCATATGCATTTTGTTTTGCAGATTGGAATAGTGCTGTTGCATGAAATAATGAAGTAGTAACATGAAAAACACTCTAATAATCCAGTTTTAAACTTTCTGAAACTTTTCATCTCACAAGACATTTTTTCATGTTGCATGGCAAATTCTGTTTTGCACAAATTGGCATAAAAACCTCACAACACCAAAGAATGGTGATGATCCAAAAATGTTTTCTTTTAAAAAAACACAAGAAAACAAATTCTGAGAGCAATAAACAGTAAACAAAGCAAGACTACTGTTTGGAAATTTAGTGCACATTTTACTATGTGCCACAGGGATCAGTTCTGGGGTCAGTCCTATTCGACACTGTGTAGTGGCTGAAAGGAAAGGTATGCCTCTTTGCAGATGACACTAAGATCTGCAACAGGGTAGACAATCCATGAGGGGTTGAAAAAATGAGGAGGGACCTAGGTAAACTAGAAGAATGGTCAAGAGTGTGGCAACTAAGATTCAATGCAAAAATGTGCAAAATTTGGGGCACATAAACCCAGGGGAGGCTTACATGATGGGGGAGAGATACTGATGGCCACGAAACAGGAAAGGGATCTGGGGTAATCATATCAGATGACCTACATGTAGCCAAACAGCATACCAAGGCTGGTGGAAGAGCCAGTGTGGTGCTGGGATGCATAGGGAGAGGTATCACTAGCAGAAGGAAGGAGGTGGTGATGCCTCTTTACAAATCATTAGTGAGACTTCATCTGGAGAACTGCATCCAATTCTGGAGGCCACATCTCCACAAGGACATAGACAGGGTAGAGGCAGTTCAGAGAAAGGCAATAAAAATGGTACAGAGCCTGCACCATAACTCATATGAGGTGAGACTGAAGGACCTCAATATGTATACTCTGGAGGTGAGGAGGGAAAGGGGGGATATGATAGAGACCTTCAAATCTCTCAAGGGCATAAATAAGGTACAGGAGGGTAGCATCTTTCAGAAAAAGAAATGTTCTAGAACAAGGGGTCATGACATGAGGCTGGAAAGAGTAGATTAAAGAGTAACATGAAGAAGTATTTCTTCGCAGAAAGGGTCATGGTGGATGCAGGGAACAGCCTCCCAGTGGAGGTGGTGGGGGCAAATTCAATAGGGGAATTCAAAAATGCATGGGATAGCCATAGGGGAACCCTAGTGATAGGAAAGAGATCAAAGCTGGAGATCAAGGAGGGCCTGTGGTTTCTGCAGCAGGTAGACAAACCTTTCAGAGTGGGTGGGCCTATCAGTCCTTATCTGCCATCAATTTCTGTTTCTATGTAGACAGATTTTATTGTGTTAAATCAAGTAACAGAAAATGCTACTCATAAAAAATTGTGAAACAAAAATGATCCCCCAAAACTTACTATATTAATATATGGCTATGTAAAAATGTATACTCTATTACCTTAATTTATTATCATGAAGAGTTCATTTGTAACTATTTATTTATTCATAACGTTACCATAATTAAAAAGTTATGGTCCTATGATGCAAGTAGAAAATAAGGGAAAAGACCAGCACAGAGTGTATCTCTCTCTCTCTCTCTCTCTCTCTCTCTCTATATATATATATATATATATAAACAGATCACACTAGTTGCAGAGGACCAATTGTGTCTCAGTATTTTCCCTCCACACTATGTAAACATATTAGTTTGTTGATCCAGTCAGTAGTCAATAACAGTTACACCTGTGAAGGCAGTTGAAAAAATCATATCTCTGTGTTGACGGTTGTAGAAAAAAATGATTGGTGCAGTTATGATATGTAGAACCAATGAAATGCTAAATGTAATGTAAACTTTTTTTTCTGCTGGACTCACCTTATTGTACATTAGATGCTAACAGTCAGACAGATAGCTGTGGCTATGGTAGAGCTACACACATTTTTGAATTTCTGCCAATTGCAGTTTATGTGAAAAGATTCAGCTATGGCAGAAGGCTTCAGAAACACAGTATGGATTTTGGGCAGTTCACTTGTGTACAGACGTGCACAGTTTGCCAGGCATAGTCATGTTGGTAATGATTTACATTTAGAGAAGTGGGATGTTCATTGGTTTGGTATGGGTGGTGTGAGATGGGAGCACATCATGCCAACCTTACACAGGCTTATGAGCACACAGCCCAAGACAGACATACTGCTGATCTATGTTTGAGGCAATGACTTGGGCTACAAAAGGTAGATTTGAGTCAACTACAACAGATCTAGCTGAGATGCATTGACTATTACCTGACTGTAAAATTCTGGGCTTGATTTTCAAACAGCTCTTATAGCAATGCAAGGCGCATTGTTCTAGGGCTGCGGTGAACTCTGGGTGTATCAAGAACCCTGGGTCCAATTTTAGAAAAGGGGAACCTCTGTGACAAATACCCAGGAGTTGCCACAGCCACACATTAGCACCAAACATTTGGTGCACCTGTGGGAAGTGGCACAGGGATCATTTCCCCCACCCGGTGCAACAGTAGAGTAGCCACGGGGGATGGGAGAGTGTGACAGTGCATGCCAGGAGGGGGCTGGGGTGCAGACAGAGCTCAGTGTGGTGAACTAAGGGATGTGCAGGACATGTAGGAAGTTCAGGGTGTTAACGTGGAACCCAGCCAGGGTGCATTGCGAAATGCCATGCAGCCGATCAACTGGCAGTCCATGGTGGGTAGACAGGGAGGGAAATGGACCAAGCCCCAGGTAGGCACTGCCATGGCACTTGCCCCAGAAGTACCATGATGTACAGGCAAATATGGGGAGGCAGCCTGTCACAATGTGGTGGGGGCTGAGTGCCACAGGACTATAGTGGTGCTTGGAGAATGTTCCATCCACCACTAGCTGAGTTCATCCTGCAGCCAATGCATCCCCCATACTTGCCTGTAGTTTGTGGCACCTCTGGGGCAGGTGTCACAGCAGTGCCCACCTGGGGCCAGGTCCAGTTCCCTCCCTGTCCAGCCTCCACAGATCACCAGTCAATCGACTGCATGGCATTTCACAATGTACCCCGGCTGGGTGCCACATTACCACCCTGAATTTCCTCCATGTCCCACACATCCCTTAGTGTATCCTTCCATGCTCCATCTGCCCCAAGCTCCCTACTGGCAGGTCCCCCATGGCATCATTTTCCCCTATTGGTGCAGGTTCTTAGACCACCTCCTGACTGGTCAAAGCAGACCCCCTGTTGTGTCCATGGAAAGGCTTGTAAAATTCCAAAAAAGGGGATGTTGCTGCCCCACCATGATGCAAGAACCCTTGGGACCTGGTGCAAGGGTACTTTTGCCACAAGGATGGAGCAAGCAGCTTGGATGCAAGGGATCCCAATTTCAACACAGTCTATGTTCGAAAATTGGGATTGCCGTGAAGTTTGATGCAAGGTGACACTTGCATCATACAGCTTTAATGCAAGCACCTTGAGTCAAACTACACCTTTTGAAAATTGGGACCCCTGTATTCAGATATTACAGAATGCATGATCTGGAAGGGTCAGGAATCACTCCTGGCATTAAAATGTCTCACCGGAAAGTCAATATTCAAGTATCTGGCTTTGTAAAAGACATTGGAATGCACAAACTTCAGCATCCAGAAATTAGGTATCATAATGATTTGTTATAACTAAAAGATGGTGTGCATTTAATTGATGCTGGAAACATTATTTTTCTGGGGGACCTCCAACACGGAATCAAAAGTGTGTTGCAATGTGTAACAGCATTGGATATTTTATGTTACATATCCTCCACATGTATACATGCTTCTCTGAATCCAAACGGCTCTTTTCAGAGCCTCACAACTAGTGGCGGCGCTTCACCGGGGCACACCAGGGCACGTGCCCTGGTGAAAAAATACTGTGCCCCAGTTCGTGCCTCGGTGCTCCAACTAGTCTCAGTTGGCATCCAAGTCTGCATTCATTGTACGCGACCATGCAGCCTTAAAAACTTTTTATTGCGCTCTGCCACCTGGATTCATCTTCCCCCACACAAGCACAGAAACAAAATACTAGATGGGGGGGGGTCGAGTGAGGTGTCACTCTTCACTCACTCTGTTGCGGGCATATTAATGCTACAAGCCGACTGGCTATGCAGATGAGTGTAGTATACCTTCACTAGTGCGATTGGCTGAGGGGTGGGGTCGGAGCAGCGGGCTTTTTAAAAGCAGTACAACCACCACTCACCTGTCTCAGGTATGGTCTGGCCCCAACAGGGTAGACGGAGTAGTAGCAGTAAGCCGGAGAGGTGCAGGAAGAGGCTCCAGAGACTCACAGCAGGTTCGGTCTCCTTTGCTCTCTTTCCTCCGCAGGTCGGACACTACCTTAAATCCAAGGACCTGGACTGTTCGGGATGTCCCAAGAAACTGACGACAGTCACGTTACTACTCACACAAAATACTGAGAGGAAGACCACTGCACTTTCCACTGGACTCACTTCACGTTACTAAAGATAAGTTCCCTCCTGCACTTGCAGGAGCTCTGCAAAGTAAACTGCACTAGTGTGGGGGGTGAAAACAAAATAAAAATTCTACCCCTTGAGGAGAGAGGAGGGACAGGCAGCTCCTGTTGGTCTTCATACGATCACTTCATGACTCCGAGATAGTTTTTACATACAAATGATCTTTGCAAGAACTATTTGTGCAAGAGTTTTAATGTGGGGAAAAAAAAGACGTCCCCAGCAGTTGGCAAGGTACTGCATACAATAAAGAGGTAGAAACTCGGCCAGAAGGGCAGTTAAGTTAACCCTTTTGTGTCAGTGGCTAAGTGATCTTGACATGTCTTTATTACAGCTGGAACGCGGGGATTCTGCAGGGTCTTATCTCCCGCTGAAGTTCAAAGCCAGTCACCTGCCCAAGCAAGAGACATCCCTCATGTTACCCCCTCAGAATCGCTCTGCTCACATAGAAAAGGTGCTTAGATAGAGAAGTTTCAGACAACTGGACTTCGAAGTACACAAGTGAAAAAAACAAAACAAAACCTTGTACAAATGAAAAGTAATGTTTCCACATTGTTCTGAGCTTGTAACTCAGTGTTTTATGTGTTCCATATCTTCCCACACTTGTCAGTGTCCCACAGTTTTGGGAAAAGGTTTGCCTGAGAGAGGAGAGCGTTAGAGGTTTCAAGGCTGGTGAAAAAAAAAAAAATTTCCTTCAACTGACAGGGCATGTCAAACCTGGGGCAAAAGGCTGTGAGGTATAGTAACTAGTACACTAAAACTATGTAATAAAGGCAATGAATTGAACTGCAGCACTGGCCAATTGGATTAAGAAGCCAACTTAATTTTTCATATACAGTTTTGTCTGTACATAGGATATTTAACTCACTGTACTAATATACTTTTCATTTACCATGGGGTGCCACCAGTGCTGCTTCTGGGTCTTGTCCTAGTCAATATATATGTTCATTAGTTACACCAGGAAGGAATCTGGTGCTAAATATGTCTCTCTGGATGACAGGAAGTGCTGCAGGAGGGTGGGCAATAACTAGTACACACCCTTACCTTTCACTGTTTCAAAATATTACTTTAGCAGGCACTCATGTTGCCACAAACAGCAGTTGCCTAGGGCCTACAAAGAAATTTCCCACATCAGATGGCTGCAGACACAATTAGGACTGGAGGCAAGAGCACAATCTTTGTGCAAAATCCAAACAACTCAACAATACCGTCTCCACTTTGCCTTTGACAAAGCCAGAGTGCTGAGTAAAACGTTTGGCTGCACTTGGGAGGTGCATTAGGTATCTGATTGCTGACTTGGGAAGAGGGGGCTGTTCTATTTTGTGTATTGGGGTTGGGGCGGGGTGTTTTGTGGTTTCCTGGGGTAATTTGGCAGTTGATGTTGCATGGGTGGGAGACTTGGAGCCTCTGATGTGGTTTTCTGCTTGGGCCTCACATTTTAAAATGGAACTCTGTGTTCTGTTTCTTGAGTGAAGGGAGGTTGAAATGGCCTGATGACAGGCTGGCTGCTGGGACAGCTTCATTGTTTGTTTTTTTTTTGGGGGGGGTGCAAGAATATACACGCATGATTTAAATTCTGGTTTCTATAGGTGCCCTGGCTGCCAACTGTGGTGCCCACCCAGTGCCCTGGTAACCAGCAGAAGCTGGAGCCGCCACTGCTCACAACCTTGGTCAAAAATAGATGAAACATGCTACATTAGCACTGTAAATTCAGGCAAATGTGCACAGAAAACACTGTAGATTGTATCCGGGGTACAATATGCTGTTCTGCAGCAGTGTTGTGGGGCACTGTTACACTTTAATAAGGCATGACAGTGGGTGTGTTAAGGTATGATAATGGTGTGACTCGAGTGGGTTGAAGCATGAGGAAAAGTTGAATACTTCTGCCACTCAAAATTGGGGTGTTAGCCCTCCACAACATACACCCTAAACTGGCTTACTGCAATTATGAAATGGATCCTTTCGTAATAAGTAGTGTTTATATTGTAAACATATTTTAGTTGAGATACTTTCAGACAGGCTGTTGTGGCGGCATAACAGTTTATCATTTACTGTACTGCAGGGAATGAGAGGGAATTCCTGCAGGAAGTTGTGGACTTTGTTGTCAAACTAGTATTGGAGTCACCCAGATGGATTATTCTGGGCAACTTCAATGCTTTGGTCGATGGTGAACTCTTGCCATTTGGACAAAACTTCCTCCAGTTGATGAATTCACTGGGCCTGACACAGGTGGTTGCCTCTATAACCCATATACACGGCACGGCCATTAATTGGACCTGGTCTTCTTGCTAGGAGTAGAGGTCATTGACCTTATGGTGGAGCCAGTTGTTTGGTCGGATCATCATACTGTGAGGTTCTCATTTGAAGCCCCCCTAATAGACTTTCCCCTATGGAGATGGTCCAGTACCATGCTTTAAAGGGTTTGACTCTGGGAGGTCTTATGGTGGTGCTGGACTGCTCAAGTGTAATGAGTGCTTGCTATGAGCGGGGAGAACTGGTGTCAACCTAGAAAGGGTGGTCACTGAAGCCCTCTACTAGATCGCACTGGTCCGTGTTCAAAGCCTAACTTCAGACTAGGGATCTCCCTCGTTTGATGGGATTCTAAGGGAATTGAAGATGAGAGGTCGAAGGTTGGAGCGGCACTGGCAAAAGTCCCAATCTGATGGGGATAAACTCATTTTGATGTCTCATTATAGATACTATCAATCAGCAAACTCCTGTAAGAAGGCAAAGTTCCTGTCCAGGGAGATTGGTGCAGCAATAAACAGACAAGCTCAGCTCTTTCAGACTGTCGACAAGCTGTGTAATCTGGCCTGTCTTCAGTCCATGGGAGCTTTTTCCAAATTAAAGTGTGATGAGTTTGCTTTGTTTTTTACTGATTAGATTACCTTCATCAGATTGAGGATCCAGTCGATGCCCTCTTTGGGGGCATGCAGTGGTGAGCCAGGGGTCACAGGCAGCTCCATCTATTTGGTCTAACTTCAACCAGTTGACAGAAGTGGATGTCGTGAAGGCCATCCGGGAGTTGAGGACCACCTACTGTAGTTTGGACCCAGGTCCAACATGCCTTCTTGTAGGGTGTGTTGATTCCATCAGCCTAGTCCTGGCAGAGATAGTATGGTGTTCTCTAGCAAGAGGGGTCTTTCCTGAGCCCCTGAAGAATGCAATGGTGAGACCCCTCTTATAGATACCATCACTCAACCTGGAATGCCTAGCCAACTTCAGACCTGTCTCTAACCTTCCCTTTGTGGGAAAGGTTATTGAGAAGGTGGTGGCTTTTCAATTGGAGGACCATTTGTCAACTCACAAGATCTACAACCCTCTCCAGTCGGGTTTTAGAAAAAGGCAGAGTACTGAGACAGCCCTGGTTCAGGTGCTTAATGATCTCCTGGTGGCAAGAAGCTGAGGAAAGTGTTCCATTCTTACCTTCATCGATCTCTTGGCATTTGACACCATGGACCATGGGGTGCTGCTGAAACATCTGAAGGTTTATTGTGGGCTGACAGGTGCAGTCCTCAACTGGTTCCACTCTTTCCTCACTGACAGGATGCAGAAGGTGGTGCTGGTAACTTTTGCATCTGCACCACTGCTCCTGCCATGTGGGGTCCCACAGGTTTCCATTTTAGCATCCATGTTGCTCATAGTATATATACTACTACTAGGGGACACTACAAGGCAGTATGAGCTGAGTTTTCACTGCTGAGCAGATGATACTCAGCTATACCTGTCTTTTGTGCCTGAACAGCAGAATGCTGTCTCAAGGTTCAATCAGTGTCTTGTTGAAATCCAAGACTGGATGAGAGTTAACTGACTGAGGCTGAATCCAGACAAGTTGGAGGTACTAGTGGTGGAATACAGTCACCCAATGGTTGGTGTGCAATCTTGTCAGGTCTCCGGGCTTAGGCTCGAGGACTCCCAATTGCCCACCTCAGTCAAGGTGAGGAATCTTGGCATTGTGCTAGACTGCAGCTTGATGCTTAAGTCTCAGGTGTCAACCGTGGTCCAGAGTACATTTTACCATCTTCGCAACATCACCAGAATTAAACACCTGATCCCCCTAGGTGATCTTCCACCACTGGTCCATGCTTTTGTGATGACCCTGCTTAACTACTGCAATGCCCTTTACCTGGGGCTATTGGGGATTGACCTCCATCGCCTGCAGCTGGTGCAGAATGCAGCTGTCAGGTTGCTGATTGGTCTCTCGAAGTCTAATCACATGACTCCTGTGCTCCACTCTCTGCACTGGCTACTTGTTAGGTGGTGGATTACCTTCAAGGTCAGTTTGCTGACCTACAAGGCCCAGCATGGACTGGGGCCCAGAAACCTGCAAGACTTTCTACAGTTTATGGCCTACTCCGTCCCCTCATGTCAGGTGATGAGGGCCTCCTGGTGATTCCCAGGGTATGTTTGAAATCTTCTCATACCCAGGCATTTCCATTCATGGCACCAACCATGGGGAATTCACTTCCTCAATATCTTAGGGAGGCCCCATGAGTAAATGCCTTCAAAAGGGAGCTGAAGACATTTCTTTTTAAAGAAGCACTTCCTTTAGTTAACCTGAGTTGTTATTATCTTTTTGATATTGTCTATGTTTTAATATACTTGTTCACTTGTACAGGGCCTTGAATCGTAATTGAAAAAGAGCACTTTGTAAATCCTCTCAGCCCCTCGTATTTTAAATTTTGCCCTTCTGAATTTTCAAATCCCTGGCTCCCCCCACCATTTCCTAAACCTAAGGCTCTACTTTACTTGCAGGCATGCACGCAACAGAATCCTCTCAGCCCCACGTATTTCAAATGTCACCCTTTCTACCTTGCTAAATTAATCCTGTCTTCTTAAATTCCCTATTCAGACTCCCCCTGCCATTTTCTCCCCGGCTCTTCTTCTGCTTCCTAACAGATCTTAATTTGCCTGCTTTTGTTTGTGGCACCAGGCCACTGACACCTTCTATCCCAACTACCCCTTCCCCATGCTATCCTTGCCCCTCCCACTGCTTAAGCCCTTGACTGGTCCTAGGGCTTTTAACTATAGCTAATCTCTGTTCTTCTCTCCCCAGAGACCAACACCCCTGACCAGGCATCTTGGCCGCAGCAAGCTTCCTGGAGCCATTGGCCACTTCTCTGATCTGCACCCACCTCAGCACAGCAGGTACGCCCGCTAAGCTCCTTCACTGTAGCCAGATCCAAAGTCATGCTTCTGACTGGCTCCCACTTGGTACAGCAGGGCCGCCATTGGTTGAGACTTTTCCCCTCAGACCCCAATTGTACCGAGCACTTTCCTATACTTGGACTTGCCCTTATGGCTTTTTTTTTCACAATTTTCTGCACTACAGCATAAGCATTCCTGGTTGTTTTTCTCCCACCCCTGGTGCTCTTTAAATGCTCATGCTGCTCACCTAACACCTCCAAATCAATCACCGAAGCAAATCACAGTGCAGCAGACAAAGAAGTTTTTCCTAACTCTGCTTCTCCTGATTACCCCTACCTTCCAGCCGTACAATCATTATCTCAGTGCCCCCCTTTTGCCTTACTCAACTTCCAGCATAATAATTACTTAGTATTGACCATTCCTATGCTTCTATTTCTCATCTACTTACCAAGCACCCCTCCTAATCACCTCTCCTTTTAGGATAGTTTTATTTCTCCATCCTTACCCCACACCTGCCTGCTTATCCTGTTGTCCCCTTTTCTGCCACTCTAATTTTTTGCTGTCCACAGTCCTGCCACTCTGGTGTTTCCTGTTGTCCCCATTCTTACCCCTTCTGACCTTCTTCTCACTTAATATTTTCAGACATTATAGAATGGCCAAACATTCTGCCTTTTACATCCCCTCATACTTATTGCTACTTCTTGCTGCTGACTACCTCATTTCCTTGTCCCTAATACAATCTCAGCAGCACACCAAGCCTGCCTCCCCTCACACTGCGACTAACAATCCCCTCCATGTGCACCTTGTGGTACCATGTCTCCATACTCATGACACTGCATATCTTGGATGCTGGTACTTTAGAAGGTTGTTAATGTCTGCTAGTAATACCAGATTCTTAAGGCGATGTCTCCTGTCTGCAATCAGATGCTTCTTTCTAGTTCTGTGGGAGGTGAAACTAACTACCCTTGGTTATTGCTCTTTATTCATATGTTTATTTAGTGTTTAACCAAGAAGGGGCTTGCAAACTCTGCTTATCTTGTGAGTAACTTCAGAAGGATTGAAATACTGCATTTGGGTTTTCCCTTGGAGATAGCTGGATTGACTACTAGGATTTTGTCAGTTAAACTAGTTTTAAATAATTTACTGGTGGCTAGGAATTTGTGATAGTTCAAATATTTTTAAATAATTTACTGGTGGCTATGGAGCTGTCATAGCAAAATCTGCAATTGTGGATTGCAACAGAGACAGCCTCAGGTGCAGGAGACTGTATTCCTCTGTTTGTTGTGCAGGTTATCTTGCTGAAAGAAAGGTTAACACTTATCCTAGTGGTGGGTCAGAGCTTGTAGCTGATTGTTCCTGAGGGCACAGCTTAGGCCCAAACCAACCCTTCCCCACATCCCACACCCCCAGGTGTCATTTCCTTTATAGCAGGGATTCTGACATCATTTTCTCAAGGGGGCAAGGTGCATACAGCTTATATCTTTACCAGTACAGCACACTGCATTGAAGGTAATAGAACACTCACTAACTATATGTAACAAAAAAAAAGGCTTAACACAGCAGAAACAGGAAAGAATACAAACATGTGGGGAGTAGTGCAATGCACTGGCTGTGGGGCAGCAGTCTTCTGGGAGACTTTCTGGAGGCTGTGAGGCTGCCCTATTTGTAGGCACCTCTCTGGTCTGAGGGAGGAGGTTGCTCATCTTCTGGCTGACTTGGCTAGGATTCGTGAAACCTCTTCCCCCACCCAGGGACCACCAGGGCCACAGCCGCTACCTCAGAGGTTGCCAAGAAAGAGGAGCGGTTGGACCAATGTGGGCTCAGGGAGGGACAGGGTGGTAGAACAGAGGCACATTCCTCCAGTTGTACCTCTCCACAATTCATATGCTCTTCTTGTGGAGAGTGGTTCCTCTATGGAGGCACCTGCAGTTGAGACCAAGGAGGATGCTGGGAACCTCCACAAAGGAGTCTCACAGGAGGGTGGCATGGGACCCCACAGGGGAAGGAAACAACTCCTGGTGGGGGACTCAAACATTAGGGGGTAGATCTGGGAAATGAAGGAGAGAGGGAGTTAAGGTGCCTGCCTGGTGCCATGGCTTGGAGGGACAGGGAGCGAATCCTCAGGGTTACGTGAGCAGCTGCACAAGGGAAGGAGATGTATATCATTGTCCACCTAGGGACAAATGACCTGGCTGTGAATGGGATCAGAGCAGTGCAAGAGGAGTTTGAAGACTTGGGGATGGGCCTTAGACAAGTAGCACATACAATAACCTTCTCAGAGGTGCTACCTGTCTATAGCAAGGGTGATGCTAGGGTACTCCACACCATGGGATTCAATGAATGGTTGAAAACTGGTGCAGAGCTCAGGGTTTTGGCTTCATTGGGGACTGGAGATCCACCTGGAGGGATGCAGGCCTATGCTGGTGTGATGATCTGCATCTGTCCGGGAGGGGAACCAGAATCATAGGTGATAGGTTTAAATGCGTCATTGGCAAGCATTTAAACTAGCCAAGGGGAGAGACACTGAAAAGGAGCAGGGAAAACCCAGCATCCCTCGACAAAACACAGTAGTTAGAGAGGTAAGCACCAAGGTAGAAAAGTTAAAGGGGAGCAGGACAGGGATAAATGCAGAAAAGGCAGTAAGGACAGGGATGGAACTAAACGCAGTAAGGCCATCAAAAAATGGAGGGTGATGAGTACCAATGCCCATAGTCTGTATAACAAGCTCCCTGAACTAGTGGCCTTGATGGAAGAGGGACATCTGGATATCGTGGCAGTCACAGAAACATGGTACACTGAGAACCATGACTGGGATGTCAACATACCAGGGTACACAATCTACAGGAGGGACAGGGAGGGTAAAAGAGGAGGAGGAGTAGCTCTCTATGTAAGGGAAGTAATCAAAGCAACAGAACTAAATGATAAACAGGGAGTAGAGGAGGCACTGTAGGTTACCCTGGAGACAGGTTATGGCACCATAATTTGCACTGGGGTTGTAAATAGACCCCCATCTCAGGGGGAGGCAATGGACAATGAAATGATAGAAGGCATCCTTAGAATGGCAGAAAAAGGGGAGATATTGTTGATGGGGACCTGAATATGCCAGATGTTAGCTGGAGAACCCTGGCTGCAGCCACATCAAAAAGCATGGTTATTCTCGATACTCTACAGGGGAAATGCCTCAGACAGCTAGTGGTGGAACCCACTATGGAGGGAGCAATCTTAGACCTGGTACTGTCAAATGGGGATGGAGAAAGGATCTCTGATTTAGAAGTGGGTAGCCATCTGGGAACAAGTGACCACCAAACAGTGTGGTTCACGATAAACACAGCCATAGAGTCAAGACATACAAAAGCAAGAGTGTTGGACTTTAGGAGGGCTGACTTTGGGAAAATGGGAGAGTGCCTCCAAAAGGCACTAGCAAATGGGCAAGAAGGAGGGGTGGAGGAACCATGGGGAAAAATCAAAACAGCCATCATAGAGGCAACAAACCTTTCTGTGAAGCAAATCAACAAAGCAAAATGAAGGAAAAAACCACTAAGTTTCTTAAAAGAGGTGGTGGGGAAGGTTAAGGAGAAAAAGGTAGCATTCAGGAAGTATAAGGAAACACAGAAGGAGCAGGACAGAGAACTATACCAGTTAAAGCAGAAGGAAGCAGGGAAGGCAGTCAGAATAGCAAAAGCCCAAACTGAGGAAAAAATAGCCAACTCAGTTAAGAAGGGGGCTAAAACCTTTTATAGGTACATTAGGGAGCGAAGAAAGATGAAGGGAGGGATAGTGAGGCTTAATAAAGGGAAGGGAGGGTAGGCAGAGGATGACAGTGAAAAACAGAGATACTGAATGAATACTTCTGCTCAGTATTCACAAAAGAAGAGGAGAGGGAGGTACCTAAATCAAAGAATAGAAGTACTCTGGATAGGGAGGTCGATACCAGTCCATTCACAGAAGAAAGGGTTCTGAAAGAACTCTTACAACTGAAGGTGGACAAGGCAATGGGGCCTGACGGGATTCACCCAAGAATTCTAAAAGAACTAAGGATAGAACTAGTGACACCACTGACTACCCTTTTTAACAAATCATGGGAGGATGGTGTGGTACCGGAGGACTGGAGAAGGGTAGACGTGATTCTCCTTCACAAAAGTGGGAGCAAGACAGAGGCAGAAAACTACAGAAATGTTAGTTTGACCTCAGTAGTAGGAAACATGATGGAATCACTTCTAAAGGAAAGAATTGTTGAGTTCCTAGAAACCAGTGGGGTACAGAAGCCAAGGCAGAATGGATTCACAGGAGGAAGGTCATGTCAGACAAATCTAATAGATTTCTTTGACTGGGTGACCAATGTAGTAGACCAGGGAGGGGCTATGGACATGGCCTACCTTGACTTTAGTAAGGCATTTGACACAGTCCCACACAAAAGATTAATATACAAGTTAGCTAGCCTTGGAGTGGGTCCCAAAGTGGTAACCAGGGTAAAACATTGCCTGAACAACAGGATTCAGATGGTAATAGTAAATGGAGTTCACTCTGAAGAGAGGGGGGTTACTAGTGGGGTACCACAGGGTTCAGTACTGGGACCAGTCCTCTTTAATGTCTTTATAAGTGACATTGCAGAGGGCCTGGAAGGAAAAGCATGTCTCTTTGCAGATGACACAAAGATCTGCAACAGGGTTGATACATAAGGTGGGGTGGAAAGGATGCAAAGGGACTTGGCAAGGTTGGAGGGATGGTCAAATGTATGGCAGCTTAGAGTCAATGCTAAGAAGTGCAAAGTAATGCACCTGGGAAACAAAAACCCAGGGGAAGAGTACACAATAGGGGGCAAGATAATAATAACAACAAAAATGGAAAGGGACCTGGGGGCAGTCATATCAAATGACCTTAAGGTGGGCAAGCAATGTGAGAAGACAGGGAGGAGGGCTGGTGGGATACTGGGATGCATAGGGAGAGGCCTCACCAGTAGAAAACAGGAAGTTGTTATCCCTCTGCACAGACAGTTGGTGAGACCACATCTGGAGTACTGCATCCAGTTCTGGAGACCCCATCTCTGCAAGGACATAGACAGGATGGATTCTGTCCAGAGGAGGGCAACTAAAATGGTGCAGGGTCTGCACCAGAAGACATATGAAGAGAGATTAAAGAAGCTTAATATGTATACTCTCGAGAAGAGGTGGGAGAGGGGGGACATGATAAAAACTTTCAAGTGCATCAAGGGAATCAACAGAGTTCAAGAGTGTAGCATATTTCAGAAAAAGAGATGTGCAAGAACAAGGGGGCACAATTTGAAGATAGAGGGGAGATGACTCAGAGATAATGTGAGGAAGTATTTTTTTATGGATAGGGTTGTGGATACATGGAACAGCCTTCCTGAGGAAGTAGTGAAGTCAAAAACAATGAGGGAATTCAAGGATGCATGGAACAGACATAAGGCAATTCTAGTGGGGGGGGTAGGGGGAAGAAGGCTGTTGGTTAACTGTGATCTGCAGCCTATCCATTAGGTAGGGAAATGGGCAGACTAGGTGGGCCAAGCGGTCCTTATCTGCCATCAGATTCTATGTTTCTCCTTCTCTAAATCCTCTTGGGTGATGTCGAGCCCAATCCTGGCCGTTCTATTCCTTACCTCTCTTCCCTTCCCTCTGCATTATCCTCTCAACTCCCAAAAGGCATAAAAATAGCTCATCTGAATGCTCAGAGCATCAGACCCAAAATGGAAGAGCTTGAAGCATGGGTTAATCAACATATCCCAGACATTCTGGATATTCCTGAGACATGGCTGAAGCTTTGCATTAAGCATCATGAGGTTACGCTATTAGGCTACAAGTGCTTCAGAAAGGACAGATTGGGTAAAAAAGGGGGTGGTATCCTCCTGTATGCCAAGGATAACTTTGATGCAGCTGAAATCCCAGCACCTGACCCAGGACTCACCTGGGTTGAATCTATATTCATTTCCCTCACCCTTGGTGCTGTTAAGAAACTCATGGTAGGATGCATTTACCTACCCCCCAAGGTTGCCACATACAGTCTACCCCCCTTGATTTCCTCCCTCTCAAACCTTTCACACCACAACCTAAATCTATGCAGGGACTTCAACACAGAGTGGCTGAACCCAAGTTCCCACAAATTGAGTGTCCCGCTCGTTGATTCCAACCTGGTCCAACTTATTGGGGACCCAACTAGAATGAATTCCAAGTCAGGTAGTCATACTCTACTTGATTGGATAGTCACTAACTGTCCCACTAAGATTAGGGCAGTGGGTGTGCTTCCCAACAGCATAAGTGACCATTCTCTAACCTTTTGCATATGGCGCAACAACTCCCTCAACCTCCCACCAAGAATCATCCAAGTACGGGATATGAGTAGCTTTGACCCTAATGCCTTCACTACCAAAATCCGTGTCACTGACTAGAGCCTTATAAATGCCCTGCAGGATGTCAGACAAGATCTCAATTTCTTTGTTATCAAATTCACTGAAATTGTCAACCATCATGCTCCCATGAAGGCTTGCAGGTTAAGGATACAAAAGCACCTTGGCCATCTAAGGACATAAGAAAGCGCATGTCTGCTCGTGACAAGGACTGGCAGACATTTAAGGCCTGTGGGCTTCCCTCTGATTGGCAAACATATAGGCAGCTAAGGAAAAGCTTCAAAAGCTGCATCTAGAAAGCCAAATGCAAGCATTTCAGGAATCTCCAAAACGAACATCTTAGTAACTCAAAGGAATTCTGGAAGTAGGTTAACTCCCTCATAAAGGGCCAGACCTCAGAAACCCCCAGTTCCATTGAGGCCCAGGGCACTGTGCTCACTAATCCCAATTCTATAGTGATGTATCTAATACATTTTTTACTCATCTGCATAAATATACCTCAATCTTTACTAGCCCTGCATCTCCCCGTCCATACCCCCTCTCGCCCTTAGATTCCTTAGCCCACCCTTCCTTTCATCTGAAACTGGCTACTCTTAATGAGTTGCTCCAGCTTCTAAAAAATCTGAAAGGAAACAGCTCATCATGACATGATACTCTAGAGCCAAAATTCCTCAAGTTGGGGGCTGATGTCCTCGCTCGTCCCATTCGTGACCTTTTCAATCGTTCATTCCTTTCCGGTACCATCCCCGAGAAATGGAAAGTAGCAGTGATTGTTCTGGTGCATAAGGGCGGTTTCACTTCTACAGTTGAAAATTATCGTCCTATCTCAATTTTGTGCCCCTTAGCCAAAATCCAATAGTGGATACTTTATGACCACTTGCAGGATTATCTGGACATCCCCCATCTACTCTCAAACAACCAGCACGGGTTCAGGAAAAACTACAGCACCCTCACTGCCCTGATAAATGTCACCTCAGACATATTCCAAGGAAGGGACCATGGTAAATCCACTGGAACAATCTTTGTGGATCTGACCAAGGACTTTTGCCTGGTCAATCATGGTCTCCTGCTACAGCAACTGCACCTTCTCATCCTTAATACTGGTGCTCTTACTTGGATCCAATGCTACATTCAAGGCCGCACTCAGAGTACAGTGAGCAGGTTCTCTATCTGACCCTCAATACATTGCCCATGGCATCCCCCAGTGATCTATTCTAGGACCATTACTATACTCACTCTTTATCAATGACCTCCCAGATAACTGTGGAAGGGCCTCTGTTCATCTGTACACGGATGATGCTATCCTCTACTGGTCCTCGGCTGACATAGGATGGATCAACTCAATGTTAACCTCTGACTTCAAAACATTCGAAGACTGGTTTCTGCAAAAGCAGCTTGTACTCAATACTAAAAAACCAAAGTGTATAGTATTTTCCAAGTTGACTTCGAGCCCCCTCCTGCCTCTGGTTGTCTCATCCCGAACTAGAGCTGTTCTTGAAACTGTTAAGTCCTTTAAATACTTAGGAGTTACCCTTGATTCATCACTTTCTCAGGATATTCATGTTTCACCCCTTACCAAAACTCTAAACCAAAAGCTTGGTGTCCTACACCGAATTTGTCCCTTCCTCATTATGACCTCCTGGACAAGATAGCATCTGTTACCCTCCTCCCTATCTTAACTTATACAGCTCCCCCTGCTTCTCATTACCTTCTCCACCATTCTGGCTCATCTCACTCAGGTCTTTCACAGAGTGGGTAGGTTTGCTCTAGGTGTCAATGATTGACATCACCACTGTGATGTTCTATTTTCCCTCGGATGGCTACCTTAAGAATTGAAGCTAAGGTATGTTACACTAAGCTTCACTCATAAGCTGGTTCACTGCTATAGTCCTCCCTGTCTTGCTGCTATAGTGCAATGTAAACAACCGCGGTGCCCTCTCAGATCTGCCTTCTTGCCCCTGCTCCTATTATCTACTACTCAGCTAGCCATGGCCTGGAGGTCTTTTGCCTTCTAGGCTGTGTCCTGTTGGAATTCGCTTCCCCCAACCATACTGGCCATCTCTCTCCTTCTTTTCCAGTTAGCTCTGCTATCTCACCTTGCGGCTGTACACTGTACCTGCTTTCACTGACTCCTTCCATCTGGCAATCCTTTCTACCAATGTGTGACTTCTCTGGTAAATTCTTTACAACTCTAACAAATCCCTAGTTACTCCTCCCAGCATATCCTATTTGTTAACTGTAATTAGTGTATGATATTTAGTGCACGCTTGACCTACCAATTTCTGACACAATCTGTGATTTCTTGTGTAAGTAACTGTGTTCTCTAATCGCTGCCTGTCTAAGACTTACTATTACTGTATTGATTGATCTAAAATAACTGTACTGATTGATCTACGTGTAATTTTTCATCTGTATTGTGAGGTTAGACTGCACTGTTATTGTCTGCTTAGCCCATATCTTGATTTTTTTTAATGCTTTGAAAAGGGTCCCAAGATGACAGCCTGGGTAAAAAATTGGCTGGAAAATAGGACACAGAGAGTAATAGTAAATGGAGTCCACTCTGATGAAAGGGGGGTTACTAGTGGGGTACCGCAGGGTTCAGTATTAGGACCAGTCCTCTTCAATGTCTTTATAAGTTTACTGCAGAGGACTGAAGGAAAGTATGTCTCTTTGCAGATGACACAAAGATCTGCAACAGAGTTGATGCACAAGGTGGGTGGAAAGGATGAAAAGGGACTTGGCAGTTAGAAGAATAGTCAAATGTATGGCAGCTTAGATTCAATGCTAAGAAGTGCAGGTAATGCACCTGGGAAACAAAACCCAGAGGAAGAGTACACAATGGGGTGAGATACTAACAACAACAAAATGGAAAGGGACCTGGGGGTAGTCATATCAGATGACCTAAAAGTGGGCAAGCAATGTGAGAGGGCAGCAATGAGGGCTGGGGGATATTGGGATGCATAGGAGCTGCATCACCAGTAGAAAACAGGAATATTATCCTCTGTACAGACAGCTGGTCAGACCCCATCTGAGTACTGCGTGCAGTTCTGGAGACCCAGTCTTCGCAAAGACATAGACAGGATGGAAGCTGTCCAGAGGAGGGCAACTAAAATGGTGCAGGGTCTGCACCGGAGACATATGAAGAGAGACTAAAGAAGCTTAATATGTATAGCCTCGAGGAAAGGGGAGAGGGGGACATGATAGAAACTTCAAGTACCTCAAGGGAATCAACAAAGTCCAAGAGGGTAGCATCTTTCAAAAAGAGGTGTGCAAGAACAAGGGCACAATTTGAAGATAGAGGGGTGGCTCAGAGGTAATTTAAGGAAGTATTTTTCACAGAGGGTTGTGGATGCATGGAACGGCCTTCCGAGGAGGTCGGGAGTCAAAAACAGTGGTGGAATTCAAGCATGCATGGGACAGTCATAAGGCAATTCTAGGGGATGGGGGTAGGAAAAAGTAGGCTGCTGGTTAACTAGGATCTGCAGCTTATCCAGTAGGCAGGGAAATGGGCAGACTGGGTGGGCCAAGCGGTCCTTATCTGCCGTAGACCAGAGGGGAGCTGATCTAACTCGCAGCATTTGGCATGCAAGACTGAAAATCCTGATTTGTGCTGAGAGAATGCCGCAAGTCCCTGTGCCATATGATCGGCACACCAGGGGCTTATAGCATTCTCAGGGCTTTCTAAAATAGGGCACAGAATGTCAGCACATCATAGGCGTAGATTTTGGGGGGGCAGAGGGCCAAGCTGCCCCCCCCCGAGAAATTAGACCAGGACTTTTTTAGGAGCCCAGCCACCGTTCTCCGGTTATGATTTATTTATTTATTTTTTTTTATATTGAATGGGCTCAGGGCAATGCTGCGGACTGTATGCACCTCTCCGGGGTATGCATGGTGCCGTGTCTCTAAACAAAACTATCCTTTTTCCAATTGCTGCAAGCCTGCAACCATAGTAGCCTGCATGTTACAGCCAATCAGAGAGTGCTGCAAGCTGGCGCCATTGCATGAGCAGTACTCCGTTAGTGGCGCCATTTAGTTGTCTGTGTGCCTTCCATGAAGGAGCAGCAGCAGCATCCATATAGCGTAGGGCTGAGGAGAGATAGCTATTCGAGGATGTCGAGCAGCAGTCGTTGGTTGTCTGTCAGGTGTCACCAGTGTCTCAGTCAGTCTAGTGTTCCCACCCTCCTTCTCCTCCTGTCCTGAACAGCCCAGTTTAAATATACCTCACCTGAGTCCTCTGACTACCTACTCTCTGTTTCTCAGTGCAGCCAGCTGTGCTCTGGGCTCTCCCGCTGCCACCTGAGCCTCCCATCTCTGAGAGCCTAGGAGGCCTGCAGCCACATGGCCTCTACCACCGGACAGACCAGGCGGAGGAGCAAGTAGTACAATTACAGTGAGTCTGAGGCACGGCCAGGCTTGCCTGCACACCCAGCTCCTGTGTCCAGCAGGCCAGAAAAAGATTTACCGTGTTGTCGTCGAGTCCCACACCATGCCCGTTGCCCACCAGTTCCACGGCCCACCAAGAGGGATTATTCAGGTCAGTGAACAGCCAGGCCCAGAACAGTGAAGAAGCCGGCAGTCATGCAGTCTATAGCAGACACATAATGCGACATATTCATCTGGTGTCAGAAAAAATGAGTTACTGTCTCATCGGAGGATTAATCGGGAGAGGAACGGGACTGTTGGGAGAGACTCGGCTACCTGACCTGCCTTCTTGGCCTTGCTGTGCCCTACTGCATGCTGCCCTGTCTGTGCCCTTACTGATTTGGTGAGTAACTGTGCTGAAGCTGGTTGTTGGAAATTAATACCATTCACATCCCAGAAATGTGTCTTTTGGGGGTCTTTGCCATGGCCATGTGTCTGGGGTGGGTGGAAGGTTTGCTGTCAGCTTGTGTTTCTTTGGGTGGAGGATTTGCTGGCTGTTGAGGCTGTCCATGTTGGTGGGGTGGGTGGGGGCCTATTTGTTTGGTATGGTGTGGACACTGGTCATGTTGATGGGGTGGGGACACTCGGTTACTGTTCTACTGGTGTGGTGGGGTTTGTTGGGAAACTCACTGGATGGTCTGTGTTTGGTGGGGCTGGGGGATGGTCTGTTTTGTGGGGTTGGGGTCGGGAGACAGTCTGTGTGATTTGGGGCTGACTCACTGAGAGGATGGTCAGTGTTTGGTGCTGGGGAGGCCTGCGTTTGGTGAGGCTGGGGGACGATCAGTGTTTGGGGCTGGGGTGGTTAGTGTTTGGGACTGGGAGGGTGGTCAGTGTTTGGTGGGCTGGGGGACAGTCTGTTTTCTATTCTGGGGTCTGGTGGGGTGGAGACACAGGCCATGGTGATGTGGGACACTGGCTATGATGGTGAGGTGGTGACACTAGCCATTGTTTGGTGGACTTGGCTGGCCATTTGTCTGGGGACTGTCCATGATGGTGGAAAAGAGGACTGTCCATGTTTTCCTGCCGGGTGTCTTGTGGGAAGGGGGACTATTTGCTGGTTGAGTGTCTGGGGAGATCTTTCCATGTTGGCTTATGGGGGTGAATGCGTGACTGCTGATCAGGTGTCTAGTATGGACTATCAATGTTGTTGGGGAGGGGAACCATCCGTGTTTGCTAGCAAGGTGTGTGGGGATTGTTCATGTTGCTGGGGTGGGGAAATTCTGTGTTTGCTAGCTGTGTGTCGGGGGTGGGGACTGTCCTTGGTGGATATGGGGGACCGTCCATGTTTGCTGGCTGCCTGGGTGTCTGGTGGGACTGTCCTTGTCGGTTGGGAGGGGCATTCTATGCTCACTGGCCGGGTGTCTGGTGGGAGGGGGACTGTTGGGTGTCTGGGGGACTGTCCTTATAGGTGGGGTGAAGGGGACTGTCCAGGTTTGCTCACTGGGTTTCTGGTGAACTGTCCGTGTTGGTTAAGAGGGGGGACATTCTGTGCTTGCTGACTGGGTGTTAGCATATAAACATAAGTAAATGTTAAAACATAATTTCCACCTCATCCTTTACCTGTCAAGGAATGTATCTCACTGACCTGTGCCTGCAGCTAGCATATGAACATTAGTAAATGTTGAAACATGATTTCCCCCTCATCCTTTACCTGACTGTAAAAGTAATCTTTCACTTTTTTTGATTTCTCCAATCGTCCACTGTGGAGGGGTGAAACAGACAGATTGCTTGGCCTTGCAGTCTCTGTCTTCATTGCCTGGCAAACACAACCAAAGGGGTAGCTTTCTGTGTTCTCCCCCGTACAGTGTTACAAGACTAGCAAAAAAAATCTTGCACTAAAACATGCACCCTAAAGAAATTATTATACTACTACCTGGCTATTGTTATAGCGACTACTGACTGGCCATGATTTTTTGGGGGGTTGGAACACTGGTCGTGTGTGTGGGTGGGGTTGCGGACACTGCTGGTTTGTGTGTGTGTGTGTGTGTGTGTGTGGTTGGGGACACTGCTGATTGTGTGTGTTGGGGGTTGGGGACACTGCTGATCATGTGTGTGTGGTGTTGCAGACACTGGTCATTTGTATGGGTGGGGTTGGGGATACAGGCATTGTGTGGGTGTGGTGGGGGCACTGTTGTGTGGGTGGGTGGAGGCACTAGCATTGTGTCGGTGGGGCGGGGTTGTAATTGTATACCAGGCAAACTGTGCTGACCGGTAGCTCAACATCTCTCTTTCCAGAAAAAGAAAGAAACATAAACAAAATGCAGTATAAAATGTGGTTTTATTTATTTTTGTGTGCCTGTGATGGGGAGGCACAGACCTGGATGCCTGGAGAGGATAACAGATAAAATGGAGCTGGAAATGGTGTTGGTTGGGTGGGGTGGGGAGAGTGGCTGTGCTGGTGCGGTGGGGAGAGTGGCTGTACTGGTGGGGTGGACACAGAGATTGGAGAGTGGCTGTGCAAGGCCATCAGGGTGCAGAGAGTAGCTGAGCTGGCCAGTCTGGGTGGAGATAGTGGCCTTGCAGGTCTGGGGTGGGGAGAGTGGGCTGTAGCTTTTTGCATGGACATTTAATTCACTGTTTCTTGCTGTGCCTTCTGCTGCCCTGCCAGCTTTGTGCTGCTGTGCTGACCAGGGCGGACTGGTACACATGCTGAAAAAAATGGTTCTGGCCACTGGTGATGGAGGAGGGAGGGGTGGACAGTCATATTGGCACAGAAATATTTTTTTCAACATCTATGCCAGTCTGCTGGGTCCATGCCATGCTTACCTCCCTCATACAAGGGGCTTCTGAGCACTAAAGATAAGTTTCTGTGTCAAAATTAGGAACTGTTGGAAAGTATGAAATCCTACAGTATAAAAATTGTGCTCGTTTATGTAGTTTCACCTTACTGTGTGGTTCGACAAGATGTTCTGTGGTCTCTCCTCCTCATTTTGCACCCTGACCTGTGACCTAGCCATCCCCCCCAGGGCAGGTGGAAGGTCCATTGTTTTGTGGTTTTTTGGTGGTTTGTTGGGTATTGTAAAATACATTGTTTCATTTACTGTGTTGTACTGCCTGGACCTGCTTTACCCTGTCTCTATCCTGAATGTAAACATGGTATAAAAAAGTTAATTTTTTGGTGGTGTGTGTGTCTGTCTGTGTCTGTGTGTAGAAGAATAGAGACACACACTCGGACAAAAAAAACTGTATTAAACCACATCAAACTGAAGTAACCATGTTTCATTTGTGCCCTTCAAAACTGTCAGATGAGACGATTTTGAAGTAGTCTGTGGGGGAGGGGGGAGCATCCATGGCAACCTGGGCTACCACAACCAGCCCACCACACACTGTCATAGGTGATGCTAATAAAAACCACCAACCAAGTACTTACCTTTCAGGGTGGGTCCTGCAAGGTTGTGCACAGGTTTCTGGAGTCGTTATTCCAGCAAACTTCCTGTGGCGTCTGTTCTCTTAGGTTATGTGATGTGACCACTTTTGTGCCAGGGCAGTCCGTGTTTGCTTGGATGGGGTTGTGTAACCCTGGGCATGGACAGAGATGCATATTCCTTAGGATCCCATGGGAAAGAGAGTGGTAGGGGTTGTGTTGTGACCACACCATGCCCATGGTCATCTTGAACAATTAGGGGATTTACATTGTTCTATTGCACTGTCCCAGGTACATCAGCATGCTTGTTAAGAGCACCGCCTGAGGGATATCAGCAAGTCCCATGCTTATGTATGCAATGCTTGCTTGCTTGAGGAGAGCATTATCCTCTTTGCTTACCTTACCTAACCAGATTCAGGCATGTGACATTGAATAATATGGGATGGGATGGGATGGGAGACTAATGAATTAACTTGGTTATAACAAAGAAAAGTGTTAACACTGGGTGCAAGTAAGCAATAATGCCTGACAGGGCATGTGTCATGCTGGGATAAGGTCACGTCTCAGGTGGTTGGGCATGAGTGCATCCAATACATAAGGCATGACGTTATCCTACCAAGACACACACCCTGGAGGGCATTATTGCTATTATACAATGGTGTGTTGTTATATAGAATTAAAAAAAATAATTTTAAAGATGTTTTATTTGGTGTGGAAAAATATTTTTAAGAGAAGATACAAAAGCCACACTAATGCTAACAATCATCAAGAGGTTCACGGAGAGGCTGAGACTAGACCTGTGATGAATCAGATGTACTGGGATAACATCATGGGTCTAGCCCAAGACTGACCAATCAGAGGCCAGCATTCATTCTTGTCATTGTATAATTGCATTTTTTATGTAATCTTTGTAAATAAGGGCTCATGCTGTGAGGATGCACATGCTGGGATGTTTCCCATACCATCCATGTTTATAGATATACTGAGGTGGCACAGCCATTTGCTGCATTTCCTTGAAACATGCTTTTTGCACTCCTCAAGGGTGGGAGGGCTAGCTCAACAGACATTTCAAAGTTCAGGATCCACTATAAGGGCTGGACTTGGAAGGTTATGTAAGCAGCAAAGGGGGTCGAGAGACTAGTAAGCTATCCACCTGGAGGTTCAGGTGGGGGCAAAATTAGGTCAAGACTGATTTGAATTGAAGCTGAGGGGAGGTCCTGTCCTCTTGAGAAGGAAGTTAAGTTCCTACCTATTTTTAACTTTACAAGTAAGTCCTCGCTCCCAAGGTAGAAGAACGAAGAACTGAATACAAAACAGACCTTGGTCAGTTTTTCGACTCTGGTCTCAGGGGGAGTTGGGCCGAGAGCAGGCTGCAGTAAAACTGGTGGGGTGGGGAAGTGCTCTGACTTGGTCTGGGCTGGTCCCTCCCAGGAGTTATTCAGCTGTAGTCTTAAATGTTTTTTTGGCATTATTTGATGCTGGTTGATTTGTTTGCATTACGCAAGCCACCCGCCCTCTTCACTGTAATGATACGCGAAAATCAGGACTTTTTTGTTACTTTGCCCCCCCTGTAAAAATAACAAACTATGCCCCTGCTGCACATGATTCAGGAGAAGGGATGTTTGACAAAATGGTATGCAAATAAGTGATTATATAAATCAGAATGGTTCATAGTGCATCCATGATTGACTGTAATGTAAGATAACTACATATTAAAGTTATAAAACATGACCTAGACAATAGGTAGCTTGCCATTCTTGACATTTACTGTACATATACATTTATTTATTTATTTAGTTTTTGTTGACTGAGAAAAGAGGACTAAGCAATTCTGCCTATTTTCTGCCTCATCCCAGAGGAAGGGGAGATACAGATGGAGACCAACTGACATTGAACTAGATTAAGCTCTTGGTAGTATTTTAGTGAATGAAGGGAAATTTAGCCAGGACACTGGGGAAATTCCCCTACTCGGTCAGCAGAGGGCTCTGTGTCTCTGCACATGACATGGAGGATCTCAGTATGGATGTAGACATAGAGATGGTCGGAGCTCCAAAGGTTGGTGCTGTCGAGACCGCAATGGGCACAGTGTCTTTCGCAGTGGTGGAACACTCCAGCACTCCGAAAATATTGAAACAGCAGAATTTGGAGCTATTGTTGGACATTAGAAAATGGGCCTTTTATTTGGAGGCATCTGATTGGCTGGTACCCATTCCACAGGGGTACATTAAGTTTCAATAGATGCCCACCAAATAAAAAGTGCCAGCCTACAATGCCCCTTCACCAGTTCTACTATTCCTGTGCCCACTATGCTTCCTAATTGGCTAGAATCATAATATGAAATTGAAATTGCCACCATTTTTTCTCTTGCTTAGCAGAGATCCTGCACCCTCCCACTGCCCAATTTAGTGCCAGCTACCACATGAACCCCACCACACCTCCCTGGTACTCACGTTTGCCTACATGAAGAAAAAAAAAAAAAACCTGGTGAAGCAATAAAAAAAAAGCCGTTAGACCCGATCAGCTTCTGATTAGCTTTCTTCTCCTGTGTCCCGATCTCATCTGCAACTGCTCTGCCCCCCCCACCACATGTCCTTTCATCCCTGTCATCACACAGTGGCTTAGAAAACGTTTTGTTTTACTTGCCGGCTTGCCACTGCTGCTCTGTCTCTGTCTTTCCCACTCACAAACACATTCCCTTCTGCTGGGCTGCGTTCACTTTCCTTGCTTCAGTTTCAACACGGATGTCGCGCGACCCCCGAAGACAAACTGAAGGCTTGGGCATCAGGACGGCGACAGCGCAGCACATTACCAGCCGTAAATATGCTGGTTGTTAACTTTTAAAAAGTATTCTTCATTTCTTTTGCGGGCTGTATTTTTTACCGGACTGGCGACCCCCGAAGACAAACTGAAGGCTTGGGCATCAGGACGGCGACAGCGCAGCACATTACCAGCCGTAAATATGCTGGCTGTTAACTTTTAAAAAGTATTCTTCATTTCTTTTGCGGGCTGTATTTTTTACCGGACTGGCAGGGCTTTGACATGCTCGGTCTTCTGAGTCCACTGGGGTTTTACCGGACTGGCAGGGCTTTGACATGCTGGTCTTCTGAATCCACTGGGGCGACACATTTAAATAAAAGCACAGTACAATCAAACTGCATGTTTTCTCACTCTTCAGAGGCCCCAAAACCAAAAAACATCATTCTACTGCAGGCGGAGGAACTATTTTTTACAAAATGACTTTAAACTATTTTTATTAATTTTCTTTTTATTTAACTTATGTTTTACTGCCCATTTCTAAGCAATAATACCCTCGAGGTGGGCGGTATGGGCAATACCGGACCTTCAGGGGCTATAAGGCCCTCCGCCTGCGGCGTCGGGCCTCATTACGCCCCTGGGCGGTCCGGTATTGCCCAATACCGCCCACCCTCTCGGGTATTATTGCTTAAATAATTCCTCCCTCTCATTGAGGGAATGGTAGGATATTTTAAAAGATGAACTGAGGAAAACTGAGCTCCTAATGTCTTCGGACAAAGCAGCATCTCATGAACTAGGTAAGCGAAAAAGACTTACTGAAGCTTCTCCTGATTCGAGCCAAGCTTCTGCCACTAAAGTTTTTTTTTTTTTGCAACTTAATATACTTTATTAAGGTAAAATACAAGACAATAACAACTCCTTCTCAGCCTTTAAACACACAGCAATTACACTTGATGTATGTCTTGCAGGAGTAAAAAAGTACAAAATTAAATGAATCCCCCAAAAATACTATCCTCCCTCCCACCCTCTAGTCCTCCCATTCCCTGTGCATCCACCAACTTATATATATACTAATAAAGAAAAAAGAGAATGGTTTAAGAGGCTTAGCTAAGCATTAATGAGAAATGTAGAGAAGAGATGCCAGTATGAGTTTACCTTACTGGAAAAAGGTGTATAGCTACATATTAATGACTCTGCCGATATTGCCGTTAAGCATTCCTGCACCCACTCCGCATAAGAAGGCGTCCAAGTTTCCTTCCAGTGACGAAGTATAATTAGCTTGGTAACCAAGGATATGAGGGCAAATAAATATCTGTGTTACAATTTGGGTATTACTGAATTATTCCTACTATACACAGCTCAGGAGTAAAATAATCTTCATTACTTATCAATGGTTTGACTTTAAACTTTACCAGGGTCCATAGCTGTTTAGCTGGAGGACATTACTAACATACTAATTGCCAGCAGATTAGGCTTTACTGTCTATTGAGTCTGCTCGAACCTCAGATCCCTAGTTGGGTGCCAAAACCCTCCCCCCCCCCTTGTGTTCCAGAAACCCCTATCATACATCCCCCCCACCGGCCAGGCCATCATCTGATAAATCCACTTTCTGTGTCTGTCCAACTCTCTGAAGCCCTCCACTGTGGATCTCTGAACCAGCTCACCAGGCAGCGATTCAAGGGGCAGTCACCTCTCAGTGAAAACCTCCTCCTCTTTCCCCTCACCCATCTACCTTCCAACTTCAAACCATGCCCTCTGGTGATACCTCCTGCTTTAGTCTGAAGATCCTCCATGTTTACCCTATTTATTCCTTGAGGTACTCAGACCTCAGTCATGTCCCCCCTGTCTCTCCTCTCCTCCAATGAAAACAGGCAGAGCTCCTCAAGTCTGTCGTCATCCGCAAATCCCTAGTCCTCGTATCATCTTAGTTGCCCTCCTCTGTACCCTCTCCAGGAGCTGTATGTCCTCTTCAATGTGGTCTCCAGTACTGTACACAGTACTAAGGTGTAGTCTAACCAGTCCATTGTACAGCGGGCAGAATTACTTCCCTGCTCCTAGAGGTGATCCCCCTTACAATGCATCCCAACATCTTGTTTGCCTTGCTAGCCGCTCTCCTGCACTGCTCAGAGTTATTTATACATGCATCTACCATGGTCCCCAGGTCTTTTTCCCCTGTTGAGGCCTCCAGTGTCTCCCCTCCCAGGGTGTACCTGTGTTTAGGGTTTCCCCGCCCAAGATGTAACACCTTGTACTTGGTGATATTGAAATTTAATTTCCATGTGTGAGCCCAGCTTTCCAGGGTGTCCAGGTCCCCTTGCAGTGCCAACCTCCCCTCTTCCCCCTCAACTACTGCTCCCATCTTGGAGTCATCAGCGAAGAGACTCATTTCACACCCTATACCCTCCCTGATGTCCGATATGTATGCATTAAACAGGATTGGACCCAGGACCGAGCCCTGCGGTACCCCACTAACGACCTCTCTAGGGTTCAAGAGCTCCCCACCGACCACTACTCTCTGGGTGCATCCAGCTAGCCAGTTTTCAATCCATCTGACCATCAAAGGTCCTACTCCCAACCCCGTCAGTTTCTCCACCAGACCATTGTGGGGTACAGAGTCAAACGCCTTGCTGAAGTCCAAGAATAATACATCCACAGGCATTCCCCTGTCCAGTTCTGATGTTACCCATTCATAGAACTCCACAAGACTGGTTTGACATGATCTACCTGGCACAAACCCATGTTGCCGACTATCCAGCCTCCCACCTCCTCCAAGTACACCCCCAATCATTCCTTTAGTATACTCTCCATTAATTTTCCCTCCACCGAGGTCAAACTGATGGGTCAACAGTTACCTGGTACTTCCCTCGACCCCCCTTTATGGATTGGCACCACATGTGCCTCTCGCCAATCCCTAGGTACCCTCCCTGTCTCAAGCGACCTGTTGAAGAGCTCTGCCAGGGGTGCAGCCAGTATGTCCACCAGTTCCCATAGTACTCTCAGATGAATGCCATCTGGCCCAGGAGATTTATCTTTCTTTAGGGTCTTGAGGGCTAACCACACCCTTTCGGTGGAGATAGCATCATCCAACCCCTCCAACTTACTGGCCTTTTTATCCTTATCCTGATGTGACACCCCTGAGGTACCTCTCCCTCCCTCTTGCTCCATTTCTGTTGCTCCCCTGATCCCACTCACTACCGCTTCTATCCCCATTGTGACTCGCTTTGTAGAGATCCCATCCCCCTCCCCTAGTGAACACAGAGGTGAAGTACTCGTTTAATACTTCTGCCTGGTCCCTCGCCTCTTCCACCCACCCTCCTTCTGATCTCAATCTGCCGAGATGGCCCTTAGTTTTTCTTCGCTCCCCAATGTACCGGAAGAACCCCTTTTCCTCTCCATGTATCCCTTGCACCAGCCGCTGCTCTTTACTGGACTTTTCCCCCCTCACCGTCCGGATGACTTTTCTAGATGCAAGATGGTACATTTCATTTTCCCTATCCCCTCTTGTTGTTTATTATTTTTTGTAGGCTGCCTTCTTTTCTCTGACTGCTACCTGAACCTCACTGGACCACCAGCATGGTTTATGTGATCTTGCTCCCTTACGTTTCACCTTAGCGCAGGTCCTGACTGCCTCATGAAGTCCCCATTTTATGACCTCCTATCTCTTTTCCACATTTGTCATTGATGTAATCCCCTTCAAGTGATCCTTGAGAATATTTCCCATGCCCACAAAGTCTGCCCACCTGAAGTCCACTGCCAGTGTCCTAGATCTCCACCCTCCCCCACTCTTATTTGAAACCAGACAGTATTGTGGTCGCTCCCAGTCAGTGGATCCTCTACAACCAGATCCTCATCTGCCAGAACCACGTCCAGGACATGCCCCTCCCTTGTGGGCTCCATCACATGCTGTGTTAAGAACACATCCTGGAAGCTGTCCAGCAGCCTCTGCTCCATGGCCACCTTAGAGGACATGGTTCCCCAGTTTGTACCTGGCATATTAAGGTCCCCCATCAACACCACTCCTTCCCCTTTTGATCCACACTGGGCAATGATGTTGTCCAGCAAACCATCCTCCAGAACATCACCCATCCCGGGAGGCCTATATACTACACCCAGCTTGACCTTACCTCCTGCTGGGATTCGTAAGGTGACCCATAAGGCCTCCACATTTCCCTCTGACTCTTCTACCCTAGCAATTTCTATGTCATCTCTAATGAATATAGCCACTCCACCACCTCTGCCCTCCTTTCTATCCTTCCTAAGCATAGTGTACCCCCGCATGTTTAGGTCCCAGTCATGGTTTTTGTTGGTCCACGTTTCCGTGACTGCCGCCACATCGACCCCCCCCCCCAACAGCATGGCTTGGAACTCTGGCAACTTGCTTCCCAAGCTCCTGGCATTTACTAACACCACCCCCCTTATCCCTGATCCCCTTGTCGAACCACACCCAGGTTCCTTATACTTCCATCCTCCCACTGCTCCTCCTGAAACCCTCCTCCCCAGTCTGTTTCCCTCCCCTTGGGTTTGAAGGCTACTCCCTCATCTGGAAGAGGGTTTCTGGTCAGCCCTCCTTATCCCTCCCCTCACAAGTTTAAACACCACCTTTCTTGAATGTAGTCAGCCACCCCTGTTTAAGAACTTCCTTCCCTAATGGGGCAAGATGAATCCTGTCCTTGGCATACAGTCCCTTATCCTCCCAAACTCCTTTCCAGTTCCCTAACACCCCCAACCCACTCTCTTCACCCCACTTCCTGAGCCAGTCATTAACCTCTGTGATCTTCATTTCTCCACTGAGGCCTTTGGGTACTGGCAATATCTCTGAAAAGGAAATGTTGCATCCATTATCCCGACAGACTCTGGCAAGTTCTTTGAACCTTGCTTGGATTTCCAAAATGCTATTTCCCTCTAGATCGTTAGTTCCCAAATGCACCAGGAAATCTGGTTTCCCTCCACAATCCCTAACCAGTTCATACACCATGAACTTTGCTCTGTGCACTGTCAGCCCAGAGATACTCACTACCTTCACCTGGCTATGGCATCCACCCACCTGTCCCTCCCACTGGATACCCCTAATCATTGAGTCTCCCAATAACAGAACCTTAACACCGCCATCATCCTTATGGTTACCTCCACTATGCGCTCTCAACCCCCCATCCCCCCCTTTATTCGTGATCTCAATTCCATGGGAGTCGCCCTGCCTTATTAGAGACCTCCTTGTCACCCTCCCCTTTCTGCCTCCCTTGTTATTTTGCCCACTTAACTCAGACCCCCCCTGAATAGGTGTCCCCTTTAACCCTCTCTTATCTGAACCATTTATCCTGGCCCTGATGGTTTCCCTTCCCCACACTGCCATCCTCCCCCCTTGTAATAGCACCCCTACCTCCAGAGGCCCTCTGCGGGTCCCCTTTACCTAGGTCCCCATTCTTGGTACAGACCCCCCTGCTGAAGGGGGGCCCCTCCCCCACCTCCTTATCTCCCAGTTTCTCTCCAGTCATGCTCTCCTCCCTCATGTCTGCAATATGTTGCATCTCCCCCATCTGCTTAACATTTATGTTTCCCCTTCTCCCTCTGGGTCTATTTCTATCCTTTCCATTGCCAGTCAGTGATGCCCTATGGGTATCCGACTCCCTCCCCCCGGCCTCTGTATCAGTTTCCTCATTTCCACCAACCCCTTTCTCCACCTCTAGGTTGCTTAGTAGCTCAAATTTATTGTAGCACTCTATGCCAGCCTCCATCAAGTAACCTGAGTTTCCCCTGACTGCCCCTCTAAACTGCCCCTCTTCCTCCCCTCTAGCCCTGTTCTCCTTAGGAGCTCCCTTCCCACAGTCTGCTCTTTTAGGTTTCCCCAAAACACCCCCTCTCTTCTCACTGTCTGCTCTTCTAGGCTTCCCCACAACAGCCCCTCCTGACTCTTCCCCTCCACTCTCTTTTATTCGAGAGTTTTACCCGACGCTTTTCCCTTTAGCTCAACATCCCTATCTAAGGGTCCTCTGTCACACATCCCCTCCTGCTTGCTGTAACATAATGTCCTGTAATTTCTGAGCATTGTCCCAGCCTCCCTCAGCCCCACCCTCTTCGCCGCCCATATCCACACCCTTATCCTTGGACACCCCCAACTCTCCCAGCTTACTCCTTAACCAATATACTTCACTCCTGATACAAGATAGCTGCCCACAGAGTGGGCAGTCTCCCTCTCTCCAGGCCCAATTGAGAATTATTGCCATCCCACAGCCTGTGCAGCCTACAACCCTTCCGAAGATGCCTGCCATGGTGGAATGTGGCCAACCTGTTTGTCCCTCTCTGTTCATAATGGCACACACCCCTTTTCTCAGTCCCTTCCCCCGTCATACAGTCTCTCTCTATGCTGACTACAGTTATTTACGAACCCAATTTCAACCCCACCAATAAAGTTTATTTTTTTATTTATTTAGATTTTGGTAACTGGGTAAGCCCACGGAGACCAGAGATCCCTTTTTCAGGGGCGACCCAAGTCTCACAAACACATACAGTCCAGTGTGTGAAACAGGGTCCCTGTAGTGGCTTCACAAATAGGGCATATAGGGGAGGTAGCTCTTTTCATGTGATACAAACTATATGGTATAAGATACAGGTTGTGCAATATATTAAATTGTAAGAGCCTGAGTCTATCTTGCTTAATAAACCGAGAGAGGGAGATCCAGACAGACTGCCATTTCTGGGTATCCAAGAAGGCCCAGAAAGTTCTGCCAGTAGTATGCAATTGGCACAGTAGAAGGGTCCTCACATTTGGCAAAAGCTTTATAAAGGCAAGATATTGGGTGCTGTTCTCTCACAGCTTTAATAAACTCCTGAAAGGGCAACTGTAACTTATCATCTTCTGGATCTGTTCTAAGGCTTAAAAGGCACTTGAGGCAATCTGCCAATTAGAGATATTTAAAACGGAATATTTGTGGAATATTATGCATTTCCACAACCTTGACAAATTGCCTAATTCTATTTGTAGTTACCAGATCCCCTACTGTTAAGTTGGGTTTATCTCGCCAAAAGGTGAAATGAATGGGTTTGTTTCCAATTTTCAGGTTTAGGTTGTTAAATATCGGTTGAGCCTTTAATTTAGTGTGTCTAATGTTTAAAGTTTTGCACAGCTGTTGGTGGGCTCTTATACTCCACCCCAAGGGGTTGGGTTGAAGCTCTTTGGGGAGTTTAGCATAAGAGACGTAAAGTAAAGCTTTTAGTGAAAGATTATACTTTTTTGCCAGTGTCCTCTCTATATCAAGCCACCCCAAGTTACTGTCTGTCCCAGTATCCACCTTACCCCAGTGGAAGTATTTAGTGCCCTGTATAGCTAAATAGTATCTGAAAAAGTCTGGCAATTGCAGGTCCCCTACGTGTTGGGATCTACATAGCTTCCCATATGCCCTGTGAGAGGGTTTATCCAGCCACAAGAAGGATGAACAAATGGAATGCAACTTAACAAACCAGCTTTTCGGTAAATAGAGGTTGAGCAAACCCAGGGGATATAAGATTTTGGGTGACACACACACATTTTAATGACATTTCCCTGTCTCCATCCAGTGAGTGGTAAATGGCTCCAGTGGGATAAATCTTTTTAACTTTGTTGCAATATTGGGTCTAAATTAAAAGTTTTTAGCTTAGTATGATCTTTGGCTAACTTAATGCCCAAATAAGTCAATGACAAAGTTTCATATGATAGTCCCAGCTCCATACAGATTGGTTTAGGGTTAACTGCTGATACTGGGTATACTATAGTCTTTGAAGTATTTAATTTGTAACCCGAGAATAAACCAAATTGAATAATAATGTTAAGGGCTTCTGGGAGCGAGGTAGTCCAGTTAGAGAGGTACAGTAAAATATCATCTGTAAAAGAGGACAGCTTATAGGATCTCTCGCCAATGGTTAATCCCATTATGTGGAGAGGCTGGTTTATAGCTTGAGTCAAAGGTTCCAGGTACAAGTTAAAAAGATAAGGGGAAAGGGGACAGCCCTGATGGGTACCCTGGGAGAGCAAAAACGGGTCAGAGAGTTCATTATTACATAGAATACGAACTGAAGGACAGGTATAGAGAATACTGATCCTGTTTATGAATTCTGAAGAGAAACCAAACTGTTGTAATGTCGCGAAAAGGTACTCCCAAGAAACCCTGTCAAAAGCTTTTTCTGTGTCCAGAGAGACCAACACAGAGTCCGGGAAGGTCTCCCTGGGTGCGGAAAGAAAACACAACATTTTTCTCACGTGGTCACTCGAATATCTGCCTGTCACAAACCCCACCTGTTCATGGCTAAGTAAGGGCTCCCTCACCTTCGACAGGCGAGATGCTAAAACTTTAGCATACAACTTCACATCATTGTTGATAAGAGATATAGGGTGATAATGTTCAGATTTGGTATGGTCCTTGCCAGGTTTAGGCAAAAGAACCAAACGTGCTTCAAATAGGAAACCTATTCCAATAGTTATACAGTTGAGAGAGCAGAGGAGCGAATTGCTCCTTAAACTTTTTGTAAAATAGGGCTGTATAGCCATCTGGGCCTGGAGATATATTAAGTGGGAGTGCATCTATGGCTGATTGCACTTCATCTTCTGTAATGTCTCCTAATGTAGATTGAGCCTGTACTTCAGATAGGGCTGGGAGAGTAACAGAAGAAAAGAATGACTTAAAGTGGTAAGGCATGGTTCTGGGGGAGAGGGGGTGGAATAAAGAGTTTGATAAAACTTCAAAAAGATTTCAGCCATTCGTTTAGGGTCCATCATATGAAGGCCAGATTCTGGGCCAGCTAGGGAGGTTATCCATTTTGAGCTAGCTTGCTGTTTAAGGCGCAGGGCCAAAAGCCTGCCAGCTTTATTCCCTTGGCCTAGGTCTGTGGCCCTAATTTTGGCAGCCGCTCTGTCCACCCTCCCTAATAGGTAATCCGAATACTGTGCTCTGAGCTTAGCCAGTTGCTCTATAACATTATCCAGGCTGGATTTAGACAGATTTTGCTCTATGGAATGGATCTGAGCAAGCCAGCCATTTGCTTGAGCTTGACTTTTCCTCTTCCCGGATGTGGCCATCCTAATCAGCTCTCCCCGCCAAGTGGCTTTAAGGCTTCCCCAAATTACATCCAAAGGAAAAGATCCCTTCCAATTAAATTTAATGGTTTCTTGTATATACTGCTTTAATCGGCTTAACAACTTGTCATCCTGCAACAGTTGGTTGTTTAAGGACCGCGTACGTGGGCGGGCAGGGAAAAAAGAGGCATCTATGGTCAGGAGTACTGGAAAGTGGTCTGATATAACCTGAGCTTGGATAGTAGTGCTCACTATAGAATGGATTAATTGTTTGCTAATGAAAAAGTGATCTATTCTAGATTGGACATTGTGAGGAGGGGGAAAAAAAAGGTGTACTCCCTACTAGTGGGATGCAAAAGCCTCCAGGGATCAATCAGAGCTAAAAAATCTATAAACTCTAACAGCGCCCGCTGGCCTGGAGAAGGGCCCACTTTGTATGATAGGTGTGATCAGAGTCGTTGGCCTGAACCAGATTCAAATGTCCACCCAAAATAAGGGGGAGATGGTGGAAAGGGGCTAGTGCGGTGGCCAGTATGGGGAAAAAGCTGGGGGACTCTATATTGGGGCCATAAATTAAACCCAGTACTAGCTCACAACTGCCCAAAAAAACATGTATAAATATAAATCTACTTTCTGGGTCTTTAATTTCACTAAAAATACCACCAACAGCTTAATCTGGTTCAGGGTAAGTTGGCATTCGTCTCTATCCCCTTCCCCCGGGTCGTGCCTGAAAATAGGCAGGATTTGTCTAGTGCACTTACCCGGTCAACAAAAACTAAATAAATAAATAAATAAATAAAATTGTGGTCAAAAGGATAAAAGGAACTGCCTTGGATATAAGAATTACGACTCTCCTTTTACGAGAATTAAGTCCCGCACCATATGCATTACCCACCCATAATTTTGCTAAATTGGAGGTTTGCGCATCAGGTATATGGGTCTCCTGCAAGAACACTATTTGGGGAGCAAATTGGCAAAGATGTCTGAGCAGAGTACATTTTTTCTTATTGCCCCTCCCTCCTTTAATATTCCATGTAACAAAGGAAAATAAATTAACCATTCCTGTGTATAATTAGCAGCATGCTACCTCTTCTAAATAGTCCCAAAATCAAGTGATGCACAGGGTACCTCCCCCCAAGTAAAACATACATTAACCCTTAAACAATGAAAAAAAACTGTACAAGAAAAGTCATTTACCCAGGCCTAAAGCCCACTCCTGTAACTCTCTGATCTGAGGCTAGGTGAAACTGGCCCCCCAATTGCCCCACATATCAATAACAAAGTTTTATGTAAACCCAACATACTGCTCGTGTTATTGTTAACACAGTTTTATACAGTGTCCCTTACCAATGATAATGATAATAAATTAACAGCATTTAACATACTCGATGCAATTTTAGAGTAGGGCTCCCCAATCGAGGATTCCTATCAGCCTCTGTTCCATATAAAAGGAAAGAAAGGGGGAAAAAAAGAAAAAAGAGAGTGCTTCCACTACTCTTCTGAAATGGGTGCCCCTTTTGATGATCTCAAAGTAAAACTATAAGTAACATTTAACTAGTTCTTCGTCTTAAAAAAGAATAGGTAAAATGTAAATATAATCTAAGTAAAGTATAAGGGGGGGGATAACCAAAAGTTTGAACCCTAAAACTTAAGGTTTGTTACTAAGGCTAAACAGTCCTTTAATATTGCCCCCAATTCAGAAATTGACAGCCAGAATTGAAATTGTTCTATTTGAAAAGCAGGTGGCACTCCAAGGTCATGTTACAGTCCATAAATGTCCTCTCAATGCAAATTCTTTTACAGGCATCACCTTAAGAACCAGGCGCAAGACAAAAGTCTACACAGGGCTCCCCTCTCAAAATACCTCAAAACCTTTCAGGATCATCGATCAAAAGTAACATTCTTCAGAAAAAATAATGTACTCCAACAAGCTGACCAACATAGCAAGGCTGTCATGGGATTGGGAAACTAAATTAAGTCTTCTGGCAAAATAACTCTGGAAGAAGTTTAGTTAGCTCTGCGACAGCCTGAGGTGCTGAATCATAATGTTTTTTGCCCACTCCAGTGGTGACTTCCAAATGCACTGGAAATAGCAGCCGATGCTTGATTTGCGCTGCCCAGAGTTTGCTTAGCACTGGACGGTACGCAGATCTGGCTTTGGTACACTTTCGCTATGAGGTACAGGACAATTCTCACATGTTTGCCTGCCCATGAGATAGCTTCCAACTCTTTTGCTTTTTTCAGCACATGATTTCTATCTAAAAAGTTCAGCATTTTTAATATAATGGGTCACGGAGGATTCTCCAGGGGAGGTTTTGCTCAAAGAGCTCGGTGGGCCCGTTCTATGACATAGCTGGGCCCATTTGGAGAGGGACCCATGGTGTTCACAAAAAATTTCTGAATAAAATGCAACATATTGGGCCCCTCTTCTTCTGCTGGCAGGCCCAAGATCACTAAGTTGTTGCAACGATTTCTACCTTCTAAATTGTCTACCTTATTTTCAAGAGTTGCAAGAGATCTTTTTGAGAAGGACCATTTCCTGATCAGTTCTAGCCCGGTGATCCTCTAAGGAGGATATTCTAGCTTCAGCATCTGACACTCTTATGGATAGTTCTTTTAAGGCATGTTTAAGCTCCTTCATATCATCTACTAAGGTAAAGACAGCCTGCTTGATTAATATAAGGTCTGCTTGCATTTGCAGTGATGTGTCGTCTGGGGCCGAGGACTGAGCAGTGTAGAGTGGTGATGTGCTCCTCCGGGGATGCTTGGCCTCCTTGGCAAGATTTGGGTCTGCCTCCCTGTCAGAAGAGGAGGCCGATTTGGGCCAGTCAGTCACCTCCATAACCAATTTTTTTACCAACGTCGGATGGTTCGAGTGTTCCTTCGTTGATCCTGATAGGAATTTTTGAAGGAAAAGATTTTAGTTGGGGTATTTTTACTAGTTAAGATGGACGCTATGGGGAGCTCCAGAAAGTTGATGATTTCACATCGCCGGCATCATGTGATCCCCACCACTAAAATTTTTGTATTTTGGAAGGAGCATTTAGACTTACAGAATAAACCCCCCATTTCTGCGTGACTCCCTGCTTCCTGATGCGGGGTTGATGATGACACAACGCGGTCCCCAGAACGGGCATTGGAAGCTGTAGGGTGGAATCAGATGGAGACAGGGGCCTGGATTTCTCAACCTGTGATTGCTGTCCCATTGGTTTCTGTGACTCAGAACATTCCATCCAACAAGCAGGATGGACAGCAGGTACGACAAATTTTGCTTGACATCTCATCTGTATTGGGGGCACAATCTACTCCACAGACTGCTCTTTTGCAGGAAGCTCTGGCTGAAATGGCTCAGCATACTGCGGATAGTATTTTCTTTTCTCCTATAGATCCACAACAGGAGGGTATTTTTGATGCTCAGCAAGGGGTATTTGGTCAGACTGGGGACCCTGTGGAGCCACAAGCCCCTCCTGATATGGGTGGCAGTGAGGTTCCACCTCAGAGAGACAGTGCTGGGAGGCATCAGAATTTGAACAGCTCCAATAATAAATTTAGTAAACCTCTTGAGCTGGCAAAATGGCAAAATGCTATTCACTTGCGATATTTGGGTGGCCTGGATGACCCTCTGGATATACATTATGTTGGACAAGTTCTGATTAAACAATTTTTGGGCTTCACCCCCAAAGATATTTATGCATTGATTCATATTTTGGGGAGCATTCTTTTGACATTAGTTTTTGAACACCTGAATTGTTGGAATGGTTTTGAGCTAAGCATATGTCACAAACAACCCCCTGTGGACCCCCTTCCAGGTCATACCTCTTACAAAACAGACTCTTTGTTTCATCACCATTCTGTTTCATAGTGAGGGGGTCAACATTGTGGATATTCTTTACTGGCTTGAACCGCAATGTGACTTGCAGGGTACACCAGAACCACTTTTTGACAGTGAAGGCTTCTGGGCTGGTGGCTAGAAAATTAAAATAAAGTTGTTTCAGGATGGCGGGGACTTTACACATCTACCCAGTTATTTCTTTATTGGCTGGGATAAGGGTTTTATCTTTTACCCTGGGCAACCCTGCAGATGCTACAAGTGTGGATCTGCTCGGCATATTAGCACATGCTGTGATGTGGTAAAGTGCATGCACTGTGGGGCATTAGAACATTTTGGCTATCATTCTGATAAATTAACAGCATGCTCCTTGTGTGTGTATATGGGTCACACTTTTGCCTATTGTTCCAAAGCTGCTCATAATACAGATGATGCAGATTTTGGAATTCAGGATTTTTACTTATCAAAAGCAGCCAGAAAGGCAGTGAGTCGATTCTCTGGTAGGCCACCCCCTGGACCTCAACCTCAAAGGCAATATCCAACCACCTGCACATATGCAGATGTGGCTAGACAAGCAAATCTTTCTCCAAAGTCTCCCTCAGAGACCCTTCCAATGTTGAAATGGGTTGACTCTGTACCACAGGAAGATGCTTTGCAGGATCAAAAGGATGGTGATACTTTTTCCCCTCAACCCTCCACTTCTATGCCGCCACATCCAGCACCTCCACAGGATGTTCTGTTTCCTATACCAAAGGAGAGAAAGATGCCTGCTATACCCTAGCCTTATTTGGCTGTTCTGGACATTGCTACATCTAACCATTTTATGGTTTTGCAGCCCACTTGTTTAGTGGATGATTTGGACTCCGATACTGCTTCTCAAACATCTTCTCAGATGGAAGTCCTCTCAGAGCAGGATCTGGGTAAAGTTCCATTAAGAGCCCCTAAGAAGAAACACAAACTGGGCCCCTGTTTGGGATTATGGAAAAGCTTGAGAAAAAAATCTTCAGCCATAACTTGATGATTTTTTTCCACTTCTTTGGGATATGATCTTAATATTGCCAGTCTTAATGTGAACAGCAATAGATCTGAGCATAAATGTTTGGCCACTTTTGCATCGTTTGCTAATTTTGTTTATGATATTGTTTTTCTCCAAGACACTAGATTGAATGATCTCTCTGAATTTGACGCTGCTTCCAAAGGCCTGGGTGTGGGGCCCTTGCTACTGGTCGGAAGGGGAGGATTTATGTTGTGGTTTAGGCATTTTCTTTACGTTCTCTGATTATTTGGTAACACACATGGTAGATATTCTGCCAGGATGGGCACTGTTGTTAGATATTTTATTACAGAATTTCATTTAATTAATATATATGCCCCTCAGGGAAAAGTTCTTAGAATTGACTTGTAATATATGGATAGTGAAAATAATACCCCCAAAATGCATACAAAAAATTCCTTGTAATACAGTAGTTAGTCCCGTAATAGTATACTTCCGGTCCTCGTAATAGTATACTTCCGGCCCAATAATACTATACTTCCGGTCCTCGTAATAGTATAGTTGGGATTACCGATGTGACTACTGCGTGAACCGAGTTTTGTTTCTTTTTTTTTTGTGAGAGAAACATGCGGAATGGGACTGGAAGTGGGAGCAGGAGTGGGGGTGATGTGAGCGAGGAGCGAGGAACAACACTTGGTAGTCTTACTAACTCTGCAGAAAACAGCGCCATTACAGCAGGCACAAGTAAGAAATTAAAAATTCCTTGCATCCATATATTACAAAAATAAATAGGTTCTGGTGTTTCCATAGAATTCATCTTCGACTTGGATACAAGAAACCTAGCTGCCCCGAGGTTTCTTGTATCCCCAGAACCTCTCGATGGAATTACTGCCTTGTAATACACCAGAACCTATCTATTATTCAATTTGTTAAAACTTATTCAACCATATTTATATACTAGTAAAAATGTCATTTGGGGGGGGGGATTTTAATATAAGTAGATTTCAGTCTGATAGAGGTTCAACTACATCAAAAATGTATTGTGATCCGAGTTTTTTGAATACTCTTATCTCTCAAACTGTGCTTACGGATGCATTTCTTTCCTTAAAAACTGGAACCCCGTACCTTTTTTTCAGAGTCACAAGTCAACCCGAATTGATTATTTTTTTCTGATCCCTACTTTAATTTTTCCGGACCTGGCAGTTAATATTGTTGCTACTTCAGACCATGGTTTGTTATCTTTGATTATTTTGAATTTTCACAGCACCACCAAAGGCCCTGGTTTTTGGAGATTGAATCTGTGTTTTTGGACAGGGTTTTCATCATATTTTGTTAGAAAGACAGTCAGTATATTTTATATATGACTCGAAACAATTATGGTGGGAAGATAGTAAACAGGATTTTAGGGAGTTGTTTCAGAAAATAGGACAAATTAGGGGTAGATGTTATAGGGATAGATATTGGGTACTTAGACAAGAGCTTTTCTCTTTACATTCCTTACAAAGGTCAGGGGTGAGTGTCTCCAATGCAGATTTAAAAGCCATTAAGTAGGAGATGGCAGCCTTACAGTACAATAGAATGAAGTCTCTGGAAACAGAACAGAGCATTTAATAACCTTTTTGATTGTTGTATGAACCACAGATGCAAAAAAGAAATTCAACAACTTAGGACACAAGATGGAACACGTGATTTCAGGAAGGAATATTTTACAGGAGGTGGAAACATTCCTTAATGACTTGTTTAGGGTAGATCCTACATTGTCGGATAGCAGCGTCTCTGAGTGGCTGAAAGATGTAGATCTTCCTAAAGTTCCGGAACAATATTTAATTTCCTTGACAGCATCTATTTCTGAGATAGAACTTGAGTTGGTTATTTCAAATTTACATAAAGGAAAGGTACCCGGCCCTGATGGCCTGCCAAATGAACTATATTTGGTCTTAATAAAAACTCTTCTTCCAGAATTAATGGGAATGTACAATGCTTGTTTGGATCAACTTATGTTACCACCGCATATGAATGAAGGTTTATTGATTTTATTACGCAAATTGGGTGATAGAGAATTTTTGACAAATTGGAGGCTGAGTACACTTTTAAACACTGATATGAAAATCCTTACAAAAATCCTTAGCAATAGGATTAGTATAGTTTTAAATGACATAATTCTTCCCATGTTGCTCCATTCCTCAAAGACACATTATGGCTGGCCTGATTCTACTCAGGGAAATTTTTGAGAAAGGTAGGATGGAAGATTTGATGGGTTATTTGGTTAGCTTGGATCAAGCTAAGGCTTTTGACTGGGTGGTACATGTATACCTCTTGCAATGTTTACAAAAAATGTGGTTTCTATAGGTTTTGATACAGTGGATTCAGTTGTATTACACTTTGGCATTTACTACACTGTATGTAAATGGCTGGGTGGGTAATTATTTTATTATTACTAGAGGTATATGGCAAGGCTGCCCACTGAGTCCATTATTGTACATTTTAACATTGGAACCTTTATTGTACAAGATACACCATAATGCTGATATTAGAGGCTTATCTATATTGAGTGATGATTCGGAATGTTAAAGCAGTGGCTTATGTGGATAATTTGTGTTTTGTATTGGCAGACCTTCCATCAGGTGGAGTATTGGATGCGGTGTTGGAAGACTTCATTCAGTGCACAGGTTCCAGAATAAATTGCAATAAAAGTAAGTGTTTACCTATTGAGACTCATTCCAGACTGCAAACTGAGTTTCTGGGGACCCCTGTATCACTGGCACCTTGCGAAATATTGGGTATGTTCTTTGGATGTGGGGATTTGAATTTCTTAAAATGGGAGGTCCCTATGGGGGAGGCACAAGAAAAGGTGCAGCAATGGAATATGTGGTTTCTCTCAAAGAAAATAGGGTATATATGGTTAAAACCTTTTTGCTTGGTTTGTTTTTACACCTCAGTGCAGTTTATATGTTCCCTAGAGAACTGGAAATGAAACTATATAGTATTTATTTTCTTGGTATTTGGGGGAGTTGACTGAACCCCATTAAAAGAGGGGTTACATACCTTCCTGTTGATAATGGAGGTTTAGGTATGATAAATCCTGTGGTTTTCTTTTTTAGTATATTCTTTCAGAATAACATATAACCAATTTTGACCAATCAAAACTAAATCTGGGTTCCTTGGGTATGGGACCATATTGGCCCCTGGATGGCTGGTTGGGAGGGGGAAAAGACAATACCCAAACAAAAAATCTTTGCAAGGTTTGTCGGAGTATTTTCATCATTGTTTTGGGAAATTGAAGCTTTGGTGTTAGGCTAAGAAGAATGGTTTATGTCTTTCTAGAAAGGAGTCGTATTCTTATATAGTGAGTAATTTTTATTTGAATGTCCCACATTTTGGGAATAGGACTACATTTGAGATTCGACAGATTGAGTCCATGCTACAATCTGGCAGGACTCCGATACATATGTGAGATGTGCTCTGGCTTAGTGCTCATGAGAAATTGAATTATTCCAATTATTTAACTAGGTAAGACACACTAAGCTGAAAGCTTGTTTACAGGTGCAACCTGAGAGCACAAGGAAGTTAATTGACTTGCTCAGGGTCACACAGTATGCAAGTGGGGGCTGTGGGATTCAAACTCAGGTCTCCATATTTGCAGCTCAGAGCCTTAAACCACTGCACCATACTGGATGTGCAGGATATGAATGTTAAGAGTAACCTCAAGCATAAAGATTTGACAGAAAAAATTTGTCCTAGGCTTGATATTTGTGTAGCACAACTGGAAACTATGAAGCATCTGTATTCTGAATGCCCTTATATTTCTCAATTTTGGATTATTCTATAGAAGTATTGGATTGGTTTTCCGTTCTGAAGTTTGACACCCGACATTCTGTTATTAGGTATTTTACCTAGGGCATGGTCTCTTTATAATCAAGATATGGTACACTTAATTTTAACCTGTTTGAAATATCATATGTGGATAGTTCATTGTAAATGGTCTTTAAGAAACACTATGTGACTCCGGAGCAACTCTTTTGGACGGTACATATGGCTATTTTAGCTATTTGATAATTGGAGAAATCTGAGGTTCCCTGTGATCTATTTAAATTATGGTGGGATAGGATGACCTGGTTGGACACTGGTTGAGTATTATAAGGGCTTTCTTGGGGAGGAGTTAGTGGGGTTTTCAGTTTGAATAATAAACTCCCCTACTTCTTAGTAAGGGGGGATTCTTTTTTAGTTTTACACCTCTTGGGGTTATTTGTCTTCTGATTTTCCCAATTTTACAGCAGGGTATGATGGTAATACTTATTTTCTTTTACGTATATATTTTGCTTTTTGGTTTATGATTTATGGGACTTAATATCTTTTGTATGTCCTTGTTTTTTGATGTTCCAATAAGTAATATCCTTTATTCTTCCAAGGAGGATTTTTTTTTCATAAAGTTCTTATCATGGAACATAGTCATTTGAAATGTAATCTGACAGGAGTCTGATTACAATAATTATTCATTTTTCTTCTTTGTGAAGTATGAAAGGGGATAAGTATGAAGTACCCTTGTTTATTTTTTTTTTGAGGGAATTACACATTGCTCAATATTTTCGAAGTTGTAACTAACAAATTCCCCTACTCCTTCAGTGGGGAAGGGGGTAGTATTATGGTTTCAATTTTGGTTTCTCAATACTAATATGCAGGTAACTAGAATATGTATAAATGTAATACTTTTTATGATTTTTCTTATGATTTGTATACATTTTGTGTGAGGTAGTACTGTATTGTATTCATTTTTGATGTTTGAAGTTTTATTAAAACATTCCCCTACTCTTTCCAAAGGGGGGGAGGGGGTAGTATTTTTGGCCGGAGTATGTTGTAATACTTATTTAAGTTTTCCTTATCTTTATAAACTTTCCTATGATTTTGGGTGGAAGAAATACTGTTTTTGAATTCATTTGGCTCTTATGTGTGATGTCATACCTATTTATGTTCTTTGTTTGATCTTAAGATTTTGTGTGAAGAACCACTATTTGGTATGTATTTTGTTTCCCTGTTATAATAAAAATTCTCCTACTCTTTTGGTGGGGGGGGGGGTCAGTTCTTTTAGTTTTAAGATTTGATTTTTGGATTCTAAATATTTATTTGACAGAAAGTTAGAAAGTGTATGACTGTAATACTTAATTGATTTCTTTTGCCTTATGATTTGTTTATTATTTTGTGTGATTTAACACTGTTTGTAATTATTTGTTGTTGTAGTTATAATAAAAAAAATTTGCTATTTGGGCAGCAGGGGGCTTTGCGTCCTGTCCCAACGATGAAGGAATCCAGTGAGTGTACAGAGACCGAAGTAGGAGGAGGTTTGTAAGCTGTGACAGCAATGGCTGCATTTGAGGCAGCTGGGTTGCACTGGAGTGGTGGCCAGCATAGTGCCTCACAATTCGCAGACAGCACGACTTGTTCAACAGTATATCAGGAAGTTACCAAGCAGGTAACTCATTCCAAAGCTGAAATACGACCACAGGGAGATATTGATGGAAAACACTTACCAAGCACAATGGAGCAAATTGTGGAGAGACATAGATGATTGCAAGCAGAGTTGGCAGCGCTAGATCAAAACACCATGAGCCTCATGGCCGAAGAAGAGAAGAAATGAAAACGGGAGGTGAGTAACTCTCCTGACAACTCTAATTCTACTCCAACAAAAGTTTTTGTGTCTTCCAGGTTGGGAGCTTCTCTGGAAGTGTCCCCAAATACCTCCCACAGTCTGGCATCTCAAAGGCCGGTAGACGATCTGGACCATGATGTTAACTGGTCCCTGGAGCGAGTGCTAGAAAGAGCAGGATGGCAACAGTTGACAAATGGTAGTTGGGTCGCCGACCCAGAGGTACCGATTCCTGGTGGCTTTCCAGAAATGGAACCTGAAGTGGGTGAGGTTGCTGACCCTGAACTTTGAGAGGCCTCTCTCCCTGGAACCCAGTCTGATGAACAGCAGGACCCCACGCCTGACCTTCAGTCAGGATTGTTGAGTTATTCACCTCTTGATATTCCTAGAGACAAATTTTATGATGCCCCTTCAGGGATACAGACAGACATAGAGCTAGGAATGACTGAACTTTTGAGGGAAGTGGAAAAGGAGGATTCTACCTCACACTCCTCTGCACACAATTCTGCCCCCACTTGTGCTAGCTTATTTCAAAAAACAGTTGAGCTTGCAAACCGCAGAAATGCAGTAAGGTTACATTATTTGGGGAATACAGATGACTTGCCCAATAGGTTTTATGTGGGGAAAGTCCATTTGAAACAGTCCATGGGTTTTTTTTCCTGCACAAGTGTTTGCTTTAATTCATGCACCAGGGGAGAATTCTTTTGATGACAGTTTTTGGTTACAGGATTTTTAGGATAGATTTACCCAACTAAAAACAAATCCACTATGAAGAAGAAGAAGAAGAATCAGCATTTATATAGCACTTTTCATACATCCAAAGCACTTTACAAGCAATGCTAGACTGGTAGTGAAGTGACTGAATGTGTGGTGGCGGCCATATCGCACATCATCACCCACACACAGCCTGGATAATTGCATGAACCGGTTTATGGGAAGGGGAATGTTGGCCAGGACACCGGGAATGTTCCCTACTCTTTGCAAAGAGTGCCCTGGGTTCTTTTACTTCCACCTGGACACCCACCAGGATAACACCAGGATGGGCAGAAGGGACCTCGGTTTAATGTCTCATCCAAAGGATGGCACACCCCAGCAGTACAGCACCCCCCAATACTGCACTCGGATGCCAGCGATTTTAGGTGCAAGTCCAATCCCGGTGTGGGATGAGAACCCACGATCTTCTGGTCCAGAGGCGGATGTGCTACCAACTGAGCCACACTGACACCTCTATGGCAAGACTTTCAAGCAATTCTCCTCACAAAACAGGTATTTAAAGTCATCACAGTTTTGTTTTGTAATGAGGGCATGAATGTGACCAATATTATTTACTGGTTCGAAAAAAGGTGCAAATTCCAAGGAAACCCTGAACTCACGATTGATGATGAAGGGTTTTGGAATGGGGGGGTGGAGATTTAAAATCAATCTCCAGCAAAATGACAAAGGCATTTAACATGTATCTAACTGTTTTCATTTTGAAAGGGATAAAGGTTTTATCTTTTACCCTGGTTAGCCACAGTATTGTTACAAATGTGGCTCAGCCTACCATCAGAGTTGCACATGTGAAGTTACTAAATGTGCCCAATGTTGTGAAACAGGACACTCTGCATTTCACTGTTACAGTCCACCTAAGTGTTCTTTATGTGACGAAGGACATTCCTTCATGGACTGTCCATGGGCAGCTCATAATACTACAAACTCAGATTATGCTGTTCAAGATTTTTATGTCAACAAGGCAAGCAGAACAGTAAGCTCAACAGACCCTAACAGGACTGCTTCTCAGGGGTCATCAGCTTCTCCCACAACAGTGATGGTGGCAGACCCACCTCTAGATAACACATCCCCACCTTATGCTGATGTGACTATCCCAGACCCTAGCACTACAGATCCTTTGCCAGAAAGACAGGAGCAGAAAGCTCCAGCCACAGGATCTTCTGCAATGTCCCCCCTCCCTCCAGCAGATATCTTTCAACTGCCAAAAAAAAGGGTTGTACTGAGGAATAAAACATCAGCAAAAAAAAAAAATTCTGCCCCAAATATGGTAATTACTGTACAAAATAATACTCTGTGCTACAAGAAGGTGATTCAGAGGCAGGGTCAGAATCAGATTCTGCATCAATACATTCATCTCAACCGGGGGGGGGGGTCTGATGGTGAATCTGCACTAGATGCCCCAGAAGTAAAAGTAAAGAAAGAACAGATGGGGACCAGGGCTTGGCTAAAAAAAAATACTGGCCAACTTCCACCTGACTGATTACACTCATGAAATACCACTGTATGACTTTTTGTTTGCATTGCTTACTGTCAATAGTATTAAGTCAGAATGGAAGAGAACTTTGACTTTTGCTCATTTTGCTGACTATATGTATGATTTTATTTTTTTACAAGTTACCAGGTTGCATACTGTCCAAGAAATGGAAACTGCTAGCACTGCCTGGCTTTGGGGTCGGATATATTGGTCATCAGGTATAGGCAGCTGTTCAGGGGTGGGAATTTCTCTGTCTAACCCTGCTGCCAAATTATTTAATATGGTGGACATTGTACTTGTCAAGGTTTTGTTATTAGACTTGGACTTGGCAGGAGTAAATCTAAGATTAATTAATGTGTATGCCCCTCAAACTAAAGCATCTAGAATTGCATTATTCAATCAGATACAACCCTATTTATTTACTACTAGGAAAATTCTCTTGGCTGGGAATTTTAATTGCAGTAGGTTTCTCTCTGAAAGGGGCCTTAAAACTAACAAAACTTTCTGTGATGCATCTAATTTAAATACTCTCATTAAACAAGCTTCCCTAATGGATGCTTTTACTATAGGAGGAAAAATCCACCCCAAGACTTATTTTAGAGGAAAGCTTTCAGCAAGAATTGATTATGTATTTCTTTCACCTAACTTAGGGGTTCAGTAAGCATTAGTTATACTAGTAATATTTTCGAATCATGCTCAATTAAGTGTTGCTTTTTCTAATTTTGCTTGGATAGGGAGAGGCCCAGGATACTAGAGAATGAACCTTAGCCTTTTAAACAATATATTAATACAACAGAGTTTCTAGTCAGTCTTAGAAGCCAGGATATCTCTATATTTCTTATATGATTCCCCTCTAGAGTGGTAGGAATATACAAATACAGACATTCAGGATTTCTTTAAAAAATGGGTTGAATCAATGGTAAACTTAAAACAGAACAATACAGTATTTATAGAGCACAGTTACAAGACTTATTAACCCAACAAGATGAAAATTTAAGGGATTACTCAGCAGAAATTCAATTATTGAAAGTTAAACTAGCCCAGTTACAGTACAGTAGATTAAAGTCCTTGGAGATGGAACAACATTTTGGTACACAAAGAAAATCTGCCTTCTTTAACCCATTTGAATTATGCCAGAAACAACAATATATTAAAGATATTACTTGTATTATGTTACAGGATGGTTCCTATGTAACAAACAAAACAGATATTATTAAAGAAGTCAATAAATATGTTGAAACTTTTTGCAACATCCCCTCTCCCCTATACCAGAGGAACAGGTGCAAAACTGGTTGGGTCAGAGTAACCTACATCAGCTTTCTGAAGTGTTATGTCACTCCCTTACTTTCCCTATTACAAAAACAGGAGTTTGTTTCTGTTATAGCCCAGCTAAAGTCAGGCTCTGCACCAGGGATAGATGGACTCCTGTACGAAATACATAAACTGGTAGCTAGTGGGCTATTAGAGGAATTACTAGAGGTTTATAATACTTTACTAACATCTCAAATTATCCCCAACAGTAGGAAAAAAGGTATTGATGTACTGTTCAAATCAGGAGATAGAAAGATTTTATCAAATTGGATACTGATTACATTGCTAAATGCAGATTTTAAGATTTTACTAAATTAATGAGTAATAGATTAGCTGCAGCCACACTGGATATCATACACCCTTTACAAACATGTACAGTACCAGGGAGATCTATACTGGAGAACCTGATTTTACTCAGAGATGTGTAAGAAAGGGGCCAAGAGAGTGAGTTTACAGGTTTTCTTTTGACTATTGATCAAGCAAAGATATTTGACAAAGTTCCCCATAAGTATCTCTGGGCTTGTTTGATAGCTTATGGTTTCCCTGAAACATTCATAAGGGTACTACAAGCATGTTATAAAGGTGCCACAACAAATATGTTAGTTAGTGGATGGATGAGTAACAACATTTTTGTATATAGAGGTGTTTAGCAGGGGTGTTCTCTTAGACCTGTTTTATTTGTGATTTCCATAGATCCACTCTTGCATAGATTAAATGGGTCCCCCCATTCAACAGGTTTGTCTTTTTCCAGTACTGGTCCTGAACATGGGACACTAGCTTATGTGGATGATTTGGTTTTGGTTATGAGTCATGAGTAACTTATGACTGATTTACCTTCTTGTTCACAAATGCATCTGAAACTATAGACTTATGCAACAGTAACTGGATCTGGTAATAATTTTGAAAAAAGTAAATGTCTAATTATTGAAGATTCTTACACAGATTTGAATGAAATAGTTGGTATCCCAGTAATAAAAGAACCCAGTAAAATATGTGGTTTCTTATTTGGTGAAGGGGACCTGGCCATGCTAAATTGGCAGCATTTTGGGGAAAAGGCCCAGTTAAAAGTGTAATCTTGGAATAGATGGAAAATGGCAAAACGAAAGAGGATATTTATGATCAAAACCTTTCTATTGTCTTTATTTTTACATCTTAGTGTGGTTTTCAAACTTCCTCAATCACTGAAAACTAGTGTATATGGTTGTTTTTTTACATGTGTTTGGGGCAGCAGGCTTAACCCTATAAAACAGAGCATTTTGTGTAGACCTGTCTCCCAAGAAGGCCTTAATATGGTAAACCCCATCCCTTTCTTCTTTTCAGTGTTTGTGGCCTGCAACTTGTGGCCCCTATTACAACAAGGGAGTAAGATTTGGGGCCCATGGATCCTGGACAACTAGAAAATTTTCTTCTGGCATGGCAGATAGATGCCATCATCTTCAAACAAAAATCACTAGCATGTAACCTGCTTCTTATAGACTCTGCTTTAGTAAAATTAAATTATGGGCACTTTCAAAATTGCAGGTCGCCGCGGTTCAGGCATGACCTGAATGGCAGCTTAGCCTCACTACTCTCCCCCACCAGATAGTTAAAATTGCTGAATCCATTGCCATCCAAATGATAGCCTTACCCCAATACACTCCTTTCAAGTTGGGGAAGCACACCGGAGATGGGAAAGTCAAAGAAAAAAGACATGAGCACTTCAAACCACTCTTCCACAGGGCAGCTGAATTCCCAACCTGTGAGCCCCACCATGTCATGCTCCTCCATGCAAATGTCGCTGCTGATGAAGAGTACTCTGGCTCAGACTCTAATTCAAATTCCACCTCAACATTCACTAAAGCGGATGGGAACCGCATGCCAAAAATTCTACATAGAATTGATGCAAAGATTTAAGGTCTGCAGTTCCATTTCAAAAAGCTTTATGCCAGGACCACCAAAATAGAAACACACTTTGATCTATTGCAAAATTAATATATTGTCTATGGGCATTCATTAGCTTACCTACATTTGCGGGAGAGAGAACTTACCCTCCAAGCAGAGGATGCGAAGGCAAGAGTGCGGAGGCAGAACATCTCAGGAGTAGCTGAAGGCTCCGAACAGGCCGACATGGCTGCATTCATAGACCCCTGGCTAAACCAAGAACTAAACCTGCCAGAAGACTTTCCTTTAGAAATTGAATGGGCGCACTTTACTCTACTACCTAAACCTAAACTTGCAGCCCGACCACGAGCGATATTGGTTTGCTTTCTAAAGTATACCATGAAAGAAAAATTTTTAAAGTTAGCAAGGGATGAAAAGAACCTAAATATTGATGGGCAGTGAGTCTATATTGACCAAAATGTTCCTCTACATATGATGGTCAAGTGGAAAAGGGTGCTGACAGTCGTTAGAGCCCTCAGAGAAAAGGACTATATGGCATTTCTGCGATACCCAGCAAGGCTCTGGCTACGAGATGCCAAGGGGATTCAAGTGTTTGATTCCCTTCTGCAGGCATCACCTAAATTGACTGATCTGAATATCCTGGCATCAGTGAGGAGATGATAAATCAGGAAATTGAAGAGAGGCTATGGCAGTTAGCTCCAATAGTGAGAAAACCAGGCAGACGATGTGTGGACACCCTACTACCCTTGCACACAGATATCACTAAATGGTTGTTACCTAAGCACACCAACAAGTGAACTTTTTGCAGAGAAAGAGGCTCTCTTTTTTGATCTTTTACCTGCTGCCGGGGCGTGGTCTACACCGACAACTGAGGATCTCTGGTGGCACTGTGTACTGTCTTGCTGATGTTATTTCAAATGTTTCTTCCTGGACATCCCCTGAGTTGGTGCTGATAATGGCAGGTGAAGGGTACGATTTTTTTGGAGTGCAGTTTCCAAGAGAGGTACTAGGGAGTGACACCATAACAGTCATCCCTCAAGAAACATATCCCCTCTAGAAGAGGCTGTTAGCACTCTGATTCAGTCTGCAAGTATTTTTTTTTGATAGCTAGGATGGACTCCATATTGTGAAGGGATAAGTGTCACTGAAAGGCTGTTGAGGCCCTGATCTAGGGGAGTCACTATACACTTGCTTATGGAGATACATTTTTGTTAAGTATTCACCTTGATGGCACATAAGGTTGCCAGGAAATTTCATGGCATCAAAACCTGTAGCAGAAAGCAGACAGATCCTGGATTATCTCAGATGATTATTTTACATGAACCCTTTCTATCATTATTATATAACTGGTTAAACACTTACACTGATGACTTTTAGGTATTGATGGTTCCAAACAGTTAGATGGTTAAATTGCCACAGATGTTTATTTTACAGTTTATGCTACTTGTAGTACTGGACAAGTTAAGGGTTACAGGCTCTTCTTAGACCTTACTTGCCACGTGTCAGATAGTTGGCGTGGAATTTTTAATTTAAACGACCAGTTTGACTTGGTGGGGAGATTTGTGGTCACACCATTGAGTTTTGATTGGACAGAAGAGGAAGAGGGTTAGAAACTTTGGTGAAAGTCGAGGAATCTTTCTCAGCACCAGTGGTGCTTTACTCCTCTCTTTCTCTCAGTTTTTGAGAGACAACTCCCCCACTTATTCCCCAGTTCCAGGTGATAGGGGGTGTTACTCACAGGGCTCTGTGAGTTACGTGTTTATGGCTCAGAGGCATCTTAAGTCCATGGGTCATTCCTGTGTTGGTTTAACTTTTTTCCCAGTAGTTTTAAACAGGGCAAATTGGTTATATTGTTTTAGTTATACTCACTCTAATGATTCTTTCTCTTTCATCTTTATAGGCTTGGGGGGATTTCAGGAGAGGAGAGTGGAGATGGGGAATGAAGTTTAAAATATACAGTTATAATGGGTACTCTTAATATCTGCACGATAAATGTAAAGGGCATCAATAATGTAGTGAAATGTGCTAAAATTATGCAGGAGTTAAGAAGTGCAGGATGTGATATTAGAAGCTTACAGGAGACTAAACTATACCAGCGGGAGCACGAGAAGCTGAGTGGTTTATGCCGGCTCCCACCCAACGTCTGCCAAAGCTGGCACTGCTATATTGATTAAAAGGGGCTTACCATTTCGAGTGATAGGAGTCCAAACAGAGGGTAACAGGTGATGGGTCATCCTGTCCAGGGAACTAAGGAGAAAACCTATAAATATAGTGCCCATGTATGCACCACCCCTTCCTCTGGTCTCTTTTTTACCTCATTGTTTGATCGCTTGGCCCAATTACCTTCTGCAGAGTTGTGTTTATTAGGGGATTGGAATGTGGTAGAAAATTGTATATTAGATAAGAACCCACCTCACTGGGGTGGGGAATCAACAGCTCCCTCCAGACATCTCTGGACCCTAATAGAGGAATGGGGAATGCTGGATGTATGGAGGTGGATGTACCCCACCACCCAGGATTACACTTTTTTTGCCCCAGTCTCTCAGACATACTCTAGATTATATTTATTTATATCTGGAAACAAGGGATACATTATTTTAAAAAAGTGGTTATCAAACCATTCACATACTCTGACCACTCTATGGTACAGGCACAGATTTGCTGGGATCAGGAGAGGGGAGGAGGGAGATGGAGTCACGATTCTGGAGTGGTTAATGAGGGGACTTTTCAACAAATGATCAAGGAAGCAATTGGCCATTATGTGAGGGAAAATAGAGAACTGGACTCAGCCCTGAAATATTTATGGGATGGTTTGAAAGCTGTACTCCGAGGAAAGTTTTTAAGTTATTCAGCTTATTTAAACAGACAACACTGAGCTAACATAGTTAAAAGTTTGGAAGAAATTTCCGCCCTACAAGCACAGCATAAAACATTTCGAAATAATGAGGTCCGGGTCAAATTAAGAAAAGCAAGGAAATCATTGGACCAATTACTGACTCACCGGGCTTTAGATTCCCTGCAGTACACAAACCAAAAATATTACGAGGGAGGGAGACGGTGAGTAAACTGTTAGCTCTCAGGCTTTAGAAACAGCAGGCCAATAGATACATTACTAAAATTAGTTCAATAGTAAATCCCTCGAGTCTGGTCACCCAACCCAGAAAGATAGCTAAAGAATTTGCCTCATATTATGGAAATCTATTTAAGGAAGAGAGAGGTAGCTCCCACATACGCAATATCTCCCTATTCCTGGACTGAATTTACCTTCCCATATTAACAGAGGACCAAATGGTTGCCTTGGTTACCTTCTCTGAAGCGGAGGTCCTTTCTGTGATTAAGTCTCTGCCAAATGGAAAATCTTTGGGACCTGATGGTTTTTCAGCTGAATTTTTCAAACAGTTTGCCCCTGAACTCATGCCCTTAATCGCTAAGGTTTGTAACTCAGTTCATGAAACAGGGGAACTGCTGGATACCTGGAGAGAGGCTCATCTTTCCATTATCCCCAAACAGGACAAAAACCCAGCAGATTGTGGGAGCTACCGACCCATAACCCTCCTTAATCAGGATGCTAAGATTTTTATCAAATTGATCAGTAACAGATCGCAATCCTACATTCCCTCTCTAGTGCACCCAGATCAAACTGTCTTTATCCCAGGGTGTCACATCCATGATAACATCCATTTATTATTAAATACTATATCACTGATCAGTTCTTCATCCCCTGAAAATACCTGTGTGATTATTGCCCTAGATGCAGAAAAGGCCTTTGACAGGCTTGACTGGCTTTATTTGGAGAATACCCTGAAGAAATTTGGCTTTGGAGAAAAGTTTCTTAAATGGATACTTAATTTATATAACTGCCCAAAAGCCTGGGTAAAAGTTAATGGGGTGGTTTCAGAATCATTTTAAATAGAGAGAGGGATGAGGCAGGGATGCCAGCTCTCCCCCCTTCTTTTTGCTTTGAGTATGGAACCCCTGGCAGCATGGATCCATCAGCATCAGGACTACAAAGGGATTGGGGTGGAAGGGTCAGAAATTCAAATTTCCCTTTATGCAGATGATACACTATTGTATGTTTCTGACCTGGAACACTCTATTCCCCTGATTGAAACCATGCTGGAGGAGTTTGGGATGATTTCTGGTTCTAAAGTTAGTGAGGCAAAAACTGAGATGTACTCAATCCCAGCAAATGGTCCTCCCCCCTCTTAGGTATGGTAATTATAAATGGGTGACAGAGACTATTCGATACCTTGGTATACAAATACCTAGGGAAATGTCTAAAATTTTACTGTCAATTATCTTAAACTGTTACAGAGGATACAAGAAGATTACCACAGGTGGAATCTTCTCCCCTTCTCTTTGTCTGGTAGATTGGAATGTGTACGTATGAATGTGTTACCCAGATTTCTCTTCCTTTTTTCTGCACTCCCCCTGGCACCTCCCAGCTCTTTCTGGAAAGGGCTAAAATCTGCCACATCACATTTTGTATGGCAAAATCATCCACCATGGATCAAATGGTCCACTTTAATGAAGGCAAGGGCACATGGTGGGCTGGGAATGCCAGACTTTCAAAAATACAACTGGGCTGCTCAGCTCAGTGCAGTGGTGAAGTATCATGTGAGAGATGATCCTCCCTTATGGACTTCCTTAGAAAGAACTATGATCACTAGATTGTGAGTCCCAGATATGCTCAATATGGATGAGGGGGAGGACTCATCAGAATATCTTTGAATAGACCTTGGACAGGAGTGGTGAGGCAGATCTGGCTGGCCAATGTGGGTAAATTAAGACTGCCACTGAAGTTTGGCCCCTCTACTCCTCTTTGGGCATGCTTAGACTTTGCTTCACTTCATATAGATGTGGGTTTCTCCAAATGGTATAGAAGATGCCATAACAGGGTGGAACATCTCTTGACAATGGGTTCATTGAAATCTTTCCAGCAATTAAGTGTGGAATATGATTTAACTAGACAAGACTTTTTTCGATACCTACAAATCTGACACTATGTATTGGGAAAAGGGATACACACCCAAGGGGACCTTAGAACAGGTCCCAGATTAGATTTGATAAGAATTTTGGCTACACAAGGTACCAATAGGGGTTTAGTGTCTAAGCTGGTGCAGGCCTTGGAGGCCTCTGACTCCTTTTGCCCTTTAGATCTTGCAGCCAAATGGGAGCAGGAGGTGGATATTAGGCTGAGAGAGGAGGAATGGGCCTCCATTTGGATGGGGGTGCATAAGACTTCAGCAGCCCTCTGGTTAAGAGAATTCAGGTGGAAAGTGGTGGTCAGATTTTTCCTAACTCCTACCATCACCCAACACCTCAAGACTTCAAATACCAACCTATGCTGGAGACACTGTAGTGAAGAGAGCTCACATACACTTATCTTTTGGGCATGCAACACGATTCAGCCTTACTGGACTCAAATACTAGTGGCTATTAATCAGGTTTTTGAGGTTTGGCTCCTGGCACTTCCAGAAATATGGTTATTTGGCATTATACCCAGGAAGGTGCTAAATAGATCACAAACCCTCCTGTTCCAAATACTGTTAGCCACAGCTCTGGAAGCCATTACAAAATGTTGGCTTTCCCCCACCATACCCGCAGAATCATTATGGTACTCATAATGTGTAAAAATACTACAAATCGAACATCTTATTGCCAAATTGAGAACAAACCTAGATAAGTTTAAAGCAAGATGGTTGCACTTTTTGCATTATAAAGCCATTAAAAAACTTAAAGATATCTTGCAGGTCCTAGCTGAACAGGTTTGATATTGAATATATACTGCCAGGTTGGCGCTCCACTCTCTTCTGTAGACTGAGCATAAGTTCATGATATAGGTATGGTTACCACCTTTTAAGAAGCCCAAAGTGGGACATTTTTTACTGAAACACGATTTTTTGCAGGACAGTATTTAACCTCCATCAATGCAACAGACTTGTTTTTTCTAAAGAATCAGAATTATGACTAAGTTTTGTCGCATTTTAGTTGTTCTAGTGTTTCTTATCATTTTAAGGTATTTTAGTTCAGCTATTACAGTTTTTTTGTAACATTTACAGGAAAATCAGAAAATATTTTTTTCTACTATAATGTCAGGACTTGTAGTATTTTTCATGTTTTTTTGCAGGACACAGTTGCCCAAATAAGGACTGTCCTGCGAAAATTGGGACAGGTGATAATCATAGATATTGGCAAAGGGTTCCGAGTGATGACCCCAGTTATCTTGGTATCAGAGAGACAAGAGACCAATGGAGATCTAATCAAACCATGTTTAGAGACCCCCCACCCATATCCTGTGGCCGGCCCCCCCTTCAGGGTTGCCCTTTCTAAAATCCCCAACAACAACCCCAGACCTTCTCTTCTTTTCTTTTTTCTCTTATGTTTTCCTTTTACCTATATGCTGTCTGACTTTATCTTTTTTATTTCTTCCTGCACTTTCCCTTCTTAGTCTTTTCTTCTTCACGACTATTAACGTCTTCTATTGTGTCTAAACCATCTGGGTACATTCTGATGACATGTGAAATGAGGCTAGATACTGGTCTGATATTTCATTGGAAAATTTTAATAAGAGAGTATCTATTGAGAACATTTTCAGACTGGTATGGATTAATAGAATCTGGACATTATCTGTCGCAGGAGTTATATACAACAGCAATAATACAGTGTATCTCTTTTTGCTTATACTATAATGTACCTGAATTGTATGAAGTAGAGTCATGCTGTTAATAGTTAAATATACTAATAAAATTATTATTATAAAAAAAAAAATTCAGGTCGCTACTTTATCCAGAAAAAATTCATTATTCTTATATTATGGCCTCGTCTTTCTGTAGAAAAAAAAAACATTTTTCTGATCGGGCACCTCAGGAACGGTCATATATTTCTAAAATTATCACTTCCCCTTGTACTCCAGCATATATGTGGGATGTGAATTGTTTTTCTCTACATTACAAACTTAATGTAAAGGGTAATCTAAAACACAAGCCTATTACTGAAAGATTTTGTCACAGACATATCTGCTTCACACAAATTGAAACAATTCTCCATTTGTGTTTTGAGTGCCCTTATATTCAGAAATTTTGGACGTTATTAAAAAACAAATGACCAAGTTCGCCATTCTTTAGCATTACTCCTGATATTTTATTGCTAGTGATATTACAATACCAATGGACTAAGCATGATAAAACTACATTGTGGTTGTTCTTGATCTGCTTTAAATATTATATTTGGAATGTAAGATGTAGACTGTCTCTGCAACAACAGTCTATTTCAGAAGTAGTTATCTGAATTGATTGAATCTACTATGTGTAAGTTGAGAGCTCAAGATCAATGTAGTATACCGTCACAGGTTTTTCTGACATGGTGGAAGTCCATTGACTGGATACAAGTGAATACTGCGTGTTGCCTTGCTGGATTCACAGGTAAACCCCTTGTTCTGCCATGATAACAATGGTTAGGGTAAAGTCAGAAGTTTCTTGTTCCATCCTCTCTAAATTAGTTAAATGTTATTGATTCTTTCAGTTTGCTTTTTTATTTTTCTCTCCTAATGATCTTTATATATAATGCATTATTGTTTCTGTCTTGATGTTACAATGTACAGTTCCCCTACTTATTTTGGGGGGTGGGAAGTGGGATTAGTTTACAAATTGTGTTGATTTCAGTATGAAGGGAATACTGTCTGATCTATATTAGTTATCTGATCTATATTAGTTATTCTGTTTGATATGTGTGACTGAAATACTTCTTTTTCATTGTTATATATGTTTATTTTTTTTCTTTTCTCTTTCATGTGCCTTACACCATGTATTTGTTATTTAATTTTGCTTTACCTGGAGTTACAGTTTTAATAAAAAATTCCCTTACTATTTTCAAGAAGGGACATGTGATCGTTAAAGTCCACCTGAACAACTACCACAGTAGGAAGATGAGATATCATTTTAAAGTCTCACCTGGAAGACAGCACCTACGGAGTGCAGCACCACTCTCATGCTGCACTACGGTGTCAGTATTGGGATTTAACCCATGTTCCTAGTGTGTGAATGAAATCCACAGTCTTATAATCTTCCAGCCTCAGAGGCAAGTGTGCAACCTGCTGAGCCACCAATGCTGCATACTTTTATATCTATATTTTTTTCTTTACTTTAAATTCACAGATAATGGGTAAAGACTGGTCTGATTGGGAGGTGCAGCTCCTAGTCCATGGACTATAGTTGCATGATTTTGCAATGCTCTACTTCTTAGTGACCAGCTTGCCCATGGAGGAAACATGGGCAAGGGTTAGCAAGTTCCTCGCTGATAACAAAATCCACAAGACCCCATTAGAGTGCTGTAAGAAATGAAAATTGATGTGGCTATGTTTTTTCAAGCTCAAACAGAAAGATGTAATCTGGAACCATGAAAAGGAGGGATACCAGCACACTCATGATGTGTGGGAACAGACAGATAATCCCAAGTTTGGTTTCCATCATCATGGCAGGAAGTATTAATGACACAGTACAGTGGTATTCAACAATCTTAACATGTCAGACATATATGTAAATTAAGACACCACATTTATTTAAATCATAAGGACAAACTTCATTTATAACATAGACAAAATATCATAGGGATATTTGTGGAATTTATGAATGTTAGCTGATATAATGTTTTGATACTGTAACTGTCTCTGAAAACTATGTGTTCACAAATACATTTTGGGTTATCTGTACCTATTTCAATCACAAAAAATGAATGGTTGATATACAGTAATATAATTCTTCAAAGGATGGTTTCAGTGTATGACAGTCTTTGATACAACACTTTTTTCACTTTTTTTCATTTTTTTTATGCTTGTGTTTTTGTCCTTGATCAATAGTCAGTGTACCCCCCCCCATTATCGGCTTTGTCCCAGTATGTGCCAGGATCCTGCATCATAGTGCTAGAGATGCAGTGAAATAAAATTTCGCTGGTGAAGTGCCCTCAAAGTGGGCACTTCGCGTTGTCACTCTGCTACGTGGAGTGGCCAGTGTGAAAGGCTCACTTCGCCTTCTAACTATGACTTTTCATTGTCATTCCACCTTAATGCGAAATAAGGTGAAGTGACAACAACATAGGCAGCACCCCCCCCACACATCACATGGCTTACAGTACCTGTAAGTCACATGCTTTAGCCAGGCAGGAAGGAAGTGACTCATGCAAGCAGATACTTTCAGTTTCTCCTTTGCAGAGGTAGAGAGACGAGGCAGTTTCTCTGTGTAGTAATTAGGAGAAGCAGAGAATCTGATTCCAGAGATCATATAAAACCCACCCAATGGCTTTTTTCAAAGCCATATTGTTGTTTAGTGTTGCTGTACTCTTTTTGTAGTTCATTTTTTCTTTCTGTGATTGTGATTTCTTTGTTTTTTACTTTTATAAGTTTTTGTTTGTCTGTGTGTGTGCCTGTGTTGTGTGTGTAAGTGTTTCATGTTGTTGTTGTTGACTGTGGACTCGTCATTGCTCATACAGAGGGAAGGAGGGAGGGCAATCGAGTTTGAGTACTTAAGTTGCTGAAATGGACCAGGGACAGGGTGAAAGTCAGGGAATGTCTGAGACAGTGCTGGGGGCAGTGGGACCATGTGGCAGCATGGTTAGCAGGGGAGGAGTGCACACCCATGGGGGGCATGGCTGGGTGCTGTTTGACCAGTCAAAAATCTTGGGTTCCCCCCGGAAGCAGCAGCACCACCACCACCGCCACCACCACCACCACCAAGTCCACCACCACCACCACCAGCAGCTGCAGCAGCACCGCCTCCACAGTAGGATGTGCCAGAGTTTGAGCACTGCTGTGACCAGGCTGCTGCCAGTGCATCTGGCCCTCCCGTACCTGGTCACCCCCCTGCAGCTCCCCAGTTTAGGAGTTCTTTGACTGTGTTGGGGAGCAACAGCCTGGTATGGTGCCGAATTTGTGTTGTTGAGGTGCGCCGTGTCCCCCAAGGGACACACCTGGGGACTGGGGGCCAGTGCACCCACATGGTTAATCACCACAAGTTGGAGTGTCAGGCTGCCACAGAACAGGCCAGGCCTCCACCTACTGGCCCTTCTGTGGCAGTGGCAGAGGGTGCTGCTGTGAGTTGCTGCAGCAAGAAGAGGGCCACAGCAGCAGCCGCTCCACCACCAGCACCACCCCCACCACCACCAACAGCTGTACCACCACCAGTGGACCCCACACTGCCTGCAACTCAGGCCAACCTGGCTGTGTTGTGGGCCATGGTAGAAGAGAACAATGAGAGGTTGAGTGCTGTCCTGCAGCAGTTGGAGCACATAGAGAGACACCAATTGCAGATTGTGTTGATGCGCCATCTGCTGCTGGACCAGCAGGGGGTCCCAAATTAGCTCTTTTTTCAACACACACCCCCCCCCCACTGTGTTATAATCCAAGCTAAGAATGTGTACCATGATGTTTTTCTAGTGCCTCAGTAATGTTTACTTTCTGTTGTGGAGTGGTTGTGGAAAAGCAGGACTGAGCAGTGCAAATATAATGTGCTAAATTGCATGTGTGCAGTCAGTGTTCTTTCCTGTGAATGGACTGCAGACATTGTCCAGCTTCTTGCAAACATATATATGCTGACTTGTTGCAGTGTTTATGGTATAAAGAATAAAGATGAGAATATATAACATATATTTTATTGGTACCATCATCAGCAGGGAACTAAGTGATATGATATTTTTTCAGAGGTCTCTGGCCAGAGTCCACCTTAATCACACAGTGCACACATCACTTTTAGGAGATCATATAGCAACCAAAAAGCCTGCTTTTCAACAAACCATACCCAACAGACATGAAGTACTAGTGATAGTGAGGCACCCAAAATATTTGACGGACGGTGTACAGACACTATAAAGTCAGAAAATATATAAGGTCCAGTTCACTCACTGCCAAATGCCATCACACTGTGCTACCACAGTTCTTCTTTTCATTTTTTGTTCTGGAATAAGTGATGTCTTTCTAGTTTACTGGCAGTGTCAGTTTTTTAGCAAGTTGATGTACAGCATAACACAACATGGCACTAGTGGTTGCACAGTGTCATTGCAGTGGACTGCAGGACCTGTTATATAGTCTAACTTTAACATGGCTGTACACCACAACATATTTTGGGTGCTTCAGCAATATTTAATGTCTGTTGGGTATGGTTTGTTGAAAAGCATGATTTTGTTGTGCTATTATCTCTGCAAAATCATGTGCTCACTGTGAGTGACTGAGATGCACAGTGGCCTGAGACCTCTGAAAAAATATCATATCACTTACTCCACTGCTGATGATAGTACAAATAAAGTATATGTTATATATTCTTATCTTTATTCTTTACATACTGCAACAAGTCACACCATATATATGGTTGCACAAAGTTGGACAGTGTCTGCACACACAGGAAAAAACACTGACTGCACACATGCAGTTTAGCACAGTATACTTGCACTACTTAGTCCTGCTTTTGGATAAAAACTTCTCGACAGAAAGTAAACATTACTGAGGCTCCAAAAATATTTATGTTTTGAAATAGACATTAGTTTATAATTTATGACATTATGTGCTCACACACAGTCACCAGAATTTTGTGCATTCCCAAAATTCAATTGTCTTGTGTCCAGAAAATTCCCCAGTGCTGAAAAAGTGAAATGGGAGCATTACATGAAATGCAAAGTGTCCCAGAATTAATGGTGCACTCATGTGCTCAGTGTTGACACACAGTCACCGGAATGTTTGTGCATCCCCAAAATGCAACTATCTTGTGTCCAGAAAATTTCCCAGTGCTAACAAAGTGAAATGGGAGCATTACACCAAATGCAAAGTGTCCCAGAATTAATGGCACACTCAGTCATGCGTGCAGTGCTGACACAGTCATCAGAATTTTTGTGCATCCCCAAAATGCAATTGCCTTGTGTCCAGAAAATTCCCCAGTGCTGACAAAGCGAAAAGGGAGCATTACAAGAAATGCTGCTGCTGTTGCAATTACATGTACTGCTGCTGTGTATTGACCTTACTGTGATGATGATGAGATGATGCACAGTATCTTGCCAAACTGTATGAAGAAGGGATAACATGAATGACCATTCAGTGTGCTGTCACAAATGATGACACTGAGAGAACTGTTGGTAGCCCAAACTGTGCTGTGCTCAAATCAACAGGAAGGGTACCCTTTGTGTGTACACCAATAGTAGCCTTGATGTGTTGATATATACATATATACATATATGTATTTTCTTGGGGGGGTATGACATAAATATACATTCACTCATTGTATTGTTTCCTGTAACAGGTCACATACTGTTGGCGTGTGCATTCCTGTGCTTGAGAAATTGTGGCATTGGAATTGGAAATGGAATACTCTCAAGCCAATGAATGTAAGTATTTTTTTTGGGAAGGGTTATCATATTTGCAAGTAGGTCTCATTAATGGTTTATTGTTTGGTTATTTCTTCACAGATTTTACAGTATCTGCATCCTTCTCCAGTCCAGTAATGATGGTCATGGTCATCATCATTTCATACGACTTCTACTTGTTGCATGTCTGCCAGCCGGGGGTGATGTTGAAATTCTTTGGATAAGGCAACTACAACACAACAAAAGATCTTGAAGTTTCCTAAAAAAAAAGAAATGTTGCAGAAGTAACACATTATGTTTAAGCCATGGCTGTTCCACCACGGGTATATGGATTAACACAGATAACATGCTGTGAAGCCACAAGAACACTAAATCATCAGATCACAATTTAGTATCAGGCTATAAGAAATACACTGTGTCAGTGTCCCTGTGTCTTAACTCAAATTACATTTTAAAACTACATCTTGTCAAGTCAAAAAACCTGGGTCAAACTTTTTTCAACACTGGCATGGCTGCAGCTACAAATTTGGAATACAGTGCAAGATGTGTTGGCCAAATATTTTGTGACGTACATGTCACCTATTTTATGAATCATCAGTCAGATGTTTTGCACTCTTATGAAAAAAAAAGGAACAGATTAAATAAAATTGATATACTTACCAGTATGGAAATGGATATCCCATACGATGATGTACACAGTAATGCTGTACCATTGATACAGACCTCCAGTGAAGGAGAGTAGTTTGATAACCTGTGAAAAAAACAAAATAAGTTGACTGTATTTGTTTGACCACTGCAGCTCAGAAAAGCAACAGGAAACAAAACACACAGCTAAAGAAAGTTGAATAGCATGAAAAACATTAGTACATATACTCACTTTATAGTATTCATAGTAAGAAGCCTTGTGCCTGTGGCTCATGGATGTGGTCTCCTGTTTGACTCCCTCTGCCTTGGCATGGTCAAGACATGTAATGGAAAACATTGTCAGAATGGTGGTGATGGGTGGTGGTGGTCATAGCTTAGGCACATGATGACATTCCCTCTTACATCTTCCTGCATCTGGTAGTGGTTGCAGTGGCTAACAGCAGTCTTATGGTGGTAGTCCAGTGGGGTACACAAAGTCAGTCCGGGGGGCACACAAAGTTATTCCCCCTGATTTTTTCCAATTGTTTAACCAGGAGTGGCACACTAAGCTGAAAGCTTGTTTACAGGTTCGACCTGGGAGCACAGGGAAATTAGGTGACTTGCTCAGGGTCACACAGTATGCAAGTGGACGCTGTGGGATTCAAACCCAGGTCTTCAGATTTGCAGCTCAGGGCCCTAAACCACTGATCTATATGCCACCCTAAGTGGTGGCAGTGCCTGATGGCAGTGGCTAACAGCGGATTCACGGTGGTGGTCCAGGGGGGCACACAGTGACATTTCCTATGATGGCAGTGGCTAACAGCAGTCTTATGGTGGTGGCCCAGGGGCCAGAATATATTGTGCCTTGTGTTACAAATGTGACATGACATATGGAATTTGAGTCACTCTGAGTGGGACACTGATTTAACTTTATGAAAAAGAAAACATGTATCATACAACAAATGTGACAGTCTTTTAACCACTTAAGTTAAAACCTGCCAACATTAACCTCATCAACATCCTTATAAAGAAAGCTGCCCTTACAGTCATCTATGTCTGAATTCTGACGACTGGGAAATTCTTTCTCCATTGTGTCATCATCTACGTCAGTGGTAGGCCGTTTCATACTGCCACTGCGCGTGCCACCAGGATGATCCATTTCTACATCATCAAAACCATGACTAGACCAGGGTACGAATACTGAGGTTGCAGTCTGAGCTGGTATGTGCCTCTCATTCATTTTTTATGAATGTCAGCAAACTGACATTTGCAGGAGAGAGAGGTTTGTATGATGATCCCGAACTATTGCACCTGCTGAGCTGAATTCCCTCTTGACACTTACACTGGAGGGTGGGCATGTCATTTACTTTAGTGCCTCTGCGGTCAGCTCTGTCCATTCACTGACCTTTCCACTCCAGTATAAAAGAGGATCATCAGTTATTGACAGATGCCTGTCTTCAGACAAATATGACTCAATCATTTGCTGTGCTGCACTAAGTCCAGTGGTCGATGCATTATCCTGTTCTCCGGAATCATTTATGTCACAAATCCTCACTTGGGACAAAGCCTCCCAAAGTGAGCAAACGCCAACTGGTTTTGATGACAGACCACCTGGAATTGCAGTCCCCTTCCCTTACAGGATATGCTTGATACTACTCCAGGTTCACCTTCAGCCTGGTTATGCTGCTGAGGTTTGCTGACCTTGGCACAGGACCTCTGTGCCCCATGGGCCAAGGGCACCAGTTGCCCACTGACATTTTTTACCTGTTCAGGCCCTCCATCCAGTACTGAGGCAATTTCACTTTTGTATTGTGGGTCCAGCATTGTTGCTATTTCAAAGTTGTCACTACGCTGAATGCTCAAGATGTGACGATTCTGGTCCAATACTGTCAGCATGTGTTTCAGCAACACACTGCTAGCACTGTCTCTGGCAACATCAAGGCTATGTTGTACATTCACCAATGTCTGCCTCAGCACCCACAGCAGTGGAATTGATTGGCTAATAGAGGCAGAATCACCACTCACTGCCTGTGTGGCATATTCAAAAGGCCTTAAAATTGTTATTACAGAGTCCATGAGATGCCATTTTTCAGTCATCATAGACATGGAGGCCCCAGAACTGTCATGATTAGTGTACATGACAAGATATTCTGAGATGGCTTTGTATTGTTTATACAACTTCTCTGCCATGTATAAAGTGGAGTTCCACCAGGTGACAACTTCCAGCTTCAAGTGGTGCTGAGGGTGGCAGTTTCAGATCTGCAACTGCCAAAGTTGGTCACAGGCCTTTGCAGAGCGTGAAAAGTGAGAACAGGTATGGCGTGCAACTGTCAGCATTTCCTTTATATCAGGGTACTGCAGAAACTCCTGCACCACAAGATTTAAACAGTGGGCCATGCATGGAACCCAAACAAAGCCACCATACATGATGCATTTAACCACATTTGACCCATTGTCACTTGCTATGAACCCAGCTCTCAGGGACAGGGGGTTCAGTCACTTGTCAATTTCAGTCAGTACTAGGGGTACCAGATTTTGGGATGCCAAAAAGAGGACACTTAGTCCCTCACCCGATGAGCCCTTGTGCCAGACCCTGAGTAAATAGGTCTAAAGTCTCCACTGCCTTCACAGCTCATTTACAAGGAGGTCCTGGGTAGGAAAGAGTAAAAAAATTATAAAAATCATAATAATACAAAAGGAAAGAGAAGGTACATGAAGAATATTTGGCAGCTGGAAAAGAGGACATGTCCTCTTAATAGAGGACATCTGGTAATGCCAGTCAGTACCAAGTCCAGCATGTTTTCACTAGTGTGTGAACAGGTCACATTGCGCATAGCAATCGTTGCATGCTGTCAAATTCCTGGATGATTGCTACCATGACGCTCCACCTTACTACATTGATTATTCACACTACCAACAGCACTAACAACACCTGGCACCTACACCTAATGTGAAGTTATACACAAATATGAACTCCCTGTTGTTTTGCCACTCATCCACATATCCATACTTAAATGGAGGAATGTTGAAGGGCATGTCTTACAGAGTTGGACACAGTACGGTACAATTCAGGGACAGTACGGGTGGAAAAGTATGTCCTGGATGGGACTTTCCATTTTGGATAGGCACGTGCTGCAAACCGTCGTAACCCAAAATTCTTCATGAAGGAGAAAGACAAAAGATCAATTGCCAGTATTTCAGCTACAGCAGCATTAAGTTCACGTGACACTGTATGATTGGGTGGGTACTTCAGGTTATGCACAAAAACACTCTGTAACATGGGCTGACTTAAACGTTTTGCACCGGGTGTGATGACAAATGGTTCTGCTCTGCGAATGGCAGGGGGTGGAGTGTGGACGTGTGATGAAGACGGTTGCACAGGTGATGAAAAATCCACAAGTTAAGTCATTTTCCCAGATATACGAACAGGGGTTAATATATCACTTGCACTAGACATACTGCATTCACCACCACCACCACCACCAAAACTGCAACTCTCACCACCACCGGACAAGACTTCAAAATCACTATGCTCCTCCACCTCATCATGCCTGTAGTAATCCTCTGCTGTTATTTCATTGCTACTGCACACTTTTAATTTCCTATATGATCTTACTGTCATGGAAGGGGATAACATGCTCATTATGGTTGATGACGAGGGTGAACGCCTCACTGTGGTATTAGCTGCCATCTTGTGCTGGGTCCACAGTGCCATGTGCCTGTTCTTAAGATGTGTATGCTGTCCCCCTGTGCCCAGATGGCTCCCCTTTTTATCTTGCCTCACACGCACGTGGTAAATCTGGCAGATTGCAACTGACTCATCTTTTGCATCTTGCTCAAAAAAATCACAAACAAGGAATTGTGATCCCCTACTTTTAACATGTCCCTGATGCTGTTTATTGGACTCCATATTTTTAAGCCCTGAAGTGGGGGGTGTGCTATATGATTTTTCAAGTGGACACACTTGGACTGCAACTGACCACCCCAACTACCTATCATTATTACTGGATCATCGTCATCAGCTGAAACGGGTAAATCACAACTTTTTACATGGGGGGGGAGGGGTTAATGCAAACAGACCCAGACACAGCCACCTTGAATTTCTTTTTCTCCAGTTCCCAACAGGGGTCACTGACATCATCGTATTCATAAACATCATCCACATCCACCCGATATTTTTTCACCACGCTGTGAATCATTGCATGGCAAATGCATGCCCTGAATCACGGTGGAAGAAATGTGACACTGTGTGTTATCATTGCCATGATGATCAGAATCCTCATGTTCAGTTACCAATGGATGTTACTGGAGAGTATGACATCATCTGCACTGTCACTGCTTCACACTCAACTGTATTTTTAGACACGGTCAACTGGTCAGAAGTGGAACTTGAGGCAGTAATACTCATACCACCAGCAACTGAACTAACACCACCATCTGGGATGACATCATCTCCTACAACTATGAGTGAAGCTACTGATTGTGCTGTAAAAAACATTGAAGGAGAAATACCTTTCCTCACATCAGCAATGCACTTCTGCCACTGCGTGCTACCACGCCCACAGACAGTTTTACCACTGGCAGCAGTGCCATGGTGAGAAACAGCTTTTCTTGCATGTCTCTTTGTGGGCATTTTGGGGGGTCAACAAGAATATTCTAAACAAATTTAGATTTTGGAACGTTCACTTTGGGTCGCTGGATGTGAAGCCCAAAAAAACAACTGTGGCTTCAACAAGAGATACAGATGCAAAGTCACAACAAGTTCAACAACACCTTAACTAACCAGTGGTGCTCTAGTCACAATACAATCTGGAAAAGAATACCTTTTGCCAGTTGGGGGGGGGCACTGTAACTGCACATTATAGTAACAGTGCAAAACCATGATACCACATGGCAGTACAAAATCACACAGGTGCAGTGGATAGCAGGTTCGTACTGCTGCAATTACACTGTGGCACAATAAAAGGTGTATTTTTTGATGTCACGCACCACACACACACACACACATGCACACACACACACACACTTTGTCTAAGCAAATTGAAAACTTCAGTAATATACTATGTATTTTAAACAACCTGAAATTATGCACTGCTGCACCAGGTACATAACACAATCAGCAAAAAAATGTCAACAGTTACTAAAAATATTACTGTATGCACCTTAACACAGTTATACAAGAAAAATATAACCAAAAAACGAAGAGCTCCCTATTTCTCCAACTTAAATCTACCTATGCCACAGATACACTCCTTCTCCAAAGCACACTTTCACTGTCTGTCAGTACACAGACTGAATGTTGTACATTAGCATACTAACTCCACACACAAACAATAAACACTCGATGATATGAGCATGGGGGAGGGGTTCTACAATTGATGCACTAAAATTTGAGCAATAAAATTACTCAAAAAGGCTTTTTTAACAGATTTTAGAGGGTTTGAATAGCAGAGAGCTCTCAGAGCAAACTGTCTCCTACAGTTACCTACACATACTACTATGAACTGAGGATGTGCGGAACAATCTGGAGCCCATGTGACCTGCAATCCCATGAATCACTGCAAAATTCACCTTTGGAGCTCACCAACAAGGCAAAGTGATCCGAAGTACATTGATTTCAATGTACTTCACCTTACAATTATTGGAGTAGTGTTTTGGGGAAGGCGGAATAATGCAAAGTCATTGCTTTCAATAGACTTTGCGTTCCTCATTATGATGCAAAGTACTCTGCTTCATGTTGCGGAGTACTTAGCAAATTCTGCATTACTCTGTGAATCACTTAATGGAGCAAATTGGGGCCACTTCACCCACCACTACATAATGCACATCCAAGGTGTTTTTCATTTATGCATCCCCACATGACCCACACGACTGGAGGCAGTCATGCAATGAACTCAGTGCATAACAGGGTGTATTCCCACCCCCAACTTGCAGAGATCTGCTGGCTCCATCCAACATGGACAGGCAGCATGGTCCTGGACTGCCATATCCCCCCCCCCAGCCAATGCTAGTGGTCCGTAGGCACTGGGTACCAATGCCCCTCCCTCCTTGGAAAAGACAAGTGGTCCCCTGGACACTCCACCTCCTCCCCACCACAGCTGACCCTCTGATGCCCAAGGTCGGCTCCCAAACTCTTGTCATCGGTGCCACAGGCAATAGCACTACCGTTACGCTGGTGGGACATTCTGATAGAACACTTTAAAAAAGTATGAGGACTTAATCACTACTTATAAACTATAATGATTGTTTATTGATATTGAATTAGAGTATCAGATTGATGACATTTACACCGTTACACTAACATCATTTTTATTGTTTGTTTTAGCTTGTAGTTGAAGTAGTGTGTAACTGCTAATAAGATTATTTTATCAATAGGATTATGAACATTTGTTAGTAAAGTTCCCACATAATGTCAAGCAACAATATAGAAACATAGAAACATAAAATTTGGTGGCAGACAAGGACTGTGTGGCCCACCTAGTCTGCCCATTTTACCTATCTATTGCAAAAACCTCTGACCCTAGTTAATCCATGGCTTTCCTTTTCTTTCCTATCACCAGGGCACCCTTATGTCTATCCCATGTACCCTTGAATTCTTTACCGGTTTTCACCTCCACCAAGTCCACTGGTAGGCTGTTCTAAGCATCCACCACCCTTTCTGTGAAAAAGTAATTTCTCACGTTGGCCCTTAGCCTTCTCACCCTTTAGCCTCATCTCATGCCCTCTTGTCCTTGTACATCTCCTTTTCTGAAGCACAGAGTTCTGTTTTAGTCTGTATTTGGTTGTATGTATGAAATTGACATATAATTACAAATTTGTAATATAAAAAATTATGTTTTTTCTTTTATATGCTTGAAATATGTGCATAATGGATATTATAAATAAATGATTCTCATACTCTAAATACAACAGTTGCATACTTGCAAGTGCATGTGATCCAACGTAAAGAATCAATATTGTGAGTAAGCCAGTACTTCCTACTTTTTTGTGTACAATACATAAATGTGTTCCTTCTATTATCTCTTTTTGTTACAGTTGCCCACTACCATGCTGCTTTTGAAGACTCAGAAGAGTGTGCCAAGCCTTGTCGAAGGGGACAAGTGGAGGGTCTGTGGCAGAAAACATTGAGGACCTGGAGTTTATAGATATAGATATGTCCATTCTTACCAACAAACACTGACAAAAGTTAGAAATCTTTGACACAGACTTATTGCCATGAAACAGATGTCATTTGTGTGCCCTAGTACCACAACTGTAACATAAGGTTTGGTAAGAAGAACAGATTAAATGGCATGTGGTTGCTCCACTTTGGGGAACTGGTAATTTTACTATGGCATCATGTCACTTTACTAACCATAGTAGCTATGCTTAGCTTGTCTGTCCAAGTAAAGTGTAACCCTTTCTCAGAGCACATGAAAGAAATAAGATCTTGTCATGTTAGACAGGAGCATAACACATGAGGTATACTGTTGCTACAGTGACACCGGTACACCAAACCCTACACAGTGAAACCCCCACCACGCCTATATTGGCAGCGATGGGGGGTTTGCGTTGAGACACTTTAGGGTGATGGGGGTCAATATCTAACTCCACTATCTGTGCAATGTGGATTTAGATATCTATAGTGGGGGTGTGCTGGGGGCATAGACCCCGCATGAGGTGGTGCGGGGGTGCAGCCCCCCCCTGCATTGTGCATTGTGGTGTTGCTGGTCAGTTCAGGGTCGTGTCATGGTCAGGGGTGTTGACAGGTTCCTAGTGCTGTAATGGATATCATGGTCGGGGTTGTCTCACCAGTGTCATGGATCCAACTTACGAGTGGCAAAAGCAAGACTGAGTTATAAAATTACTGCCCACTCACAACTGATGATCAATTGCCTACTTTGATGGAGGGCATGTATATTCAAGATATATCTTTATACAACGAGTGTGCTGGTTTAACAAGGCAAATAGATTGATATCCTGTCTTCTGATGTACCCGATTCATAGATAAAAAATTTATCTTATGAATCAGGTAAATCACACCTGTTATCTTCACACTCCGGTACAGTATATCACGATCACAGATTGTTCATGTGATGACGGGATCTTTTTCCTTTTTCCAGAATAATATAGTAAAAATATTTTTTCCCATAGTTAATATTGAACCTCACCAGGCCCTGAAGCAGCATTAAAGCTTTCAGCATGCATTTTCTTCCTCTCAGCATACATGGCAGAATAAAGAAAAAAGAAAGAAACTCAAGCAACAGTTGTAAAGTTCCCATGGTACATGGGCCAATAGAAAACCCTGACTGCCTAGCAACCTTCATTGCAACCAACAAAACACCAGGCAACAAGATTAATTCACATAAACTGACGTACAGCTGTCAATCAAACAACCTAGCAACCAGGTTGCTAAGTTATGCCTTCCTGAAGACATAGTGAGCCTAAGCATCTCAGCGTGACCTTATCAGTGAAGGAGGCCATTTTTAAAAAGGAGACCCCAAAGCAAAAGTCAATTCTGGTAAGAGGATAACAGCAACAGGCTTTAAAGGACTGATTTAAAAGCCATGACGCTCATTGTACTGTATAAAGCAGATATGTGATGGGCGACAGTGTTGTATGTGTTTTATCTTCACTTGCGGACTGTGGCCCCTACATCTCTCACTCGTGGCTGCACCACTTGAGAGAGATCAAGGGGCCACAGTCCGTTTGTGAAGATAAAATGCATATGACACTGTCACCCATCACATATCCCCTATATATATATTTTTATATCTACTGTACACCTACATCTACATCTACCACTACATCCCTCTGTCTATCTATTTCAACAGGGTAAAGGTTGTAGCTTGTAATCTTCAATGAATTTAAAAATTTGTAAGATTTTCTTTGATGTGAACAACTTGCTGAAGCGCAGCAATAGGTATTTTGATGTCATCCAAACCTGAAATCATCATCATCTCGTTTGTTCAGTATTCCACTTAAATTGTACTTACATAACAACATAAATTGTCACAACAGTGAAAACAGTACTTCTGATTATGTTGATATTAATTATGTCACTAGGTAGCATGTGTCTGCAGTATGCTGTTACATATCAAATCGTGTTTAATATTTAAAGATTAGTATATATTTCCTAAATGTTATCAAATGTTGCATAAAACCTAAATGAATTCTATTAATTAGAAGTAAAAGTTTGCATTTGATGCTGTGACAGTCTCTTTTAAGTGTAATATAACAAATGGCATTAGTGAAATTAGATGAATATTTAGAGCCTCAGTTTTTTCATAGGTACCTTTCACCATAACTTAATATTAAAACAGAAACAAATACTTTCCTTAATTTTTTTTTTTTTTTACAGCTGATAATCACCACCAAGAGCAGCAAGAAAATGGTGGTTCCGTTACTGTGGAGGACCGCAGAACATCCAAACCAGCCAGACTTGCTGGTCCAGCAGGTGGAGAGGAACAGGACTCCACAGTAACAGTTGCTTTGTTGGAGCCCGCAGTGACCTCATACCTGTCAGGAGGAACTCCCCCCCCCCTCCCCAGCCAGCACAAGTTCACCTACAGAACCAGCACAGCTAAGTCCATCACATAAACATCCTGCATCGGGGGAACATCCCATTGTAGCCTAACCATATAAGTAATTATTTAGAAATCTATATACATGTTGATGTTATTTCAGTAGGACCTGTAAATCGCAACCTTAAAATTGCAAACTGTAGCTATTAGTAGCTCCGTCTATAAGGGGATTCTACATACTTCCGCATCTACACGCAAGCACTGATGTCTACCATGGAAGATTGTGTAATGTGCTATTAGAGGCACTTTACATAAAATGGCAATGGGAGGGATGACAGGATCAAGCAGATAAAATCCAAAATACTAGGACACTGTAAGAAAAAAGAAGTTAAAGTCCTTTACGAAAATACTAGTCAGAGGTTGCCCCACACTGAGATGTGGGAGATTTAGAAATAGACGTTCCCCTTTAATCCTTTCATTCACATGCAGCATTGCCTTATTGCACTGCAGAAACTGTTCAAACAGAAGTATCCTGATTATAAATGTAATACATGGTCATGTTACAGATATAGTAACAGATATGGGCCCCCATATTCAAAGGAGATGCACGGACCAAAATGGAGATGCACGGTACGTCCCAGAAAATGCAGGCAAGGTACTCACATGTTTAGGTGCTCTAATTCTATTGTGAGCAGCCATAATGACTACAGAGTCAATTTCTAGCTGGTTAGCATCATAAGGCTTAGCTAATGCAGTAGGATACTGCTTATCAGACTTTCTAGGAACTGCAGGCAGTGAGTTAGGTCTGTACTATGCAGCAAAGGTAGCATCCTCTAATACAGGATATATACAGTAGGTGAAATTATTATGGAGGGGGAGCACAGGCCCTCCAGAAATTACACAGGTTCTTCTTTGTGCAATCTTCTTCTTCCACAGCAAAGCCCATGGCAGCCTGCATTTGCTGCATCAAGACTTGAGAAATGGTATCCTGGGAAGGAGATCTCAGAGAATATACCATCGACTCCTCACTGCAGTATGAGAGGGCAGAACTAGAGTAAGGTACCATATAGTGTTCTCCATCATATTGCTCCTCTAAATCCTCTTCTAGAACCATGAGGTCAGGAATATATATATTTTTCATCGTCAACATCTCTGTACTTGATGGGAGCCCCAGAGTGTTCTGGCAACACTGGTGGAGACTAAGAAGCAGAAATCTGTGATGCACAGGTAGCAGGCATTGACGGGTGTTGAGTGCCCATAGGCCCTGTTGATAGTATAGCTGTCTTCATAGGTAAGCCATGCAGAATGCATTATATCATTTCTGAAAACAACACAAGCACGTCTTTGAATCAATGATGCCCTGGACAGAGGCCATGGCTATTTTACAGGCCTTGGCCCAATGACAGTAGCGGTGTACCATCCATAGTAGATATGGTACTGCCTAAGCTAAGTTCTGACCTTGGTGTCTGATTGATGGTTGGGGGGCCTGTTGTCAACCCCTCCAGAGTTGGTGATAATCCAATAGATTTACTTTGTCTCACCAGTGACTGGGACCTTGCCAGCGAAGTTCTTTATCCCTATGCTTGTGCTTGTGGCCCAAAGACAAGGATGGCCAGTCTTTCTTTGTCCTGGTCCATTGATTTTGACTGCTTTCTCTTGGCCAACATAGAGGCAGACACAAATTCTGGGCCCTGGTCCTTCTCCATGGCTGTTAATGTTTTAAGGAGAAGGACATTTTCTAGAGCTTTCTTGCAGCATTGCCGTGTAGCCTGGCTGAAGCTATGAAAAATCTGACAAGTTTTCAAGTTGTGAGACAGGCCCAAACAACACATGCAGACCTCGGGGTGTCAACTTTACAGATTTTATTACTGCACTTACAAAACTGAAATAAAGTTTTTGGTGGCATGCAGAGACAACAAAGTAACGTTTATGTAAAATAAATGATAAGCAGCAATGGCTAGTTGACAATGTTTATTTCAGCAGGTCTAACAAGGATGACTGATGGAGGGAAAAGAACTGAGGAGAGATGGGGCCGCCCACGTTTATATAGGGGCTGATGCATGATGTCATCATGGATGATGTCAACTAGCAAAACTTTCCATATGGTCCTAACACTGACACAGGTATAGTTCCAAAGGTGTGACCTAATGGAAGAGATAGCCTAGAATAAGTTGGCAGATTTTTCTAACCACACATGCTCTGAAACATAACTGTTTTTTCTTAAATATTTTAAAATGTACTTTGCCTAATAGGCACCTATATCCCCACCCCTGAACAAACAAACAAACACTACAACAGGATGTGGAAGAAATGGTTGCAGCCATCATTTTGTTTATCAATATTTACATAATTTTTGTGCAGCTCAGGAATCTCATACAGTGCACCTTAAGACCTCCGCTCCCCTTCAGCGAAGGGCCAAATGGACCAAGGGAAGGATGTACCTCCCTGGGTTCAACCTCAAACCCCAGTGAGTGGGGTGGTCACCTGGCCAGGTTTTCAGTGCCCACCCACCATCTGGTGCTCCTGTACCTGTGGGCAAGCTCGACAAGGTTGGCCATGGCCCCCCAAACTGGGCACTGGGTCACATAGCCCCCTCCTCATGCCGACCTGAGAATGGAGCCTTTTAGAAGAATTGACCTTGTTCCCTTTCCTCTTGTACCAATATCTTGTGAGATTCCCAAACTGCCAGCCTTATAATGACAGATACAGTAATACCTACTTTAATCTTGCTAAGTTTTAAATCCCCTTGAGGGAGGTGAAAAACGGACATTGTTTGGGGGAAAATCAGGAAAGGTCCTCCCTGACCCCTAATCACAATTTCCCAATAGAGACAAAGGGTTCCCTGCCTAACCTGGCCCTCTTACCCTGCTTTTACAAGGATGTGCAGGTAGGTTATCCTCTGGCTGAAAGGTGAAGAGACAGAGGGGAGCCCCAAGCCTGGCTCCTTTTAACCCCTCAGTCTCCTCCTCCTCCTTGCCAGAAACCCCCCACCCTGGGGGCAGCATTAGTGGTCCCTCCCTTGGAGGTGTGGCCCAGCCTCCAGGTAGAAGGGCCCTCCACTTACCTGTCCATCAGAAAGCTGTGAAAGGGGCCCCAGGCAATGGTCCATCTGCTCCTATGTTATGGCACACTCCTTTATTGCCTGATAGGCCCCTACCCTTGAACAAACATACACTACAAGAAGATGTGGAAGAAATTGCTGCAGCCATGCATTTATTTATCAATATTTACATAATTTCTGGAGTGGTGTGCACAGCTCAGGAATCTCCCAAGGTGCACCTCTGGGCCTCTGCTCCCCTTCACCAAAGGGCCGAACAGACCAAGAGAAGGATGTACCTCCCAGGGCTAAAGCTCAAACCCCAGCAAGTAGGGTCGTCACTTGGCTGGGTGTCAAGCAGCCTCCCCCAATCAGGTGTCACCATACTTGTTAGCAAACCTGACAAGGTTGGCCATGGCCCCCCAATCTGGGCACCAGGTCATGCGGCCCCCACCTCATGTTGACTGGGGATTGAAGCCTTTCAGAAAAATGTGTCTCTGCTCCCTTTTTCCTCTTGTAACACCATATTGTGAGATTCATAAACTGCCACAAGAGGACCTTGTCTGACCCTCACAAGTCACTCAGTCCAATAAATGTACCATCGAAGCCCGTAAAATTGATTCCAAAAACAAGTCCCATCCTACATCTGTTAAATGGCATATAATCCCAGTGTGGCTGTAGTAATTTTATTCTGAAAAATTACAGTACCCACTATGGTGTCTATAAAGGCCTGCATCTCCCTGTTAATGCTGAAATGTGTTTTGTCCATGGCTGGGCAGTCCTTTGCTTATCTCCATTGGCATCTCTGGATCATGTATGACCAAATTAGCCTGATCTCCAGCCAACGGGCCAGAATGCGCCACATGTCCTCCATCATCAGCACCAGGATGTCAACTGATTTATGATGGCCCAGGTCATTACTGCCCAAATGCACCACAATTGTATCTAGCATCTCTCCCCTCATGCTGCTGTCTTTAAGCTGGTGAGGAAGTCTTTCCATCACATCCCCCACTGACAAACCACCAGAGCTACACCTTGTCACAAAGGATTGATAGGTTTCCCCCGGGTGTCCTGCTCCTTCTCCTGCCCAATGAATGAAGGAATGCCCACACAACTAAATCAGCTGAGATGTATGGGGGCATCTACAATACAAAGACTAAATGTTACATCAGATGGGACCTAAAATATCACAAAAAGGCCTGGGATTTCCATCTCCCCAGGGCCTGTATCTCTGTGTCTGAACATCCTCTGACCTCAGTAGATGAAGCCACCTTAATTAAAAAAGAATGGGTATTAAACTCTGATGGATCTGGGCTTCCCCCGCACTAGTTTTGTGAGTACATAGCAAAACTGGTGTGCTGTCACTGGGAAATATCTGCTTACCACAGAAAGGCCACCACCTCAGTGGGATGTTGAGCCACATTCTCAAACACCAGTGCTCCCACATTCCAGCCATTTTGGAGGGAGGTTCTTATGGCATACCACCACTCCATGCCCCTCTGGTCTGTTTTGCTCTTTTGAAGCTTTAACCAAACTTGACCTGAAGTGATAGCTTCATCTTGGTCCCGGGGGGGGGGGGGGCCTACTTCTCTAACTTTGCTGAACCAATTCAGAGACTCAAAAGGCCCCACAGAAGACCTGCAAAAAAAGCTGGTATTAAACACTTTAGCCTCATATGGAGAATGGCAGATCTTTTCCAAGACCCCAAGACCCCCTTCCCAAACTCACTCGTGCATATCAGGGCTGAGTGGCTTTCTCCGATCCACTGTTCTAGGAGACCCCCTATTCCAGACCTCCAGCAATTTATGCATTTTGAAGGCACTGGTAAAACCTTTAAACCCCAAGACCCTAAAAAACAAGGACAACCCTGTTAGATGTTGTTCTACCACTCCTGGGCACAGCCGCCTCTCGATGGCTTCCACAATATAACTACATAAGTGGTCGACCTGGACAGGCCAGCTATTCGGTAACCCAGACCCAAACCTGACACTGTGAACATGTTTCAGTCCCCGTTGATAGGCTTCCTGTGTCCAGGGTGTGATAGCTTTGCTTATCCATTCCCAGGCTTTCCAAAGGAAGGCTGGCACTGGCTGTGCCTCCTTGTCTGATACCAGTACCAATTTCCTGAATTGTTGCAGCTGTAAATGAGATAAACCATCAGCAATACCATTCTCTATACCAGGGACATGAATGGCCCTGAACTGGATGTTCAATGGTAAACAGCTTAGTACAAATATGTGCATCAAACCCCCCAACTGGCCCTTAATGCCAAGTTGCCTGTTAATAGTATGCACCACACCTGTGTTGTGAGATCTAACCATGAGCTTTCTATCCTGCAACCTATGGTCCCATACCACCAATGCAACCACTATGGAAAAAAGTTCTAGCAATGTGACATGCCTGGTCAGGCCCACAGTGACCAATGATGGGGGCCATGTCCCACTGCACAACACCCCTTGGAAATATGCCCCAAATCCAAGGCCACCAGATGCATCTGCAAACAGCTTAAGTTCAGTGCGCTTAATCATTCATGGTCACATGGCCATCTCTTTAAAGTGGGTAAGGAACAAATGCCAGATAATTAAATGTTCCCAAAAGCCCCAAGTCACCCTGTTTCTGTGATGAGACTTCTGGGCCTCCACTCCTAACTTTGTCATGTGCCACAAAAATGTGCAGCCCATCGGGATGATCTGACATTCAAAACTAAGTTGGCATTCCAGCTGCTGCAGAACCTTCAGAGTGACTTTCTTGGCCGCCACGAACTTGCCCAGGAGGCCACTCAGGGTTTCCACCTTGTCATTTGGCAACTGGCACTCCTGTGCCTCTGTCTGTAACTCAATATCCAATAAGGATATCACTGTGCTCGGTGGTTATACTTTCCCCAAAGCCAAAGGGACACCCCATTCCCAGCACAAACTGAGGAAAGCGTCCAATCGGTCCCTGCATACCATGGAGTTTGCCAACCCCATGAACAAGAAGTTGTCCAGGTAGTGCACCACACTTGCCCCTCTGTGCTCTCTCACTGCTGCCCAATGCAAAAACATTCTGAATTTAGCTACAACAGCACAGGCCGCTGCACACCCAATGAGCATGCAAATATCCACATCATACCATCCCCTGAATTTCCTTCCCATGATGTCCTGATCACCTGGTTGCATTGGCAACAGGTGGAATGCAGATTTAATATGCAACCTGGCCATGAGTGCCCCAGGCCCTGCTTGCTGTACCTCCTCCACTGCCCTACCAGAAGATGCATACTATACCTTGGTAAATCAGGGGTCAATATGATCATTTACCGAATCATCTTCCGAATACTAAAAATGGTTAATCATGCATTATTCCTTCGGGACCTTATTGGGAACCAACCCAATGGGAGAAACCCGCAGCCCTAGAAGCAGTGATGACTGAATGGGACTGCTAATCCTTCCTAAAGCTTTCTCTTTCTGTAGTTTTTGTCTTATGATTTCCAGGTGACCCGGGCCAATATGTGGTCCTCAGCTTTGTATCCCCACTGGACTATCACAGGGAATCTGAAAACCAACCAAGAACCCCCTCCTCAAGCACTGATGTGGCCTGTCAATTAGGGTACCAAGAGAGACATGGTCTAAGCTACTCCACCCTTATCAGCATGCATATTCCTCCCTCTGTCCTGTTGACCCCAAAAGGGACACTGGCCATTGTGACCAGCTGAGTTGCCCTGTCCCTGCTTCCCCGATTTCAATCGCTGAATGGGATGTCCCTGCCCGCAAGCAAAGCACTCGTGCATGTACCAACATGAGGACTGTGAACACATTCCTATATAGCGCAGTGGGTTAAGGCTCTGAGCTGCAGATGTGGAGACCTGGGTTTGAATCCCACAGCCACCTAGGTGCATACTGTGCGATCCTGAGCAAGTCACTTAACTTCCTTGTGCTCCCAGGTTGCATCTGGAACAAGCTTCAGCTTAGTGTGCTACTTCTGGTTAAACAATGTTCCCTTCCCTTCCCTTCCCTTCCTCACGTGAACATAAAACACACTTGGCCCATGAACACCCCAGTCCTCCCATGAACAGCCCTCCCTGCCATGCCTCTGGCCATCTTCATGGCTACACAACTAGCAGTATAGATCACTCTACACCCATGCATTACATTCACCATCAGTGTATATCTTGGTGACCCCAATCCCTCTCTGGGTCCTGCTTTTTCTGCTTCTGAAACTGCTTGTCATACTGTAGCAAGCCAGGCCCCCCCTTATTCCAGTACAGTATGTACACATAATTCTGTGCAAGTAGTTAAATAGGCTGGCACTCTTTTGGGGATTCATCTGACAAATGGTGCTGGCCAAAACTATAAACCCCCGCTAGCCAGTTATTAAAGGAGCACTCAACCATGACCTTGTTCTGACCTTGGTCCTCACTCTTCTTGTCCTTATTCTCCTCAGGCTCCCTAGGCCAATTGAGTAGGGAGAAAATATCTATATTTTCCCTGGCAGGGATCTGTTGTTGGACTTTGTCCATCAGGTGAGTCACCACTGGCTCAGCCACACTAGACTATGTGTTTGAGATCTTTAAGGTGGTGTTTCCAGCCTTGGCCCTGTTTAATCTTTCTCCTGCTAAAAAATATGCCCCCTTATGAGGCTGCCCCTGCATGGGCACTGTGGGACCTGCTATAAACTCTAACAACTTGTCCAGATTCTGTGTGTCAAGTGTCCCAATTCCACCACTGGAAACACGCCCAGCCGGGCGTGACCATCATTAGGGCACCAAGATTTTTATTTTGTTGCCTGCACCCTCCCCTTCCATGTGGGGGGCTGCCCCCCCATGCCCCTCAACTATATATTCTAACTCCAGCGGGGGCTGATCTAAGAAAAGGGACGGTGAAATTTAAATTTTGTCGCCCTATTGATGGGCGCACTCAAAGTGGCAAACAGATGGCTGGAATGGCAATGTCCCACTTTAAACTCTGGATCAGTCATGCTGGATCCTTCCAGCTGAGGCTTCTGGCCATCTATGACCATTTCTTCTGGTTCTGGTGGGGCTGGTGCCTCTGGTGGTTCCAGACTGGGCTCAGGGTTGGGGGATAGCCCCATGAGAAGATGGGGGCTTTGTTCAGGAACACTTGTAATACCATTTCTTGAAACTCCTCTTTGGAGAGTACATTGACTTTTACCTGCTTCCCCTTATCTGGCTTCTCTAGATTGCCCCGTGGCTTGGCTAGAGAATTCATCCCATCTGCTGTCTGTGTCCTCTTGCCTGCAGGCTAGGTCTGTTCAGGAGAAGGTGTTTCTTGTAGACAGGCGTCCAACCATGCCTGCCCTTTCTTTGCACACTTCTCGTGCAGCTGTCATTTACAGTAAGGGCCTTGGCTGCCTGTATTCCAGGAACTGGAAGCCTTTTTGCTTGGCATTGCAGCTTCAATCAGAGCTGAAACAACAAAGTGCTTTCAATGAAAAGAAAGAAAATCATTAATTATGTTCTCATGCCTATTTATTTTTTATCTCATATCCTGAATGACATACCCTTCCATGCCCATGTATAAAACCATGAAGCTTAGACTGTTCTGCCTCTCCTCCAGAGAGGCAAATGCTTGTCCCAGAAGCTTGCAGCCTCAGCAGCTACGTGCAAGGTTGGACCATCCTGGCACCACCAATTGTTCAGCCTACTTTCTTTTTGTATTTATTTGTTTTTTCCCATCATAAATGCCCAAGCACAGCTTTTGGGGTGAGCAGGGGTAGTGATAGCATCTATGTATAAATCTGGCCCCGCTATCAACTCTTTAGGTCACCCAAAGTAACACCAGTTGTTGCTTGTTCTGTACAGAAGACTGCCATAATCAAATCCTGTTCCCAACAATAGCATTCTCTGTGATAGCACTGCAGCCCATATTAAGTTGCCAACTGACTCCCAGTAGCAGTGGTAACTGTTTTAGGGTTCTTTTTGTTATACATATCATTGCAAAAAATATTGTCAATGCATCAATTAGGGTTGATAGCAAGGGGACAAAAGTAGGGAAATGGGGTGTTTGGGTTTCCAACCCTGACTCCGCATTCCCCCCACCCCTCCCCCACAAGCAGCGGAAGGGGCAAGGCAACACAACCAATCAGAGACAGCCAACATCATGTAAGACAAACAACGTACAACTTTCTAAGCATAACACAAGAGACATCCATCATCATGGCCCACCAGCTGTTTGAGGTCCACTGCCATGCCAGTGTCTTGGGGATACACCCGCATGCTGGACACCATGGTGAGGCTGAATAGAATGAATGGTGGGTGGGCGGAGGGGGACAGTGAAAAAGCAGGGATACTGAACGAATATTTCTGCTCAGTATTCACAAAAGAGGAGGGGAAAGTGCCTAATCCAATTAACAGTAACACTCTTGATGGGGGAGGTCGATCCCAGCCCTTTCACAGAAGAAAGGGTTCTGCAAGAACTCCTAAAACTGAAGGTGGACAAAGCAATGGGGCCTGATGGAACTCAACCCAGAATTCTAAAAGAATTAAGGGGGGAACTAGTGAAACCACTGACTACTCTTTTTAATAAATCATGGGAGGACGGTGTGGTACCCGAGGACTGGAGGAAGGCAGATGTGATTCCCCTTCACAAAAGTGGGAGCAAGACAGAGGCAGGAAACTACAGACCTGTCAGTTTTACCTCTGTGATAGGGAAAGTAATGGAGTCACTTCTGAAGGAAAGAATTGTTGAGTACCTTGAGGCCAGTGGGGCACAGGACCCAAGGCAGCATGGGTTCACAGCGGGAAGGTTCATGTCAGACGAATCTAATAGATTTCTTTGACTGGGTGACCAAAGTAGTAGACCAGGGAGGGGCTGTGGACATGGTCTACCAAGACTTTAGCAAGGCATTTGACACAGTCCCACACAAAAGATTAATAGTCAAATTAACCAGCCTGGGAGTAGGTGCCAGGGGTGTAGCCTGGGTAAAACATTGGCTGGACAACAGGACACAGAAGGTAATCGTAATGGGTCCAGTCCTTTTTAGTGTCTTTATAAGTGACATTGCAGAGGGACTGGAAGGAAAAGTATGCCTCTTTGCAGATGACACATAGATCTGCAACAGGGTTGATACACAAGGAGTCGTGGAAAGGATGAGAAGGGACTCGGCAAGGTTGGAGGAATGGTCAGAAGTATAGCAGCTAGGATTCAAAGCAAGAAGTGCAAAATAATGCACCTGGAAAACAAGAACCCAGGGAAGATTACACAAAGGGGAGGTAGTAACAACAACAAAAAGGAAAGAGACCTGGGGTAATCATATCAGATGACCTAAGGTTAGCAAGCAATGTGAGAAGGCAGTAGGGAGGGTTGGGGATATACTGGGATGCATAGGAGAGGCATCACCAGAAGAAAACAGGAAGTTGTTATCCCCTGTACAGACAGTTGGTGAGACCCCATCTGGAGTACTGCGTGAGTTCTGGAGACCCCATCTCGCAAGGACATAGACAGGATACAGGCAGTCCAGAGGAGGGCAACTAAAATGGTGCAGGGTCTGCAAGAGAAGCCGTATGAGGAGAGACTAAAGGAGCTTAATATGTATACCCTTGAGGAAAGAAGGGAGAGGGGGACATGATAGAAACTTTTAAGTACCTCAGTGGAATCAACAAAGTCCAAGAGGGCAGCATCTTTCAGAAAAAGAGATGTGCAAGAACAAGGGGACACAATTTAAAGACGGGAGGGGCGGTTCTGGGGCAATGTGAGGAAGTATTTTTTCACAGAGAGGGTAGTGGATGCGTGGAACAGCCTTCCTGAGGAGGTTGTGGGGTCTAAAACTGTGGGAGAATTCAAGAATGCATGGGACAGACACAAGGCAATTCTTGTGGGGGGTAGGAAGAAATAGGCTGTTGGTTAACTAGGATCTGCGGCCTATCCTGTAGGTAGGGAAATGGGCAGACTAGGTGGGCCAAGTGGTCCTTATCTGCTGTCGAAGTCTATGTTTCTATGTATCTATGGGAGAGGGACAACAGCATGCATTGCACCAAAAAGGGCTACCTAGAGACCTACCGGGAGGCTGGCGGGGTTGTGGGGATGAAGAAGTGCACAGCTGACTAGTACAAAATTTATTTGTGTATGTGTGTATGGGGGGCTGTCTACACTCTCATCCATTCCTAATTTGTAAATAGTGTAATCAGTTCCTTATTTGGTGTTGGGAGCACAGGAACCTTCAGACCCTGCTCTCCCATCCCTCCCTACCTGTCTAGTTCATTTTTTTTTTGGGGGGGGGCTGGCTGCTGTCCCATCCATTCCTAAATTTTAAATTGTGTAATCAATAATTTACATTCGAGTGGGAGCACAGGGGTCTTTGGGCAATGCACTTCCATTCATGCAGTCCATTCAGGCACTGCACTCCTATTCCTCCAGTCCCATTTCTCCATAGCTGTGTCATACATGCAGTCCCATCCATTCCTAAATTGTAAATAGTGTAATGGATTCCTTACTCTCAAGTGGGAGTACAGGGCTCTTCATTATCCGCACTGCCATTCTTCCATGACTGAGTACTACAAGTTTCTTTTGTGGTTGGGCTGGCTGAGCTGCAATTCATTATTAATTTGCAAGCAGTGTAATCAATTCCTTATTTGCCAGTGGGTGTGCAGGGCTCTATACATATATATATATATATATATATATATATATATATTTATAAAATGGGCAAAACAAATAAGCTTTTCTGATTGGTTAAGTAGGTCTCAGAGCCGTGTCCTTATACAGCCATATCGTTGCAACCTGCACTACATCAAAGCAAGCCAACACAGCACAGCTGTTGTATCAATGTTCCCTGGCACCCACTATCAAAAACAGTGACCTACCCAGTCGAGCCATCTCAACAAGTTGCACATTTGCAGAGCGCCGAACATGAGCCATGGCGGCAAACTCATACTGACATTTAAAAAAACAAAACCGGAACATCACAAGAAAAGACACCTTACGCATTTTTTTTTAACTGACGTCTCACCTCTGTTTCTTCATGTGGTTCCCCTCTGTATTTTAAACCAAACACAGTAGTCAGCAATGCAGTATCGCAGCTTTGAAATGCGACTACAGCCCCTGTCGTCCGGCGGTCTTAAAATAAAATCTGACCCTGCTTGTCCACCAGTATGTTTGTCCAAACTATGAACACTTTTTTTTAAATCCTGTATTACAAACCAGCCCACTGTTACAAGACAAATCCAGGAAGCACTGTGAGAAAACTGCTAACTATGGCGGCTGCAGTGAAACATGCTCGCGCTCACTCAAACTGATGGTCAGTGTAAGGCAAATGGCTGTTGGGGGGATTTGAAGCAAATACCACAGTTCAGGCTTCACTTAAAATGAAAAAAATAGACTGGATGGTGTGATATTAAAGGCAACACTGTGCACAGAAATTCGTAGGGAGTCCTATACTGCTGATAAACACATGTGAAAAGACATTAACATGGGACTATTTTTTGTATTTCAGTCATTAAAACCTCTTTTTTTTATCTTTCTGACTTTTTTTGTTGTTGTTGCTAATAATTACTTGGGGGCCCATTTTATAAGTACAATAAGACACTCCGAGGTGTGGGTTATAGCCTGATAAGCGCACTTCCCAGGTGCTAAAGGCACTTGGCGCAAGGGCCTCGTGCCTCATAACGCACCTGGGGCGTGCTCTTATCAGGCCATAACCCACACCTTGTCATGTCTTATTGCTGGCATATACTGCATATATATATATATATATATATATATACACATATCTACATACATATATTATAGTGGCACGGTAGTGCCACTATAGTTAGGCTGGAGTACCCCATTTAAGGTTAAAGTGTGAAATTTTGCATCTTAATAACTTTGCCACTGTATGACGGATTAGCCTGAAATTTGGCTGGCACAGAGCGGGACCATATATCTCTGGATCTGCTAAGTTTTGTCACGGTCAGATATACGGTTGCGGATGTATAAAGCAACATTCTGTAGTGCATTTATGTCTTTTAGCGCAGTCTTTGCTCGCGCCTCCACATCGCATGCTTTGAACGACCGGTCCAAAAACTTCAGGAAACATACGTCCAGGGTCCCAAATGTGCCTTTCAAAGATTTCGTGAAAAAATATTTAACGGTTCAAAAATTATTCAAAAAACAAGTTTCCCATTATAGTCAATAAGAATAGTTAACAAAAAGTTTGACAGTATTGCAAATGCAATTTTTAGTGTCGCAAATGACCCCTGTAGTGTCGTGAGTCAGCCATTTTTTTTTTCAGTTAGTGGTCACAGAAATGCTTGGCATTTAAATTTGGGACCCTCTAGGGACACAATTCTTTTTGTGCTCACCTAGTCGGACCCTGAGGATGCTAGTCATGTCTTTTTTGGGGGGGGTTAAACATCCCAGAAATATGTTTTTGAAATTTTTGTAAAGAGTAGTGTCTCACTGATGACACTTTTGTGATTTCATTTGCGAAAGTGTCATGATTTGTGACACTATTTTGCGACCCTATTCCCAAAATAACAGGAATTCTTTGCCACCCTGCTGCAAAATAATGGTTTGGACTTTTGGGCTGAAATTTGGGGGAAGAAAGCCAACATCCCACAGATGTGCCTTTTGGTGGTTTGGTGACAAAATATTGCACGGATGGAAAGTTATGGTGCTCTGAAGTTGACGCTTTTTCCCATATACTAACATTGTGGCGTCCGCCGTGCTTTTCGGGGCCAGTATCTTGGAAACACTTTGAGATACAGACTTTTCTTCGGAAAAATGTTTAGCCCCCTGCTACAGGGCTAAGTGCAAAACTAGCAAGGAAAGTCATAATTTATATGACATTTTAATTTTTTTCCTACGTCATACAGTTCTTGAGATATAAGCAATTTAGTATTCCAAGTGCTCATTTTCTGCTCCGAGGCCCATCATTATGCATACATTCTTTGTATTCACTGTGTTTCTCTATGCAGCTGTTGGTGAAAAAAAGGGTGTGCACTTTCGTTACTGTCACAGTTAGCGTTCCCACTTGCATTTCCATAACCATTTGCGTTAGCTTTCCCGTCTACACCACCCTGTGCATTACCCTTTGCCTTTTTGTTTGTGCTTGCATTTGCATTACTGTTACCATTTGCATTTCCATTACTGTTTCTGTTTGTGTTTCTTTTTTGCATCACCATGTGCATTACCATTTGCGTTTGAGTACGCGCTTCCATTTGTGTTTCCTTTGTCGTCACCGTTGCTGTTATCGTTAGCATTTTCGTTTCCTATTGCGGTACTGTGAACGCGCGCATTACCATTTGCGTTTCTGTACGTGCTTGCGTTTGCATTTCCGTTTGCATTACCATCCCCATCTATACCACTGTGTGTATTGCCCTTTGCATTTTTGTTTGCGCTAGCGTTTTCGTAACTGTTAACATTTGTGTTTCCATTACTGTTTTTGTTTGCATTTCCTTTTGCATCACTGTGTGCATTTCCATTTGCATTTGCGTACGCACTTCCACTTGCGTTTCCTTTGCCGTCATCATTGCTGTTACCGTTAGCATTTGTGTTTCCTATTGCGGTACTGTGACCATGCTCGTTACCATTTGCATTTCTGTATGTGCTTGCGCTTGCATTACCATTCCCGTGTACACCCCCATGTGCATTATCCTTTGTATTTTCATTTGCATTTGCATTACTGTTAACATTTGCATTCCCATTACTGTTTTTGTTTGTGTTTTGTTTTGCGTCACCGTGTGCATTACCATTTGCATTTGCGTACACGCTTCCGTTTGCATTTCCATTGGCGTCATCATTGCTGTTACCATTAGCATTTGTGTTTCTATTGCAGTATCCTGACCATGCACATTACCAGTTGCATTTCCATATGCACTTGCATTTCTGTTTTCATTTGCATTACTGTTCCTGTCTACGCCACCGTGTGCATTACCCTTTGAGTTTTCATTTGCGCTTGCGTTTGCGTTACTGTTAACATTTATGTTTCCATTACTGGTTTTGTTTGCGTTTCGTTTTGCGTCACCATGTGCATTACCATTTGGATTTGCATGCGCGCTTCAATTTGCATTTCCTTTGGCATCATCATTGCTGTTACCGTTAGCATTTGCGTTTCCTTTTTCGGTACCATGACCGTGCGCATTACCATTTGTGTCTCCATTCGTGCTTGCATTTGCATTTCTGTTTGCATTACTGTTCCCATCTACTCCACTGTGTGCGTTGCCCTTTGCGTTTTCATTTGTGTAACTGTTAACATTTGCGTTTCCATTACTGTTTTTGTTTGCATTTCCTTTTACATCACTGTGTGCATTTCCATTTGCATTTGCATACGCACTTCCATTTGCATTTGTGTTTCTGTTTGTGCTTCCTTTGGTGTCATCATTGCTATTACCCTAACTGTCTGCGTTTCCAATTATGTTACCGTGCCCGTGTGCATTATGGTTTGCGTTTCCATACTCACTTGCATTTGTGTTTCTGTTTTCATTAACATTTGCACTTGGGTTTGTATTATCATTTGCATTATCGTTTATGATTGCATCACCATGTGCATTAGCATCTGTGCTTGCGTTTCCGTTACTTCACTATTTATAGTGCACATTCTCAAAAAGAAGGGAAATTCATGGCAAAAAACTCCATTTAATGCATCAGTTAGGGTTGTTCTACAGTGACAAAAGTGAGGAAATTCGATGTTAGGGTTCCCACCCCCTTGCACCCCACCCCCACCAACAGGCATCGGGGTGTATGCATTGGGGTCATTGGTCCTAACTCTCACCCCATTCTCCTATACTGCACCACCTCAGCTTGTTTGCACAAGGGATGGGGTGAGAGTTAGGACCGATGACCCCAACGCACACCCCAATGCCTGTTGGTGGGTGTGGGGTGCAAGGGGAGTGGGAACCCTAACATCGAATTTCCTCACTTTTGTCGCTGTGGAACAACCCTAGCTGATGCATTAAATGGAGTTATTTGCCATGAATATATATATATATATGTAACCCCCTTGTTACCCAGGGTTACTAGAATCCCAGTAAGACCTAGTGGTAGGCAGGGAAGTCAGCTTGTGAAACTCCAGTTAAATGGATTTCACACTGTCTCACTCTGTTCTCAGTCTCAGCTGAGACTGAGGGATGACATCACCATAGAACTATCGCAGCTGCATGAGTCACAATGGAATCTGCAGAAGGGAGTTAGAGTAGAATGTTGGGAGGTTTGAACAGTCAGTCTGTAGTCAGTTGGAGTTTGGAGATTGTTGTGAGAGGAGCACAGCAGCTCTGTGCTCAGGCTCTTGGAGCCTCAGCCCTGAAATAGGGCTACATTTAGGGAAAGGTGTGTGTTTCCGCCTAAAGAGAGACACTGTAAGCTGTTTTTTTAGTGGTGGAGACTGCTGATATGGGTCTCTATGCCCCATCCCTGAGGGGATGGGGCAGGAAGGTTTGCCTGCTATTCCAGGGGCAACCCCCTGGCTACTGCTGGAGAAATACGCTGCCTTATTTTGTCCACAAGTGTGGGGTACAAGAAGATTTCGTGATTCACCTATGGGGCACCTGCAACCAAAGGGTGCGTTCTGCTCTTTCTAGAGGGCCCATGTTTTATCCTGAACTGTGTTAAAGTGGGGATTGGACTACTGAAGTAGTGGGAGGCCTAGAGTAATAGGCTTAGCTGAAAGTAAAAGTATGTTCAAGTCCAGCATATAGGGGAAGTCAAGACATGTAGAGGAGATGTGATATACATCTACCCAGTAATCTACATTGCCAAGCTTTCAAAAGAGTTGTTTAGTTTCCAGAGAAATGGCCGGGTATGGATTGTGGGAGCTGGAGGTGGGAGACCCCCCCATCTTTAGTAACCAGGTCCACCTCTACGGATTTGCCCTGTGGATTTCTACTTTGCCTCATGCACTTGGCCAGTGATAAGGGAAGTACCCAGATGTGGGATGGAAGGAAATTTCCCTTTAGGAGTCGAAGGCTCTAAGGTGGTTTGGGGAGCCACCAACAGGAAAACTAGTTCATTCCCATAATGGACCATGGATCAAGTTGCCGGCGGGGGAGCCGGGCCAGTGGGGAAAACTCAAGTAGTGTACAAGTCGGGCTGTGTACCCAAAGCTGCGTGCAAGTCCGGGCTGTGTGCCTGGTAGGTTTAGAGCCTGAGGGCTGAAATGTGAAGAAGTGTTCTGTTATCTCTAATCTGCATTACCAGGAATGTAGCCCCATGGGGGTCCATCTATGCTTTGTTTGTTCAGTTTGGATGTGAATAAAAGCCACACTTTAGAATCCCATTCCTGGTTTTGGACATTACAGTTATTGCTTCCTGTGTTTGGATTTACTTGGATGCCCCTGTGCAGAGTAGCCAAACCTAGGCCCCCTGTGCCAAATAACCTAGTCCTCCCCGAACCCAGTTCCCACCAGGTACTGCTGTCAGCTTCAACAGCATGCCACCTGTCATTTTGCAAAAAGGCAGGGGTCCAGGGGGTTACAAAAATGGAGGCACCACTTTGGATTTAATTCTTGGAGGAAAGATACTTGGGCAAGGGGCTAGCGTTTTGGCTATCTCGCAGTGGGTAGCCCAAAAAGCTGAAGCAACTAAACTAGTGTGTCCCTGTGTGCTGTGGATCTTATGCTGCTGTTAAAATGTCAACTGTTTACCAAGGAGCAGTAAAGCTAAAAGAGTGTGCCCTTGTCCTGCATCAATTATTTACAGCGTTTTTGCCTGCTTTTTAAAGAACTGTGTGATTAAGAAAAGTGTGGAAGACTAGGGGTAGCAACAGGAAAATTGTGCCCTGGACGTTGGAAATGCTTGTAAGTGAACTGAGAGACTTGTAGTGTGAATGGCCATACTAAATGGCTGAAATGGGCTCCCGCCGTGGAGTCAGTTTAAAAAAAAAAGTGGTTTCTGCAGTTTAAATTTGCCTGCTTGACGATCGCAGTGAAGAGAAGAGCACTCACGAGGAGGAAGAGGCTCATTTGCATGGCGTCGTGTGATTTGTGGGGCTGCAATCAGTCCCGCCCCTCAGTCAGCTCTACAGTGACTGCCCAGCATTCGAGAGGGAGTGTGAGAGGAGTGCGTGTACTGGCTAGTGAGGAGCATCGCAGTGATTAAAAAGCACTGTAAAACTGTTAAAAATATACTTTTCTGTTCAAAATCGGGCTCAAACCGCATCTTGATCGTCTGAATTGCGAGTGTGGTGATCGGGAAGATGATCGGCAGGACTGCCCACCCGTTCTCTTTCTGAGGCCTCCAAGACTGGATGCAGGCCGTTTTTCCATAGTAGCTAACAGCTACTGATATCAGTAAGTACCAACAGTAAAAGTTGCTCAAACTGCGATTTTCTGCCAAAAGCCAGCTGAATATGTGTGCAGCAGTGTAGTCGCTATGCAAGTAATGACTGTGTCAAGTTCTATCAGCAAGTGAAGCCATTGACTGTGAGCATAGTTATGGATTCAGCATCAGTTTAAAGTTTTAAAGCCAGAGAGAGACTATGAGTTGTAGCCAAATGTGCAGCACTAGTTTACAATCAATCCTGTGCTTGAAATCCTGAGGCTTTAAGGGACTGTGAGCTAAAGAAATGTTTTCAGCAAGTAAAAAGTCCGTGGAAAATCATGTAAATGTGTTAGAACAATAACAGTGCCAGTTTGTGCAGTTTGAGCAAAAGTTATCAGTAGTGTGTGGAAATCGGATGCGCAGTGGCTTGACCCAATTTCTGAATGTTGATGCACAGGAGTGCTGCCGCCCCCATCACAGGGTGGGGTAGTAAAGTAAACACAGCAGCAGAGGAGCCATTTTAAAAAGTAAAGAAGGTGTTCAATGAAGTGGGACTTTCAGTAACAGTGCACATTTTGTTTGTTTTTTCTGCAGTTATGGCCTCAGGACCAGCTCGCTACCCGGATCATGCCCAGGCTGCAGTAACAGCAGTAGTGAATAGATTAAGGGAAATTGAAAGGTGTCATTATGGAGGACAACTGCCTCCTCATGTGGCGATTCCTGGATATCCAGTGCATGTGTTTCAAATCTGCTTAAATGCAGGAAAGGACGTCTTCATGATACCTCACTGTTCTGGATGCCTAGAGAAATATGGCTCGTATAAAGTGTCCCAGATTTGTATGACTCCCACATGGACAAAGGTTCAGGAATCTGCAGTTGGCAGCACACAGCACCAGGCGGAGCCTGTTGAAGAAGGCCACTCGGGGGAGTGTGGCACAAAGCTAGCGGGTGCAGATTTGGAGACAGAACCAGATGTTGAAGTTTCGGATGCTGGATCTCAGAAGGAAAGTTCAGATAAAGCATCAGTAGATCCCTGGGGGAGGCCTAGCCCAAGTCTCATAGGAGAAGATGAGATGCAGGAGGCCTTTGAATGGGAGGTGTCGACCTCCGCACCTAGTGATGAGTGGATAGTCACAGGAGAGAGGACGACTTCTCACTCCTGGGCTCAGATCCTCAGTGAGGAAGAAGATGAGGGGGAACCTATGTGGCCTTGTGAAAAAGGAATGGGTACACAGCCTCAAGCTCTTGCCTCGGAGGAATGCATGGAAGAAAGTGGTGATGCCACTGCCCTGGCTATGCAAGAAGAAGAAGTCAGGGATCCGTTTTTAATTTCGTTAAGGATGCGTAGCTGGCAGAACCAGAACTGGCCGCCCCCAAGCCAGGCCAGCGGTCTCAGGTTGACCAAAGCTAGTAAAGAGGAGAGACTGGTTCTTAGGAAGGCGAATGAGATCTATGGGATGATCTTTCCTACCTTTCCTCGGAGAGTCTGGGAGGAGATTGAGAACAGCAGGAAATCCTGGATCTGGGCCGAAGCAATGAAATGTGTGCATCCTGGTGCAAACAAGCATGTCAAAAACAGACTGTTTCATGAGAAATATACCCAGTGGAAGAGAGGCAGGACACTGTTTATAGACAGAGTGCGAATAGTTGATGGAGAGGGACGTGAAACCTTTCATGGTGTGAATTATGTGCGCCCAGACGGGGTAATAATTCAAGCTCCTGACCCCCGGTACTATTGGCCTCAATGCAAGGACCTCCCAGCAAATGTGCCCGTGCCTGCCAGATGGAAAGCCGAGCAGTGGTAGTCAATACTGCCACACCAGCCATTGTAGTGCCTTTATTGATCCGCCAGTATGGACATCCAGGACTCACGTGCCCCACATTCATCAGTTCTACAGTGTACTGGCCTTTCCAGAATCCATCGACTGGCCCACCAGATGACTTCAGACCGAGAGAGAACACCAGCCCAGCTGTATCCTGATCCATCGCCTGGTAATCGGATGACGTCAGACCAGCTGTTTTCCTTTTTTGTTCTTGTTCTAAGGTTCCATCTCCAGAGATGTCATCATCCCAGCAGTTCCCAAATGTGCCCTCCTGTAGTTCCCAGAAGATGTCCGCCCAGCTGTATCGGAAGAAATGCTGCCAGGGAGAGTCTTCGGCTCAGGAGCAGGTCGGTGCAGATTTTTCATTCTACAAGGGGCTGGTAAGTCTGAACTTTCTATCTTTATGACATTGCAGTACACACCCTACACTAGCAGACTCCAGAATGTGTGAACTGTCCTCAAAGACTCTCCCCTTCGGGACTTTGGCCTGCTAGAACTGTGTTTCACTGGGCTCCGGCCCAGGAGAGATTCTTTAATGGACTAGCCTTCAGGCACTGTGGTCACTAGTTGGGACTTTTATGGCACTCCATCCCCCCAAATGTGTATTGTAAATAATGTCATTGTTTTTCTACTGTTTTCTAGTGTATATACTGTTTTCTACCTTTTCTAACAAAAATCTTTTTGGGATTCTTCAGTGTTTTGATGGTAGGGGTTTAGGTAGACTGTGTATGCAAATTAGGAGTGTGTGTTGTCTTTCTTTTTCTTGCAGGTGTTCCAGAAGAAGATAGAAGAGAAGACAAAAAGAGGAGGAGGGGCTCATCAGAGTTCCTCACTAATACTTTAGTGTGTAGAATTTAAAGTACTGTGGTTGTTGTTGTTGTTACTGTATTAACCCTTTCCTTCTTCAGGTGTGGTTGTGGGGGTAGGGAGGCAGTAAGGTGATGTAATGGTGTGGTATTAGTTTCTTGGTGTGTGGTTGCAGGGTGCCCAAGGTCGGAGATGTCCCCGGGTTGTTTTTGTTTTGGGGTGTTAAGTCAGAGGCAGATAGATTTTCCATAGAGGGCTATGGGGGGATAGACAGGCTGTGGTCCTGAATGGCCCTAGGGACTGCAGTGCTGAGCTATTAGGGCTATGCTCTGGACAGTTCTACCAGAACCACTAGGTGGCCATATTAAGTGGGTAGAGTAGAGGCTGATATGTCAGCTAAAGACCTCTATGCCCTTAGTGTTGCCTGCCTGTGCTCGCACATGGTAGGAGGGGGCCTGATCACCCCCCTCCACAGGTAGCACATAGGGTGGGATGGCCTAAGCTGGGTGAACAATGACTGCAGACAGTCATCTTCCTGGTCAAGGGCGAGTGTAACCCCCTTGTTACCCGGGGTTACTAGAATCCCAGTAAGACCTAGTGGTAGGCAGGGAAGGCAGCTTGTGAAACTCCAGTTAAATGGATTTCATACTGTTTCACTCTGTTCTCAGTCTCAGCTGAGACTGAGGGATGACATCACCATAGAACTATTGCAGCTGCATGAGCCACAATGGAATCTGCAGAAGGGAGTTAGAGTAGAATGTTGAGAGGTTTGAACAGTCAGTCTTTGGTCAGTTGGAGTTTGGAGATTGTTGTGAGAGGAGCACAGCAGCTCTGTGCTCAGGCTCTTGGAGCCTCAGCCCTGAAATAGGGCTACATTTAGGGAAAGGTGTGTGTTTCCACCTAAAGAGAGACACTGTAAGCTGTTTTGTTAGTGGTGGAGACTTCTGATATGGGTCTCTGTACCCCATCCCTGAGGGGATGGGGCAGAAAGGTTTGCCTGCTATTCCAGGGACAACCCCCTGGCTACTGCTGGAGAAAGAAGCTGCCTTATTTTGTCCATGAGTGTAGGGTACAACAAGGGTTCGTGATTCACCTGTGGGGCACCTGCAACCAAAGGGTGAGTTCTGCTCTTTCTAAAGTGCCCATGTTTCATCCTGAACTGTGTTAAAGTGGGGATGGGGCTACTGAGGTAGTGGGAGGCCTACAGTAATAGGCTTAGCCAAAATTAAAAGTATGTTCAAGTCCAGCATATAGGGGAAGTCAAGACATGTAGAGGAGATGTGATATACATCTACCCAGTAATCTACATTGCCAAGCTTTCAAAAGAGTTATTTAGTTTCCAGAGAAATGGCCGGGTATGGATTGTGGGAGTTGGAGGTGGGAGACCCCCCATCTTTAGTAACCAGGTCCACCTCTACGGATTTGCTCTGTGGATTTCTACTTTGCCTCATGCACCTGACCAGTGATGAGGGAAGTACCCAGATGTGGGATGGAAGGAAATTTCCCTCTAGGAGTCAAAGGCTCTAAAGTGGTTTGGGGAGCCACCAACAGGAAAACTGGTTCATTCCCATAATGGACCGTGGATCAAGTGGCCAGCAGGGGAGCCGGGCCAGTGGGGAAAACTCAAGTAGTGTACAAGTCGGGCTGTGTACCCAAAGCTGCGTGCAAGTCCAGGCTGTGTGCCTAGTAGGTTTAGAGCCTGAGGGCTGAAATGTGAAGAAGTGTTCTGTTATCTCTAATCTGCATTACCAGGAATGTAGCCCTGTGGGGGTCCGTCTATGCTTTGTTTGTTCAGTTTGGATGTGAATAAAAGCCACACTTTAGAATCCCATTCCTGGTTTTGGACATTACAGTTATTGCTTCCTGTGTTCGGATTTACTTGGGTGCCCCTGTGCAGAGTAGCAAAACCTAGTCCTCCCCGAACCCAGTCCCCACCAGGTACTGCTGTCAGCTTCAACAGCATGCCACCTGTCATTTTGCAAAAGGCAGGGGTCCGGGGTTACATATATATATATATATATAGATATATATATATATATATATATATACATATAGATAGATAGATAGATAGATAGATATTTACAAGTTAGAGTCATAGTTTGGTAGGTGTTACATAGTAAATTGTAAAGACATAGTTTGCCAGTGGACATTATGTTGTACCACTACACATGCCTGTAATTGAAAAGTTCTGTACCCTTATTTTTACAATTATGCATCATTATAGACATCTGCGTGGGCCAAAATATGTTATACTCACTGACTGTATATACAGCTCATCACCCTACTGTAAGAGCCCACATGAAATGTAAACATTTCATTATAATAAACAGAGAAATCAAGGCATGACATGTAGAAAGAAACAGTAAAAGGAATATTACTTTTCACTGTCCTTATAGCAAAATGTCTTGCATTTTATTTTGGATAACTCTGACATTATGCATGACAAACATAAATATGAGACACGATATGTTGTAGACTTTGACAGTACAGACACAGTCACAGACCCATGCTAAAATGCATTACATTTCAATGTACTAAGGACATCATATATTGAGAAGAACAAAGTTTCACAAGCTTGGATGTATACTGTGACCAATTACTCTTCCGTGGCTTGTACAAGCTCCATGTTTCAGAGGAGTATGACAAATGCATCTTTGTGATTCTTCAGGTTGCATAGAGCCTCATTACAATCTACCCACCAACCTCCATATCTGCACCATGTTCCATAATGTCCAGACCATACAGAAGGTCCATTGTGGAAAATGATTGCATGAGTGTTGAAATATGCACCCAAAAACATTACTTTGCCAGCAATAAAGTCTGCAATAGGTATTACAATTTTCAATCCATGGGAGTCAAATCACTGTAACACAATCATGAGATATTCACTGCACTGTCACTCTCAGAGTCCATGTTGTGGATCGCCACCACACCTTCAGCACTCCCATCCACATCTTGCATCTTAGAATAATATTCAAAATGTAACTGATGTATCGTATGGAATGTAGACAGGGATCCACATGACAGACATGTATTCTTGCACACATAATTAACTGTTAAGTACTGTCTCAGTGGAATGTCATCCTCATCCAGACTGTTTATAACACCCATCATAAATTCAGTAATATCTTTCTGAGCATCATCAGCGAACAGTTCTTATCCATGATAATTTGCCAGAGTCAACCAAAGTGATGTGAGGAACTGTAAACTTGGAAAATGTTTTTGGCTGCCCCTTATGACTCTCTTCAATGCTTCAGACAGAGTTTTTTATTTGCAAGCATTAAGCAGGTCAGCAAACTTTGGCATATATAGGAGTGCATGCATTGCAGCATTAGCATAGCAGTTAACTCCAGAGCTGTTGCCAAGTTTTGTGAATCCTGCCATACCAATACACTTCTTTGCTGATGGTGACCTCATGTAATCAGTCACACTGGATTCACCATGAGAAGTAAGTGCAGAAGGCTGACCTTTCCTAGGTTTCTTCCTTTTCAATGTATGTGCTACATCCAAGGCAATATCTCTCATCACTACATTTGGAGGCACAGGAATCAGAGACTGGTAGGGTTGGTATACAGTTTGCATATGATTGTACTCCAGAATGCACTTGATAACAGTATGTATCTTGTTGTGTGTAATGTTTATTATGTACAGACCTGCCAGGCTTCTAACACAAGATAAGGCAACATAGCTCATACCATCTTTGAAGATGTCTGTGCCTATGTCAACCATTGCAGTATCGAGACTCAGGCCTTGAGACTTGTGAATTGACACAGCATATGCAACACAGAGAGGGAATTGTTTTCTTGTCACATAAATGTCCTTCACAATTTGGAATTTTACAGTGCACCTGTCAGTGGGCATTGGGTACTCAAGGTTGTCAAATTTAACCACAGCCATCTCAACAAATGTTTTATGTATGTTATATTGAAAGTCTACTGCGTGCCCCTTAGTGCCATTAACAAGTCTATGGTCCACATCCAGATTACAACAAAGCATGACATGTGCATTCTTACAGATTGACAAAACTGCTTCCAAATCTGCAGTTTGTGATATGACTGAAGTCAGTTCCTTCAGTCATGCAGCTATTTTTGATGCCATGTTGAAACTTAAGCACTCACCAAGGAACTGAATCAAGAGATGTTAGTGTTATAATTGGCTGCTGTTGCCTGTCCCACATAATTTGGTTGAACTAAGCACACTGCTTAAGCCTTGGTATCAAACAAACAATGTGTATGCCATCATTGCTTTGAAAACAGCTGACATGCCTTCTGCATGGATGTTTCTTTTCTGGCTATCACACATCTCTTCAGCATTTCTGCATTGGCAGAGAATACGTTTCCATTGCATGCCTCATCAAGTAGTGCAGATCACCACTCTGTCGCATGATTTGGAACAGTTCAACATAGGAGAAGAACTCCTACAGATTTATGCCACCTATGCATGCAATAGTCCTTTTTGCCTCTTCAACAGAAAGTGTCAAGAAGGCAATTTGACCATTCACTGGGACTAGTTGCAGCAGGTCTCCAAAAACTACAATATGATTGCCACCAAATGGAGCATTGTCATCTGAGCTATCTCCTGCAGCTGTATGTGAATAAATGCAAGAAGAACATTTGAAACCATGCTGATCTCATCAAAAATCAACAGTTATATTTTGTCAAACATGGTCTGTAGCTCACTTGCAACTTCAAATGACAATTTTCTATACTCACCTGTCTTGCCATGCTCAACAGGCAGCATAAAAAGCTGGTGTAGTGTTACTCCATCTACTGTATATTGTATGCCACCAGCACAGTTTATGCTGAGACAATAACAGATGTTGGCACACCAGTGAGTTTTCATATCTTAGCACTAATGGCTTCAATGACAAAACTCTTACCAGTTCCCACAGCACCACTGACCACAATGCAAATTGGGTTGTACTTGTCACACGAACACTCCTTCAGATGATGCTTTATGCTCCACATCATACTGTACATCACAGCATTGTAAACGATTCCCTGATGGTCATTCAACTTCTGCTTTATCATGAAGCCATCTGAAGTGAACTGGCTGACCTGCTGCATTGCAGCCTTGCACTTTCAGCCTCTGACATCAGTACTGCAGGATCATTAGCAGGAAGGGGAGGTCCCAGACCTCCTTCACCCGCAGGGTCACACAGTTCTTGCAAGATAACTGGAGCACCTTCTTCCAGTTCTTGTCTTGCCTTTTCAAGTTCCTCTTTTTCTAAGTCTAATCTCTTGATGTAAGCAATTGGTGCCTTGGTCTTGAAAGTGTGACAAGTGAGCTGGATTCCTCCTCGTATGTCTCACAGTCACCTTTCAGTGAGCTTTCATCTCTCCATGGCTTAAAGAGGAACAAGAGAGCAAAGTAGTAATGCTCCTTCTTTTCTGTAATTCTCAGAAACAATTTACATTGGTTGATCAACCACAGCTTATTCCTCTTCATGAGACCACCCTCCAAGCCTGTGACTTTATAAATATATATATATATTATGGTAGCACGGTAGTGCTACCATAGTTGGGGTTGAGGATCCATTTACATGTTAAACCTAAAATTTTGCACCTTAATAACTTTGCAACCATTCAACAGATTTGCCTGAAATTTGGAATATACAATCAAGAACCAGACATCTTGGGATTTGCCAACTATCGTACTGTTTGGATATACAGCTGCGGAGTTATTAAGCGTGATCTGCGCTCATGTTTATGCTTTTTTGCAATTCTTTGGTCATCTCTACAGGTCGCATGGTTTGTGCGATTGGTCTGAAATCTTCAGAAATCGTGTGGCCAGGGTCCCTGATGTGCCTTTTGAAGATTTCATGAAATAATATTAAATGGTTCAAAAGTTATTCAAAAAACAGTTTCCCATTATAAGTCAATGGGAAAAGGTTTTTTGAAATTCAAGATCTTTATTCAATTTTAATTAAACAACAGTAACATCGTCAAGAACATAGACCATTAATGGACAAAACCAGTAAAATCAAAAATGTAAATAGGATTGTAGAGTACATTGTTTCCCAGAAAAAGAGAAAAACCCTCCCTCCCTACCCAACCCCCACTCCCCTTTATTCCCCCTCCACCCCATGATGCGCCTTCTGGGAGATTATCAAATAACATACAGGACTTTCAGAAAATAATCAATATACAATGGTCAGTATCAATGTGTGATAGTACTAACCCGCCCGACCAGAAATATACATATACATACTTTAATTCAAATATAAAGCATACAGTTTGCCCCATTTCCGGTCAAACAAATTCAGAGAGTTCCTAGAACTAGCTATTAACTTTTCAATCCTGAAACAAAGAGATATTTCTTTAATCCACTCCGCATATGTAATGGTCAGTTGGTCCATCCAGTGCCTGAGAACCAGACTTTTAACTGTTATAGAGATTAGAGCAATGTGAAACCTACACTCTAAAACCTGAATGTCGGAATACATCCCTAAAATACAAACCTCTATAGTAAATAAATCTCTTAGTCCCAAAAGGGAATCTAGGTTATATTGAATTGAATGCCATAATGGAGCCACATTGTCACAGTGCCAGAAGATGTGAACCAGGTTCCCTTCAGCTATGCCACACCTTGTGAAAGTATTCGAAGGTAATCTTCCCAGCTTAGCCAACTTAACCAGAGAATAGTACAAGTTATTCAATATATGATATTGAACGAGTCTATGCCTGTCTTGGGTAAGGTACCTATACATGTCTACCCAAACCTGCGCCCACACCAAAGGGGATTCTGGCAGAAGAGAGGACCAAATTTTGGAGCCAATGAGGAAGTTGGGATATTTAATACCCAATGGAAAGGAATATATCTTGGAAACCCCATGGGATTTATTGGCATGTTCTTGTATCTGGTCTAGGAATGACCTGACTTGGGATGGCATAACTGAGGAACCAAATTTGGAGACAATAAGATGTCTCAGCTGAAACACTTTAAAAATGAGTTTCTGAGGGATATTGAACTTAATCATTATATCTACAGAGGAAAGAAGGGAGTCTTGGGAGAACAAATTCTCCACCCAGCACTCCCGTAATTGCGGGAGCCAATCCAGAGAGAGAGGGAATCCTCCAATCTTAATGTTCAGATTCAAAGTGAGGGGTTGAGCCATATCTTTTTTTGGTGAGATGTTGAAATAATTCCAGCATTGAGTCAACACCTTGATAGAGGTCCCGATAACACTACTTTGTATACAAGAAGGTAGTGCAGCAAAAGAGTAATAAAAAACTCTGGATGCCTGGAACCTGTATTTATCCATCATCCCTCTCTTCAACTTTAGCCATACTGGGAGGTATTCATCAGTCCTGACCTCGTACCACCTCCCAATTTTGAAAATATGGCTTGCCCATAATATAACATAAAATTGGGGAGATGGAGACCCCCTTTCTCCCTAGGCAGGTTGAGCTTGAGAAAGGCCTTCCTGGGTTGTTTGCCTTTCCAAATGAATCTGGAGATAGTAGTGTGAAGCTTCTGAAAGTAGGATAGGGGGAGATAGATATTCAGTAAATTTAGTGGGTAAAATATCCGAGGTAGTACATTCATTTTAATAATATTAATACGGCCCCACAGGGACAAAGGAAGGATGGCCCATCTTTGGAGATCAAGCTGTATCTTGGATACTAAGTCATCCAGATTGAGTTTCCTGTGATCTTCTGGATCTTTGGTGAGATGAATTCCTAAATATTTAGAGGAGGAAGAGGCCCATTTCATCCCAAACCAGGTAGAACTGGTGTGGAGTGTACTACCATTTAAAGGGAATATGACTGATTTGGATAAATTCAATTTATAATTGGCCACCTGTCCAAACCAATCTATAATATGTAATGCGTGTGCTAAAGAGAGCTCAGAATTAGCCAAATGTAGAAGAATGTCATCAGCATAAACTGATAACATCAGAGACTGCTGATGGACTGAACATCCTGTAATTTGGGGTGAGTTCTTGATGCTCAATAAAAGAGGATCTAGGTATAGGTTAAACAGAAAAGGTGATAAGGGGCACCCCTGCCGAGTCCCAGTGAGTAAGGGGAATCGAGGGAAAAAGACCCCATTGCAATAAATTCTGGCCGTAGGGGACTTATAAACGGTCTTGATCGATTGTATAAAAGTGTCCGGAAAACCCATTCTCCCAAGGGTGAACCAGAGAAAGTCCCAATGGACCCTATCAAAGGCCTTCTCGGCGTCTAATGAAACCAGAACCATGGGAGCCTGGGAATCCTGGGCAGCTTGGAAAATATGCGATAGGGTACGCAAATGATCATCAGGAGATCTACCTTGAACAAAACCCACCTGTTCGGGACTCAACAAGTTGGACCATATCTGTTTGATTCTAAGGGACAGAATTTTCGTTAAAATCTTAATATTATAACTTAATAGTGAGATTGGGCGATAACTTGCTGGGTCCGTCTGAGGCTTATCTGGTTTCAGAATCAGGACAATGGCGGCTTCCAACAAAGAGGGGTCAAGGGGGTCAGAGGCGAGCATATAGTCAAAGAGTTTCAGGAGAAGGGGGGCAATCTCTTTGCAAAAAACTTTGCAAAAGTTAGAAGGGAAACTGTCAGGTCCCGGAGATTTATCCAGAGTTAGTCCCCGGATTGCTTCCTCCACCTTGGCCAGTGTGATGGGAGAGATCAAGAACTCCCCCTGCTGGGGTTTCAGGGAAGGGAGATGAAGGCCATCAAAAAATTGCTCGATACGAGAAAGGGAGGAACGGGAGGTATCGACATTATAGAGATCTCGGTAATAAGACTCGAAGACCTGGGAGACATCCCGAGGAGAAGTCTTGAGAGAACCATCAGGAGAGGTTAAGGAAGGGATCCATCTCGATCCTTCCATTTCCCTCAGGCGGAGGGCTAACATCCTACCCAGTTTTCCTCCTTGTTCAAAGTATCGAGCTTTGGTTTTAAGGATGGCATATTCTGCCTTATCTCTTAACAGGTCAGAGTATTCATTCCTGAGCTTCAACAAGGTTTCCAAGTCTGTTTGGGAAGATGTGGAGGATAATTTGTTCTCTGCTAGCCTAATTTGATTCAATAGTGACATGATCTTAGCCTCCCTCTGTCTTTTCCTCCTCGACGCTAACTTAATAAATTCCCCCCTTATAAAACATTTAAAGGAACACCAGATCAAGTCTTCCCTAGTGATTGACTCCGAATTAGTATCTATGAAAGAGGCTATTAGCGATTTAATATGAGAAACTATATGCTCTTCTTTTAAAAGTTGTGTGTTTAGTTTCCAAGCGGAGTCTCTTTGTACATGTGGGTCATGGTTTATCAAGGTCCATACAACAGAATGGTCCGAGATCACAAATGATTCTATTCCTGACTGTATGATACCGGGTAAGAGTGTGTTGCTAACTAAAATAAAATCAATTCTAGACCACGACCGATGGACTTGGGAGTAAAAAGAGAAGAGTTGTCTCGAGGGGTTTAATAAACGCCAAGGGTCACATAGACCTAATAAGTCCATAAAGCCCCTCAAAGCAAGTTGCGAAAGAGATAGGGGTTTTAAAGGTCTGTAGGATTTGTCCAGGTCCTGAGACGGAGCAATATTCCAATCTCCCCCAAGTATTAACACAGAGGGCAAGAACCCACTCAATTTATCGGCCAAACTCATAAGAAAATCCAGGTCACCTCCTACCAGACCATAAATTGCTCCTAGTACCACCCTAGTATTATTGAGGGTGCCCTTAACGATGATAAATCTACCTTCTTGGTCCACTAAACACTCTTCTGCCAGAAATGAAATGTGTCTTTTGATTAATATAGCTACCCCTCTGCTGAAAGATGTACCATAAGAAACAAAGACTTGGGAATAACCCTGCTGACATAGCCCTTTAACTTCTGATGGCATAAGGTGGGTTTCCTGCATCAGAAGAATATCGATATTCATAAGGGTACAGTTTTTGAGAACCTGGTATCTTTTAGTCTGATCTCTGGCACCTCTGATGTTCCACGTTGCAATTTTAACCGCCATCATACTCAATTATTATTATGTGAAACAGGGAGACATTACCCAGCAAAGAAAAAATAAACTCACCCAGAAGGCACATCTCCCCTACCCCCCACCGTATTTGAGTAGTTCCGTAGCTATGACCCTCCTGTCTTCCCCCATGTCCCAAAACATTGACCAGAATGAAAAACCCTTTGATCTGAAAACACCTACCCTTAACAGACTAGACAGAATGAAAAAGGGTCATACTCAGTAGTTCCCCCTCCCCCCTTATATCCCACCAACTATATACAAAGGTCCTCCCAACTGATCTCAATAGGAAAATGGAAACTTTAGACCTTAGGTCAGGGGACCGAGACCCGTAGACAACAATCCACTGGGAGGCAGATTTTATCCAAAAATACCAATACCAGAAGGGCATACCCTGGTTCGCTGCTGAACCTAATAACTGATAGCCACTGAGCGCCCTCTGACAACCATACCTCCCAAGAAAGGTGTCTTTGGCCCCTCTCTCTGGTGCGCGATACAGCCCTCCCCAAGACAGCTCCCCCTCGGATCCCCCCCCTCCCATCACCCCTCAAAACCCCATGATGCCCCTACTCCCCTATCTAGGGGTTGCAAATCTGGTAAGTCCATGGGGTCTACCTGCCTGTAGGAATGTTAAATTTCCCAAACCATATGATAGCCTATACCTCCCTTATGAGGTAAATAGATTAAGCCTCTCAGGGGCATATGTTTCAGCTCCAGAGTCTTCTATGATAAAGGATACCGATTTATTTATATTTATGGGGTATCCTTGGAAAAAAAAAAGGGGGGGGGAACCCAGTGGCACCGGCTAACCTCTATTTCGCCACACTATTCTAATTCAACCCCTGAAGTGTGAATCGGTCCATTCAACATTCCTCTAACTTGAACCAGAGCCTTAAAGCATTGTCTAGCACCAAACCAGTGCCTTTTAAAAGAACCAAAGCCTTGGATCAGGCATTAACGTATCAGAAAGGAAGGGGGATGTTAATATAATAACACCAGTTACCTCTGGCGTTCTCTGATGTGGGTGCCATGCCCAAAGTTACTAACAGGGGAATCCAGACCTCACCCTAGACTGATTTTGACCCCTAGCCTAAACAGCAGACCTGCCCAAACCAGCCCCGAATAACTCCTGTACAATATTAGTCCCTCCTCCACCACCTGCTAAAATATCCACCCATCTTAAAATCGAGGAATTTTCTCTTACCCTTTAGAAGCCTCAATTCCTTAGGGCACTATCTCTTGGCTGTGATATTTAAACGAGATACTTTCCTTGCTGTGAGATCTGCAGCCTGTCATGAGGGAAAGGGGAAGAGAACGGAGGACTGCTCTAAACTGAGGGACCCAAAAGGTCCATCCGAATTAGCAACCTGCACCAACATCAGCAGAGAAAAAGGTTCCTACCCCCCACCCCGAGAGAATGCACTACACGTTTGCTACCTGCAACCAGGCCTAACAGGCCTCTCTCTGGCTCACCCCCCCCCTCCATATCCCACCTACAGGAACATCGAGACAAGAAAAGGAAGGGAAAAAAAGACACTAGCCCACAGGTAAAAGAACAATAGCATAGTTATTACCAAGTGTTTGGCATTTTAACCCATCAGAAACTTTTCATCCCAGTTTAAACAGGTTTGGCAACTTATGTGATAGATCTGAGGCAGCTTGGTCCGGAGACTCATATGAATGCCATGACCCCCTCCGTAAATACTTGTAGCTTGGTGGGGTATATCATTTTAAAATGGATGCCGGCAGCAATCAGTTTGTTAACTGTGGGATGGAAAGCTGCACGTTTCTGCCGAGTCTCATAAGGAAGATCTTGTGCTATTCTCAACTTGGCCCCGTTCCATAGAATTGCTTGCAGCTCTCGTGCCTTGACCAGAACATGTTGTCTCTCCAGGTAACTCAGAAACTTGGCTATGATAGGTCTTGGTGAGCTCCGGTGGGGTTTGGCCTGAGCGAACGGTGAGCACGTTCGATCTGGTACTGTGGGTTGAAAGGGGACATGCCAACTATTTTGACCAACAATTTCTGAAGGAAAAGGATTGTATCGGAACCTTCTTCAGCTTCAGGGAGGCCTATAATCAGTAGATTGTTCCTCCGGCTCCTGCCTTCCAGATCCTCAGTTTTAAGCTGGAGTTTGTTAATCTGCTGTCGAAGTTAAACAATTTCTGGTTCCATCCTCTCTCTTCATTTCTCTAGAGAGGTGGTCCTTGCTTCCAAGTCTCCCATTCTAGTGAATAGAGTGCTAAGGTCTAGTCTTAACGATTTTAATTCCGTTGAAATATCTTCCAGGGTTTCCTTGAATGGTAACAATTCTTGAAGGAAGCGGTCTTCAATGAGAGGGATCGTTGTAGCACTGGGCAGGTTTGGTTTAGAGGCAGATCTCGAGCTCTGGTGCTTGGTTTTTTTTTGAGGATTTTTCCGGAGTGGTTGGCGGAGTATGCTTAATGGCCGCAGGCCTCATTTCTGTTTCCATCGCGTTCCGATTCTATTTGCCGGGTTACCGCTGGACCCAAACCGCACCATAGTTGTAGAAGCTTTGGCTAACTTCTGGGTGCAATTTAACTGTCTGTCAGCAGAATTTGGTAGGAGAAAAAGTGATTTAAAGAGGGTGATGGCTGGGAACTCTGACAAAACACTGTTTCTAGTCGCTCTGCATCACGTGACCCCTCAATGGGAAAAGTTAACAAAAAGTTCAACACTTTCGCAAATGCAGGTTTTACTTTCACAAATGGCCCTTTTACTTTCGCAAATCCATCCTTCAGTTGGTGATCAGAAAAATGCTTGGCATTTAAATTTGGGACCCTCTAGCAACACAATTCTTTTTGTGTTTACCTAGTCGGACCCTGAGAATGCTAGGCATGTCTTTAGCTTGAGGTTAAACACCCTAGAAATATGTTTTTCAAGTTTCTGGAAAAAGTACTTTGGCAAAGTAGTGTCACACTCACAAAAGTGTCACAAATTTTTGCAAAAGCTTTCGCAAATTGAGACTCTACTTTTCCAGGCTATGGTAAAATTACAGCAATTCTTTGCCAGCCAGCTGCAAAATAACGGTTTGGTCTTTTGGGATGAAATTTGGAGGGAAGAAAGCCAACATCCCACAGATGTGCTTTTCAGTGGTTTGGTGAAAAAATATTACAGGGAGCCAAAGTTATCGAACTCCGAACTTCTCTTTTTTTCCCATAGGATAACATTACGGTGTTCGCCGCGCCTTTCAGGGCCTGAGATACGGACATTTCTGTTGGAAAATACTTGAAGGGGCTAAGTACAAACTAGCCAGGAAAGTCATACATCATATGACTTTTAAATTTTTTTTTCTACATTATACGGTTCCTGAGATATAAACAATTTAGTATTCCAACTCCTCATTTTCTGCTCCCAGACCCATTATTATGCATACATTCTTTGTACTCACTGTCTTTCTCTATGCAGCTTTTGGGGAAAACCAGCCTGTGCACTTACATTACTGTTACCCTTACCGCTTCCGCATGTTCCGTTTACCTGTTTCACTTATCGCTCCCGCCTACGGCACCATGTGCGTGCTACCTTTATGCTTTCATTTTGCGCTTGTGTTTATGCTATTTTAACCATTTGTGTCTACAGTACTGTTTATCTTTCTGTGCCACTTTGCATCACCATGTGCATTACCATTTGCATTTGTGGGCACCGTGTTACTATGTGACAAGACATCACGTGGTGGGAGGGCCCCGCGCTCCCACCGCCGCATTACATTCACTATTTCTCATTATCATTCTCAAAAAGAAGGGAAATTAGAGGCAAAAATCTCTATTTAATGCATTAGTTAGGGTTGTTCCACAGCGACAAAAGCGAAGAAATTAGGTGTTATGGTTGAAAGCCCCCTTTGACCCTCTGTTCACACCAACCCGCTGCAGTGCACGCTGAAGTTGTCGGTCCCAACTCTCACCCCATTCTCCCATACATCTGCTTTTCACACATCTGATGGGGTGAGAGTTAGATTACAACCCCAACGCCGCACCCGATGCTGGTTGGGGGTGTGGATGGGGGGGTCAAGTGGGCTTTCAACCCTAACACTGAATTTCCTCACTTTTGTCGCTGTGGAACAACCCTAACTAATGCATTAATCAGAGTTTTTTGCCTCTATATATATATATATATATATATATATGTCTAGCTAGACCTGACTCAACACTGTTCTTATAGTCATACCACTGTGCGACTTCAGATAGAGACATGTTGTCCATGGCATTGTGGTGCTGTAAATAGTAAGTGTCAATTAAGATATTCATCAGTATATTGGTTGAAGATATCCTGAATGCAGCAAGTTCTTCCATTTCATCATGACTTCTGAGCACATGGTGTCTCTTCCTCGAAGTTGATATCAAGTACTGAATTGACTCAGATTTGCCATAGCGGTATGTGCCAGTCAGTCACTTGCTTCATAGGCTCCACATTCATGGTGTGATAGAGTCTTTAATCCTAGAGGTAATCTGTCTGGGAGAATATCTGCAGTCATTTGTGACTAGAGCTGTTACTGAAACTCTGTGATAGAGGTGTCTGATAAGGAGAGGAGCTGAAGAAGGCTTGAAGGACTGTGGATTACAAACAGGAGTCGACAGTGGACTTTGTGTGTTGCAGAAACTGAGAGGTAGTGCAGCTACCAGCTACCTTAAACTAGAGCTGTGTTTTTGCCCTGCAGTTTACAGAAGAAAGTCTTTTTTTACTTGATTGTTTTTGTAGACACCAAATACCAAAGGAACAACCCCGCCAATTCATTCCCCAGCCACCCTGGATGCTCTTCCATTATAGTAGACGTCCGAACCACACCTACTTAAAGACACTGGAACAGTTAGGCAGCACAACACAAGCAATAGCCTAGCTGGTATATAGGCAGAATCACAAAGGGTGTTGCTAGCAACTAGGTCCACAAGGGCACATACAAGAGGAAGAGAGAGAAGCTGTGAGTCACAACAGAAGGAGAGAAAGACAGGTAGAGAAGGAGAAGGAAACAAAAGGTTTAGAGAGGAGAAATATCACCAAGCACAGGATGATGCAGGGAGTGGTGCAGTGCTCTGGCTGTGGTGCAGCAGTCTTCAGAAAAACATTCTGGTTAGTGCAGTGCTGCTCTATTTGCAGGCACCTCTCTGGCTGAGGGTAGATGTCACCAGTCTCCGGGCCAAGCTGGTAGGAATACTGGGGACCTTCGCCCCCAACCAGAGGCCACCAGGTCCCCAGCCAATGCCACAACAGCCACCCAAGAAAATGTCAGACTGGACTATGGTGGGCTCAGAAAGGTTCAGAGGAGGGGGCAGAGACACATCCCCCATCCAGTCCAGCTCATGGACCCCTACAAAGTGTTGGAGAAATGGGATAGCCCTGCAAAGGAACATGAGACTGAGACCAGGGAGGCGGTGAGGGTCCTCCAGCAGGGAGGCCCAGTGGCGGGAGGAAGACAACTCCATAGGAAGAAGAAGTTACACCTGTTAGGGGACTTAATTGTCCAAGGAATGGATTTGGGCACAGACAATAGAGAGGAAAGGGTGGTATTGCCTTCCAGGAAGCACAGTTCAGAAGGAGGGGGAGCGCATCCAGAGGATCGCTGAAGATGTGGCAAGGAGGGGAGGGCTGGAGGTCATTATCTTGGAGACAAATGACCTATCCAAGGATAAGGCAAGGTTGCAGCAGGTGAAGGAGGACTTTACAGTATTGGAAGGGTGCCTGGGGAAGGTAGCAAACTCTGTGACATTTTCAGAGGTGCTGCCAGTCCACAGCGGGGGTGGGAGAGGAATCTGCATTAGTATCTTCAACACATGGTTGAAAGGCTGGAGCAATGAGAAGGGGTATTGCTTCATTGGGGACCCACCTGGAGTGATGCAGCCCTGTACAGTGGGGACAGACTGCTTCTGTCCAGCAAGTGGAGGGCAGCCTTCAATGGACAGTTTAAATGCTTTGCTGATAAGCATTTAAACTAGCTGGGGGGAGGACAACAGTAGCAGGGATACTCAGGTAGTCCACCCTCACATGGTAGAGAAAGCAGAACAATTGAGCAGGAAGAGGAGTTGATATCAAGGTCACCAGAGTCGGGCAGAAATGGAGTAGGAAAGGAATTGGGAAAACAAGAGAGAAATATCAGGAAGGGGATGAAGAGGCAGAGGACCAAAGACAGGAAGACAGAGAGGTCAGGCAGTAAAACTTGGAAGGTCATGGTGACAAATGCACGCAGCCTGGAAAATAAAGTCCCAGACATGGAGGTCTTAATAATTGAAGGAGACCTGGACATAATAGCAATAATACAAACCTGGTACACAGCTAATCATGAGTAGGAAACAAATGTACCAGGATATGTTCTATTCAGGAGAGACTGTGAGGGCAAAAAGAAAGGGAGAATAGTCCTGCATGTCAGAGAGGGTATAATGGCAACACAGGTACAGTGTAGGCAGGGGGAGGCAGAGGCACTGTGGATCACCCTTCAACCTGGAAATAACACAGCAATATGCACAGGGGTGATATACAAGCCTCCAGGACAGGGAGAGGAACTGGATAGGGAGCTAGTGGAGGAAATACACGAGATGGCAATGAAAGGTGAAATTCTACTGATTGGGGGTTTCAATATGCCAGATGTGAATTGGAACACCAGTGTAGCTTCTTCAGCCAGAAGCAGAGGTATCCTTGATTCACTCCAGGAGGCTGGACTCAGGCAGCTTGTGCTGGATCCCACCAGAGACAGGGCAATTCTAGATCTAGTAATGACCAACGGGGATTGAATTGCAGATGTCCAGGTAGAAAGGCAACTGGGATCCAGTGATCACAACATTGTTTGGTTCATCACAGGGACAGGGACTCACGCAAGTCATACTAGGACAAAGGGTTCGGATTTCAAAAATACTGACTTTGCTGAAATGGGAAGGGGTATCAAAAGAGCCCTAGAGAGAAAAGGGGAGGAGGGGGATTGGGAGAACAGTGGATGTGTCTAATGAAAGTCTTACTGGAAATAACCAGCCAATGCATCAGATTGGTATCCAAAGACAAGATAAAGAATAAGACACTGTGGTTCTTGAGAGAGGTAGCAGTAAAGGTCAGTGCAAAAAGGAAAGGGTTCAGGAAATATAAGGAGACCCAAAGGGAGGAGGACCTAGAGTGTCTAGGGGAAGTAGGAAAGACAGTAAGGAGAGCAAAGGCATGGACTGAGGAAGGTTTAGCACAGTCAGTTAAGAAAGGGGACAAGACATTCTTCAGGTACATCAGCGAAAGGAGGAAAAACAAGGGGGGATTGCAAGGCTCAAAGGAGAGGGAGGGAAATGCAAGGAGGGTGACATGGAAAAGGAAGAAATACTGAATAAATATTTCTGTTCAGTATTCACAGAAGATTGGGAGGGGCAGGGGCCACATCAGTACAGCAGTTACCAAGAGGTGAAGAGGTGGGCAATAGTCCATTCACAGGGGAAAGAGTCCTACAGGAGCTCCCTAAATTGAAGGTGGACAAAGCAATGGGACCAGATGGCATACACCCAAGGATATTAAGAGAACTGCGAAGGGAGATAGCAGAATCTCTGGCAGTCATGTTCACCAAGTCATTCAACACAGGGGTGGTACCAGAGGATTGGAGGCAGGCACATGTGATCCCTCTACACAAATCCGGCAGCAGGGAGGAGGTGGGGAATGATAGGCCAGTCAGCCTCACCTCAGTAGTGGGGAAGATCATAGAGACATTGTCTAAAGAAAAGATAGTGGGGCATCTAGAAGCCATTGGAGCCCAGGATCATAGGCAACATAAATTCATAGCATGGAGGTCATGTCAGACAAATCTGGTTGATTTCTTCGACTTGGTGACAAAGGAAGTAAATCAGGGTGGGGCAGTGGACATTGCTTATCTTAATTTCGGCAAAGCCTTTGACACTGTCCCACACAGGAGGCTGATAAACAGGCTGGGTAGGCTGGGCATGGGGTCAGGGTGGTAAACTGGGTTAAAAGCTGGTTAACAGACAGGAGGCAGAGGGGGGTGGTGATAAATGGTGTGCAGTCTGGGAAGAGGGGGATGACCAGTGGGGTGCCTCAGGGATCGGTCATGGGGCCAGTCCTGTTCAATGTCTTCCTTAATGACATTGCAGAAGGGCTTGAGGGACAGGTCTGCCTGTTTGCAGATGACATCAATATCTGTAACAGAGTGGATACCTCAGAGGGGGTGGAGAAAATGAGGAGGTACCTGGGAAAGCTTGAAAAATGGTCTGAGGAGTGGCAACTGAAGTTTAATTCAAAAAAGTGCAAAATTATGCACCTGGGACATAGAAACTGCCTACCAGGTCAATATAGCTAAGAGAGAAAAATGCATTGAAAACAGTTACAGCAAGTAAGCACATGGCAAGTACCGAGCATGGTGCAACATAGCAAAGGTCAGAACAGCACATGGGGGGGGGGGAGTAACAACTGTGCATGGCACCAATGTGTAGTGTTCCATAATAGTGCATCACTATAAAGTGCATGGCAGAATAGCACTAGTCGAAATAGCATAACACAACACAGAGACAAGCAAGATAGGGGAGAAAACCCTATTCCTCTACTGCTCCCATCCCCAGTGTCTTTATTCTGGGGGGGTTCCCCCCCGTGCATGCTGTGCGTGCATGAGACAGTAGCTGCTGAGACAGAAGGAGGTGTTGTCCCAGCCCAGGAACACCTGTGACGTAGTGGGTGTGGACATGCCACAAGAACACAGGCAGCAATTGTCGATGGCTATGGGTTTGGGACCCACGGCCTACCAATACACACACACTACCATAGTCAGTCCACCGACCACATGCCCACACCACCCAGCCATCCAGGACAGACAAGATACTTGAACTGGAGCATCGCAATGCCACCCCTCCTTGTGTATGCCCATCGCTGCCCAGTACAAGGCCGATATGAGGGAGTGCCCAGTCCATGGCAGGGCCTGCAAAGTATGCCTGCTTTAATGTTTTAATCCCCAGAGAAGCCCTGACACCTGTGCCCAACAGCACATACCCAGCTGATGTGCAGGTGTCCAGAACACACACCCCTGGGCACCACGTCACATACTGACTCCCAACCAGAAGCCTGTGGCCTGCTGTTGTGCCCAACAATGGATCATGTTGAGCTCAATGATGTAAGTCAGCATGGCTTTAGAAAGGAAATGTCATGTACTACCAATCTGCTAGTATTCTATAACCAGATTAGTAAAAATCTAGATCAAGGTATTCCATCTGATGTCATACTACTTGATTTTGCAAGACATTCGATAAGGTTCCACATAATACATTGGTTTCTAAACTCATCAAGTTTGGGATTAATAGGAAAATAGTCAGATGGATAAATAGTTGGTTACAGGATAAAACTCGGTGCGTGTGAATTAATGGCACATTTTCAAGGGATGAGGTGGTTGGCAGTGGAGTCCCCCAGGGCTCTGTTTTGGGCCTGATCTAGTTCAACATCTTTGCCAGTGACATAAACAAAGACATTTTTCTCTAATTAGGAATCTGTGGAAAATTGAAAATTGGGCAAAAAACAATAGAATGTTATTAAATTCTAAAAAATACGCAGTTATACATTTTGGGTATAACAACCCTAATCATTCATACATCCTTAAAAAGAAAATTTTTAGAAGTTCAAATCTTGAATCAGTCCTAGGTATACTGATTAATAACAAGATGACTCCAAGTAACCATTACAAGAAAAGCCAAAGAAATGATAAATAGAATTAGAAAGTCCTTCATATATAAGTCAGAACAATTCATTATAACAATTTATAGAAGTTATATAAGACCACTAATAGACTATGGTTCTCAGGTATGGTCTCCCCTTTACAATCAAATACACTAAGTTATTGGAAGGGGTACACAGATCTGTTACTAAACTTATTCCATGACTGAAATGTAGACCATACCACGAAAGGATATCAGCAATAGGACTACATTCCCTCCAAGCTAGAAGACAGAGAGGAGATTTGCTTCTCCTTTTCAAACTATTACGGTCTCCTGAATTTATGACTAATCTGGAAATAGAATATAGCACAACAAGGTCTAACCTAAGATCACATAATAAAAAACTTAATCTTCCACAAAACAAAACCTAAAAGAGAGATTACTTTTTTACACTATCAGAACTATCAAAACGTGGAATAGGTTAACACAAGATATCCTAGACATTGAAAGTTTTGATAATTTTAAAAATACATTGGACCAACTATACTACTCTAAATATACCTTGGTTTAAGTAACCCACCAGTTTGGGGAACATTCCCGATGGGCCATTGTGCCCCCTTATATCCAAATTTTCCTAGTTATCCTAGTAAACAGCAGGTGCTTTAGTATGTCCCTCCACCCCACGCACCAAAAGTCCCAGAGCATGCATTACAGGGCCACTAAGGGAAGCAGTGGTAGCCAGTGCAATGCCCCCTTAACACTGTGCTGTCCCTCCCCAAAAGGCAGCAGCTGCCGACACTTGCTGGGGAGTGCCACAGTCCCCAACCCCCTGCAGCCTGCAATGCTACATTGGGGCAGCAATCCACCCAGCTGCCCGACTACACACACCAGCATGGAAAGTCACAAACCATGACTGCAGCACCTTGTACTGAACCATGGAGGTACCCAGCAGGTGCATGTGTAGGCCAGTGGCACACCAGGGACACAGGCCATCTGCTGAGATCCATTGTGGCAGGCCACTGTGCACCGGAGGGTTGAAGAAGGGGCCAAGGACCTGTGGACCTGCTGAACTGTGGACCGGAGCATGGGGGGGGTAGAGGACTCATCGGCCAGCTGCATCATGAACTGGAGGATTGGGGGTGGAGGACCTGTGGGCTGTCAAGAATGTGCACTGGAGGGAGCTCAGGGTGGAGGAGAGACATTGCAAAGGAAATGGGCCACAGGTACAGCCACTGATATGCACGGCAATGCCAGACCTCTCTTCCTCCAGTGAATGGCTACATGGGAAGCAATTGGGAGGGCCATGCCCCAGGCCACATGCACCATGGACACAGGTCCATAAATGTGGACACAAAGAACCAGGGGAACAGCAGATGACAGGACATGTGGCAGGGGTCACTGTGTGCAGGCCCACCAGAATGCCCACAACACCCGCAATCACAGGCATGGGGTGGCAGCCCCCTGTGCTGCCTGGTAAGTGGTGCGCCACAGCCTGCAGCACCATACAGCCATATATATGCTGTACTCACCTCCCTGGCCACTGGGGCAGCATGCTGTACACACTGGGATGGTTGGTGACAGGGGCTTGTGCAGCCTTACTTGTACTGCAGCAAGCACTCCTGTGGTGTCTGTGGTGCAGGCCGCACCCCATCCCACCTAACAAGCCAGGCTAACGGGCTGCAGCTACTCCTTGTTGGGGCCTGACTGCTAGTCCCAGTGCCACAGTGCACACACCCTTGAACAACATGTGATTGCTGCAGCAAGGGGGTGAGGGTGCCACCCTGCCACAGGTGCATCCACTTGACTCATCTCAGGCCCCCATATAAGGGTGGCTACATTGTAGGCCAGGTATCCAGACTGTGAAGTTTGTCTGTAGTGTGAAGATGCAAATGTCCTACGTTTATAGTCAGAAGATTGCCCCACTGCTTCACCATGCCAGATTCCTGTACCAACACAAGAGGGTACACTTTGACCGCATGTACTTGAAATGCATTGAGTACTATAAGGTGTGATGCCCAGCAAGGGTGCATACGTGGGGTGAGGAGGTCGTACACAACATGGGCAATCACAATCATATCCCGTATGCCACTCACATTACAGCCCAGGTGGTGCTCGTTTCGGTAAAGGACTGTGCCCTTTGGACAAATGAGACCTGTAGTGCAATGGTGGCAGCCTGCATGTCCGGTGTGCCATTATCCATCATGGGGAAACTGCCTGTGATGCCCCTCATCAAGAGGACATGTGCCAGGGCCAGGACCGCAGCACAAAGGCCACCAGCCCAGCCTATATCCCTATAGGAGTTTGTGATACTACCAGAGTACACCACAATGAAGACTGTGGTTGCCTTCCTCCAGTTTGACAGTGACCATGAGAACCACAGGCTGCTGGTGTTAGCCACACAGCTGATACTGGCACAGTTTAAGTGTTGTAGCACAATCTTGGCTGATGGCACATTCAGTGTTGCACCACCACTTTTCTACCATTTGTACACTGTCCATGGGCTGCTTGAGGGCACAACATTCCCAGCTGCCTATATTCTGATGAGCACCCGGACCACCACTGTGTACACAGCCATCTTTCAGAAGATCGGTTCCCTTTACCCTGGCCTTGCACCAACTTCAGTCCTCACTGACTACAAACTTGCAGCCATGCGGGCCTTTGCCTCCGTCTTTCCTGTCTGCCAACTGCAGGAGTGCTTCTTCCACCTGACCAAATCAGTGTGGTGGCAGTGTCAACACATTAAGGGGGTTTGTGGCACTCTACACCAACGACCTTCATGCCGGAATGGTTGTGGCACTTGCATTTGTTCCCTTTGGTGATGTCATTGCTGCATTTGATGCGCTGCGTGACTTGGATTACTTCTTGGTCAATGGGGACCTGCTTTTGGAGTTGCTGGACTACTTCGAAGACACCTGGGTGGGTAGGACTGTGGGCCGTACAGCGAGGAGAAGACCTCTCTTTGCCATCACCAGCTGAAATGTCTATGAGGCTGCATGGGATGGTACACCCTGTACAACGAATGCCATGGAGGCGTGTCACGGGGGTTTGGTGAACGGCTTGGGACATGCCATCCAAACCTCTGGAGGTTCATCAGGGCACTGGGAGCTGAGCAGCAGCTCACAGATGTGAAGGTTACACAGCTTACTACTGGGAACACCATGCCAACTGTGAAAAGGCAGTATAAGGAGAATTGCAGGCATTGTGGCAGCCTACGCTGAGCGTTCCACACTGGACTACCTGAGGGGGATTGCATTTAACCTGTCCATCCAAGTCTGACGTGATTCTGTGTGTTTTTCTGTCTGTTGGAGGGGGGTTGGTTTTGGTTCACATTCACATTTGCACTGTGTTATTTGCTTGTCCTGCACCAGTAAACACTTCTTTCCACATGTCCATTGTCCTGCCTCTTTATTCCTGGTCACACCATGTGGGCCTGCTTGCACTGTTTTTGTATGCGACATTCTGTCTGTTAGCTGTTTTGTATGCACTCTTTTTGTGTTAGCTCCTTTTTGCATTCGACATTATCAAGAAACCCTAGGGAAAGCTTCAGGATGGGGGGAATTGCTGACAGTCACAAAGGAGGAAAGGGACCTGGGGATTATTATTTCAGATGACCTGAAAATGTCAAAGCAGAGTGCTAAGGCAGCTGGGAGGGCCAGTGGCATGCTAGAGTGCATAGGCAGGGGTATCACCAGCAGAAGGAAGAAGGGCGGTAGTGATGCCATTATATAAAACCATGGTCAGGCCTCACATGGAGTACTCTGCGCAGTTCTGGAGGCTGCACCTTTGAAAGGACATTAACAGGCTGGAGACGGTCAAGAGAAGGGCAACTGAGATGGTACGGGGCTTGCAACACAAGACTTATGAGGAGAGATTAAGGGAACTCAATATGTGCTCACTGGAAGAGAGGAGGGAAAGAGGATACATGATAGAAACATTCAAATACCTCTAGGGTATAAACAAGGTGCAGGGGGAGACATTTTCCAGTACATGAGGAGCACTAGAACGAGGGGGCATGACATGAAATTGGAAGGTGGGAGGTTAAGAGGGAATGTGAGGAAGTTCTTCTTCACAGAGAGGGTGGTGGATGCATGAAATGGTCTGCCTCAGAAGGTGGTGGGAGCAAGCACTCTGGATGGATTCAAGTATGCTTGGGACAGGCATGTGGAACCATAGAAGCACAATAGCAGTTGGGTGGGCAGTAGTAATCCAGTACAAGGATTTATGGGAAGACCAGATGGGCCAGGCGGTCCTTATCTGCCTACAATTTCTATGTTTCTATGTAAGAGATTGAACTGGTGCTGTTTGATAAATCTTTCCAAAGCTACTGCAAGCAAGTTTGCTCATTTTTGGTGATGTATGAAGTGAAGTACTGTACCAGAGCCATGGAACTGTCTGTAACAAACTGTACGTCAATGTAAGCCTGCCACGTCAACAACAAAGATGGACTATAGCCATTGATGAATGTTTAGTTTCTTTTCGGGGCAACTCATAAACTCTCTTTGTGGATTTCACTTTCAGGTGATGGCATGTGGCAAAGAAATGGCCATTTTCATGGCCATTTTCACACACACACATCTAGGAAATACAAAACAACACCTCATGTACTAGTTGCCACATTTTGTCAACTTCTTATGGCAGTACTTGCAACAGACAACAGAGCTACAGGCAATCCTGGCAGTGTGGAGGGTGGACATTGCGGCTGACATGGAAAAGTGGGCAACCGAGCAACAGGACTGGGATCTGGCAATCCCAGGATACAAATTATACATGAAGGACCATGGGGGGTTGGGGTGGCAATCTATGTGAGGGATGGGATCAAATGCACATGGGACGAGGTGGAGGAAAGGAGAACAGAGGCAATCTGGCTGTAGCTCCTATACTGAAGGGGTAGGAAACTTAGGTGTGGGGTGGTATACACTCCAACATCCCAGTCAGAGGAGCTTGAAAAGGGATTAGAGGGACAAATCAGAAAGGCATATAGAAAAGGGAAGGTGGTCATCATGGGGGATTTCAACTTGCTGGGGGTTGACTGCAGCATTCAGGTCACCTCCAGTGCTAGGGAGCAAGTGCTCCTGAACGCAATCCAGGAGGGTCTCCTGAAGCAGTTGGTCAGTGGACCTACTAGGCTAAAGAATACTTTAGATCTGGTATTGTCGAATGGGGAGGCTGTAAGGGAAATAAGGTTGGAGGGCCCACTAGCTGACAGTAATCACCAAACGGTGTGGTTTAATATCATGATGTGCAGGGAGCCAGAGAACTCAGTAACCCAGCTGGTAAACTTCAGGGGGGGCAGGCTTTGGGAGGATGTGGGAAGTACTGAAAGGGAAACTGAAGGGCATAAAGCAGGAGATAGACAAGGAACAGAAATGGGATATTATTAAACACGGGATTACAGAGGCAATGGAAGCCTGCAGCAAGACACAGAGTAAGAGGAGCAGAGCAAGGAAACCATGCTGATTGAACAGCGAGGTAGTGGAGGTGGTGAGGGCAAAATGAGAGGCACACCAGAGAAATAGAAGGATGGGGAAGGAAGGGGACATGGAGGAGTATGCAAGATTGTCCAAGGAGGTGACTAGAAAAGTTAGAGAAGCCAAGGCCCAGAGGGAGCTGAGATTAGTGCATGGAATTAAGTGGGGGTGAGAAAGACTTTTTCAGATACATCAGGGAGGAAAGGAAGTGCAAGGAGACAATAGTGAGGATAAAAAAGGGTGGGGAGTGGACGGAAAAGGGGGAGGCACAGGCGAAAGCCCTGAGTGAATATTTTTGCTCAGTATTCACGGAAGAAAAAGGGAGCCGCTACCACCATGGGCTGGGAGGGTGGGGACGGGCAGATGAGGAGACAGATGGAAGGATTGAGGGAGGTAGAGTCCTAGAGGGACTGATGGCACTGAGGGTAGACAAGGCACCTAGGCTAGATGGTATCCACCCCAGGGTGCTGAAGGAGATGGCGGAGGTGTTGTCTGAGCCACTGGTGGATCTGTACAGCACCTCACTGGAGCCGGGATGTGTGCCACTGGACTGGAGGATGGCACATGTAGTGCTGTTACACAAGGGTGGACCAAGGGATGAACTGGGTAATTATCATCCAGTAAATATCACCTCCATAGTGTGCAAAATCATGGAAACGATACTAAAGAAAAGACTGGTGGGTTTGTTTCTGGGAAATCCTGTCAAATTAATCTGTTATAATATTATGACTGGGTGACAGGTGAGCTGGATAGGGTCATGCAGTGGATGTTCATTACTTATACTTTAGCAAGGTCTTCAATTCAGTGTCTCATGGGTGGCTTGGGGGGGGAAGCTAACTGGTGCAGGAATGGGGCACAAATGATGAACTGGATTACAGGCTGGCTGAGTGGGAGGCTGCAACAGGTGGTGGTATGAGGGGAGCTCTCCACTTCAAAGCCAGTGACAATCGGGGTGCCACAGGGCTCTTTGCTGGGATCAGTATTATTTTGGCTGTTCATATCAGACATTGTGTATGGGGTGAGAAGACAGGTAAGTCTGTTGGCAGACGATACAAAACTGGGAGCAGTGGTGGATGGAGAGGAAGGATGGAAGTAGCTGCAGGGGGACCTAAACAAGCTAGAGGAGTGGTAAGAGAGGTGGCAGCTGGGTTTCAATGCAAAGAAGTGTAAAGTTATGCACTTCTGGGTGAAGAACCCAAGGAGAGAATACTGGTTGGGGGGGGGGGGTTAAGCTGGGGATCACTGAGGAGGAGAAGGACCTGGGGTAATGGTAACGGGGACCATGAAAAATACTGTCCAGTGCAGGAGAGCAGCTGCAAAAGTGAACAAAATGATGGGGTGCATAGCCAGGGAGCTTTCATCCAGGTGAAGAAAGATGATCTTGCCCCTCTACAGGTCACTGGTAAGGCTGCACAAGAAGTATTGTGTGCAGTTTTGGAGGCCATACCTGAAACACGATATCAGGCTACTGGAGGAGGTGCCGAGGAGGGCAACAAACATGATATGTGGAATGGAGGGGAGAGACAATGAGAGCAGGCTGGGAGACCTGAATATGTACACCCTTGTGGATAGAAGGGACAGGGGGGACATGGTAGAAACATTCAAGTATCTGAGGGGAATCAATAAGGATGGGGCAGATGGGGTCTTTAAGCTAAGGAGGGGGATGGACACCAGAGGGCATGGGTGATGAATAGAGGGGGGAAGATTTAGGAGAGAAATGAGGAGACACTATTTCACGGAGAGGGTGGAAGCAAAATGGAATGCACTACCAGAATGGGTGGTATCATGTAAATCTGTGAACAGCTTTAATAGGGCATGAGATAGGGAGCAGGGGAGAGTCAGGGTCGGGGAGATGGGGGGTGGCAGTAGGAAGATAAAGAGGAAGGGGTGGGGCAGCTGCGAACTAGGGGTGTTAACCGCACACTCGAGCAGACGTAGATAGACCAGGTGGTCAGTTTCTGCTGGCACATTCATACATTCGTACATATGTTCGTACAAATGACGCTGGAATTTCTGAACCAGTTACCATAGCATCGGACTGTTGTACTTGTCAGGAATGTGACGAGTTATATACTGCATAATGAATTTGAGGATGTCAGAATCTTCATTGTCACAAATATGGGGAGCATCCTTCACTCACAGTAGCATTTGGATGTGAGGAGCTCCACGTGCCTGGTATTCCACCCCCAAAAATAGTGCTCACAATTCCAAGATGTTGATTGGTCTTTGACAAAATGAATATCAAAAGTGCATGGAAGTGATGGTGAACGTTTAGTAAGACAGAAACAGGGTCCAGAAAACGCATTTCACCAATGGTCATAGATGACATGCCATCCACTTCTGCATTTGCCCACTTCAAAAGGTCTGCTAACTCTTCTCAACTATACTCTGCACCCCTGAGGGTAACAAACCAAGTGGCTGCACCATACTCCTGTAACATACACATTATTACTCCATGCCTTCTACACCAGTACTCTTTGGCGCCACACATGCTTGAAAGGCTGGAGCTCAGGTTAACCTGTAGTGTCTCATGCTTCTATTGCAGTTTCTGAAGCAATTGTACTGCTGTCATATCCTGGAAATCTGTAATGACCCATAGTGTATGTGCAATGGATGCAGGCAATATACTTAGCTCACTCTCCCACAGCAGGTGAAGTAAGCAATAACCCACGACAAGGTGTGAAGTTACTGGGGATTAATCAACACCCCGGGTGTATTGTGAGGCATGAGCCTGCAGAATGAGTGTCCCCACAGCACCTGGGGTGTTGATTAATCCCCAATAACCACACACCCTGGAGTGGGTAATTCCACTTATAACATGGGCCAACTTTGGGGAGACACGGACAAAACATGTTGGCATAACACAGAAAACATGGGAACTACTTAGTATTCCTCCACTATTTTTAGTTGTGGAACCACAGTTTTCTATGTTCTGCCACACTCAATACTTAAAAAAATAACACTTAATGGTGAAAAGGATACAGACAGTAGAATTAAGGAGCACATGGAACTTTTTATTTTCTTATTACAGGGTGATGCATTGCTTTGTGTGGTGACACTGCAGTGTGTCACTATGGTTTACAACTACTACATTAATGAAGTACCTGGCAAATTGTAGCTCGTAGCTATTTATTTTCCTGCACAGTTTATGCCTTTGCCTCTCTTATCTCGACTTCAAAATAATGAGACACAGACACAGACTTAAACACAGGCTGTCATTTTCTGTGCCGCTTTCTGGTATCACACCAAGTACTGTCATTTCTCTCGCCTCTCACTCTGTCTGTCTGTTAACCAAATCGGAGATATGCATGGTGCATGAAGAAGTTTGACAGTGCTGTATTTTGGCCACATTACACCACCAATGGTATGCTTTTCTCTGGCAGGTTCACTGTTAGTTTTAGACATGCCGCCCGATAGTTCTGTGTCCAGCAGGTGGCTGGGTCGGAACTCAGGAATGCAGGCTTACAGGAATTGTGCTGCAGGGAAATACTTGCGATTACACTGCTGTCTTTACAACATGGCACTGATATGAGTGCCTTGCCTGAACCTGGTCGAGGGATCGCTGGGGTTAGGGACATGAAGGTAAAATATGGACTTCCCCAGGGTTCGCTGTTACTTTTACTCACACCACCCAATAGTACTGTGTCCTCTGCTGGTATGAGTGTGTCACTCTTTGGAGACACATATACAGACACATGATTATGTGGCTGTTCCCACTACTTTGCTACATATCGAGTTATCTATCTATGTAATTATCTTTTTAATGGTTCTCTCTACTTTTGCTGATACACACTTGCATTTTTGATAAGAAGCAGTTTATGGTGCGATTGTCAGCGTCCTCCAGGTGAGAGGGTGGGTACACTCACTAAGCTGGATTTCAATATGGCTACTGGTGAAATTTTTACTAAAGCTTAAAATTAGTTCGGTATGCAGTTTCTCATTTTTCTTGGGCACCTTTTCACCACTTGCAGGTACTGTTCCTTTCTCAGTAATTAATGAATGATCAGGTGATTACAATTGACCAATCATTTTACTGATATATAGGTACCCATGTTATAAATCCGGTTGAAGTACTCTAGACGCTCCGTACTCAGCTCCAGGAACGTGTGTCTCATGCTTATCCAAACGAGCCCCAGTACCATGCAGAAAGAGATCAGGGAAACAACATACCTCTAATGTACTGCCCAAGATACTTATAGGAGTTCCTTCTACCTGCTTCATCTGGTACAACTCGATTTTGTCAAATATAGGCTCCTTGCCATGCAGAGGATGAACTGTATAGTGTCTGTACACATTCTCAGTTGTACTGACAGAAACCTTCTCAGTCATTGCCTTGCTGAAGTCCACCACTCCAAACTGACTGTTTTTGTCAGCAAGGCGATCCACACAGATATCTTCATTGATGGGATTTCTGCACATTAAATAGCACAAAGCATTTCTCTCTTTCTCAGCCCTGACAACATCTTGTCAAATTGTTTTGCTCTTAGATGGTACACCATTTACTAGAATGACAATATTATTGTCTCTAGTAATGCTCTCAACATTTTCTTGCAAGGGCAGTGGTAGGTATATGATAGATCCCTTCAATGATTTCACAAGTTTTTTCTGTGGGACATTTTTCAGTTTTGTATGTAACCTAAAAATTGTTTGACATGGTTTCATTGTCTATACAAGAATCCATTCAAACAGATTTAAGTGGGCAATCTCAGCAGGTGTTACATTTGCTTTCATCTTGTTTAGCACAGATCTAGGGGCAAACTGTCAGATTTGATTTTGTGAAAACAGTGTGTACACAAAACAACTGTTTCCTATACATCAAAGTCAGTCTTTAGTAACAGATATGCAACTAAGCAACCCCACATTTCACTGCATCTTGCAAAGCTGTGGATTTCAACCTTCAGTGTTTGTTCATAATAGAACAAGTGGTTGCATGACACACAGACATACAGAGTATTAAACAAAGTGAGAAAAAAATATAAGTAGCTTTTAATAACTAAACAAAGAGTTCCAACAAAAACAGTGGGACAATATGCTTAACATAATAACCGGCTTCCCCTTTTTCCCATAGGGAAACCGTGGCATAATTTGCCGTTATAAAGGAGTGTTTATAACGGCAAACACGAGCATGGTTTCCCTTGCTGTGCTCATGCAGCAGTGCCACCACTCAAGACCGCTGACTTCTTCTATCTCTCCCGAAACAGCACCGCGACCGCCAGAAGAACTCGGTGGTAAGTTCTTTTTTTTTCCCTATACACAATGAAAACCTCACAAACCAGGGTAAAAAAAGGTTTTAAAATATGCTGATTCAAATCGGCACTGAGAAGCCACACCACGAATGCATCAGAAGCTTTTTATTTTATATAATTGTTGAGGCAAAAAAGGGAAACCCAGAAATTATATAAAATAAAATATGGGTCGGGATGTGTGTCAAACTTGATTTTACACACACCCTCGTTGTGGGATGCTTTTCACAAGCCCCTCGGATTTTATGTAGCATCCCATAACTTGGATGTGTGTAAAATCTCATTATACACCCCAACCTATACTTTATTCTCTGTATCATCAACAGTAAAGATTATCAGTCTTACTGGCTTCTAGTTGCTAAGGAGGTGAATCATTTAGAATTTGAAATTGATTCACATATCTCCCTTGAAACCTTGACTGCTTACTACTCAAAGAAAATTTTTGTCCCAGACTTAGTGTCTCCTCGAGCTTCATTAACTATAGATATGGGACAATTTATTCCATTTACAAGAACTGATGTTTATCTCACAATTGCATCTTTGGGGGATTCTGGGAGATTCAGATGGCTGCACGCTAGTTGTTTGAGCTCCGCTACAGAATTGCAGTTGGCACCAAATTTAAAAACGAATGCTTCTGTTACAAGAGCAAAGTTAGCTAAAGAAGCTGCCAAATGCAAAGTGGCCTTCATTGAGAAGTTTCTTACCCAACAACGAGGGAAAGCAACTCCAACGCGGGTGGGGTCGAAGCTCCTGGCTCAGGAGGAGGAATGGCTTCCCAGTATTTGGGTGTTCTAACATGGGCGCAAAGCCGAAACAGCCTGTGAAACCCTCACTGCAAACAATTCAAATTTCAATTCACAAATTCCAGCAAGAAATGCAAGTATCCCTCACTCAGGTGAACATCACTCTGGGGAGCATTTCAAACTGCTGTCAATTGATAGAAGAGAAGATTTCTATAGTGGAGGAGTGGGTGGAAGTAGCTGAAAATGCGACGGAGAAACTGTCAGCCCGAGTCCTGACTTCACAGAGTGCTCTGAATGTGGTTCTACATGCGCAATTAGCAGCAATGAGTAAGACTGAAAGAATAGAAAATGCTATGTTGCTATAAGATCTGTGCATTATTGGTCTCTCAGCAGATATTTCTTTTTCGGATTTAAAGGATTATATTGAAAATCTGCTTAACACTGTACTGTCTTTGGATCAACCTCTGGTACTAGATTTAGTGTTTTGACCACAATCGAGGGGAGAGCAACAAGAATCAGCTGTAAGATATGTCATTTGTACATTTCTTTCAGTCTTGGATAGAAATAAAGTTCTTAACTTTGCAAGACAGCAAAAAGGAGTCATTTATCAAGGGACTAAGTTGCATTTTTACCCCAATTTCTCGATGATTACACAGCGCTGGAGGAAAATATTTCTGATTATGAAGTCAAGAGTTTACGGAGGCCAGCATACCCACAGTTCTGCATGCTCCGGTGATATTAAGGATCACTTTCCAGGGGAAAGTCTATTTCTTTCAGGACGTAGATAAAGCAAAAGAGTTTTTTGATAAGAATGTCGCACTCCCGATGGACACTGCCTCTGATTTGGAAGCGGAACAGGCAGATGAAACCCAGTATATGCCAGTAGCTACATAAATGCTCCAAAAGAGTGGATCACTTTTCTTAAGTTTAAATTTCTTCTTTTTTATGTCGATTGCACGCAAGCGCAAGAAACATGTTGAGGCAGCTTTTGCAAAAAGCAGGTTGTGGAGGCGAGGCACTGTTGTGGCCAATGCCCCCACAGCCTTTAAAGGCTTGGCCGCCTTTCCCCAATGCCATGACACTAGTTCAGCCAGCGTGCCACAACTTTCTAACATTTTAACTGCTGCAATCAGGGGCCACCTTGTCATTGCAGAGTCATCTGCTGCAATGAGGAAGTGACCCCTCATTGCAGGGCTGTTGCTGGTGGGTAGGTCAGTCCCCATCAGCATGTCTATCTCCCTCAATTTCTTGTGTGCCAAGGGGGGTGCCCAATCCCCCTTGGCTTAATTCCCCTCCCTGCTTCTGTGTTTGCCAATGGGGGTGCCCAATACCTGTCAGCATACCCCCCCCACATTTCTTGTGTGCCGAAGGGGGTGCCCAATCCCTGTCGGCATGGTGTGCCCCTCCCTTGTGTTGTGTGCCAACGGAGGTGTCCAATCCCCTGTCGGCTGCAGCTGCCCCCCAAAAAAGAGTCCATTGGCATGCTGGGAGCCCACCCCAGTGTGCCACATTCCCTGAAAGGAAACAAACGTCCCAAAATGTTTTTTTTCCCCCTGTAAACAGAAAACTTTCCCTTGCCGTCTCCCTGCCCCCCTACAACCCTCACCCACCCACTATGCACCCTGCCCCCGACACCTCCCTCACCCCATACTTACCTCTGGAGCTTGGCGTGATGATCTTCAGTGGACCAGGAACATGTCTGCACTCTTCAAAGCTGACCGCGAAGTCAGGAAATGCCGGTAAGCTGTATAATGGAATAAATAGTTTTTTTTCAACTTTGATGCATATCTCGGGCATTTTTGGGAATTTTGGCACCAAATTTTCAACATGGGGTTTTTGGGACCCTGCCTTATGAATTCTGTCACTGTCATGGCATTACTTGGTCCAGAAAGGGGATTTCACAGTCACTGCACGGAATTACCTTTTGGGATTGATTAATGAAATGACAGTGCCAGTGTTCATGAGGCAGTCTCTCAAAAAGCCTATGTTGCAAATTTGGTGGAAAAAATCCAAAAAATGGCTGTTTTATGAGCGTACATTGCGCAGTTGCTATGCACGCTCGTAACTTTGTGAATTTGCAATATTTTCACTCCAGATTTTCAACATTGGCATTTTTTCACACCTCCTTGTGAAGAATATAGCTGTCATTTTACACATCATGGTCAAAATGTGCTTTCACACTTCCAGCACAGAATAGAGTGGTCACTGTGAGAAATCAGTGTTCTGGACAGATTACGAAAATGACAGTGACACTGTTCATGAGCTGAGGTCCTAAAATGCCTATGTTGAAAATCTGGTGCTGATACTCCATAAAATGACTGTGTTATGAGCATGCGTTGTGCAGTTTGCATGCACACTCGTAAGTTCGCAAATGTATATTTTCTCACCAGATTTTCAACATTGCCATTGTTCTGCACCTCCTTATGAACAGTACAGCAGTCATTTTTCACATCCTGGCTGAAATGTGTTTTCGTGCTTCCGGCGCAGAATACCGCAGTCGCTGTCGGAAATCATTGTTTGGAACAATTTAGGATTCAGTGAGTGAGAGAGGGAGGGAGTGACCGAGCTCAACTGAGCTCTGTCAGGACTGCTTCAGATTTCTTTGTGGGCAGGAAAAGGCCCCAACACAAACAGGAGCCCAGTACAAAAGGGCAGCCTGCAGCACCGGGAGACACAGAACAAGCGAGTGAGGGAGGCGGAGTGTGTGAGGTCGAGCTGAGCTCTACGGATTTGTTTGTGGGCAGAAAAAAGCTGCAATGCATGCAGGGGCCCAGCACAAAAGGGCAGCCTGCAGCAGCGGGAGAAACAGAAAGAGTGACTGAGAGACGGGGGGGAGCAAGCAAGCTCAATTGAGCTCTATCGTGACTGCTGCGAATTTCTTTGTAGGCAGAAAAGGGCAGCAAAGCAGGCAGAAGCCCAGTACAAAAGGGCAGGCTGCAGCGCTGGCAGAGACGGAACAAGGGAGTGAGAAAGGGGGAGTGAGTAAGGTCAACGGCGCTCAGGCGGGACTGCTGCAGATTTCTTTGTGACCAGGAAAAGGTGCCAACAGAGGCAGGAGCCCAGTACAAAAGGGCAGCCTGCAGCGCCAAGTCAAACAGTATGAGCGCGTAAGTCAGTGGGAGTGAGTGACCTCAACAGAGCTCTGTTGGGATAGCTGCAGATTTCTTTGTGGGCAGAAAAAGGTACCAACAAAGGCAGAAGCCCAGTACAAAAGGGCAGCCTGCAGCGCTGGGAGAAACACAATGAGCGAGTGAGAGAGGGGGAGTGAGCGGCACAACGGAACTGTGACAGGACTGCTGCAGATTTATTTGTGAGCAGAAAAAGGCAGCAATGCATGCAGGGGCCCAGTACAAAAAGCCAGCCTGCAGTGCCAGCAGAAATGAATGAGTGAGTGATGGGGGGGAGTGAGCGACCTCAAGGGAGCTGTGTCAGGACTGCTGCAAATCTCTTTGTGGGCAGAAAAAGCCACCAACACAGGCAGGAACCCAGTACAAAAGGGCAGCCTGCCGCAGCAGGAGACACAGAATGAGTGAGTAAGGAAGGGGGAGTGAGTGAGCTCACTGAAGCTCTGTTGGGACTGCTGTGGATTTCTCTGTGAGCAGAAAAAGGCAGCAATGCATGCAGGGGCCCAGTACAAAAGGGCAGTCTGCAGTGGTGGGAGAAACAGAACGAACGAGTGAGAGAGGTGGAGTGAGTGAGCAAGCTTAATGGAGCTCTGTCAGGACTGTTGCAGATTTCTTTGTGGGCAGAAAAAGGTGCCAACAGAGGTAGGAGCCCAGTACAAAAGGGCAGCCTGCAGTGCCAGGAGAAACAGAATGAGTGCGTGAGACAGGGGGAGTAAGCGACCTCAACGGAGCTCTGTCGGGACAGCTGCGGATTTATTTGTGGGCAGAAAAATGTGCCAATGCAGGCAGGAACCCAGTACAAAAGGCCAGCCTGCAGCGTCGGGAGAAACACAATGAGCGAGTGGGGGGGGAGTGAGTGAGCTCAATGGAGCTGTGTCAGGACTGCTACAGATTTCTTTTTGGGCAGAAAAAGCCCCCAACGCAAGCAGGAGCCCAGTACAAAAGGGCAGGCTGCAGCGTCCGGAGAAACACAATGAGCGAGTGGGGGGGGAGTGAGCTCAATGGAGCTGTGTCAGGACTGCTACAGATTTCTTTTTGGGCAGAAAAAGCCCCCAACGCAAGCAGGAGCCCAGTACAAAAGGGCAGGCTGCAGCAGCGGGAGATGAGCCCAGTACAAAAGGGCAGACTGCAGCAGCGGGAGACACAGAACGAGCGAGTGGGGGGGGAGTGTGTGAGGTCAATGGAGCTCTTTTGGGACTGCTGCAGATTTCTTTGTGGGTAGAAAAAGGCAGCAAGGCACGAAGTGGCCCAGTACAAAAGGGCAGCCTGCAGTGGTGGGAGAAACAGAACAAGCGACTGAGAGAGAGGGGGACTGAGCGAGCTCAACAGAGCTCTATTGGGACTGCTGCTGATTTCTTTGTGGGCAGAAAAGGGCAGAAATGCAGGCAGGAGTCCCATACAAAAGGGAAGGCTGCAGCCCCGGCAGGAACGGGAAGAGCGAGTGAGAGGGGGAGTGAGTGAACTCAATGGAGGTCTATCGTGACTGCTGCAGATTTCTTTTTGGCAGAAAAAGGCAGCAGTCACTTCCGGTGATGTAACGGCAGGAATGGAAGCCTAGCTCCCCTTCTCTATACCTCCAGTGCTGAATCTAATAGAAATTGGGCGCAAATAACAGCCATCCGAGAACAAAAAGTGCTTTACTGAGCTGATGTTGAGTTTCTACAATGGAGCGCACTAAGAAAAAAGACCTGTCGGGTCCTGGATCGACAACTACTGCCGGGAAAACGGAACCTGTATTGGGCCTTAGTCCACTGCCCTCACGCTCCTCGCCTCTTCCGGGGTCCGGAGATGAGGACTCTGGATCTGACTCAGAGTCAACAGGCGCCAGGCTGGAAATGAAAAAAATCCTCAGATTATTGCAAAGAATTGATGGAAAAGTCTCCGATATACAGCGTGATTTTAAAAAGTTGGAAACAAGAACCACAGCTGTAGAACAACATGTAGAGACTTTGCAAAATGAGACTATGGCCCTCGGCCACTCTGTAGCCTTCTTGTATCACGGGGAAAAAGCCCTCTCTCTTAAGGTGGAGGATGCTGAAGCCCGTTCAAGGAGAAATGATATTAGAGTAGTGGGCATCCCAGAGGGAGTCGAGCAAGAGGACATGGCAGGATACATGGAGAATTGGCTATGTATTGAGCTGAAGCTCGAGGAAGGTTTTGCCCTGGAAATAGAAAGGGCCCACAGGTCAATTGCCCCAAAACCCAAACAGGGCGCCCCACCAAGGGCTATTTTAATAACATATCTGAAGTACCCAGTTAAAGAGAAAATCCTTCATTTGGCATGGGCCAAAAAAGACCTGAATTTTGATGGCACTCAGATTTTTGTAGACCAGGACTTTCCCCCTTCTATAGTTGCTAAGAGGAAAAAAGCCATTTTTGTAGTCAAACAGTTGAGAGGCAAGGGCATCAGGACTCAACTACGCTACCCGGTGAGATTGTGGGTGGAAACCAAAAAAGGCTCTAAGATCTACGATTCACTTTGGGCGTCGAATCAATACATGACTACGGAAGGTATAACCCTACCAGATATGAAGGAAGAAGAGGCTGAAACTGAAGTGAAACGTATCTTGTGGTCACTCGCTCCTGTATCTGCTAAGCCTATGACTTCTGATTCTCATCCGGAAGCTCTGTTTCCCCTACATGCGGACCTGTCCAGATGGATCTCTGGGTCCAATTCAACCTGAATCTGCAATGTAGGATCGACTCACCAGGTTTTGATATAGTCTCACAGATTTAATCAGGAATAAAGGTGTCAAACGGGGCTTACTTCTGTCACCCACCTCATTATCGAGTGCAGCTTGGCCGGATCCAGAATTGCTGGGATTTTTAGAAGGTTTTAAAGGACCTTTCCTGGGACATTTCTGTTGGTCTCCTTTAGGAACTATTGTTCTTGCTCTTCTGGTTCCCGGGCCATATTTCCTTCTGGGTCAGACTGAGGCCGTGTCTCTCTTTTTGGGCCCCCTCACCTGTTCTGCTTCATGGCACAATGATGCAGCACTGCCACAGGGAGTGGGGAAGTTGCGGATAATCAGCCGCAGTGTTACCATTTAATTCGATTATTGGATCAACCCTAGCAGACCAGATTGGAACTGGTAGAACACTAAGGTGTTCCAGGTTTAATTTGCACCGGGTTTTCAAATCCCCTGCATAGATTGTGGCCTGATCTCTCCCCACCTCTCGCTGTATTCGTCCTTGTCAAGAACTAACTGCAAGACATTTATTACTGAAATGACTGAAGTGTTACAGCAGTTTGAGAGAGTTTCTCTGCGAGGGGGAGAGTTTCTTTAATGCCCATTGTGGCTCCCCAATGTTCTCCACAGGCCCCTCTTTGGGGGGGAGGAACTTGTGAACTGGTGACTTAATAGCTGAATGACATACTCAGGGATTCGTATTTGCTCATAGGGATAATTAGAGGTCAGCAGGGGCCTGAGTTAACAGTTAAAGGAAGTTGCCATTATTGTTTAGAGACCCACGTTATGGGTTTTGTGGGGAAACCGGGGGGGGGGGTGTTGTTCTTAATTAAACACATGCCATTATATAATTGTGGGGTTAAGGTGTGCTGGAGGTAGGGGCAGCTTTCTCAGCCTTTTCATGGAAGATCCGTCTTCTGCACACAAAGGGCACAGGCCCAGGGTCTCGTACTATTTGTGACTCCCCCTGACCTTTTCACCCTCTGGATAAGGGTGTTGTTCCCTTTAGGGACACAGTTCCCTCTTATTCCGAGTGGGAGATTTTCTCACACATCAGGGTAAACTAGCAGGGCATCTTGCTCCTGCTTGGTGTTCACTTTTGACCTTTGCCCTCCGCTGTTTGCGAGGGCAGTTAGAGGTCTCCTTGTTATACATGATGTTGTATTGTTCTAGTTATTCTTTTCTCTGGTTTTTCTGGTCTTTTCCTTCTTTCTCTTTCTCCCTGACAAGACAGGCATTTTCCAGAATTTTAAGCTATGGAAAGGTTTATATGTCTGTACCTGCTCTACTAAGATTTATCTTATCATATATATTATTATGACTACTTTAACGCTATGCTCCCTGAATGTAAAGGGGATTAATAATGTTGTTAAACGTTCAAAAATTTTAGCAGAATTACAAAGAGAGAAATGTGACATTGTCTGCATGCAAGAAACTGGGCTGTCGAACCAGGAACATTTAAAACTGCGTGAGTCCTCGGTGGGTACGGTTTACTCAGATGAACACCCACATTCAAAGAAAGCATGGGTAGCCCTGTTATTCCATAGGGGTCTGCCATTCCAGATTCAGAAGGTGGCCAAGGAAGGAACGGGCCACTTCTTGGTAGTGACCGGAATTTTTTGGGGTAGAATTTTACACCTGGTAGCAGTCTATGCACCCACTCCCCCCTTGGGGGAATTTTTTAGAACTTTATTCAATGATTTGGCTGGATTACCCTCTGGCCAAATCATTTGCATGGGGGACTGGAATTGTGTGGAGGACATTAACATGGACAGAAGTCCTGGTAAGAGCTCGGGTTCTAAGGTTTGCTCCAGACCATTAAAGTCACTTTGTTTAGAGGCGGGGATGGCAGACCTTTGGAAGAATCTTAATCCAAATGTCAGGAATTATACCTTTTATTCTCCAACCTCAAGGTTGTACTCGAGACTAGACCACTTCTATACACAGTGTGGGCTGCTTCATACTTTTCATGGGGTTGATATTCTCCCCACAACAATCTCAGACCACACAATGATTAGGGCTGACCTACGCTAGGGGATACTGGTAGGAATGGACGATGGAGATTTGACCCAGGGCTAGTCAATGATAAACAATATATCACCTTGACCAAACAGGTTATCCAACACTATTTAGTGAAAAATAGTGAACAGGACTCACAGCCTAAGTTTTTATGGGATGCATTGAAAGCAGTCATCCGTGGGCATTCTATAGCATTTGCTTCTCACAAAAACAAACAACATAAGGCTAGAATTCAGGAAGTCTTAAATAAGATCTGTGGTCTTGAAGCAGAGCATAAATGCACCAGAGCAGAATATACACTTAAAAAACTAAGCAAAGCCAGATCAGAATATGACTCCCTCTTACAGCGGCGTGTGGAGAACACGCTGAGGTATACAGGGCAGAGGTATTATGAGAGAAGGGATAAGGCGGGCAAATTATTGGCACTGCGACTTCAGAAACAAGAAGCTGAGAGATATATAGCCCGTATTTGCCCTGCTTTTCCTGACCCCCCCGATAAGACCCAACCCACTGAAATAGCTGCTGAATTTCAAAAATTATTTCAGCAATTATATACAGAGGAGAGGGGCCAGGATCATGCTGACAAGGTAATCGAATTCCTTGACAGAACTGATCTCCCTAAGCTATCTCCTGAACAAAGGGAAGGGCTGGAGGCACCCTTCACTACAGGGAAGTGCACCAGGTGATTAAGTCCTTAAAATCGAGCAGGGCCCCCAGCCCAGATTATTTCATTTCAGAATTTTACAAATGTTTTGCTAAGGAGCTGTCCCCTCTCCTCACCAGGGTTTGTAATGTGGCACAAGAACCTGGACCCTTGCTGTATACTTTGTAAGAAGCCCTGATTTCCATAGTCCCAAAACCGGGGAAGAATCTTACCCAGTGCTCTAGTTATAGACCAATATCACTATCAAACCAAGATGAAAAAATGTTTGCAAAATTGGTGGGTATAAGGCTCCAGGTAATTATTTCTGATTTGGTAAATATTGATCAGACGGGCTTCATTCCTGGTTGACATTTACAAGACAACATTCGTCTTTTACTAAATGTTCTCTCCATGGCCAACCCTCACCCGGATGGGCAACTTAGGGCAGTATTGTCACTTGATGCTGAAAAGGCCTTTGATTGCCTGAACTGGCAGTATCCAGACCTCACCCTGGGGAGGTTCGGCTCCGGAGACAAATTTAGGACCTGGATTCTTAATTTACAGTATATAAGGATCCCCATGCCAAGGTTCAGGTGAATGGAGTTTCTTCATCCTCTTTCAAGATCCAAAGGGGGACCAGACAGGGTTGCCCTCTCTCCTGCCTTCTGTTTGCTCTGAGCCTCAAGCCGATGGCAGCGTATATCAGACAGACTGATGTTTTCCAGGGGGTCAAATTTCAGGGGAATGAAGTAAAGATTTCATTATATGTGGAAGACACTCTCTTATACATCACTAATCCTATCGTTTCTGTCCCTAACAATTTTGACTTCTTGACAGCCTTTGGAGAAATATCCGGGTACAGAGTCAACCTAGAAAAGTCAGAAATACTCCCGATTGGGAGGTGGAGGGGGGTACCTCTTCCTGACTTAGGCCAATTAAAATGGAGTAGGGCGGGTTTTAAATACTTGGGGCTTTGGATCCCCAGGAATCTACAAGATCTTTATAAACTTAATTATTTTAGATTATTACAAGGAATCCGAACTCATTGTAATAGATGGAGGGAGTTACCACTTTCACTTTCAGGCAGAATAGAAAGTGTGAGGATGAATATCCTACCTAGATTTTTATTTGTGTTTTCTGCCCTCCCACTTAAGCCTCCTAAGACCTTTTGGAGGGAGTCACAATCCACTCTCTCCAAATATATTTGGATGGGTAAGAAACAAAGGGTCAGATGGAAGGTATTGACAGCCCCTAAAGAGGGAGGTGGTATGGGCTTGCCTGAGTTGCAAAAATACTACTGGGTGGCTCAATTACAAGCCCTGTTATATTGGATGCAGGACACCCCCCACTTTGGTTAGAAGTGGAGACATCCTCCTCCCCGGTGCCCAATCTATTGGACTTGCTCTTCCTGGACCCTCCCAGACTAAAACTTTTAGAATTCACCAATCCCCTAACCAAAGTAGTTAAGCAATTCTGGCAAGAGGCATGTTTGAAATTAAATCTCCCACTTTTAATAGGCCCTCTCACAAATATTACTTGCTGTAGGGATTTTATCCCTCTTAAGTGGGACCTAGCATTTCATCGCTAGGCAAGATATGGTTTGAAAAAGGTAGGTCAATTCTTTGTTGGTAATACGCTGAAATCATTTAATTAGTTACAAGTGGAATTTGACCTTCCTCAAACAGATTTTTTTCATTTTCTTCAATTTAGGCATTATCTTAATTCCATAGGAGTTATTCAAATGGTAAATGCCCCTGGGAACTCTCTACAAGAATGTATTTTGACTTTCTCTTTGGCACAAGGTCCCAGGCATTTAATCTCTGATTTGGTACAATGTATGAATATGGCCGAGAAAGATCAGATGGTTCAAATTAAAGAGGCCTGGCAGATCGAATTGGGAATCATGCTTTCTCCTGAAGAATGGTCCAGTCTTTGGAAGGGTATCCATCTAACCACAGCATCATTAATATGGAGAGAGTTTCATTGGAAGGGGGTGGTCAGGTATTTCAGACCTCCAGTAGTCACTAAACATTTTGGGGGACATAATTCAGATCTCTGTTGGAGGAACTGCCAATCTACTGGTACTTACTCTCATCTTTTTTGGCAATGTGGAATTGTGGTGGGCTTTTGGGAGGATATTCATGGAGTGGTGGTGGGAATTTTGGACACCCCTTTCCCAAAGTTGGGACAACATTGGCTTTTTGGCCTGCCCCCCCCCAGGTTTAAAATCTAGGCCACTATGATACTTATTTTACATTTTTGTGGTGGCTGCCCTTAAGGCAATTACTTGATGCTGGCTCACCCCCAGCAGCCCCTCAGTACAGTCCTGGTATGACATATGTACCAGGATTCTGGAGATGGAGTATCTGATGGCTAAGCTTAGGCTGTCTGGAGACAGATTTAAAGTGAGATGATTACCATTTTTTCATTATATGGCTTCTAAAGAAAACAAAAATGTGTTGGAAGTGTTAGCCTTTACTCATGAGATATGTACTTGAATATGGGATAGGTTGGACCATTGAGTAACATGTGGTATTGATGATAACATGCCTCTCTTTCTTTCTCCTTCTCTTTTCCTCTCTTCTCTGTTCTCTCTTTTCCTCCCCCCTTTTTTTGTTTTTATTTTTCTTTCTTTCTCTTCTTGTTCTATCAAATATATAGTTTGTGGTTGACGTTTTTCCCTCCTTTAATCTGTGTATGTGCTGAATATGCTTTTGTAACTGTGTGTGACAGATAAAATGCCAATAAACTTTCATTTCCAAAAAAAAAAGGAAAAAAGTAGCAGTGCACACAGGGGACCAGTACAAAAGGCCAGCCTGCAGCAGTGGGAGAAACAGAATGAGCAAGTGAGAGAGGGGGAGTGAGCAAGCTCAACAGAGCTGTATCATGACTGCTGCAGATTTCTTTGTGGGCTGAAAAGGAAGCAATGCACACAGGGGCCCAGTACAAAAGGGCAGCCTGCAACAGCGGGAGAAACAGAATGACTGAGTGAGAGAAGGGGAGTGAACGAGCTCAATGGACCTCTGTCGTGACTGCTGCAGATTTCTGTGTGTGCAAAAGAAGAATGTAATGCAGGCAGGAGCCTAGTACAAAAGGGCAGCCTTCAGCGCTGGTAGAAATGGAACGAGTGAGTGAGAGAGGGGGAGTGAGAGAGCTCAACGCAGCTCTGTCGGGGCTGCTGCAGATTTCTTTGTGGCCAGAAAAAGGTGCCAACAGAGGCAGGAGCCCAGTACAAAAGGATAGCCTGCAGCGCCAGGACAAACAGAATGAGCGAGAGACACAGAGGGAGTGAGCAACCTCAATGGAGCTCTGTGGGGACAGCTGTGGATTTCTTTGTGGGCAGAAAAAGGTGCCAACGCAGGCAGGAACCCAGTACAAAAGGCTAGCCTGCAGTGCCGGGAGAAACACAATGAGCGAGTGAGAAAGGAGGAGTGAGTGAGCTCAACGGAGCTGTGTCAAGACTGCTGTAGATTTCTTTGTGGGCAGAAAAGGCCCCCAATGCAAGCAGGAGCCCAGTACAAAAGGGCAGGCTGCAGCAGCAGGAGACGAGCCCAGTACAAAAGGGCAGGCTGAAGCAGCGGGAGACACAGCATGAGCAAGTGAGGGAGGGGGAGTGAGTGAGCTCCACAGAGCTCTGTTGGGACTGCTGCGGATTTCTTTGTGAGTAGAAAAAGACAACAATGCACGCAGTGGCCCAGTACAAAAGGGCAGCCTGCAGCAGCAGGAGAAACAGAACGAGCGACTGAGAAACAGTGGGAGCAAGCGAGCTCAACGGAGCTCTATCGGGACTGCTGCAGATTTCTTTGTGGGCAGAAAAGAAAGCAATGCACACAGGGTCCCAGTACAAAAGGGCAGCCTGCAACAGTGGGAGAAACAGAACGACCGAGTGAGAGAAGGGGAGTGAGCAAGCTCAACAGAGCTCTGTCATGACTGCTGCAGATTTCTTTGTGTGCAGAAGAAGACGGTAATGCAGGCAGGAGCCCAGTACAAAAGGGCAGCTTGCAGCGCTGGCAGGAATGGAACGAGCGAGTGAGAGAGAGGGAGTGAGAGAGCTCAACGCAGCTCTGTCGGGGCTGCTGCAGATTTCTTTGTGGCCAGAAAAAGGTGCCAACAGAGGCAGGAGCCCAGTACAAAAGGACAGCCTGCAGCGCCAGGACAAACAGAATGAGCGAGAGACACAGAGGGAGTGAGCAACCTCAATGGAGCTCTGTGGGGACAGCTGTGGATTTCTTTGTGGGCAGAAAAAGGTGCCAACGCAGGCAGGAACCCAGTACAAAAGGCCAGCCTGCAGCGCCGGGAGAAACAGAATGAGCGAGTGAGAGAAGGGGAGTGAGTGAGCTCAACGGAGCTGTGTCGAGACTGCTGTAGATTTCTTTGTGGGCAGAAAAAGTCCCCAATGCAAGCAGTAGCCCAGTACAAAAGGGCAGGCTGCAGCAGCAGGAGATGAGCCCAGTACAAAATGGCAGGCTGAAGCAGCGGGAGACACAGCATGAGCAAGTGAGGGAGGGGGAGTGAGTGAGCTCCACAGAGCTCTGTTGGGACTGCTGCGGATTTCTTTGTGAGTAGAAAAAGACAACAATGCACGCAGTGGCCCAGTACAAAAGGGCAGCCTGCAGCAGCGGGAGAAACAGAACGAGTGACTGAGAAACAGTGGGAACAAGCGAGCTCAACGGAGCTCTATCGGGACTGCTGCAGATTTCTTTGTGGGCAGAAAAGAAAGCAATGCACACAGGGTCCCAGTACAAAAGGGCAGCCTGCAACAGCGGGAGAAACAGAATGACCGAGTGAGAGAAGGGGAGTGAGCGAGCTCAGCAGAGCTCTGTCATGACTGCTGCAGATTTCTTCGTGGGCAGAAGAAGACGGTAATGCAGGCAGGAGCCCAGTACAAAAGGGCAGCTTGCAGCGCTGGCAGGAATGGAATGAGTGAGTGAGAGAGGTTGAGTGTGCGAGCTCAACGCAGCTCTGTCAGGGCTGCTGCAGATTTTTTTGTGGCCAGAAAAAGGTGCCAACAGAGGCAGGAGCCCAGTACAAAAGGGCAGCCTGCAGTGCCAGGACAAACAGAATGAGCGAGTGACACAGGGGGAGTGATCAACCTCAATGGAGCTCTGTCGGTACAGCTGTGGATTCCTTTCTGGGCAGAAAAAGGTGCAAACACAGGCAGGAGCCCAGTACAAAAGGGCAGCCTGCAGTACTGGCAGAAACGGAACAAGCAAGTGAGAGAGGGGGAGTGAGTGAGCTCAACAGAGCTCTGTGAGGACTGCTACAGATTTCTTTGTGGGCAGAAAAAAGCACCAACAGAGGCAGGAGTCCCGTACAAAGGGCAGCCCACAGCACTATGAGAAACAGAATGAGCAAGTCAGACAAGGGGAGTGAGCAACCTCAATGGAGCTGTATCGTGACTGCTGTAGATTAGTAGGCAGAAAAAGGCGGCAATGCAGGCTGGAGCCCAGTACAAAATTCCAGGCAGCAGAGTGAGCAGAAACTGAATGAGCGACTGAGAAAGGGGGAGTGAGCGAGCTCAACGGAGCTGTGTCACCACTGATGCAGATTTATCTGTGGGCAGAAAAAGCCACCAATGCAGGCAGGAGCCCAGTGCAAAAGGGCAGCCTGCAGCAACGGGAGACACAGAATGAGCCACTGAGGGAGGGGAAGTGACTAAGCTCATCAAAGCTCTGTTAGGACTGCTGCAGATTTCTTTGTGGGCAGAAGAAGACGGTAATGCAGGCAGGAGCCCAGTACAAAAGGGCAGCTTGCAGCGCTGGCAGGAATGGAATGAGTGAGTGAGAGAGGTTGAGTGTGCGAGCTCAACGCAGCTCTGTCAGGGCTGCTGCAGATTTCTTTGTGGCCAGAAAAAGGTGCCAACAGAGGCAGGAGCCCAGTACAAAAGGGCAGCCTGCAGTGCCAGGACAAACTGAATGAGCGAGTGACACAGGGGGAGTGAGCAACCTCAATGGAGCTCTGTCGGTACAGCTGTGGATTCCTTTCTGGGCAGAAAAAGGTGCAAACACAGGCAGGAGCCCAGTACAAAAGGGCAGCCTGCAGTACTGGCAGAAACGGAACAAGCAAGTGAGAGAGGGGGAGTGAGTGAGCTCAACAGAGCTCTGTGAGGACTGCTACAGATTTCTTTGTGGGCAGAAAAAAGCACCAACAGAGGCAGGAGTCCCGTACAAAGGGCAGCCCACAGCACTATGAGAAACAGAATGAGCAAGTCAGACAAGGGGAGGAGCAACCTCAATGGAGCTGTATCGTGACTGCTGTAATAGTAGGCAGAAAAGGGGCAATGCAGGCTGGAGCCCAGTACAAAATTCCAGGCAGCAGAGTGAGCAGAAACTGAATGAGCGACTGAGAAAGGGGGAGTGAGTGAGCTCAACGGAGCTGTGTCACCACTGATGCAGATTTATCTGTGGGCAGAAAAAGCCACCAATGCAGGCAGGAGCCCAGTGCAAAAGGGCAGCCTGCAGCAACGGGAGACACAGAATGAGCCACTGAGGGAGGGGAAGTGACTAAGCTCATCAAAGCTCTGTTAGGACTGCTGCAGATTTCTTTGTGGGCAGAAAAAGGCAGCAATGCACCCAGGGGCCCAGTACAAAAGGGCAGCCTGCGGTGGTGGTAGAAACGGAATGAGCAAGTGAGAGAAGGGGAGTGAGCGAGCTCAATGGAGCTCTATTGACTGATGTGGCTTTCTTTGAGGGCAGAAAAAGCCACCAACACAAGCAGGAGCCCAGTACAAAAGGCCAGCCTGCAGCGCCAGGAGAAACAGAATGAGCGAGTGACACAGGGGGAGTGAGCCACCTCAACGGACCTCTGTCGGGACAGCTCCGGATTTCTTTGTGGACAGAAAAGGGTGCCAATGCAGGCAGAAGCCCAGTACAAAACAGCAGCCTGCAGCACCGGGAGAAACAGAACGAGCGAGTGGCAGAGGGGCAGTGAGCGAACTCAGTGGATCAACGCAATCAACATTCGACATTGACAAATGCTTATTTCTTTTCTGGGTCTTCAAAATTGTTTTTCTTCTTGAATGAAATATGGGGCATGTTTTGGCTTTACTGGATTACTGTAAAACAAAGTAATTTGGGTTGGGTGTCAAAGCTTGGAGCTAACAACTGTTTTAATATATTAGAATGAATATATAACCCCTATTAGACTTAAATTTAAGTTAATACTAATTGACCCCTCGAAAATAAGAAAAAGTTTTATACTTTCTAAGAATGCATTTTTGTTTAATGTTTCAAGAAGTACCACTCTGATGTTTATTATATTTTTATGTAATGAAAAATTTCTTTCTGATTAAAAATAAAGTATAAAAATATAACACAAAACAACAACATTTGCACCTTTAAAATATAAAATGGCTCCTGGACTGGACCTAATACCAGCTGAGGTCTTCTTAATTTCTCTATCACAATGGGCTACTATTTATTTATTTATTTATGTCTTTGGTAACTGGATAAGTGCACTGATCCAGGGGAACGTTTTCAGGCATGACTCTGGCCACACAGGCGGCAGTTACAGAGGTAGTGACAAGTTATACAATGAGTACAAGCCATGTGGATATACAGACATCATTGGTGAACAAAGAAAGTGACATAAGAAAGTAAAATTAATGAGAGGCTGAAAAAAACAATCAGTACATCATGATAAACAACAATTATTATACAATTATTTACTAAGGATAAGGGGATAGTGCAAATTAATCCATGATGGAAAACAAGCAGCTACAGATAATGCTTTGCTACCCATAGCCAAGGAGCCTTTCGGGATATCCATGGGGGGGGACTGAGGATGCACGCAGACACCTCGAGGGAGTTCTGGTCTTGAGGAGAGATGTATAAGAGGAGGCTTCACCATGCCTGATGGCGATGTCCAGGAGGCAGCCAAGCCCCTTAATCAAATCTGCAGTGTAGTGGGAGCTAGCTAACAGTCAGGTAGAGGTGGCAGTGCTGAGTGGAATATGGTGCCAGGAGAGTGAAACAATATATGTTGTTGCGGGGAGGTCACGTGATGGCATCTAGCTAGATAGCAACTGGGATACTGAGCTCCCCCCGCTGGCCACCTTTTTTGATCGTTTAACAAATCATCTTGGCTCTTCTTTTGATAAATCTGCCCAATAAACGTCTGGTGAAGGTACCTGCTACTATTTAACGATCACTGTTGAAGAAAGTATCGTTTGTAGGCTTATGATGGAGGTGGATGGGAAGCAGGCCTCAGTCAGGCATACACCCCTGCATCCCCGGAGAAGGCCGCCAAGAAACAACGGAATCAGGCCCCTATTAAAGGTGATCAGTGGGGACAGAGTGCAACAGGCTACTCCACTAACGGAGGATAGGTTCCTCCAAGAACTTACTCCTTTAAAAGATATCTTGAAAGAATTAACTGGTGAGCTAAAATCCTTATGGCGATCTTCCTCTGTCTCCATTACAGTCTCAGATATGAAGACCAGAATAACCTCGTCAGAATTGTGGAGGTCCAGAACCGAAATGGAGATTACTGAACTCAGGCAACAAATAAAGAAACTACAGGCCAAGACTGAAGATTTGGAAGGGCGTAATCGCCGAAATAATCTTTTAATCATGGGCCTACCCGAGTTGGAAGAAGGCCCAGACATCATGGCCTTTCTGCAGAAGTTTTTATGCAAGGTGGTAGGCCCATCCCCTATCAGCCCCTCTTATCATTTAGAACGGGCACATCGATCCTTGAGACCTAGGCCTGCAGCTGGGTCCCCCACACCCTATCATCATCAAGTTTCTGAGTTATGTGGAGAGACACCATGTTTATACGAAGTCCCGTGAACTGAAAGAAATCCTGTGGGGATCATCCAGAATCCGGATTACTCAGGATCTACCTAAAGAGACCCGAGAGAAAAGAGCAGCCTATCACCCAGTGGTGCAGAAACTAATAGCTGCATCTATCCCTTTTAAGATGGTCTATCCAGCGACTTTGAAAATTACGATCAATGGCACTACTGCTAGTTTCAATTCCCCTGAGGCTGCCCGCAAGGACCTGGAGATTAAGTTACCAGAGCTATTCAAAGCGCATGGTTGAGAGACTTTAACTGTTACTGTCTGGGGTTTTGAGCCTCACATTCTGGCTGGACTAAATTTGTTTTCTATATTTGTATAAGTTTTAGTAGCGATGTTTACTTATCGGTAACTGAATAGTACCTCCTCGTCTTTGCCTTCTTTCCCTGGTCTCTTCTCTGTTGTCCCTGTCATTTTTCCAGTCTCTTTGGTCTCTCCTTCTCAATCCCCCTCTTTTGGATTCTCTGGCCTGGTCTGGGTGGCGGTGGGCGAGCTCTGGTTTGGCAGCACTTCCCCCATTCCCGTCCATGTACCCTTCCGATGGAACTATATTTCGATGGTAGTTGTTTCCGGGTGGAGACTTCCTGGGAGGTGGACCTTTTTTGGTCCCTCTGCCTTTTGGTTCCCCCTAGAAACAGCGGCCTTTAGACGGGTCTCGCCCAGACGTACTACCTGCATAGGGGTTTTCTCGACTTTCGTTGGCTCTCTGGACTCTCTATTTCTTGTGGCCTACATGGATTCGGTTAGGGGTTTTCTTTCCTTTTCCTCTCGTACTGGTTTTACCGGTGAGGACGTTGGGGGGGATTGTTTGTTGGTTTAGATTGGGGTAATGGGTTTTCTGTAGCTGGGTGGTTGTGTTGACACCCATGCTTCTTTACTTGACTGTTCCCCTTCCCTATCTTCTTTCACTTTATCTGCTCTTGATATTGGTAATGGGTCTCTGGGGAGGGGGGGTGGCTGTGTGGGGGGGGTTCGGGCTTGGTGTGCTTGCTCGCTGGATGTGGAATCGCGAGCCATACATGGGGGGGTTGGCTAATCTCCCCCTGGTGCTGGGGCTTTTTGGGAGTATGATCCTGTTATTGTTGGTCTGCATTCTCCTGGGGTTGTGCCTGACTTTATTTGTTTGCTGGCACTGGTGCCCAGCTCTGGGGGTTTGGAGGTTCGCACTGGGTGTTCGGGGTTTCAAGCTTTTGTATGCTAGGCTATTTTTTGGGCTACCCTGGCTCGACTCACCCGTTGTATATACTTATTTTTTGATTTGTATGGGATATTGGTTGCTGGGGGGGGGTTTGGTTGCTGGGGGACCTAGTTTTAAATACTTCATGCTCACGAGTTTCTAGTCATTGGGGAGGGGATGGGAAGATTCTCTTTCTAAGATTGGATTTCCTTTAATCTTTTGGTTTCTGGGTCTTGGGTGGGTGTGGGGGTTGGGGATTAATAATTAATGACCCAGATGTTTTGCATGGTTTCTGGTTTGTTGCGATAGCTTATTTCTGGGGTTTGACTGTTCAAAATGTTCCAGGGTTTTAAGGTTGGGTGATTGCCTCGGGACCAATTCTGCCTGGCTTGGGTCTCATGGCTGGGCGAGCCTACTTTGCTGGTGTGGGCTTGTTTCTATCCTGGCTGGATGAGCTGGATAAGGTTATTCGATCGAGTCCCAGGCCAGAGCAGTTCTGGTGGATATTGGGTCCCGGCCTTTATAATGGGGTGCACCTTGTTTCTACATATTATGATGGCTTTGTCTGGATATCTAGTTGTGTTATTATGTTTTAAAATGGCTATGAATACAGTCAAAATAGCGTCCTGGAATGTTAGAGGGTTAGGGATCGGGTCAAGGGGCTGCAGGCCTTTAACCACTGTTCATTGCTTCACATTGATATTCTTTTTTTACAAGAGACACACCTATGCCATGATGATGCTAGGTTGCTTTCCCGATCTGGCTTTTCCCAATCCTACCTTGTCGGAAATTCCTGCTTTAGTAAAGGGGTTGCAGTTCTTATTAAAAGGCATGTATTGTTTACAAAAGAGTTGACTGTCTCAGACCCAGAAGGGAGATTTGTCCTGGTGAAAGGTACTCTGAAGGGTGACAATGTGGTCCTTGGTTCTGTGTACGGTCCGGTGGGGGAACCCCATTTTCTTTATGACTTAGGCGGATAAGTTGGCTGGCTTTCTCCCTGCTCAACTTATATTGGGGGGACTGGAATGTGCCTTTCTCATCTACCCTGGACAGGGAGCCGAACATAACGTCCACCTTCTCCGGCTCCAGCGGGCCTTTGGGACTTGACCTCGATGCTGGGCCTATGCGACCCCTGGCGGCTCGCTAACCCTTCTTGTCGTGCCTTTTCCTTTCAATCCCACTCACATGGTACTAAGTCGAGGCTAGATATGGTTTTAGTCAGTCTTCCTTTCCTCCCGAATATCTCTCTGTCTGGTATCGAGTCGATCATTGTGTCGGACCATGCTATAGTCTGGATACGAATGTCTTTAGACCCTGATTATTCTCGTGACTCTATGTGGTGACTAAACACACAGTTGTTAAAGGATCACCAATGTGTTTCAGAAATTAGTTCCCGGATTTCTCTTTTTCTGGCTGATAATTTGAATTCTACTCCTAGGGTTGACATGGTATGGGGCGCTCTGAAGTGTTACCTTAGGGGTGAACTCATCAAAATGGCTTCCTTTAGGAAGAAGACACGGTTGGCTAGGTCCTTGGCTCTTATGAACAAACTAAGGGAGTGAGAAGCTAATTATTCTACAACTTCTTCTGTATCGGATCTTAAGGAGCTTTTGTTAACTAGGAACGAATACTCGGACCTCTTGAAGGAAAAAACAGAATATTGTTTGATGAAAACCCAGGCTAGGTATCTGGATCTTGGCAAAAAATCTGGTAAACTGCTGGCTTTGTGTCTGTGCACACTTGAGAGCTCGAGGATCATTCCTTACTTCCTTCCTTGTCTTCCCCATCTGGTAGTGTAGTTTCCTCACCTAGGGATATTGCGCATATCTTCAAGGAATATTACTCGGGCCTTTATAGTCATTCCTCATCATCCCATCCCATCTCGGCTGTTAAGGAGTATGTAAGAGGAATAGGTATCCCTTGTATATCAGAGACCCAGCAAGTGAGCCTACTAGCCCCTATCTCAGCTGAAGAAATAAGGAGCACCATTGCTTCCTTGGTCCTAGATAAGGCGCGGACCGGATGGTTTCCGCAAACTTCTATAAGGTATTTCTAAAGATTTGATGCCTATTCTTCTTAAATTATATAATTATCTGCCGGTCTCCTCTGAGCTTGATCCTGCTCTGTTCGAGGCTACTATAGTTTTAATCCCCAAAGCGACAAAATTCTCACTGTCCCGCTAATTATCGTCCATTTCTCTCCAAAACTATGATATCAAAATTCTAGCTAAAATACTTGCTGAAAGGATCAAGAAGGTCTGGTTGGAGCTGTTGAGCTCTGAGCAGGCCGGCTTTATACCAGGAGGTCGTGACAGACCACTTGAGGACTCTGTCGCATATTTCTCAGTACGCCCAAACTGCCACATGTCCGGTTGCTCTGATCTCTCTTGATGCTGAGAAAGCGTTTGACCGGGTTGATTGGTCCTTTCTGTGGACAGTAATGGAGGAAATGGGTTTTCCGGCCTCCTCTTTTTGACTATGATTCAGATATTTTACAGTTGCCCTTCTGCTAGGATTTACTGCAATGAGGTCTTATCTTCCTCCTTTCGCCTTTTTGCTGGTACCAGGCAAGGTTGCCCTCTTTCTCCTGTACTATTTAATTTATTTTTGGAGCCTTTGCTGGTTAAACTCAAGTCGTCTCTTCAGGTGAGAGGTATTATGCTACAGCAATGGGAATTAGTACTCTCTGCATATGCAGATGATGTCTTGTTGCACCTAACGGATCCAGTGACATCTTTAAAGGCCGCTCTTGATATCATTATGCAGTTTGGTTCCTTCTCTCGTTACAAACTGAATATCTCTAAATGTGAGATTTTCCCTTTAAATAAGTATACGAATAAACAGGATTTTCTTTCCTTTGGAATGAGATGGACCTCCAGATCAATTAAGTATCTGGGAATCCATTTTTCCAGTGATCTTTCCCCTTCTGAAAAAACTAAATCTGGTCAGAGTTAGAGACTTGATTAGTCAGGACTTGCAGCGCTGGTCAGCCCTCCCTATCTCACTTTGGGGTCGAGTCAACATTATTAAAATGAATGTTCTTCCCCGGATCTTTTATCCACTGAACCTGACCAATCTTTGGATCCCCCTTTCCTTTTTCCAGCAGCTTCACAGGCTGTTTTCCAGCTTTATTTGGCAGGGGAATGGATTGCGACGTTCCTATGCCAACCTGTCACTCCCTAAGGACAGGGGTGGTTTACGGTTGCCTAATCTCCTGCTGTACTACTGGGCGGCCCATTTTTCTAAGTTATGGAGATGGTTCTCCATGAATACAGAGAACCCCAGTCCAATTTGGCTTCAGCTGGAGCGGGCTTTTCTTTCTGAACTTAGATTGGACATGTCCGCCCTGTTTTATTTGCCCCTGAAGGCTCTTTCACAGCTGGTTCCGGACAACACAGTGATAGGCTCTTTTAGGTCATGGGCACAGTGTCTTAAGTTCTTTTCGGATTTCTAGTGAACTGGACCTGGGACAGCCAGTGGTCCTAAATCCTAACATTAGATTGGGGAATTCTTGGATCACACCAAATTGGCTCCCACAATTTAAAGATGTCAGAGTGGAGCATCTGTTTAACCAAGATTCGCTTCTTATGTCGGATGATATTCTAACGAAATTTGATATACCAAGCAAAGGGATTTTCAAAGGTCTTCCAACTTCGGCACTTAGTGGGTAATAAATTCGGTATCACTTTTAGACAATCGGTTGTGCACCCTTTTCTATCTAATATTATCAGTCTTGCTTCCCAGTCCCACTCCATTTCGTCAATTTATTCTTATCTCCTGAATTTTAATTCACAGGAGGATGTTGAGGGCCCTTCAGTCTGGACAAATCTTCTCCCTGAGGTTGTCCCGGTCTGGACTAACATTTGGCACAACTTACATAGATATCATACCCAGGATAGGTTGCGATTAACACAGTATTATATTGTGAATAACCTTTACTATACTCCCATTAACCTCTTTCAGCTTAAGATGATATCCTGTTCGGATTGTTTCAGGTGCTCACAAGCTGAGGGCAATTTAATTCATATTTTTTGGGAATGCTCCAAAGTTGCCCCATTGTGGTCCCTGATCCGGGAGAATTTGAATCCTCTTCTGGGTCTGAGCAGGTTTTTTTGTCCGGAAGTTTGTGTTTTGGGTGATTTTTCTTATGTAGATAGTGTGGAGCGCCGATATCATATGGCTTTAGTGTCCATGGCGGTTAAGAAACTGGTCCTAAGACACTGGAAGGACCAATTGGTTTTATCATACGCAGACTGGTTGAAGGAGATAATGTCCTATCTCCAATCAGAGAATCTGATTGCCAGCTTTAAAGATCGTATGGATTTGTTTCATAAAAGATGGGGTAAACTCCAAACTTTATGTTTGTCTTACTATTAAGGCCTGGCGACCCTACCCTTTTGCCCTCACATAGTATCTGTTTCTGTTTAGTTGTAGATTTTAGATCTTTCTTTCTTGTTCTTATATGATCTATGATGTTTAAAGTTAAGGTACCTTATTACAGGTACACAGTGATATCCAGAATTAATGGGGTTCTTAGGTCCTTTGTTGGTGCACCCAATTGGGATTGGGGAGGGGGGGAGGTTGTTCTTTGAGGGAGTTTATATGTTGAAGGCTACATGCCTTATCGGTTTTTGTGAATGATTGGGTGGGGGTGTCTTTGGGGAGGTTAATGGGAGTTTTCTTTAGGGGAGGAGGGGACCTGGGAGGGGTGGTTTTGGTTGTACGATATATATACTATTTCTCTGTTTATATATTTCTGGAGTGTTGTGTATTTGTTTCGGGGGGGGGCTTTGTTTTTCTGTTTCAGTGTTTTTCTTTGTTTTGTTTGTACTTTGGAAACTAATAAACTTAAATTTCAAAAAAAAAATATATGTTGTTGCATGTGGAGCAGGGGCGTGAAAGCAAGGCTGAGGATGTGTGTGAGTAAATTGGGGAGCAGCAGTCAATCAAGGGTAGCATGTTGCCTTGGGCAATGGCTAAACAGGCTTCCCTGGTGAGGAGTGACTATCCAATAAGCTGCACCAAGTTGTTGGTTAATATGGCGGATAACAGGAGTTATGATCGGAAAAGGAGAAGGACGGGTCCACTATAACTCCCAGATATTTGAAAGTTAGTACATTTTCAAGTACAGTGTCATCTGGTGAGACTACTGAGAGTATGGACACAGCCTTGGCAACCTTAGATAGGAAGGGTTTAGACCCAAATAGCATGGATTAAGTTTTTTTTTTAGCATTAACAATTAGGTGATGTGAGTGGAACCAAGTGTGCGCCTCAGAGTAGTTATTGAATAAAGCCCTGGCTATATTCTCAAGATCCTTGTCACTAGTGAAGAGGACAAGGTCATCTACATAAAATAGGGCATCACAAGTGAGACAGTCAGAGGGGAGAGAGTTTATAAACAGGGAGAATAAGAGTGGGCCCAGGATGGAGCCCTGGGGTACACCGGTAGTGATTGGGAGGGCAGGGTAGGAGGAAGGTCCTACACATACCTACTGAGATCTAGCTGAAAGGTAACTTTGGAACCACCACATGGTCTCAGTAGAACAGCCAAGGGTGTGGAGGGAGGAGAGTAGCAGGGTGTAGTCAACCAGGTCAAAAGCTTTAGACAGGTCGACAAAGATGTCACCCATTGCCCTTCCAAGGTCTATACTGTACTTACAACATATTTTAATCTTTGTTGCAGCAGGTTAGATTTTCACTGTTCATGGAAAGGTGTACTGATAATCTGAATATATAACAAGACTTGGTCAGAGCCAGCAAGGCTACATAATGCTCTTTTACAGGGATTAGGAGCCATCTACAGGGAAAGAGTTTTTTTTTATGGAACCTTGAGCAGTGCAATATTTCTTTAAAACTGCCAGCCAATAACAATATTCACATGTGATTGCTGGGTCTGTTACTTGGTTACTTGGTTTTAGGGACAAAAAGGAGGCCGAGGCCCATCGAGATTGTCCCCTACATAATTGTGGGACATTATGACCCATTATAAGTTCTCCCTTATCCACAAATCCAAGTTATATTTAAAAGCATTGAAATTAGGTTTACAGATTAATTCTTTGGGCAAGATGTTCCACAATCTTGCTGCTCGTATATTGAAGAAATTTCCTCTCTTGTTAGTGTGAAAAGGTTGTAGTTCAAGTTGTTTATTATGTAGTCTAGGGACTATTTTTCTTAATGAGTAAACAAGTCCACATTGGGTCATTAAAGTAGGTGATTGACATATTTTATAAATCAGTAATAAATCACCTTTTTCTCCTGAGTTCTAAAGAGTATAGACCAGTATGTTTTAGTCTTGTTATATAGTCAAGATGTTTGAGTGTTGGGACTATTTTAGTTGTTCTTCTCTGGATTTGTTCCAGTTAAAGTTAACACATTCTCTGGTGTCCACTGGTACATCCCACCCTCTGACCACTGGTCCTGTTAATACAAAATCATTCCCTGGTGTTTTGTGGCACCTCTGTTGTCCAATCATCTGCCTCATTAATAACAAATCTGTACCTCTGTAAGTACAATGTTCTCTGCCCTGAACAACACGGGTTCAGAGCAGGTCATAGTACCAATACAGCACTGCACTCCTGGAATTTTCCAACTTCCTCCATGCCTCCTTGGACTCTGGTGCCCTGGCTGGTGCTATATTCATTGACCTGTCTAAAGCATTCGATACCGTTTCGCATCCTCTTTTGCTCTCCACCCTGTTTCCTGGTGCACCAGCTATCTCTCCGCCCACTCCCAATGTGTGAAAGTCAACAGTACTCTCTCTGAAACATGCCCCATTCGCTCTGGAGTGCCGCAGGGCTCAATTCTTGGACCCCTACTATTCTCACTCTTTCTTAACTCCCTACCCAGCAGTTGTACGGGGTAAGATGCTTCTCTATTCTGATGATGCTGTTCTCGTTGCCTCCCACAATGACCCCATGCTGCTACAGAACTCCCTCCAACTAGTCTTTGACTCTGCAGCTACCTGGTTCACTGAGCACCGACTTGTTATCAACCTTAAGAAAACAAAAACGATGCTCTTCTCCCACCCCCAAAATAAGTACAGCAAGTTTCCCTTAGCTGTCCACTCCACACCCAATCTCGTCATTGACCAGGTGCAGTCCTATAAATATCTTAGTATAACCTTTGACCCTGCACTTTCATTCCATGGACCTATATCTGCCCTAAATTCTGTCGCCAACTCATGGCTAGGCATTCTTTACTGGCACAAGAAATGCCTCTCTCCTGATGCCCTCCGCCTGGCTGTCACCTCCTCTGTCATGTCTCTCATTGACTATGGCTTTCCGGTCTATGGCTCAGTAGATCAGACTGCCCTCTACAAGGTTCGCCTCACAGTTAATAAGGTCTGCAGACTTATCACTGGTGCTCCCAGACTCACTCACACATGTGAGCTGTACACCCTGGCTACCCTACTCAACCTGGAAGAGCGACTCATTTATCAGACATGCCAGCTCACCTTTAAAGCCCTGTGTGGCCTATCCCCCATAGGCCTATCCAACTCCATTCGCCGTACTGCACCGACCCTGATCACGCGCAGCTCGTCAAGAGCTACCCTAGTTATTCCGAGAGCCAGGACCTCTCAAGGTCAGAGGGCATTCCCCTACCGTGCGCCCCACTGGTATAACTCCCTCCCTGCCAGTGTCTCAAACTCACTAACCTTAGCTTGCTTTAAGCCCAGGCTCAGAAACTTCCTGCTTAGCTCTCACAAATGCAACTGCCGCTAGCCTAGTGTAAAAAAATATATATATATATATATATATATATATATATATATATATGTACTCTGTTTGACAATGCTCACTGAGTGGCTCCCCGCCTTCCTTTCCCTACTAATTCCTCCTCCCCTATCTCCCTCCCTTCTACCCCCACCAGCTCTCCCCTACCATAAGTTTTGCACCTTTTGTTATCTTTTGCTTCGTTGGAGATTGTATTCTATTGTAACAAATTGTAATTGAACTGTAACTTTTTTGTTTGTAAGTACTGTGTCCCTTGTACTACTGTTCTGATGTCCTCTTTGTGACGAGGTACCTTTGTAAATGAGCCTCTGGCTCAAAGGTTTCTAAACTGATGTTTAACTAAATAAATAAATAAATAAATCATTCCCTTGCTGCAGTATAAGTGTGGTCTGGTCCAGTGATATGGAGGGATGAGGCGCTGTCTGCCTTACATTTCATCACATCAGGGACCCAAGTTCAGGCACATACTCAGATTGCTGGGGGTCAGACATAACACTGAGCATTAATTCACTAGATAGCAGTCCTGTCCCTGGGTGGGCGGCATGGTGACTTGACCTTTGGCTTCTCCCAGGTGAAGGCAGGAATCTAAGGGGGGAAATGCAGAAATGGTTATAAAGTCCTACCTGCCTACCTCTGTCCCACATGGCCACCTGGATGACTGGATCAGTTCTTGGGGGGGGGCAGTAGAAGCAGCTGCTCTGGGCCCTGCACTTCTGGGGAGCCCTGCACTTTGAAACAAAACTGCCCAGCTGGGTGCATCAGATGATTCACTTATTAAGACTGAACTGAGAGCAGCCCTGCAGACAGCTAAGGTAAGTCACTTGATGATGTGATTCCTGGAGGAGCACTGAGAAAAGTCACATGATCAGGAGTCACTCACATGCACACCCTTTCCCTTTTCCATGCCAGATCATGAGACCAGACCCCACAGTAGGTGTTTTTGCTTGGACTCGGCCAAGTCTGGGGTCATCGGCCTCTCATCCCAGACTGAGGCATGTGTCTCACTGACTTGGAGTAGTTGATCTTAGAAGTGCCAGCCCTGCACATCACATCATCTGCAAATTTGCATCAGGCCACTGGCATTTGGCATAAAAAAAAAATAATTTGATTGACCCAGCACCATTATCCTCTGTTTCTTCCTCGGATCCTCAGCCGGGCTCTGTGACAGTGAGTCTTGCATGTGTTGATCTTGCTGTCAGTGTGGGGTGGTTGAGTGGATGGCGGGTGTTGGTATTGGTAGTAGGGGTTGAGACTGAGTGGGGCTTTCAGAGACATTCAGAACAAAGATAAAGTGCTTAGTGGTCTCAGACACTTCCAGTTCAGATGCTGTCTCAGAACAAACAGGCAAGCCAAATTCAGGCTGCAGTGCATGGCAGGAGGCAGTGTATGATCTTTCTAGAAGAATCACAAGGGTTGCAGAGATGAGGCCCACTGCAGTAAAATTAAAAACTGCCATGGCCTGCAAAAGTTAACCTATATCCTGGAAGCTGTTTGGATCTAATGACTAACAAGGTTACAATTCAGCTAGAAACACAGGAATTGCAATGACCTGTATACTGTATCTCCACTGTCCTAAAAGGTTTTTTTTCTTTGAGTTGCCCACTGTTGCAGATCTCTGTAGCCCTAAAGTTGTTTTTTTCTGCCAGCTGCTCTCTCTGGTGGCTCTCCACAGCCACAGTGAGCGTTTTTTCTTTCAGCTGCCCTCAGTAGTGAGTCTCCACAGCCTTGCAGGGCTTTTTCTTCAAGTTTCCCATTATGAGGGATCTCCACAGCCTTGAAGGGCTTTTTTCTTTTAGCTGCTCACTGGCACTGTGGTTTTCTGGCCACCCTCAAATACAGGCAGCACAGGTTCTTTATAATTCACGCTTGGCAGCACTGAAGTCTCATGTCTGCCCCAATACTTGCAGTGTGGGTTCTTTTTGTTTACCACAAAGTGGCACTGAGGACTCCTGCCCACCTTCAAAACTTCAGGCAGCACCAATTGTGCTGTGAATATGACAGTAAGCGAAGACAAGGCTGCCGATTGCTGGTGACAGGGGGCCCAGTGTTTGACCTCTGCCCTGGGGCCGCAAAGTCTAAGGTTGCTCTGGATACATCAGTAATCCCCACCCCTAACAGTCACAATCCCGTACCTCAGTCACAGCACTGATAACCACCCCACACAGTCGGGACTGACTGCTCCCTCTGAGCAGTCACTTAGTTTGGTGCCTTCTACAACCTTCTTGCTGCATATACAACTTCCTGAAAAAGTTTCAGTCCCTCAAAGCTGTAGGACTGTGCAGAAGCAGACCTCCCAAAAGTCACAGTAATGTCCCTCACCCTGACAATCACATAAATTACACCCTGTTCCTAACACAGAACTGATCTTCCTCCCGACAATCACAGGACTGTAAAACTGCTCCATAGTCACAGTACTGAAACCACCACCATCAGTACCAGCAATGACCACCCCCAACAGTCATAGGACTGCACGATCCCCATCCCACAGTTACAGGACTGCACTACCACCCCCCATGACAGTACTGTACCCCCCACAGGCACAGGACTGCACCAACCCACCCCACAGTCACAGGACTGTAACATGAGAGGCAGTATAGCACAGTAGTTTAAGGCTCTGAGCTGCAAACCTAGAGACCTTGGTTTGAATCCCACAGCCCCCACTTGCATACAGTGCAACCCTGAGCAAGTCACTTAACTTCCTTGTGCTCCCAGGTCACACCTGTAAACAAGCTTCAGCTTAGTGTATCTCTCCTGGTATAAAAAAGAAAAATCCTCTTTTCAGCAGCCATGGGATTGTCCCCCCCCCCAACATTCACAGGACTGTACTCCCCACACACAGGCACAGGACTGTAGCAACTCACTGACAGTAACAGGACTGACACTCTCCACTGACAGTCATGACAATGACCACCCACTTCTGGCAGTTACAGCACTGATCCACACCACTGAGCATTACAACACTTTCTCACTATTCCAAACAGTTACAGAACACTGCCCCAATCTGTCAGGCATGGCAATGATCATACATCCCTGAGAGTCATAGCACTGATCCCCATCCCCCGGTAGTAACAGTATTTGTCACAGCACTACACCCCACCCAGTCTTACAGCAGAGATCATCCATCCCCAGCAGTCACACCATAGCCACATCATCCCAAAAGTCACAGAACTGACACCCTGTACCATCAGTCACAGCACTAATTCCCATCCACGGACAATAACTGTACAGACCCACTACTCCTAATGGTCACTGCACTGACCACCCATCCACAGCAGCCACAGCACTGCCCCCTCACCCATAACAGTCGCAGGACTGACCCCCCACCCCCGACAGTCACAGAACTGTACCACCACTTCAAAAGTCACAGAACTAACACCTTCCTCTGACAGTAACAGTGGCCATCTACTTGACGGTCACAGCACTGATCCTCATCCCCCAACAGTGATAGCACTGACCTCTACCCTCATGGGGCACAACACTGCCTACCACCACTGTCAGAAGACTGTCCCCCTACATCCATGACAGTCACAGCACTGATCCTCATCCCCCAACAGTGATAGCACTTACCTCTACCCTCAATGGGCACAACATTGCCTACCACCACTGTCAGAAGACTGTAACCCTACATCTGCGACAGTCACAGGGCTGATACCCTTCACAGACAGGCACAGCAGTGATCCCCACCCCAACAGTCACAATACTGCCCCCTCCCAAATCGTATAGCCCTTGCCCCCACCAGGTACTCACAGTAACATAGAAACATAGAATTTGACGGCAGATAAGGACCGCTTGGCCCACCCAGTCTGCCCATTTCCCTGCCTACTGGATAAGCTGCAGATCCTAGTTAACCAGCAGCCTACTTCTTTCTACCCCCACCCCCTAGAATTGCCTTATGACTGTCCCATGCATGCTTGAATTCCACCACTGTTTTTGACTCCACGACCTCCTCCGGAAGGCCATTCCATGCATCCACAACCCTCTCTGTGAAAAATACTTCTTAAATTACCTCTGAGCCGCCCTCTATCTTCAAATTGTGCCCTTGTTCTTGCACTCCTCTTTTTTGAAAGATGCTACCCTCTTGGACTTTGTTGATTCCCTTTGAGGTACTTGAAAGTTTCTGTCATGTCCCCTCTCCCTCCTTTCCTCGAGGCTATAATATTAAGCTCCTTAGTCTCTCTTCATATGTCTTCCGGTGCAGACCCTGCACCATTTTAGTTGCCCTCCTCTGGACAGCTTCCATCCTGTCTATGTCTTTGCAGAGACTGGGTCTCCAGAACTGCACACAGTACTCCAGATGGAGTCTGACCAGCTGTCTGTACAGAGAGATAATAACTTCTTGTTTTCTACTGGTGATGCCTCTCCCTATGCATCCCAGTATCCCCCCAGCCCTCCTTGCTGCCCTCTCACATTGCTTGCCCACCTTTAGGTCATCTGATATGACTACCCCCAGGTTCCTTTCCATTTTTGTTGTTGTTAGTATCTCACCCCCCATTGTGTACTCTTCCCCTGGGTTTTTGTTTCCCAGGTGCATTACCTTGCTTCTTAGCATTGAATCTAAGCTGCCATACATTTGACCATTCCTCTAACCTTGCCATGTCCCTTCTCATCCTTTCCACCCCACCTTGTGCATCAACTCTGTTGCAGATCTTTGTGTCATCTGGAAAGAGACATACTTTTCCTTCCAGTCCCTCTGCAATGTCGCTTATAAAGACATTGAAGAGGACCAGTCCTAATACTGAACCCTGTGGTACCCCACTAGTAACCCCCCTTTCTTCAGAGTGGACTCCATTTACTATTACTCTCTGTGTCCTATTCTCCAGCCAATTTTTTACCCAGGCTGTCATTTTAGGACCCACTCCCAGGCTAGCTAACTTGTATATTAATCTTTTGTGTGGGACTGTGTCAAATGCCTTGCTAAAGTCTAGGTAGGCCATGTCCACAGCCCCTCCCTGATCTACTACTTTGGTCACCCAGTCAAAGAAATCTATCAGATTTGTCTGGCATGACCTTCCCGCTGTGAATCCATGCTGCCTTGGGTCCTGTGCCCCTCTGGCCTCTAGATACTCAACAATTCTTTCCTTCAGAAGTGATTCCATCATTTTCCCTACCACTGAGGTTAAACTAACAGGTCTGTAGTTTCCTGCTTCTGCCTTGCTCCCACTTTTGTGAAGGGGAATCACATCTGCCCTCCAGTCCTCGGGTACCACCCCATCCTCCCATGATTTGTTAAACAGGGTAGTCAGTGGTGTCACTAATTCCACCCTTAGTTCTTTTAGAATTCTGGGATGAATCCCATCAGGCCCCATTGCTTTGTCCACCTTCAGTTTTAAGAGTTCTTTCAGAACCCTTTCTTCTGTAAATGGGCTGGTATCAACTTCTGTATCCAGATTGTTTCTACTGTTTGTTTTAGGTACCTCCCCCTCTTCCTTTGTAAATACAGAGCAAAAATATTTGTTTAGTATCTCTGCCTTTTCACAGTCACCCTCTGCCCACCCCCCTTTATTAAGCCTCAATATCCCTCCTTTGGTCTTCCTTCACTCCCTGATGTACCTATAAAAGGTTTTATCCCCCTCCTTAACTGAGTTGGCTATCTTTTCCTCAGTTTGGGCCTTTGCTGTTCTGACTGCCTTCCCAGCTTCCTTTTGCTTTAACTGATACAGTTCTCTGTCCTGCTCCTTCTGTGATTCATTGTACTTCCTGAAAGCTTTCTTTTTCTCTTGAACCTTCACTGCCACTTCCTTTGAGAACCATAGTTGTTTCTTACATCATTTAGTTTTGTTTATTTGCTTCACACAAAAGCTAGTTACCTCTGTGATGGCAGTTTTTATTATTCCCCATTGTTCTTCCACCCCTCCTTCCTGTCCATTTGCTAGTGCATTCCTTAGGCACTCACCCATTTTAGCAAAGTCAGCCCTCCTAAAGTCCAGTACCTTTGCCTTTGTATGGCTTGACTCTATTGCTGTGTTTATTGTGAACCATACTGTTCGATGGTCACTAGTTCCCAGTACTTGCTAGCCACCCCCTGACAATAACCGCACTGGCTACCAACCCTCAACTATTACAGCACCGACACCCCCAACCACAGCAATCACAGTACTGATCCCCACCATTAACACAGCACTGCCTCTGAACCTCCCTCTGCAGTCATAGGACTTACCTTCCCCCTTACAGCAATGCACCTGACAGTCACAGCTCTGACAACCAGCCACTGGCAGTCCCACCAATGACCATACCCCAGTCATAAAATAAAATAAAAAATGTTTATGTACTGGCAACCCATTGCAGAGAATGCAAGGGGTGAAACTGGCACTGGCCTACTAGTCAAACTCTGTGTTAGGCTAGCAAGATTTTCCTTTAACTAGCCCTGCAGGTTTGTACTGGAGAATGTAACCAATAAGTACATCAGCTGGGCTAGTGAAAGAGTATGTGGGGCTAGTGAACATTCCCAGTCACTAGCCCGCACTGTGCATTACTGTAAACAAGAAATAACAGCCAGTGAAATGACAGGATGGGACAGGAAGTAGTGGGGGATGGGAATATCAAGCATATTGAGCAGAATTGCAAAGAAGTAACAGCTCACTGCAACCTTTTTTTATGTTGTCGCACTTGAGCAGCTAACATCTTGCGGAAGTGGAGATTTGGAGGCTCAGTCGCTGTTGGGCCAATGCAGGGCACGCATCAGTAGGTGCGGCCCTCATTCCCCAGCAGCCTGCCTGCGCCACACCATGCATATTAATGTGGTGAGCACATCTGAGGAAAGGTCCACTGCAATCTGAACAAAGCTCGTCAGACAAAGCGGACCCTTCCTATGTGCTTGGCCACATTGTATTTATGGCGGGCGGCCGCCCAACTGCCGACTTTGGGGGTGCCCAATCCCACTGCTGGCTTACTGTGGCCGCAAAGTATGTGGCGACGGGGGAGCCCACTCCCAGTCAACATAAAGCAGTCCCCCCCATTTCTTATATGCCAAGGGGGGTGCCCAATCCCCCTCGGCTCTTGCCCCCCGCTTTCCTTGTGTGCCGACAGGGGTGCCCAATCCCCATCGACATAAATTAACCCCCCCTTTTGTTGTATGCTGATGAGGGTGCCCAATCCCTCATTGGCTGCAGCAACTCCCCCAAACAGTTAGGTGGCATGCTGGGAGCCCACCCCAGTGTGCCAAATCCCCTGAGGAAAAAAACTGTCCCGCAATGTTTTTTTTATCCTGTAACACAAAAACGGTCCCTCGTAGTCTCCCTACCCGCCACCCGCACCCACCCACTACACACCCTGCCTCCCCACACAACCCCCTCATCCCATACTTACCCCCGGAGTCTGGCGCGACGATCTTTGGTGGACTGGGAACATGTCTGCACTCTTCAAAGCCAACCATGAACTGAGGAAATGCCGGTAAGCTGTATAATGGAATAAATAGGGTTTTTTCAACTTTGATGCATATCTCAGGCATTTTTTGGAATTCTGGCACCAAATTTTCAACATGGGATTTTTGGAACCGCTCCTCATGAATTCTTGCACTGTCATGGTGTTATTCAGTCCAGAAAGGTGATTTCTCAGTCACTGCATGGAATCACCTTTCAGGAGTGAGGAATGAAACAACAGTGCCAGTGTTCATGGGGGGAGGCTCTCAAAAAGCCTACGTTGCAAATTTGGTGGGAAAAATCACCCAAATTACTGTTTTACGAGCATGCATTGCGCAGTTACTACGCATGCTCTTAACTTAGTGAATTTGCAATATTTTCATGCCACATGTTTAGTATTGGCACTTTTCCACACCTTCTTGTGAACTGTGCAGCTGTCATTTTTCACATCCTGCCTGAAATGCAATTTTGCACTTCAGGCACAGAATAGCGTGGTTGATGTGGGAAATCAGTGTTCAGGACAAATTACAAAAATGGCAGTTACACCGTTCATGAGCAGAGGTTCTAAAATGCCTATGCTGAAAATTTGGTGATGATACTCCATAATATGACTGTGTTACGTGCGTGCATTGCGCAGTTTGCACGCATGCTCGTAAGTTCACGAATTTATAATATTTTCACTCCAGATTTTCAACATTGCCATTGTTCTGCACCTCCTTATGAACAGTACAGCTGTCATTTTTCACATCCTGACCAAAATGTGTTTTCACAGTTCCAGCGCAGAATAGCGCGGTTGCTGTGGAAAGTCCATGTTCAAGACACTTTATGAAAATTACAGTGATGCTGTTCATTAGCAGAGGTCCTAAAATGCCTATGTTGAAAATTTGGGTCCGAAAGTCGGTAAAATTAGTGTTTTACTAGCATGCATTGCACAGTTTGCACGCACGCTCGTGACATCATGCATTTGTAATATTTTCACTCCACATGTTCAAAATTGACATTTTTCCACACCTCCTTATGAACAGTAAAGCTGTCATTTTACATATCCTGTCTGAAATGTGTTTTTGCACGTTGTCAGTTAGAAGACTAACTGCTAAGATAATAAATCAGATTCGTTCTATGTCTACAATGTTAACCAGCGACAACACTCACAAGTAGTCATAAATAACGTATTTTATTATACTCATAGCCAAGCATAGGATAGTATATCACAGATAAAGGGTGACTTGCCAGTCTATTTGTATGTACAAAGCTTCTAGAAAGAGAGAAACTGGCAAGACAGTGTTATATATACTAAGATAAGGACTAGCTTACTGATAAACAGAACCATATGTATTGGTTCTGAACTATAAACAGTGTTACACAATACATTCTCTATTGGATAATTACTTAGGAGACAGAATACTAATGGGTATAAGAGATAATGCTTATATTGCATAAACCTTAAACAAAGAGAATGCTGACACGTCCAATCTGCATGTGCTTAGATGATAGACTAAACAAGGTATCTGTTTCTTGTTAGTAGAACATAGAGAATTGCTTACAAAGCTATATTACACATGGCATGTGAATGAGTGTAAAAACATATAATTATATAAGAATATAAGTACATAATAATCACTGATGATTCTTTAGAGACATCTTAGCAGTGATTAGGTCAATTATATATGGAATATATATGAAAAACAATAATCTAGATAAATGTAATATGAAGTATAAATGAACCATGCATAGTACATTAGCATATATTAGCAGCAAAGCACATTCCTAGCGCTCATGCTTATACAATGTGTGCAAATCTATTGTGTTAATGCAAAATACCAATATCACAGTATAACAGACCAGAGATATAGTGTAAGGCATATATGGGGTAATAGGGGCAAAACCCAGGTTCAACAGTCCCCTGTTGCCCTAATTGCAAAATTGGCAACACAACAAAAAGACGATGGTTTGGCACCATTCATCTACAGGTCCGAGGCACAAACCTGGTAGAGGAATTTTAACTGGTCATAATGGTGTTTCAGGGTTTTCCTTAAACAACAAAATGTAATTATAAGCTCTAATGTTAGTAGAAATTGAATCACCACAAATATTTGAAAAGTAAACTTCACAATTGGGTTTTCTAATATTATAGAAATATCATCACTAATCAGATCATCAAGTGCTTTCTGAGCCTCGGTAACACTATTACTGATATAAATCAGGAGGGTATCTGTTCTATTGAGAAGAGGTTGGAGAGACAAACTTAAGTTGCCAATATTGACGTTAAAAACAGGTAAAAACTGAAACAAAGCATCCCAATAGTCAGGACTGGACTCAATTCTATCTGGTTCCGGGATGGGAACAGGTGTAATTATGGTATGGCCTATGACAACACGCTGTTTAGCGAAAAAACAGAAGTTAGAAAAGTCCATTTTACACAACATCTGTCCATACCAATAGAATTTGTAATTGGTCACTACACAGTATTCTCCATCAGCAGAATATACCACTTTAGACAATGGCAGTTTCCAGTTGGTAAGTCGAACAGGACAGAAGATATCAATGTCCACAAGCCATAATGCACCGACTGTTCCAGGAGTAAATCCACATTTTTTTCCAGTGTTAGATAAAGTTTTAAAATTCATGTTAGAGCCATTCAGATTCTTCAATAATGGATCCAAAGAGGAGGCCCAGTACCAATCGTTGAGCCAATATTCACAAATCGGCATGACTAGTTTGAAAATGTCACATCTGCATAAAAGGTGATAGCCTTTCCATGTACAGCAGTCAATATTTGGAGCCAACCAGGAGTTTAAATGCATATGGTAAACCAACAATGGAGGGAGTTTCAACCTTTCACGATTAATGTTCCCATCAAGATGACCAATAGAATGGACGGTTGCCAGATGATCAAAGATGGAGGTTGCCAGATCAAACTGCGGCAATGACACTGTAAGAGTCACAAACATAGTGTCCTTGATTGTGCAGGAGGAGTACGTTTCAAAACATGGAGCAATACTGGTATGTGTGGTGACATACCCAAGGTTCCTTGCCTTTGACAAGGGAATAGTATTAGCTTTTGATAAACATTTATTAACACATTCAGTAGAAGTACATTTGGGGCAGTGCCACTGACCCATACGTCTGTCATGTATGAGATCAGTAATACATCCTAATTCCAGATCCTGGAAGAGATTACCAATGGCTGTTAGGACATAACAGCCATAGGTGGAGCAAAGGACTTCCTTGGCTATTTGATGCTTGTCTGATTCCTGACTATTAGCCGAGATTAATTCATTCATCTTGTCCTTTATCAAATTAAATCCCCTCTCAATATCCTTCATATTATAGACTGTAAATTGTTCTTCTTCAGTGAGGCCATCTACACCATGTAACAGGGGAGATATTATATTACATTTCATGCTATCATGAACCTTTGCCATTTGTGCTTGAATACTGGCTATATCAGCTCTATTCCAAATTGACATACCAGAACCAAATAGGCCAGAGGCCATACCTGTTTCAGCTATAAAACGCTTAGTGCGTTTGGATTTCTTACTTTTGTTAGTAATACTACCAGGTTTAGGGAATTAAAATCATCTATGTGGGGTACTGTCAGCTCCAGTATAGGGGTCATTATTGCGTACCTGGTATGCCTCTAAGGCATCCAATAACATAATTTGAAAGAAATGGGAAATGTTAGTTGTTAAACATAGGCCAAATTCTTCTAGATTCCAATGGGTAAGATTCAAAACCACTGGAATGTGCATGAACTGCACATTATTAACAAGTGGACCTGGCTGGGAAGTGGCAACTAAGCCACTGGGTGGGCCAGGGTTCTGTTTTGGGCACTCATTATCAGTTGTCTCAAATTCTGGGGCATCATAAGGTAAAACCCTAAGGACAATGGCCTTTGTTGCCATATAATTCTGAATACAATATTCATGTTGATCAAACATATGTAAACAAGAGTCCGGATCAATCGTAGCAGTCATGTTGTATACTCCAGAATTTGTGGAATGTACCTTCTGTATAGATAATGTATCAGTAGGGTAAATTTTGACATTGGGCCAGCCTTGGAAAGTATTTTTGTAAAGGCTGCCGACTCGGATTAGATTTTTATCATAAACTGCATACCATGTAATTTCAAGACTTGTTTGATCTGAAGCAATGATCATAACATTCCGTAAGGCCTCACTACCCTGCTGGATGATGACCATGTCTTTTGGGACTTCAATATATACACCACGGGATGCCTTCAGATCTCATGGGTTTGCGAGGTATTCTGCCTCGGCAAGCTGTTCAGGTTTAGAGGTCACTGGTTTCTTATCTGCATTATGGTATACAATTTGGGCTTGTAAGAAGACCAATATTTCTAAAATGAAGAATAAGCACAAAGCAGACATCTTTCTCAGGAACCTAAAAGGAAAAGAGAAAAGAAGACAGTTCAGTACTATTCTGCCCATTGGGGTATGGAAAAGTAATTTAATCTCCTTTAAACAGTTTCATTTGATTGGCATGTAGCCATTTATCAATGACTTTCTTATTGTGAGACAGTCTAACTTGGTAGACTGCTGGACTGAGTTTGTTTACAATGGGATAGGGCCCTGCTCATTTGTTTACAAATGGGTGTGCAGGTTGTGCAAATCTGAGTACCATTACCTGGTCCCCAATTTGTCAATCTACAGGGTGTGCAGTTTTGTCAGATTGGGTCTTGGATTGTAGCTGGGCCTTGCCCAGGCGTCGTGCAGCAAACATGTTTACCTTTTGGATATCTTGTTTGAGTTGTTTGACATATTTGTCCACTGACAACCTATCAGCAGTGGGGGCACCAAGATCCAGAAGCAAGTGTTCTAGGAGTCTCATGGACCGTCCTGTCATGACTTCAAATTGGGTACACTGTGTACTTGCAGAGGGTGTCCCTCTTATTGCCATAAGGAGCAATGGCAATAATTCCATTCTTTGGGGTTTTCCTGAATAAATTTAGATAACATAACATTGATCTGTCTATTAGCCCATTCCACCTGTCCTGATGACTGTGGGTGGTAAGGGATATGAAACTTTTGTTTACCCCTGATAAATCCAGAGTTTCCCACATTACTTCAGCTATAAAGCTGGCTCCCTAATCAGAATTTACCTTTAGGAGTAGGCCCCACCTGGTGAACAGCTGGTTTATCAAAACCTTTGCAGTTACTTTTGCTGTGTTATCCTTTGTTGGAAAAGCCTCGACCCATTTGGAAAACAGGTCAGTGATCACTAGGGCAAACTTATTGTTGTTCTTAGTCATTGGCATAGGGCCAATGTAGTCAATCTGGATATCGTTCCAGGGGCCTGAGTGCCTCTGGGGGTGTAATTTAGCATTCTTCCTAGCTGGTATAGGATTATATTGTGCACAGATCAAACAGTTATTGATGTAATATTCCACATCATTTCTCATGTGTGGCCACCAGACAGAGGACTTCAGCCTGTCTAGGGTTTTATCGACTCCCTGGTGTCCACCAGTTGGAGTATCATGTACTTGGTAGACAAAATCTACCCTCAGGTGTTCAGGAACTACCCATAACTTTTCAGGAGTTTTACAGCAGTGATACCAAAAAAGTAGGCCGTCACTGGATAAGTGAAGGTCATTTTCCACTTTCTTGTAGGGACTTCCTTCTGGAAGTTTTTCCTCAATTCCTTTATCAAGGAACCTAAATACTGCTCTCAAGTGAGGATCTTTCTTTTGTGCAGATTCTAGATCCATGGGCTCAAAAGAAATTGTGCCTTTATTAATTGCAGCAATGGATAGTGTAGCTGGGACAAAGGGAGTTTTCATTTCCCATATGTCTTCTCCTCGAGAACCATCTTTTGCCAATGAATTGGCATGGTTGTTATATGGAGCATAAGGATCAAGTTTACAGTGTGCTTTAAACTTATGTATGTACAATTTATATTTAAACTGTTTGGTTAGCGTTGTGATGTACACAAACAAGTCTTTATATTTCACAGGGGTACCATCAGAGGACTGGAAGTTGGTACTCTCCCAAAAGGGCAAAAATTCAGTTAGGGAGGAACAGACCCAATCAGAGTCTATAAAGAAAACAGTATCTGCAGTGCCTTGTTTCAGCACTTCCAGAGAATATGCTACAGCAGCTAGTTCAGCATACTGTGCAGAAATGATGGTACACCTCTTGGCTATGTGCACTCTGTCATCATTAGGATGTACAATAAGAATTCCAAACCCTGCTATCCGACCCTCCTCGGTGTGTGTGGCAGAGCCATCAGTAAAGACATGACACCCTGTGGTGTCATTTAGCACTTCCTGTGGTGCTGGCAGGAAGGGCCCAGGGTCAGGTAGGTCAGGGGGTTGGAGTACACAGTCATGTGCATCACCTGTAAATAGTAGGCCATAGACCAATAGGGATGGTGTTTTAGCAGGAAGGACAGTGATGATGAGATCCTGCAAAAGTAGAGACCAGTGTGTAAGTCTAGCATTTGAAACAGAGCCATCTTTTACTCTGTCTGACAGTAGAAAGTTTGTTGGCATATGATCAGAATATAACACAATAGGGGCATATCCAATGATATACATAAAGTGTCTCACTGCCCAATATGTGGCTAAAAGATTCCTTTCACAAGGGTTGTATTTTAGCTCTACTGGGGAAAGCATCTGAGATGCATAGGCAATAGGCCTAATATGTCCATTGAATTTTTGTGCTAAAACTGCTGAAATTTCTGTAGCTGATGTAGCAGTTTCCAAATGGTACCCTAAAGCTTGGTTAGGATTAATCAATGCTGGGGCTGTTACCAGTGATTATTTCAAACTGGTTACAGCTTTGGTATGTAATGGATCCCATGTCCATGGTACATCCTTTTTCAATAACTCATACAGAGGAGCGGCCTTTTGTGCAAAGTCACAAATAAAATCTCTGGAGTAGTTTACCATACAAAGAAAACATCTCAGTGTTCCTACACTGGTTGGCAGGGGTAAATCCTGCAGTCCCTGAATCTTGTTAGTATCAGGACTTCTTCCTTTTTCTGTTATGCGGAGCCCTAGGAAGAGAACCTCCTTCTGGCACAATTGTGCTTTAGAAGGGCTACCCTTGAGGCCTGACTTCTGTAGGATAGTCAGTAGCTCTTCTAACAGAACCAAGTGTTCTTCTTTTGTATCGGTTGTCAAAAGCAAGTCATTTATGTACTGCAGTAGACATTCAGGGGTTGATAATCCCTGTAATGCATCTTTCATGTGTAGGTGAAAGAGGGAGGGGCTGTTACGAAAACCCTGTGGAAGGCATCTCCACATGAACTGTCGTCCTTCAAAGGTGAAGGCAAATTTGTACTGGCTGTCTTCAGCCAGTGGTAAGGACCAAAACCCATTGGAAATATCCAATGCAGTGAACCATTTATGGTTTGGGGTCAACATTTTAAGGACATCAAGGGCTGATGCCACTTTAGATGAACAGCTTGGGGTTTTCTGATTGAGCCTTCTGTAGTCAATCGAAAGTCTCCAAGCTCCATTTGGCTTTCGGACAGGCCAAATAGGTGAGTTGACAGTTGAAACACATGGCCTTATTCTAACCCCTGTTGAAGCAGGGAATCAATAGTCTGTCTTAAATATGGCAGAGCCTCAGCAGGAAATGGGTATTGCCTCTGCCTGCCAGGATCTGGTCCTGACACTTCAATGGTAGTATTCAATCTACCACAATCATGCTTATCCTTTGCAAACACATCCTTGTATCTGACAATTATTGGCTGTATGTCTCTGTATCTGCCATGATCCTTGAAGAGGTATATGACATCATACTTAGTGTCATTGTGTGTGATAGCTGCAAGAACATATGAACCACATATCTTGACTGTATGGTATTGTCCTGGTATTTGGATCATGAGTCTGTTTGCCAGATCCACAACACATCTGTGCTGTCCTAGAAAATCAACTCCCAAAATACTGGGATGATGATGTAATGCCATGAGGTCAAAGGTGAATTTTGTGGTGAGGTTGCCCACCACTACAGGGATGGGTTTGGACTGATAGGTCTGTAGGGCAGTACCATCCACCCCTTGTGCACCAGTCTCCTGTCTGGTAGACCAGTGTGAGAATTCAGGATTCTCATCATGTAATACTGACATGGCTGCTCCAGAATCAAGCAGCATTACTAGTTGGCGGCCCCTAACCATGGTCTTTATACACGGCCTACTGCTTAGATCCATTATAATAGGGGATATAATGCGGTCTGGGGCCTCTAATTGTCATTGCCCTTTTTTAGTGTTCCATTTCTCAAGTATCTTTACAATATCTTGCACCTTCTTGTTAGAATGGCCTGCTGTTGGGGTTGCCCCATGCAGTTACTGTCTCTTGCCTGATACTGCGGCCACTGTATGGGATGGTCACAGAGGCACTGGTGGAGGTGATCTTACAGGTGGTGGTGCACATGCAGAGGGCTCTGCATGTAGTGGTGGTAGTACCTGTAAATGTGGTGATGCATGTACAGGTGGTGATGGTGTATGTGCAGCTGATGCTGCATATGTGGGTGGTATTACCTTTGCATGTAGTGGTTCCTGCATATGTGACGGTTCATATACAGATGATGCTGCATGTGTTAACAGAGGAGTGAAAAAGGCACGTACTGCTTCAGCTATAGTTTGTGGCTCAGCAGTATGTTCTACTGAAAGGGATGCTGCTCTAGTGATTGGTAATGCGGCAGCATATTCAGTTGGAGAAGGTACTGCTCTGGCAGTTGGCAGTGCAGTAGTATACTCAATTGGAGGGGGTTCTGTTCTGGCAGCTGGCAGCACAGCAGTATATTTGGTTGGAGGAGCTGCTGCTCTGGCAGTTGGCAGTGCAGCAGTGTATATGACTGGAGGAGATGCTGCTCTAGCAGCTAGCAGTGCAGCAGTGTATACGATTGGAGGAGGTGCTGCTCTAGCAGCTAGCAATGCAGCAGTGTATATGACTGGAGGAGGTGCTACTCTAGCAGCCAGCTGTACAGGTTCATAAATCAGACCTGCATCCTCCCCATGTGGCCTGTGATGATGACATTATTGCAGCCTCATAGCATTCAGGAATAAGGTTGCTAGAGCGCCTAGACTGCAGGGCTTCACAGAGGTTTTTATTTTCCTCATCCCTGTAGGATGGATCAGCATGTTGATACTTCCCACTCTTTCTATTCCCTTTGTTATTATACTTTCTCTCCCTCTAGTTTTTCTTGCTTTTTGCATTTTTGGGTGCAGAAACTTGTTTACTCTATGCCTGCCCCCCCTTCCACTTTATAGTGGGTTGCCCCTTCAGAAGGCTGCTGAATGGCAGCAGCCTTGTTTTTAGTGCCAGAATTAAGCATGCGTAGGTACACCTGAAAGGCTCTTTCAATCACTTTCAACATTTTTGCAAAATTATCCTCCTCAGGAAAAATAGAACACTCAACTTTTTCACGTAGACCTGGTTTCACGTTACATAGGAATACATCTTTGTATTCCAAATTTTCAGCTTCACATTGTTCATTTGCTAATGTCCTGCCTGAACTATAAGCCATCCACAAACATCCATGATAGTTTGCAGGGGATTCTTTAACCCCTTGCTTTACATTGTATGCCAGTCGTGCTGCAACTTTTCCTGGGTACAGGCTGAACAAATACAAATGCATAATCGCACAGTCGCTGTGCAAAATCAGTTTTTAGGGTAGTTTGAGGAAATGACGATGACACAGTTCATGAGCAGAGGTCCTAAAATGCCTATGTTGAAAATTTGGTGCCGAAAGTCCAGAAAATGACTGTGCTGCAAGCATATGTTGTGCAGTTTCCACGCAGCCTTGTAACTGTGTACATTTGCAATATTTTCATGCCAGATTTTCACCACTGGCATTTGTGCACAGCTCCTTATCAACAGTACAGCTCCCATTCTTCACAGCCTGCCCAAAACGCATTCCCGCAACTGTGGCGCACAATGGCGTGCTCACTGTGGGAAATCACCTTTTGGGACACATTAACAAAATCACAGCACCACTGTTCATGAGGGGAGGTCCCAAAATACCTATCTTGAAAATGTGCCTAAAAAACTCCCACAAATAATTGGGTTGCAGATGTCTGCTGCGCAGTTTGTATGCATGTTCACTGCTTCACCAATATTTCATATTGCCACTCCAGATTTTCAGTGTTGCCATTTTTTACACCTCCTCATGAACAATACAGTTGTCATTCTCCACATCCTGCCCAAAACTGTGTTTTCGTACCTCTGTCACCAAATGCCACAGCCACTACGCAAAACCACCTTTCAGCTAACAAAGTGATTGTGGCGCTTTTCATGAGGTGGTCTGACAAGCAGCCCATGTTGAACATGTAGAGTGAAACTACCACTACATGCCTATGGCGTTAGGGTTTCCAACTGTAGCACCCAACCCGGTCTGGACTGACATGCATCAGGGCTGTGACTTGGGATCATCGGATGTAATGCTCACACCATTCCACCCCCCATGCCCACCCTGCAGCCACTGACAGGCATTGTGGTGTGTCTTGCACTGTTTGGCCACAAACCTTACCCCACACTTCTATACTGCACCCACGTCAGCATATTCCCTTATGGAATGGGGTAAGTATAATGCCCAAAGACCCCAAAGCACACCATGACACTTGTCAGTGTCTACAGGGTAGGGTGAGGTACAATGGCATGAGCATTATAGCTGACTACCCAAAGGCACACCCCAATGCCTGTCGCTCTCTACAGGGTGGGGGTGGGGTTGGCTTCACTTCAATACTTCACTGCCGTTTCTATTATGCGCCTATACCGCCTCCACTGCCAATGCCAATGCCAGCGTGACAACATTCAGCATTGACAAATGCTTATTTAATTTTATCTAACGTAATTGTAAAAATAAAAACATACTGTATTTTCCATGAACTACTGCACATCAAGGATATATTACTGTGGATTACTTCTGGGACTGCAAACAATATTGAAAGGTATTTGTTTTATGCAATTCTCTACTGTGAAAAGTTTTGCAAATTACAGCACAGATCATTCTGCTGTATCCTTTGGCAAGAAAGCATGGGATTACAGTACTAAACATTTGAAAGACAAACTTGTTTGGAATCATGAAAGAAAACTATGTTAATATTTTCAAACAGTAATCTACGTGAATTTACCTGAAACTGTGTAAAAGTGCAGGCAGTTTATTCCTGAGTCTGCTGCAGTGTATGGGAAGCCTTTTAATTCAAAATTACAGTTTTCAGAATATAATTATTAGTGAAATGTCTATGACTAACAACAAAATCTTTACAGCATAATATTATCAGAATGACAGACATGAAAATGAGTATTTCATGCACTGAAATGATTATGAGGTCTTCTGAAATGGGGATGACCTATACCAAAATGTGTATGACACATACCAAACTGCACATGACATACACCAAAATGGATATGACATACACCAAGACAGAAATAACACTTATTAAAATAAGAATGACATATATCAAAATGGCTAGGACACATATTGAAAGAGGTAAGTCCCATACCAAAATAGATACGACACATACCAAAATGGGTATGACACACACCAAAATGAGTTTGGCACAAAATGAAAAGGATATGCTGTACCAAAAAGGTATGATGCATAAAGAAATAATTATGACACATTTTGAAATGGATATGGCCTATACTGAAATGAATATGACACATAGTAAAATGGGTATGACATAACAAAATGTGTATGAGACAAACTGGACTGGATATGACACACACTGATATTGGTGTGACACACATTGAAATACTTATGACACAAATTGAACTGGATATGGCCTATACTGAAATGGTTATGACACATAGTAAAATGGGTATGATATAATGAAATGGCTACGACACACCCAAAATGGATGTGACACACATCGAAAATGATATGACACATGCTGAAATAATAATGACACATATCGAAATGGATATGACCTATACGGGAATGGCTATAGCACATAGCAAAATGGTATTATATACCAAAATAGGTATGAGACAAACTTAATTGGAAATGGCACACTCTAAAACTGTTGTGATGCACACTGAAATAGTTATGACACACAGAGAAATGGATATGACCCATACTGAAATGGATATGACACATAGCGAAATGGGTTTGACATACTGAAATGGTTATGACATACACTACAATGGTTATAGCACAAACTGACATAGATATGACACACACCTACATGGGTATAACAAATACTGAATTAATTATGACAAATACCAAAATGGACATGTCACATCTTGAAATGGGTATGACATTTATCAAAATGGGTAAGACACACAACAAAATGGGTATGACAAAAACCAAAATGTATGCAACATGCACCAATATAGGTATGACACATACTGAAGCAATTATGACATTCACCAAAATGGATATGACACAAACTGAAATGGTTATGGCACATACATAAATAATTATGAGATACACCAAAATGGCTATGACACAAACTGAACTGGTTATGACACATACTGAAACAATTATGACACATGCTGAAACGGATATGATTTATGCTGAAATGGTTAGACACATACTGAGATAATTATGACAAATGCTGAAATGGATATGACCTATACTGAAATATATATGACACATGGTAAAATGTGTATATCACATACTGAAATAATTATGACACTTGCCAAAATATGACATGCCCAAATACAATACCAAAATTCCAGCAGCAGCTGTTCAGGGATCCCAGTAGTGGGGTAACATGCTTGACATGGTCCTCACAAATGGGGATAGTGTTGGGGGATTGGGGGCGAGGGTCAGCTTAGGAGAAAGTGACTATAACACAGTGGGCTTCAGGGTTAGAGCAGGGTAGGAAGTGAGTCAAACCATCATGAAGGTCATGGACTTCAGACAAACAGATTTTCCCAAGATGAGGGAGGTATTCTGGATTGAAATGAAGGGGATGGAGGAGATGGGGTGTGAGGAACAATGGAATAAGATCAAGGGGGCCTATTTAAAGCCACAGAGAGCTGTAGGAGGGAGGTGAGAAACAGCAAAAGAAGGAGGAGCTGCTGTGGTTCAACAGGGAAGTGGGAGGGACAATAAGGGAGATAAAAAGGGCTTCAGAGAATATAAGAGGACACAGGGGAAGGAGGATATGAAAACTAACAAGGAGAAACTGAGGGTGGCAGGGCAGAGGATCAGGAAGGCAAAAGCAGAAACAGAGGAGAAAATTGTTAGGCAGGCCAAAAGGGGGGGACAAGACTTTCTTTTGATACATTGGGGAAAGGAGGAAAGCAAGACAGGGAATATTAATGGTAAATAGTAAGGGGGGGATTACTGGTGGAAGGGGATTTTGAGAAGGCTGAAGTGCTCAATACATACGTCATCTCAGTCTTCACCATAGAGGGTGAAGAAGGGGACCAGTGCTAGGGGGAAGGGGGATGTAGGGGTGAAACCTAGTCCAATCAGTGAGGGCAGGGTAAGGGAGGAATTATGTGCATTGAGGGTAGACAAGGCTATGGGACCAGAAGCCCTGCACCCTAGGGTGCTCCAGGAGCCAAGGGAGCAAATGGTGCCACCAGTAGCAAGATTATTTAACTTGTTCTTAGATACATTACAGGGTGGGTGCCAGAGGACTGGAAAATGGCTGACGTGGTGCCACTTCATAAAAGTGGCAGTAGGTAGGAGGCTGGCAATTATTACCCAGTCAGCCTCACATCAGTAGTGGGTAAGGTGATCGAGACGATATTGAAAAAAAGTGTGGCTAATTACTTGGAAGATAAGAGGCTGCAGAATATCCATCAGCATGGCTTCAGTTGGGGATGGTCATGCCAGACAAACCTGATTGAGTTCTTTCGTGGGGTGGCAAGGGTGATTGATCAGTGGGGGGCAGTGGACATTGTCTTACTGGACTTTGGTAAGGCCTTTGACACTGTGCCCCATAGAAGATTGGTTAATAAGCTGGAGACATTGGGAGTGGGACATAAAATAACAAGGTGGGTGGAGAGCTGGTTGATGGGTAGAAGTCAGAGTGTGGTGGTCAATGGGGTGCATTCTGGGGAAGTAGAGGTGATGAGCAGGGTCCCTCAGGGTTCAGTGCTGAGACCTATTCTATTTAACATTGGGGCTGCATGGGACAGTCTACCTTTTTGCAGATGACACAAAAATCTGAAATGGGGTGGACATCCCAGAGGGAGTGGAAGCTATGAAGAAAAATATAAGGTTGCTGAAGGGCTGGTCGAAAACATGGCAGCTGAAATTCACTGCCAAAAAATGCACAGTGATGCACTTGGGACAGAAGAATCCATAAACCACATACACACTGGAGGTTGCAGAAATGGTTGCATCTGAGCCGGAAAAGGATTAAGGGATCATAATCACTGACAACATTAAGGTAGGGACCCAATGCAGCAAGGTGGTGGGCAAAGTGAACTGAATGCTGGTGTACATAGAAAGGGGAATAACTAGTAGAAAAAGGGAGGTGCTAATGCCACTTTACAGTTCCATGGTGAGGCCACACCATGAGCATGTAGATCAGTTCTGGAGACCCCAGCTATACAAGGACATAGATGGCATGGAAAGGGTATAGAAAGGGCCATTAAAATGGGGCATGGGTTAGTGGGAAGTCATAAGAGCAGAGGTTGAGGGTGTTAAATTTGTACCCACTGGACACCAGAAAGGAGGGGGGGGGATAAGATAGAAACATTCAAATATATGAAGGGGGTCAATAATGTCGGGGAGAGCTTATTCTCAGGGAAGGTAGATGCAGAGACTAGAGGACGTGGACTGACGGTGGAGGGGGGGTAGGTTTAGGGGAAACATTAGGGCATTACTTCACTGAGAGGGTGGTGGCACTCTGGAACGGTCTTCTGGAGGAGGTGGTGCAGGCCAAAATAGTGGAGGGATTCAAGATGGCATGGGACAAACACAAGGGGGTAACAAGAGGGAGGAGTGTGGAATGTGTGGGAGGGGGTCAAGTAAAGAGGGAGGCTATGACACATTTTAAAATGAATATGGAACTTTCTGAAATAGATACGACCCATGCAGAAATGCATATAACACATACCAAAATTGATAAGAAAATACTACAATGCATATAATATATAACAGAATGAATAAAACACACACTGAAATTGATAAGACTCATACCAAAATGGTTATCACATGTACCTAAATCATTAAGATACTTAAATTATTATAATGTATACCAAAATTAATATAACACATACTGAATTGTAGATTATATTTATTTACTATACTGATACTCTTGCTGAATGTGTACTGTAGTAAATAAACAAAATGATATATTAAAATGTGCATGTTGTACACTGAAATGAGCATACCGTTGACTCAATTGTTGCCAGACTTGCAAGGCATAGACTGAATAGAGTGTAACATGTGCCAAGGTGTCAATACAGCAAACTGAAATGTTGTGATACATCAAGATGAGTATAACACATGCGGAACTGAGTGTAACACACAGTGAAAAGCACATGACTTGTGTAACCAATCAGAGTGCAGCATCACCCCCTGAGATTCTGTAGGACTCCAGCAGTTCCTGTTCAGCGTCACTGCAGGTAATTGCTCCTTAATTGTGTGACTAAGGCAGGAATATGCACAGTGTGTATTATTAAATTGTTAGTTTGCTACTGTACCTGTTTTAGTTTTTGTTTTTTAGTTGTTTTTTTAAGATCTTTGTTTTCAAAAGTTTTATGTGGCTTTCAACAAAACATACTGTTATATGTGTTCTTTGTGTAAGGTTACACTCAGCACCAGATAAACCCATCCTGTACTTGTCTTCTTCCAGTGCTTTGCAAAGTTATACAGTATGTTGTGTTGTGTAATATTTTTATGTGCCTTGTAAAAGAGGGGGCATTACCAAATAAAAAAATTAAAAAATCTAGCTCCAGGATTAGCTCATTCCTGTATGTTTTAACTGAATTTCACCCGCTTACTGAAGGTTAGAGTTTTTCTTTGCTGCCTTCTGAAAACTAATGTCAGTATTTTACCAATTTAAGAACAGGAAAGGAAATTAATCAGCCATTTATTCTGTAATAATAAGTGCTAGGAACACATGTCATATCACTGGAAAGCTGTGAATCTCCTCTTTCTAATACTATAAACCAGTTGTTTGTAGCTTATGGCATTATGTAGCAAATAGCCCCATTTTTGAAGTTCTAGGTTTTTCAAAAAAATGGTAGTTTGTGAATCTAGTTATCCATCAAATGATTAATTTCACTGTATTTTGTCCCCAGGTTCCCTGACTTTTTGTAAGAGGAGTGTTGCATGTTTACAAGTTTCAGTACATGTGCTGAACTACTGAGTCATTAAAGGCTTGGGCAGCAGCCACACCCAGGTTACTGAGCTTGGGTGACATTTTCACAGCAGATGCACTCAGTGCATTTCAGAGATGTGCCCAAGCACTATAGTCAAAGAGCAGAGATGGGCCGACGCATCTCCAGATGCACCGAGGATGAAGTATAATGTATTGGGCTCATCTGGAGGGGGCATGCCAGTGAACATTCTGCACAACTCTATTTTCAGCTTGAATGGACGGTGTGATGCTCCCAAAAGAGATAGGACTAAAAGAAGTATTCCTAAGTGCAATCCCCTGACAGGCAGCTACCAGGATAGCAGGCTGTGTGAGCACCAGTGTGGCATCTGAATGCACTTGTCATCAGCAAAGACAGTACTCTGAGCAGTGTGTGTGTTACAGTGCAGTGCAATTTGTGTGCACATTCTGATATGTACATAAAAAACACCTTTCCGTAGAAATTGGACTGCTGGTTGTGTTATTATATTGAGGAAGTAGAAAGGCAGCACTGGGAATGAGGGTGGGGCACCATTCCTGATGGTGGAGATAATGAGGTGTGTGAGGAGAGTGGGGTCATCCCTAGCAGCCATCTAATGGGTTGGTGTGCAGGAAACCATGCCCACACAATGCACTCTGTGGCACAACACATGGCAGGAGGCAGTGCTGGGGGGGGCAATGACAGGGAAAGTGCAATGCCAACACCCATTTAGAACTGTTGAACTGGGTGGCCTGCCGGAATAGGGCCTACAAACACAGTGACATTGGTGTGCCAGATCACAGGGTGGGCAGGGCAGGGGCTCAGCACAGCAGGCACAGGTGGCACAGTGGCAGGTAATACACACCCCCAGGCACAAATAATGTCAGGGGCATGGAAGAGAACTGTGAAGTGGCACCATGTCAGCCCTCTTCCAGTCCTCTGGCACCCACTCTATACTGTATTTAAGGACAACTTAAATAATCTTGCTAGTGTTGACACCAGTTGATTCCTTAGCTCCCAGAGCACCCTAGGGTGCAGGGCATCTGGGCCCATAGCCTTGTCTACCCTCAACTCACCCAATTCCTCCCTTACCCTGCCCTCACTGATTGGATTAGGTTCCACCCCTACATCCCCCCCTTACCCCTAACACTGGTCCCCTTCCCTCGCTCTCTATTGTGAAGACTGAGATGACGTATGTATTCAGCACTTCAGCCTTCTCAAAATCTCCTTCCACCAGTAATCCCCCTCACCATTTATCCTTAATATTCCCTGCCTTGCTTTCCTCTTTTCCTCTATGTATCGAAAGAATGTCTTGTCCCCCCTTTTGTCCTGCCTAACAATTTTCTTCTCTGTTTCTGCTTTTGCCTTCCTAATCCTCTGCCCTGCCACCCTCAGTTTCTCCTTGTAAGTTTCCATATCTTCCTTCCCCTGTGTCCTCTTATATTCTCTGAAAGCCCTGTTCTTCTCCCCTATTGCCCCTCTCACTTTCCTGCTGAACCACAGTGGCCTTCTTCTTTTGCTCTTTCTCACCTTCTCATACAGCAATCTGTGGCTTTAAGAAGCCCCCCCTTGATCTTATTCCATAGTTCCTCGACCCCATGTCCTCCATCCTCTTCATTTCAATCCAGAATACCTCCCTCATCTTGGGAAAATGTGCTTGCCTGAAATCCATGACCTTCATGATGGTTTGACTCGCTTCATACCCTGCTCTAACCCTGAAGCCCACTGTGTTATAGTCACTTTCTCCTAAGCTGACCCTCACCCCCACTTCCCCAACACTATCCCCATTTGTGAGGACCACATCAAGTATGTTACCCCACTACTTGGCTCCCTGACCAGTTGCTGCAGGAATTTTGGTATTATATTTGGGCATATGTCATATTTTGGTAAGTGTCATAATTATTTCTGTATGTGTTATACACATTCTATTATGTGTCATATCCATTTCAGTATAGGTCATATCCATTTCAGCACGTGTCATAATTATTTCAGTATTTGTCATAACCATTTCTGTTTTTGTCATATCCATTTTGGTGTATGTCATAATTGTTTCAGTATGTGTCATACCCATATTGGTGCATGTTGCATGCATTTTGTTTTTTGTCATACTCATTTTGTTGTGTGTCTTACCCATTTTGATATATGTTATACCCATTTCAAGATGTGACATGTCCATTTTGGCATTTGTCATAATTGATTCAGTATTTGTTATACCCATTTCTGTGTGTGTCATATCCATGTCAGTTTGTACTATAACCATTCTGATGTATGTCATAACCATTTCAGTATGTCAAACCCATTTTGCTATGTGTCATATCCATTTCAGTATGGGTCATATCCATTTATCTGTGTGTCTTAACTATTTCAGTGTGCATTACAACAATTTTAGAGCGTGCCATATCCAGTCAAGTTTGTCTCATACCTATTTTGGTAGATAATACCATTTTGCTATGTGCTATAGCCATTCCCGTATGTGTCATATCCATTTTGATATGTGTCATTATTATTTCAGCATGTGTCATGCCATTTTCAGTGTGTGTCGTATTCATTTCAGTTAGTAGCAAACCCATTTTATTGTTTCTCATACCCATTTCAGTATATAATACCATTTTCTATGTGCTATAGCCATTCCCATATACTGTAGGTCATATCCACTTCAATATGTGTCATTATTATTTCAGCATGTGTCATACCATTTTCAGTGTGTGTCATATCCATTTTGGTTAGTGTCAACCCCATTCCGGTGTGTGTCACACCCATTTCAGTATATAATACCCATTTTGCCATGTTTTATAGCCATTCCAGTATGGGTCATATCCATTTCGATATGTGTCATTATTATTTCAGCATGTGTCATACCATTTTCGATGTGTGTCATATCCATTTCAGTTTGCGTCAAACCCATTTTGGGGTGTGTCATACCCATTTCATTATGTCATATGCATTTTAGTATGTGTCATAACCATTTCAGTATAGGCCATATCCATTGCAATATGTGTCATAAATACTTCAGAGTGTGTCACACCAATTTCGGGGTGTGTGACATATCCAGTCCAGTTTGTCTCATACCCGTTTCGGTATGTCATACCCATTTTACTATGTGTCATATCCATTTCATTACAGGCCATATCCATTTCAAAATGTGTCATAATTATAGGGGATATGTGATAGACTTCAGTGGGATACATGATTTATTTGAACGAGCAGTGTGTAACCTCGGTTGACCTCACGAGTGGAGGAGCTACGAGTGAGGTACCAAGGTCACACCCTGCAAGTTCAAATAAATCATGTATCCCACTGAAGCCCATCACATGTGCGATTTATGCAATAGGCTCAGTTTGCATTTTTTTGTGTTTTATTTTATGTTTTTTAAAGGTTTTTAGAGGGAGTATTTGTGATGCGCGGTTGCTTGGTTTCGAGGAAGTTTACTGTATGAGTTGTTAGGTAGTGTGTCATTTGTGATTGGTTGATTTGTGTGAATGAAGGAGGTAATGGTATTTCATTGGCTGGTTGGAGCATTGGAACATGGCTGTGATTGGTCGAGGGGCATGATGTCAGGCTTGTGGGTGGGGTTTCCCATTATGGTACCATTTCAGTGCAGTTGGTGAGGTGCCTCTGAGAAGGAATGTTGTGGAACGGCTCTTCATGGTGGATTCGGCCTAGTTTGCAGTTCGAGGAGAAGATGGAGGAGTTATATGGTGCCAGTGTGCGAGGGAGTATTCGGGGATATAGTTAGAGAAGCGGCGGTGGAGATTTCAGTGGATGTTGGCTGTGTAGTAAGGATTGTGAGCGGAGCTTTGTGAAGGAACTGGATGACTCTTTTTGTTCTTTGCTGGATTTGGGGCAGAAGGAAGAGCCCGAAGTATGTATGATTTGGATTTTTATACCCCTATATTTGCTGTGTGTGGAGAAAGCAGACAGTTTTGATGGAACCAGCAGGAGAGAGGCTACAGAGGTTTGCAGAAGTGATTCCTAATGTGGGAGCTGAGGTGAGTGGGCTGGGAAACGCTTTTGGATTTCAGCAAGTGAAGTTAAAAATGTCAGGGTGCTAGTTTTGAGGGCGAAATGCTGCTGTTTTAATGGTATCTGGTTGTCTTACTTTTCATATGTTTATTTGGTTTGAGAGAGGTGGCTGACTAATGAAACAGAAAATTATGGGTTAGTGAAAGTAGTGCCAGCAGGAGGGGGAATGATTGATGGCAGGGTGTGGGATAAATAGTGGTTGATTGATGGCAGGGTGTGGGATAAATATTAGAACCACCGTTTATCCCACGGCAGTGAGAATAAATGAATTTATTCCACTGTTTATCTGCCCACATATATTGCATAAATTTATTTATGCATCATACCCTTTTTGGTACAGCATATCCTTTTTGTTTTGTGCCACACTCATTTTGGTATGTGTCATACCCATTTTGGAATGTGTCATATCTATTTCAGTATGTGTCTTACCTGTTTCAGTATGTGTCCTACTTATTTTAATAAGTGTTGTTTCTGTCTTGGTGTATGTCGTATCCATTTTTGTGTATGTCATATGCAGTTTGGTATGTGTCATACACATTTTGGTATAGTTCATCCCCATTTCAGAAGATCTCATAACCATTTTGGTGTGTGATATACTAATTTTCATGTTTGTCATTCTGATAATATTATGCTGTAAACATTTTGTTATTAGTCATATACATTTCACTATTAATAATATTCTGAAAACTGCAGTGGTAGATTTGTAATGTGACACTTGGCATACAGCAGCTGTTGCTATTGCATGACCTTTTCTTTACTGATCTCATTTGATTTAGGAAATGTCTAACAGAATAGACTGGTAGCAATTGAAATGGAATGCAAAGCAGAGTGTTATGGCTGTGGAGTTCTAATGGCTTCTCATTATGACACAGATTTATTGTTCCTCTAAAAAGCTTGTTTACTTTAAAAATGTGCTGGCAATTATTCTTTTGGATATGCTCTTCTACTATGCATACTGTGGTAGTGGTGTGTGTGTGTTTGTGTGTATGTGTGTGTGTCTGTGTGTGCGTGTGTGTGTGTCTGTGTGTGCATGTGTGTACACCACGGGAATATTTTTACTTGTTTGAGTATGGGTAGGCAAACTGGAGCAAGGTTGTACTGAATTTCATCAATTTATTTATGTACATTTACAGATGAAAGGTACAAAAGATGTATTTATTCTGTTACCATTTGACTAAAAACACAAAACAAAAAACAACTCCTGAACACAGAAGATTTATACTAAACAGATTTATTGCTGAAACAGGAAGTGACGGGCAGATCAAAATAGTGCCTCTGCAAGAGGAGGGAGGGGGGTTGTGAGGTCGGTGGAGGAGAGGGCAGTGTAAAAACAATGCTGTGAAAATGACTCCATCACTGTGTAAGATCACAGGAGAGCTGTCCGGCCAAGTCCCCTTTATCTCCTACTTCATAGCAATAAGTCAGCATGGCTACACCCATGCAGCCTTAAAATGGGGACAAAGCTGACCCATCCATGTACAGGCCTATTTCATTATTTGACAATCTGGGCAAACCTTTTACTAAACTAGTCCTTAATAGACTTACTGAACAACTTGCAGTCTTGGGCGGACCATCAGAATCACAGGCTGGGTTCCACTCTGGGTATTATACAACAGACAACTGCTTTATTATTAGACATCTTTATGAAAAATATGTTACTTTACTGAAACAAACATTGTATGCTGCCTTTATTGACTTCAGCTCAGCCTTTGATACCATCTCCCAAGACTTCCTGTGGAATTTCTCATATATAATAATAGCCATTATCAGAGAATTATACACAGATACCTGGGCTCAAGTTAGATTGGGCAAAAGTGGTCAGTTATCCTCTACTTCTTCAAACAACACTGGTGTCAGGCAGAGTTGTGTTCATGCTCCTTTGTTATTTTGTATCTACATCAACAAGCTATTGGTACAATTGGAGCACACTCAGTCTGACTCCCATAAAATCACACTGGCAGATATTGTGCTATGTTAGCCTACTCTGATGACCTGGTATTACTGCCACTAACTCAATCTGGTCTACAGACCAAACTAAACATTTTGGAGTGTTATGCAAACAAATAAAATATAAAGATTAATGAACACAAGAGTCAGGTATTAACTTTTGGCACAAACACTGTTAAGAACACTTGGAGGATAGGTGATAGCAGGCTCAAATCTGTAAAAAACTATGTTTATCTGGGCTTGCAAATTTCAAGTGATGGCAGATGGACCAAACATACAAATTCTCTAATAATGAAGCTTAAATAGACTGCTTCTTCGCTTCATATTTTTAATAAGAAGTTTGAAGGACAGTCTATCAGACCTCTTATTGCTGCAGTCAAAGCAAAATATAATGCACAGGCATTTTATAATGGCAAAATCTGGGATACACAAAATTTTGATAGATTAGAGATTCCTCTGAATAAACTACTAGAGCTGAACATGGGCTTTCCAGACTTAAGGCATATTTTGATGCCAGAAAAATAAATTATTGGATAAAACTATTACAACATAAACAAGACAAGCTGACTTACTTGTGCTTAAGGGAAAAATACACATGGATTAGTCTGGGCCGCCTACAATTGAACTGTCTCAGCAAAATGTTTAGGATACTTCAGGATACTGGACTTGTATATTTAAAAAAGTAATGACACCAGAGGTATTTCAATTAGCTTGAAATACCAGGTATATGTAACACGTAGGGTGATTAACTCCTATAGGACATATAATTTGGAGTTTAATTCGAGACTGCATATCTCTCCATGGGTAGAACAAAATGACAATTTACACTTCTACAGATATTATCTAGACATTCTTACTGACCCTAATCCAATGGTGCAATATATAAAGTACAGGCTTGAATTATTTCCAAGCAATATACTTACTGTTAGATAAAACAGGAACCCAACTTCACAGGCTAGATTTTGCTCCTGAACTTTTCTTTTTCCTGAAGACCAATTTCACATAATATTTGTATGACTCTGGCGCAATGTACCTATAAACAAATGGCTGACTTCTCTTCATGACTCCATTCAAACCAGTGATCAGAAATTGCTGTTAAAATTATTTTTCACCATGAATGATGCATTTATAATCAGGGATGTTGCTGGCTATTTGGAGACTATTGCTAGAATTTGTGTCAGATTTAAGAGAGATAACTAAATCAGCTAGGTCAGGAGCTTGAAACTAAAATTATTCTGAGTTGACAATCAATTACTCTAGGCTTAATTTACTCTGAATGTAGATAGGAATTGATTGCCACACTGTACTGAGTATTTCTCCTGCTGCATCTATTTATTTATTTTTTAATTGCTGACTTTTAAATGTTAACATCACAAAGATGCCTATTTATGTACTTTTACTTTTTGAATCTTTTGCCTGGTGTACCATTTTTATTCTTGTACATTTTTTATATTGTATTGAATTCTATAAATGCTTATTTCTTTTTCTTGAAAAGGTAATACGACTGATCAATGAAGTATGTCATTCATTCACAGACACAGTCAAATTTCTCTGCCTTGGCCAGCTCAGATCCGGCAATTACATTCCCAAATTTCTTGAGCAAGTGTGATTCCTGTACTGTCACTGACTCATACAGATGATTGATAGTGATCAATTATCAGAAAATTTGTTACACAATTTCAGTTGCTTAATAAACTGAAGTGCACCTTCCATAGCAGTATCAGATAACAAACAATCAAATTATGTGAAATTCTAACAGCACTTCTCACATGATATATAGCTGAGACAAATTTGTGCATTCCACAATTGTGTACAGAAATCATACAGAAGTGATGAAATAAGCTGTCACAATCTCCAGTTTGCAAACATACCAATGAACGGCCCATTAGACCATGGTGGGGGTCTAATCTAACACTTGTTAATGTTGGCAGCAACTCTGTATTTCTCACTTAGCTTCGTGTTCAGAAACATCTTCAATGATGCTTCCCCCCGATGATCAGAAGCTTCTCTAATATTGCACAATTCATCACATGGTCATATGAGACACCGTGTTTGTTTTTTGTTGTTTCTTTTGCCTTCAGCAGTTTGGACATTGTCTTCATCCATTTCCTGCTAAACATCATCTTGCAGCTGTAGGAAAACACTGCACTTTTCTGAATTCATCTACATCAACATTCAGTTGTGTATTGTGTGGATGATACGTTTCTTCCCAGAAGTGTGCCTCACTATGTTGGCTGTGCAGCCAGCGGCCATCAAATATGGAGCAGCAGGTGTATCTGCTGAGATGTTCAAAGTCAGACAATTTTACTGTAAGCCTATTCACCTTGTTGATGAATGTGTTTATCTGAGCCATCATAGTTGTACAGAGTTTTGACTGCATGTTCATGGCCATGTTGACAATCTGCCTTACTTTTAGATGTGGCCTCATCTGGTAAACTTGTCTCTTGAGTTTTTTACCAGTACATCTTACTATGGCAGATATCATTCTCTCAGCTTTCACTTTTGCAGACATTTTGAAATACTGCACTGTACACTGATGTGTACTGCCAACACCAGCATTCATACTTGTTTTGTCTTTTTTTGACATCCTAATGTTTGTCAATGTTTAACCTTTTAATGTGGATGTCTTCAATTTAGCAGTCAAGCAGTTTTCTGAGTGTGGACAGCCTAGTATTGCCCCCACATGTAACACTGTTTCTTAGTTTGTTCTTTCCTTTACAATGAGACACCTGACACATTTCCTCATTTCTGTTGTGTGGTGCTGCACCACTAGCCTTGTAATGTATAACAAATGAGCCAAAATTACTTCCCCTTTTTTATTATAGATTGCTCCTGTGCTATAGTAGGCATCTTTTTTTTTGCAACACAGTGTAAAACCTAGAAATCACAAACAAAATATGATATTACTACAGTACACCACAGAACCAGCCTCTACAAAGTAGACAACAGAATAACACATTATCATACAGTAAAACAGGAACTCATGCCACTGTAGAATAGCAGTACATGTATGTATTATTTATGGTTACCAGGCTGCATAGTGACAGTGTGAAGCTAACAGTATGTATATGTAAATGTGTACAATACACTAGAGCACAGCATCACATTATCAGTAAGAAAGAAGAGCAGTTGTATTATTTGTACATGATAAAAAAGCAGAATAAAAAAAACAGACAGTGCAATCTACAAATAATTTTTTATGTGCACATTATCATAAGTCCCACGAGTATAAGGCATATGCATCAAGGTACTATCCGATTATTATACAATATGTGGCTAATTCATGGTAAGTATTACTGTCACTATACATAATTGTCAGCATTCATTTCAGATATCCATCTATGTGTGACACTGACCCACTCTGTATAAAAAGTGTCAAATGAAAAAAAGCAGTGGGTCCTATTGTTCAACTGTTGCTAAATTCTCAAAACAACAGTTTCAATCCTACAAAACAGTGAGCAGGTTGTCTGCAAGATAAAAGTAAAGGTGGTTCAAAATTGAAACCTTTGTGCCAGTTGTCCCAATTCCCTACGCAAACATCAACACTGAATTATAGGTGTACACTGAGACTTTGCATCAGTAGTACACATGTAAAAAAATACATCTAGATTGTAAATAAGGTACAAAAAAATAATACCATGAAATTTTATATCTTGTCACTTTGTAAAGGCACACCCTAAATAAACAAGACCTTTAAAGTAGCAGTTGTAATAAGTAGCAAATCGTTTCAGTACATTCGCTATGCCATCAATATTCCAGTTGAAGACAGTTACATGCAATGTAAATCAATAATTTAAAAGCAAGCAGTGTCATACATTCAGTGGTTGTAGTATTCAGCAGGGTTTAAAAGTAATGCTTATTATGGAAAATGGCAAAAAAAAAAAAAGACTATTCTAAACCCTGTGTAGCAAAAGTAGAAAAAAACACATGGAAAGAGTACTTTTTCACATCAAGATATTCCTTTTTGGTCACTCGTTCCTGAAGAAACAATGTCCAGATATGAAAAAAGAGTATGGCATACTTCGGGCTGTCTTGCATGCCTCCAGTTGGCTCCTGCAAGTTAGTTCCTGTTGTCATATGAATCCTTTTTCATGAGCCGTGAATCCTTTTTTGTTAGTGAGTCACAAAAAGGGATCTTAGCTCATGAAAAAGGATTCTTTTTTGTGACACTATTTTAGCAATAGGCTGTTCAGTAACATCTTATCATTGCTTAAAATAATTTTTTCTGCATCAGAACATTTTTTCATGACCAACTAATGAAAAAGCAATATCCTGATTCCAGAAATTGTATTTCTGACCAGCCTGACCTGAGGCGATGAACACACCTGGACGTATGCCATATTGTTTTTTTTTTTTCAAATTTCACTGTGGATTCACCATCAGTATCACTGTATTTCAGAAATTAACTAAAGAGTTATAAATAGAATAAATCCTTGTACAACTTCAAAAGTAGCATTTTATGCAATCAGAATTCCTACTGTACTGGTTGATATGTTTACATAGCATGTGTGACATGCTTTTCAAGGGAAACTAGTTTTAAAAAGGCTGAATGTAACTTTTGTCAGTCTAAGTTATTAGTCAGATTATTAAACTCAAAGATGTTAAAGCAGAAATGTCTTCATAGTAAACTAATAGAACTCAGAGACAGGTTTTTAGAAGGTACAGAATGAAATGTTTCTGGTTTATCAGCTTGTTGTTTTTACCTGAGAATTGCATACCTATACTAACAAACAGGCAAGTGACTTGTCAGAAGAGAAATAATGAATTACTTGTTTTGTATGGCAAGGCAGCAGTTGTCCAAAAGTAAAAAAGATATTTTAGTAACCTGATAATTTTGTCTATTGGTACACATTCTATAGGAATACAGTGCTGCATTTTTCTACTAGAAATGAGATGGGTTTTTAAAGAAGAATCACATAGCTGTCTTACCACCTAGGATGCTAGCTCAATAAGGAAGGAACAGAGGCTGTGTGCAAGTTTGACAGATAGCTTGGCACCAATAGAATAGCTCAGTATTGGAATGCTATAAGTACTGGCCTATCAGAGAACTGTATTGTCCCTCCAGAATGAAAGTATACATAAAAATCAATTAACCAAAAGCAAACAGGTCACCAGACATAACAGTAAGTATTTCTCTAATTGGCACACACTTACTGTCTGTATCCAATCAAGTGTATGAAACTAATGTTTTCTGCATGACTCAGAAATCTGCCTTTTGTCAGTTTGAAACAGGAACTGAGCTAATCACTTGGCACAGGGCTATTGACAGAGACACACACAGTTTTGAGATTTCTGTCATTTGCAGTGTCTGGGAAAGGATTCAGCATGGCACAAGGCTACAGAACAAGTGTTTGGGTACTCAAACCTTCAGTTGTGTGGCGGGCGGCACAATTTGCCATGAGTAATTATTTTGGGAATGACTTGCAACTGCCAAACTGTGATGTCCACTGGTTTGGTAAGGGTGGCATGAGGGAGTAGCATATATGAACACAACACAACACACACATCACATTTTTAAAAATTTATGTTTCTTTCACTATTTTTATTTTAATTTTTTTATATCCCATCTAGTATTATTGAGGTTTGGCAAGACTTACACTTCACAAGAAGCATAGTGGTCCTGAACAGTTTGGCTGCATTAACAGTTGGGGGGGACTACATCTGTATGTAAAAAATGGAAAAGAGTGAAAATCATTCTATTTCATAAAGGGGGATCACTGACTGAGCCTACTAACTACAGGCCTATTGCTCTACTGTTGACAGCGTCAAAGGTCCTGGAGTGGCTGGTGCAGTGACAGCTTGGGGAGTACCTTGAAAGATACTCCCTACTCTCCATGTACCAATCAGGTTTTAGGAAGGGTCATTCAATGGGCACTGCACTCGCTGACTTGGTGGACCTGATTGTGTCCCAATTAGAGGGGGACAGGTCAGTGGGTGTGGTGTTCGTGGATCTCTTGAAGGCCTTCAGCACCATTGGCCATGGCCTGTTGTGTCATAGGCTATCAGAGATAGGCATGTCTACAGAAGTTAGAGGGTGGTTTAGGTCCTATTTACAAGATCACTCTCAACAAGTCCTTGTAGATGAACACCTCTCTGATCGAGCTTTCATTCAGAGGTGTGTACCACAAGGATCAATTTTAGGACCTGCCTTATTTCTGATTTATATAAATAAATTAGTGGATATAGCAGATTTTTCCGAAGTCAGGCTTTATGCGGATGATACCATTCTAGTTGCTAACAGAAGAAATCTAAATTTAATGGAAAGGAACCTCCAAATGGATTTTTCTGCACTTTCTACATGGATTATGGAATCTGGTTTGGTAAAGAATAATAAAAAAAAAACAAATCCATGGTGTTTAGGAAAAAGGGGTCGAGAGGGGCAAATATTTTTTCTGTCATGAAAATAACAACAAATAATGGTGAACAAATAACTCAAGACACAATATTTCGATACCTAGGTGTCTGGCTAGATGAAAATTTGTTTTTGGATTATCATATAAATGACACCATAACCAAAGTAAGAAAAAGGCTAGGCACTTTTAGGGGTTCAAAGTTTTGGCTGAATAAGCAAATGAGATCACTTGTGGTAAATCAACTTTTGTTACCAGTCATAGACTATGGATGTCATGTATATGGCTTCACTAACAAGAAGTGTCTGACTAAAGTTGACATGATGCTCAATAGCCTTTGCAAGGTTTATTTTGGGTAAAGATTTTAATACTTAGCACTGCACTTTATTTGAAGAACTTGATTGGTTGGTACCTCTGCATAAAAGAAAGTTGCAATGGGCAAATTTGATCCACAAAGTAATTTATACACAAAAAACAACTTATTTGTATGAGAAATTAGAAAAAATCCAGCATCATCACAACTTACATCATACTCTTCTATGAGGATTTAATCCTCCAAAATTGATAAATAAATACATTAATATGTGCTTTCCAGCTATCATGTTTCAAGTATGGAATTCACTTAACAAATTATCTATAGATGTTCAGCACAATGTTAACATTTTCATGAGGGAGTTAAAATATCAACTGAGGGGTGCGATGTATGTGCAATGATTAGAATGAGAGTGTTATGTATGTTGCAAATGATGATCTCATTTTATGTTTTGTACAATCTGTCCCTTTTGTACTGTAACAAAACAGAAGCATCTATAATATAGGACTTTTGTCATAAAGATGTTTTATTCCAGCTTATCCTGTATAAAAATAAAGATTTTTACTACTTACTACTACAAAACAAATTCATAATTACTGGTGTGTAGGGAATGATATTCTAACTGAAGGCTGAAGAGAAATATAAATTGCATTCTATTTTTGAACTGTAATTGATTTATGGTTTTTGTGACACAGCTCTGTACCTGTACTCTGTGCCTTTAATTTTCCACAAGAAAACATCCTTTTTGTTTATTTACTTGTTTTTGTTTTGGAAGTGAGGCCTGTCAATATGCCTGAAACTGTGTGCTGTAATCATCAAGAAACTATCAGTCATCTGTGTCTGTGTGGGTTGGGGTGCGGTGGGGGAAGGAGGTGGGTGGTGGTGGAGTGGGGGGCCTTAGTACACAGCATTTTTTGTACCTGTATATTGACAGACCCGATAGTGAACTCTGGCAGGCCTGCAGAGGAACATGTAACATACAGCTATTGAGAGAATAGTAAGATTTAAATTAACATGAACAAAGGATATACTGGAGACTTATGTGTGATCTCCTTCTGTGTAGTATAGTTGCAGTAACATACCATATTAAAGTATGTAACCAGAAACATTTTGTTGCATAGTGCAAAGAGATATCATGATACTCTCATTAAAAACAATTGTACTTCGTAGAGCATCTCAAAGTAAAATAGTAATATATTTTTTTAACCAAAAATGCCAAAGCTGTGGAAAGATGGGGAGGTACTTGCCTTGGTTGAGGCCATTAAAGAGGTTGGCAACCCTGAGACTATGATGAGGGGGACACATCTTTCACTAAAAAAGGCTTGGAAGAGGGTGAGCAGGTTCTTGGTTAACAAAGGCCTGTAGGAAGAAATGGAAGCAGGTGTGCAAGAAGGTCTACAAAGCTAAACAGTCTGGCAACATCCACATGAGGGACAGGGACTGGTACAAGATGGCCTGCGCCATGTGGGAGATGGCAGGGAAACCTGAGTTTGATGATTGCCATTATGGCAGTAAGTACATGTATACATTCATATCAGGTGTGAGAAACAATGGGGGTTGCCTCTTAAAAAGGCAGCCTGGGTAATCATGAGCCACCTGGAAGGAAGGAAAACAGCAAAAGGGGGGACAGAGGGAGAGGAGGGGAGGAGTAGGAAAGGGAAGGGGGAATGAGGTCAGAAGGGAGCTAGACCAACAGGTGATTGACAAGGAAGAAGATAGGCTGGAGGGAAGAGGGTGGGAGGAGTTACCGGGGGTAGAAAAGGAGCTGCAGAGAGAAAGAAACACTCTCTCTTTGCAGTTCAGAAATTCTGATCAGCACTAAGGACCTTGCTATAAGAATTAAGCAGATTTCCACAGGTAAGGGTCAGACTCTGGCCTACACATCAGAGATGTACTGGGGGTTTCTTTTCTTGATATGGGTATAACTGGGTATAACTGTATAGGTATTACATGATGTGTGATTTTATTTTCCTGCAGAAAAAGGAATGCTTTTGGTTCTCAGACTGTGCTATATGCATTATAATAAAAAAAAACCTGAACTTTGTCTGAAAAGCCAGGAGTCATAAGGTGACAGAATTACAGGTAAATAAGGTAAGAGAGGATGGCTGTGGTGTTTTCCTGGCACAGGATGATGGTGGCAGTATCCTGGCACAGCAGGGGAGGGGGTGGCCACGTTGCATGTGGGTAGGCAGCGAGCAGCCTTTAAATGGAGATAGTAGCAGCAGGGGAAGTTAGAAGACATGGAAAAGGGTACTTGCTGAGAGGATAAAGGGGTTTATGTTCCTGCTGGCTTGCTTGCTGGTGCTGCATTTGGTGCATGGGAGCAGCGTGAGGGCACCTCGAGCTATTTTTCTGAGATTGGGAACAGCAGACTGGGAGTGCGCAGATATGACAAAGCTAGGCCCAATAGGCAGAAGCAGAGTAGTAGGGGTGAGGCTACTGGCGGGCCTGGTCATCAGGAGGCTGACTCATGGCAAGAAGCCTGGAATTGAGCATGGAAGCAATCTAGGAAACAAGGACCATCCCTCTTAACGGGCAAAACCGAGAGCAGTTTTCTGCCAGTGGAGGGGAGAGTTTGGAATTACAGAGCTCAAAAATATCGTCAGAAGGCTTGTCTCCAGGGTGTGTGAGCACAATGCTTGGTTAGAACTGAACTGGGCACCAGGTTTCTGGGATTCTGGGCACAATCGGTGGGCATTGTCAGGGGCAGGGGAGACATGGGTTTACACATGGGAGACTCCCCTCAACCTAGCAACAGTGAATCCAGAAGTTGCAGGGTCAATGGCAAGTGGTGAAAATTGGCATCATAGGCCAAATGTCAGCAGCAGTGGGGGGGGGCGCCAGCATGTGGCACTTTGCAAAAAAAATATATATATATATATATAACCAAACGGAAAAGCAAAGGAAGGAAAGTTTGGGGACCAGAGGAAATTGAATTGCAGACAGGCAGGTGGATATAAAGGCATGGGTTCTCTGGGTGTCACAAAGAGGCGAAGGTGGGCAAGCCAGGCCCACTTTTGGATGCAATGTGGATGGGGTGACAATGGAGGAGTGGGGCCCGGGGGCAGCCAATGACCTGGTTTGCCGGCAGTGAAGACTTGGGCAGGGCAAGGCCTTGGTAGGTCCACACACAAACAGAATCTTTTGCAAGGCGGCTCCTGGGTTAACTAAAGGTGGGCAGACCTCAGGATGCGGTGGCTACTAACAGAATCTTGTGGGAATGTGGCACTTAGATTCAGGTTATCAGGGGGCTGATGAATGGCAAGGGGGGAGGTATGTTAGCATGAAAGCATGGTCGCCTCAGGTTTTGATTGACAAGCCAACCCCTGAGGAGGTTTGTTTCTGGACAAGTTTGCATAAGGTTTCAGAGTTTATATTACCCGATAAGAAGGAGAGAACTCGGGGCCTTTTTTAGATAGTAATCTATTTATGAAGGGAATTACAGAATTGAAAAGGGGCTACAGTACCAGTGACAGATAACAGTTTTCTGGGAACTTTGACAGACAAGGTTAGGTATAGCGGGGGGTGGAGTTTTGGAATTCTGGTGCACATTACACTAGTGCATTAATGCCATGAAGGAGGCAGGCACTACCAGGCCCAAAGAAATCGGGAGGGGGGTGGCCTCAACTGGTGTGGAGCACTGGCCAGGCATCAGGCAGGACAAACAAACAAACAAAAACCAAAAAACAAAGGGAGCAGGAGATTACAATGAATAACAGATGTCCCATGTACAGTTGAAGGATGGCACCAAAGAAAGCTCCACAGAAGGAGAAGACCAGTGACCAGCTGGATCAGAAGGCAGCTGAATTGATAGAGCAGGTGCAAGCCCTCCTGAAGGAGTCCAGGGAAGCAGAAGCTAAGGCAAGGAAAGGAAAGTATAAGAAAAACAAGACACCAGCTCCACAGAAGGAACCACCAAAAAAAGAGGCCCACATGGAGCAACCCTGGTGAGGGTGAGGAGGAAGCACCTGACCATAGTAAGGAACCAGCAGTGGATCTGACGGTTGAGGGCAGCCTGAAGGGCTATCCGGCCAACATCATGGCAGAGAAAGGGGAAAAAGGTTGGGAGGAGGTGGACAAGGCATGACAGGAGCTAAAGGGGGAGAAGAAAGGAGAAACAGAGGTGGGGGAGGCAGAAGGGAGCAATAAAGGGGACAGATGGAGGCTGCCAGGAATGATCCTGGTGACCATGTCCCACAATCGATCAAGGATAAGATATGGCAGGGCAAGTTCCTGGACATGTTCGCTCTGGTGAACAAAGACACATCCAAAAAGTATGAGCAGAGGGAGTCAGTAGACAAGTATGAAATGTCAGTGGCATTAGCAATTGTAGGGGAAACCAGTGAGGAGACTACCATGAAGGAAAAATCTTTTTGGGCATGGATGGAGAGCTTTACGCACTTTAGCGTCATCTTGTTGCAGAAGAAGCCGGAACTGGCAGTCCCTTTATTGGCATATTCAGCAATCACAAGGGATGAAAATAGGGTAAGGAGTGGGTATGGGTGGTTGATTTATGATGAGAGGTTTCAGCAATGGATGACATCCCACGGGGATGTCCACTGGGAGGTCGAGCTCACAGAACTGTGGATCAAAACCATGTCAACTCAGGGAGGGGCAGGCAGCAAAGTGAAGAAAGGGAATTGGGCAGCAGGGGCAAAAGCCTTTTGGGCATACAATAAGGTGGCATGCAAATGGGCCAGCTGTAAATTTAAGCATGTTTGCTCTGGCTGTGGAGGGTTTCACCTGGTAATCAGGTGTAGGTCACAGATGGATAAACTGGGATATCAGGCTATGGGGCAGTCCTTTCGGGGCACAACAGGGGGTGAGGAGGGTACATGGGGCACAGCAAGAGTCAGAGGGGACAATACAGAAGGGGGGGTTGGAGGGAGAAGAAGCCAGCTCATCAGGGGATGTGAAGGGGAAAAGTTTTAGCATGGCTTCCACCCCCATAAAATTAGAGGTTCTATATGCATGGCTAGAGGATTATCCTATCACAGACGCAAAATGAATATTAAGGGAGGGTTTCACAAGGGGCTTCAGTCTCAACTACAAGGAAGTGAGAAAACACATGAGGGCGAAAGATTTGGGTTCAATAAAAAGGAAGGAAGAGATTGTTCAATGCAAGATCCAGAAGGAGGTGGCAGTGTGCAGGGTAGAGGGACCCTTTGCCAAGGCACCTTTCCTAGCATTGAGGGTGTCCCCATTGGGTTGGGTGCCAAAAAAGCAGCCCGATGAATTCTGGCTGATTCATCACCTGACATGCAGACAGGGATTTGGCGAATGACTCCATTGCCCCAGAAGACAGCATGGTGTCTTATGCCACATTAAACAGTTCAGTGCAATTGATACAGGGAAGGGACTGGGTGTGGTTAGCGAAAATGTATACTGAGGTCTCTTTCCGGCTATTACCTGTGCGGGCTGACCACTGGGATTCACTGGGTTTTCAGTTTAAAGGGGAGTATTATTTTGATAAGGCTATGCCTAAGGGTTGCTCAGTGGCATATACCACATTCTAAACGTTCAGCACCTGGTTGCAATGAGTTTTTACAAATACTGTAGGTATGGACACGGGGCTGTGGTACATGACCTGGATGATTTGTTGTTAATAGGGGAGGGGCAGGAAGAGACTCTCCAGATGTTGAGGGATTTCGAGGACATGTGCAACAAACTGGGTGTGCTGCTGGCAGGGGACAAGACAGAGGGGCCCAGGAGGAGGCTAAATTTCTTGGTTATTGAACTGGACATGGAGCAGAAGTGCTCATGCTTACCAGGGGACATGGTGAGCAGATTGAGGGAACTCATAGGGGAAGTCAAGGGAAAAAGGAGAATACTGCCGAGAATAGTGCAGCAGCTACTTGGCCATTTGAACTTTGTCTGCAGGGCAGTAGTGCCAGGGAGGGTATTTATGCGCAGGTTAGCCAGGGTTACTGCAAAGGCCAAGTTGCCCCACCACTGGGAGGACATTGGTAAAGGGGTCAGTGAGGATCTACATGCCTGTGGGGAGTTTCAGATGCACTACAATGGGGTTACCTTCGGGCAGGGAAACTGGCTGTGGGACAATGAGTTAGAGCTATACACGTATGCAGCAGGTGGTCCCTGGTTAAACGTCTATTTTCAAGGGGAATGGAGTTCTGAAAAGTGGCCTCAAAAGTGGGTAGAACTGAGGCTCACGAAGGACATCACCTTTTTGGAGGCATTCCCCACTTAGGCAGCCTTGATGGTGTGGGGGGAGCACCTCGCAAACAAGAGGACATTTACAGATGTGATAACAAAGTGCTGGTCGAGGTGCTGAATAGGCAGTTGGGGGCTCTGAGGCAGTTTTGAGGGTGGCTGGGCAGCTAGTTTGGATGGGGCTCAGGTTAAACACATTTTCAAGGCTAGGCACATAGAAGGTGCTTGGAACACCATAGCTGACAGCATCTCATGTGTGCAGTTGGACAGGTTCCCATTGTTGGCCCCAGGGGCAACCACCCAGAAAATGCTGGTACCAGCTCACCTGCCAGAGACTGGATGGACCAAGCCCAGCTACTGTTCCAGGGCTCCTGGTCTCTCAACACGCCGAAGGCCTATGTGAGTGCATGGGGGTGGGTTCAGGTGTTCCGGCACAGGGCAGGGTTAGAGGTAAGCAGCCTAGCAATGGAAGTCAAATCATAAGGTTCATGGTGGACTGTTGGGAAGCAGGCATGGTGGACTCCACCATGGGGTTGCAGTTGGCAAGGATTAGGATAGTCTGCCAGTTGTGGGGACGGGGACAGCCCACCAGGTCAATGGCAGTGTGCAGAGTGCAGCTGGGATGTAACTGGCTGTAGGGACAGAGGACTGACAGAAGAAAACCACTTGGGAGGGAAAGTATTATGCAAGTTAGTGGCCAGCCTCAGACAGGTCTGTTCATCAGCTGTTGACATCTGGTTGTTTGGGGCAATCTTCCTGGTAATGCAGAAGGGGACTTTTTGGGTAAGTAAAGTGGTAGAGTGTAATGAATCAGATCTAGAGGGGGCCTGCAGTGAGGTGATTTGATGATTTGATGTGGAACGGTGACGGGTTGGACATTTGGCTGCTCCAGTTCAAGACAGTCCATTTCAAGGGTAGAGATCAAGAGGGAGGGCCAAGTTGGCTCCTGCGCGGTAGTAACTTTAGAATCTTACAGGGAGGTCAGGCCGAGTGGGGGGTGGGTTATTTTTACATGGGAATGGGGCACCCGCCACTATATATCAGGTGATGGCAGTAATGAAGAAAGGGATGGTCTTCCTAGGGGAAGATCCCAGATATTTAGCATCACATTAATTTAGAACCGGGGCTGCAACAGAGGTAGTGGCTCAGGGTGGGTCCTTGGAGGGCATACAATGGCTGGGCAGATGGAAATCGCAAGCAGTGAAATAATACATCAGGAAATAGTTATTAACATGTGTTTCTATATTTTACAGGCTTGGAGCATGGGAAGGTGGTATGAATAGTGGGACATTTTTATATCTATTGGGCCGAAAGATTTGCATTAACAGCACCATGGGGAACCCTGATGAGGTAAGAGCTGAGTAAAACCAGTCTCAAGTGTAAAGGGGGTGCAAGGTCTACGATGGGCTCAGATGCTCCCACTGCTAGAGGAGAGAAGCAAAACATGACCATGGCTCAACTTACTGATTGATGCAGGGGGGGAAAAACCTCAGGAACACACTCTGGGTGGTGCTGGGTACACCAGATTCAGACTGACTTGGAAATATTAAAGACTTGGTGGCCGCACCTGATCATAGAGTGGTCTGAGATCATTACCAATGGGGTCTAGCAGCACACCAGAGATATAAAGGCAGTAGAAAAAGCCCAGAAGAGGGTACACAGGAAGATGGCTGCATAGACCAGGGTAACAGAGGGAATATATATCGCACACGAGGTCATCACATAAGACAAACTGGGATGTATGGGGGGATGGGGTACATTTATCAAGGGTAGGGAACACAGCACTCAATGTAGAATTCATAGAATCCATAGAGGTTTGGTGGGGGCTGAAGGGGGCAAGTCAGTTTTTCAGTAGGGGAAGCCCATAGTCTGCTGGGTGTATATGGGCTAGTGGGGAAAAACCTGGTCCAGCTGGAAAGGATCCTGTGGCGAAGGAGAGGGTCCCTCATGAGTGGTCACCCCGGGGGGGACTGGGCTGGGGATCAAGTGGAGCACCTGGCCCCAGGATGAGGATCAGGAGTTTTGGAAGAGGTGTCGGGGACATACACCCGAGCCAAGAAGAAGAAGAAGAAATGGAATGTAAATAATGTCTGAATGAAGGGGATTTGTAAATAAAGGGGGAACAAAGTGCGATATGTATAGGAAATGAAATGATGATGGTGTATCATAGAAGTTGAAATGGTTGGGATTGTATCATGGAAATCTGCTCAATAAAGGTCACTTTAACCAAACAGTTTTAGTGTGACTACTTCCAGGTGATCCTGATGACAACAAGCATGCTGAATCATGCACATAGGTAGACTGATACAGTGAAACAATAAGTACAGTATAGAAGAAGACAGAATAAGGAGTGTAGGGTATACCATCACCGCAGCGACTCGCAGACTGCAAAGGCCGCCACAGCATCAGCAATTGGGCAAAATCCACCCGTCACTGTGGTCCGTGCGGCATCTGGGACTGCTTCACTGGGTGATTGCCCCCCCCGCCCCCGCGGTCCAACTCCGACTTGGAGTTAGAATCCTAGAGACCAGGGCTATGGGGGTGGAGACCCCCTCAAGGGGGGTTTGGGGGCACAGCCCCCCGATTGTTAGCTCCGACATCCCATGGCTACAATGTTGATAGTCAGCATTGTAGCTGTCGCGGTAGGGGGATGTTGGCACTAGTGCTGTCGAAGAGCTATAGGTAAACCAGAGTGTAGTAGGGCACAAGGTCTCATAATGGGTGTTGTGTACACATTAGTATGCATCATTTCAATGCATTACTAGCACTCAAATCATTGTCCTGTAAGAAAAGAACAGCTGAAAGTCCATCATTCACCCATGATACATCATGTCTACAGTTCATGTAACAGATGGAATTGTCAATTATCTGCACTGTGTAAAAAGTAGAACCTTTATAAGGAATGCTAAAATGTGTCAGCAAATAAAATTAAATAATGTAGATATTCATGGAACATGGAAACCACATTGAAGTACATCATATCACATTTGCCTTCTTTCCTATGTTGCACTGACTAGTCCCAGTACCTCAATATTTGTCCCACCACATACTTGCTGTTCACTGTCATGGAGTAGTGCTTTCAACTAACAGTGCTATGTACTGTAACTGTGCTGCAATGCAAGGTACTGCATACAGAATCTCAAGTCAATATTTGTTAAACAGTGTACGGGAGGAGCAATACATTTATTGTAATGTTTGCAGTATGACTAAAGCACAGGAATAAGTAACTTCCTCAAATTATAGCAATATTATGGATATACAGTTAACTTTAAACAATGTTATCTTCTTTATTCAACATAGTGTACAGTTTAAAAGGAATTTTCTTGCACAACAGTTATCCCATAATATATTTTTCTTTGTCTTGTGTCTCCACAGAACATTCAGGCTTCCCTGCCACACAGGCCAAATAGGGCCATCTTGTGCCAGTCCCAGCTGAACAGCTGATCAAGGAACAAAATCTAGATGATGATGTGGTTGTCGTTCAACCTGACGATACATAACAACAATCTCACTATGCCCAAGAAACTAAGCCATGTGCAGTGCAACAGTATCATGGTGTAACAAGTTTACAAGTACCTATCTATACCTCAGCCAGCACAAAATAAATTGTACCACAGCCTTGATGAACTACTGTATGACAAAAGTAGTAACCCATGGTACTGTACTACACTGAAACACACCTATACTATTCATTTCACTCTGTTGTCTGAAAACAGAGCTAAATGTAGAGTGCAGTGTAACACAATGAGACTATTCTCCATTTAGATCTGTAGACAGCCCTTTCTGGTGCACTGGTTGTGCTGATCTCCCAGCCCCCCCCACACACACACAGAAACACAAACACACACACACACACACATACGCATGCACACACACACACACACACACACACACGCACACGCACACTACATCGCTAAACAGCATGCTACGAGAACATACCCCACAACTCTTTTCAGATGACATGCTCTACAGCATGGCTTCTAGTGGTGACAGTAGTACACTGAACAACCATACATACAGAGTAGCAATGTAGGCAGATTGTCCCCCCACATAACAGCAGCCTTCAATAGTTTCCCATGCTGAACAACATATCCACAGCTGAAACTTGAAAGGTTTACTCGCTTAGCAAATGAATATATCAGTTAGACACATCCGTTGTCTATAGCACAGCATAGGTTATTCTCTGTATGTTTTCACATTGCATAACACTGACACTGTGACATGTAGTGACTGTACAATATGGGTGCAATGTGTCATGAAGTGCAGTTGAGCAAAACATACCTCTAGGTGAGTGGTTACCACACATTTCACATAAACAGTCACAGTATGTAATTCATATCATAGTAATTTGCATCATTTTTTCATGTATTTGCAGCCTTGCTTTTGTGAACACTGTAGTGTTCTGTTGAAATAGTCAGGTGCCCTGGCACAAAAGGTAACTGCTGTATCTGTAGTGGTGATGGATGCCAGCAGATAAATCAAACAGATTGTCATCTTACCATTGTGTGTTCTACAGATTGTTTTGAATAATATAACCATCATGAAACATTTGGGAGCAGCTGCCAGCTGCACTTATTTCTATGGGTCTGACATCTGTACTTCCAGCAAATGAACTGCATAATTGCAAATATGTATCTACAGTTCTGATCTGGTGACACCATGCATGCATAACGTTGCAACCAGGTGGAGACTTAGCTATCCCATATTGCAACCCACTACTCCCTCCGGTGGTTGGGGAGGCTACGTAAGCGTGTGTTTTGAAGGGGCCAGGGGCAGCAACAGTAATAGCAATCATGTTAACTGTCATAGCATCTTAGAAGCCATTGTGTTTCTAAGTATATTTTGGCATCATGCTGCTAATGACGATTCTTTCACATGAGTATGACTGAAATAATAACATAAGATAAATCTTGCTATTCGCAAATCAAACAAGAATTCAAGACTCCATTGCTGTAATATTAGTCAATGTCAGTCAATAAGTGATGAATATTAAAACCATTTAATATTCAGTACAGTGCAGGTTGTAAAATAAATGCAATATTAATCTAATAACATATGAGTAACCACTCTCCACCTCTTTTACTTATGTATTTCAGACCAAGAAAACCTCGGAGAAAGCAGTGGTGGTGCTCCAGAGGATGCCACAGATGGAGAAGACAGAGAACAGCAAGCTCCCTCTGTGGCCCAGACAGGGACACCATCCACTGCTGGGGCCTACAAACCTTCACAAGAAAGTGAAGAGGAGCCCCGACCTGGACCATCTGACAACTTCTTCTGCAGCAAGGCGCAAGCCTGTAGCTGTTCGCTGTAAATAACCATCACTTACTCAAAGACTAATTGTATATGAACATACAAACATACATACAATCATATGAAAAAGTGAGCAGAACAAGGCCATTGGGTCTATGTAGTCTAATAATCATATTGCAGGGTCCACAGCTTGAGCGGCTGACCCTGCCCACCCCTCCCCACTCCTCCCACCCTTCATACCCATGACCCTTAGCATACGCCTATGCCTAAAAGCACTCTGTCTTGAGGGTGTCAACCATTGTCAATGAGACCACCTTGTTTTATCATTGCCACTTAGCTTAAAGAGACCTTCCTTATCCACCTTATTTGTCCCTTTCAAGTACTTGAAAGTCTCAGTCATGTCCTCTCTATCTCTACTGTCTTCCAGGGAGTACATGTTCAGTACCTGCAACCTCTCCTCATATGCCTTGCCCTGGTGACTCATAATCTTTGCTTCCCTTCTCTGAAATACTAGAAACATAAAAACATAGACTTTGACAACAGATAAGGTCCACTTAGCCCAACCAGTCTGCCCATTTCTCTACCTTTTGGATAAGCTGGAGATCCTAGTACCCCCCACAATAATTGCCTTATGTCTGTCCCAAGCATTCTTGAATTCCCCCACTATTTTTGACCCCATGACTTCCTCAAGAAGGCTGTTCTGTGCATTCACCACCCTCTCCATGAAAAAATACTTCCTCACGTTGCCCCTGAGCAGTCCCCCCTCTATCTTTATACTGTGCCCCCTTGCTCTTGCACATCTCTTTTTCTGAAAGATTCTACCCTCTTGGACTTTGTTGATTCTCTAGAGGCACTTGAAAGTTTCTTTCATGTCCTCCCTCTCCCTCCTTTCCTCAAGGGTATACATATTAAGCTTCTTTAGTCTCTCTTCATATGGCTTTTGGTGCAGACACTGCACCATTTTAGTTGCCCTCCTATGGACTGCCTCCATCCTGTCTATGTCCTTGTAGAGATGGAGTCTCCAGAACTGCATGCAGTACTCCATATGGGGTCTCACCAACTGTCTGTACAGAGGGACAACAACTTCCTGTTTTCTACTGGTGATGCCTCTCCCTATGCATCCCAATATCCCCCTAGCCCTCCTTACTGCCTTCTCACATTGCTTGCCTACCTTTAGGTCATCTGATATGACTGCCCCCAGGTCCCATTCCATTTTTGTTGTTTTTAGTACCTCCTACCCATTGCGCACTCTGCCCCTGGATTTTTTTTTTTCCACGGTGCATTACTTTGTACTTTTTTGCATTGAATCTTAGCTGCCATATTTTTGACCATTCCTCCAACCTTGTTAAGTCCCTCCTCATCCTTTCCACCCCCGCTGTGCATCAACCCTGTTGCAGATCTTTGTGTCATCTACAAAGAGGCATACTTTTCCTTTCAGACCCTCTGTAATGTCACCTATAAAGACATTAAAGAGGAGAAGTCCCAGTACTGAACCCTGCTGTATCCTGCTAGTAACCCCCCCCCCTTTCCTCGCAGTGGACTCCGTTTACTAGTACCCTCTGTGTCCTGTTGTCCAGACAGTTTTTTTACCCAGGTTACCACTCTGGGACCTACTCCCAGGATGGCTAACTTATTTAATAATCTTTTGTGTGGGACTGTGTCAAATGCCTTGCTAAATGCTAGGTAGACCACATCAACAGCCCCTCCCTGGTCTGCTACTTTGGTCACCCAGTCAAAGAACTCTATTAGATTCATCTGATATGACCTCCCTTCTGTGAATCTTGTACAACAGTTTAATGTCCTTTTTAAGGTATGGGCAGCAGTACTGAACTTCATAGTCTAGATGCAGCCTCACCAGTGATCTGTACAAGGGCAATATATCCTCCTCCTCCTCTCTCCAAGTACTGACCACCCCAGCTATGCATTGCAGCATCTTATTTGCCCTTGCTGCTGCTTTCTTGCATTCTGTATAATGTCTCAGGTCACTAGTGATCATTACTCACACTGCTTCTCTTCCTTTCGTGCAGATACCTGGACTACACCCAGGTAATGCATTCTGTTAAGATTTGTTGCTCCAATGTGTATACAGCATATTTTTTTTTCCTGTAAGAGTTGCTGGTGTTCAGCCATATAAAGTTTGTTTTTAATTATCACTACTGTTTTCTTGAAAAACCTGAAATGATGAATGTAATGAGATATCATAGCATAGCAAAGTGTAATCCTGTAGGAGCTGATGATACTAATGTAGCAATAGCTGTAATGTTATGTACATTTACTACTGTCGTGATAGGAAAAAATACAATACTTGTTCTCACTAGAAAGCATATGACAGGCAGCAACAATATGATTTGCCAGTACATATGACCCTCTATATATTGCAGCAGTGCACCAGACAGTTGTTGTTGCTAATTAACACATCAATGTTATGTGATAATTGAAGAGCAACTGTCCAGTAGTTAGCTAAGAGAGACTTAGCACATTTATTGCATAATGTTAGCAGTGGTATCATAAGGCAAGGCAAGGCAAATTTTATTTATAAGGCAACCAATCCCTGAGTCTCTGGGCACCTATCAAAAGCATGACAAAATAAAACAACAATTTAAATCAAGAAATTACAAGAATAGATAACAATCAGAATTCCAGTTGTTGCAATTACCTAAAATAATTAAAATAGTACAGCACAAGATCATTCTATAAAAGCCAGGCTGAAAAGATAGGCTTTTAGCCTGTGCTTGAAAATATCTATCGAGGGGGCCTACCAGACTGCAGATGAAAGCGCGTTCCACAGGGTCTGCCCAGAGACACTAAAAGCTCAGTCACCGGATGTCTTGAGCAATGTCCAGGAAGCCCATCGAAGAGGAGTGGAGAGAGTGAGCTGGTGTCAAGAGCTCAGACAGGTAGCCAGGACCCAGTCCATATAGGAACTTATAGGTGAGCAAGCCCACCTTGAAAAGGACCCTCCACCTGACCGGCAGCCAGTACAGAGTACATAGGACCAGGGTCACATGACAGGACCTGGGCAGGTCCATCAGCAACTGGGCTGCTGCATTCTGCACCAGCTGTAGCCTGTAGAGGGTCCCTTCTGTGACCCCAAAGTAAAGAGTATTACAGTAGTCCAGCCTAGAGGTAGCAAAGGCATGTACCAGGGTTGGTAGGTCCTCGGGCAGAATGAGGGGCTTGATCCTGGTGATGTTCCACAAGTGGGAAAAAACACTCAACTAAAAATGAGGCCCTATCTTCAAAGGTCAGTCTGCTGTCCAGGATCACACCTAGTCTGTGCACCCTCAGGGAAGCCATCAATAGAGCAGACCCCAGGAAAAGACTTGTATCCACTCCAGGTTGCAACCCATCACGCCCTCAACCCGGCTCAACCACTAGCACCTCGGTCTTATCCGGATTCAATCTCAACCAGCAGAAAGCCATCCAGTCATTGATTTTAGCTAGACAGATGTTAAGCATGTCGACAGCACTGGATGTTCCAGGTGCAAAATGACAAATACATCTGGGTGTCATCTGCATAACAGTGAAACTCCATGCTGTATTGTCAAATGATCTCACCCAGGGCATCGTGTACACCGCAAACAGCATCGGTGACAAGATCGAGCCTTGTGGAACTCCACAGGACTGAGGCATTGGGGAGGAGGAGAATTTCCACATCACTACCTGCTGCACCCTATCAGAGAGATAGGACTCAAACCATCTGATGACAGTGCCTGCGAGCCCACAAAACTCACAGAGCCGATCAAGAAGCATGGCATGGTCCACGGTGTCAAATGCTGATGAGAGATCAAGGATCACAAGAACTGACCTGTCTCCTGTATCTCTCACCCTGAGTAGGTCATTATGCACCCTAACTAGAGTTGTTTCTGTGCTGTGTCTAGCCCCGAGAACCCAACTGAAATGGCTTACAGATGTTGAAGGACTGAGGTGATCCTCAAGCTGCTGTGCCACCAATTTCTTGACAGTCTTGCTCAAAAATGGCATGTAATTTGCCAGGATGTCTGGGTCGAGGGAAGGTTTTTTAAGGAGGGGTCTCACCCGTGCTGTTACGTAAGCAATAATACCCAACAGAGTGGCGGTATTGTGCTATACTGGACCGCCAAGGAAGCGTAATGAGACCGCGCGCCTGAAGGAAGAGGGCACTTACAGCTCCTGGAAGGTCCGGTATAGCACAATACCGCCCACCCTGGAGGGTATTATTGGCGCTTAGAAAATGGGCAGTCAAAAAAATAAGTTTAATATGAAAAATGTTGAAGAAAAATGTATTTAAAGTAAGATTTTTAATAAAATAGTTCCTCCGCCTGCATTCTTGGGAGGTGGTTGCTATGGTTACACACACACACACATTTATTACATAAAACTATATGTGGCATACAAGGCCATATATACCCATCTTGGGGGACTAATTAACTAAGAAAGCCACTCACCCTTTGGGCTTGTGGCCTTATCTAATTAGCCCACTAGGTGGGCACACTGTATACCAGACTTAGAAAATGGGTACTGTAAAAAAAAACTAAGTTTAATAAAAATATGTTAATAAAAAATTAGTTTAATGTAAGTTTTGTAATAAAATTGTTCTTCCGCCTGCATTAAAATTATTGACTTTGGAGGTGGTTGCCATGGTGTCACACACACACACACACACACTTAAAATTGCCAAAACGTGCTTTTTTTTATTTATTTCTTCATTCAAGACTTTGCTCTGTAATATTGTAGCTTCCAGGTTTGAGTTGCAAAGGTTAGGGGCGGGCATTAGCACCATGGAGTTACCAAGGAACTTGATCGAGCTGGGAGGAAAAAAGGAAAGTGTGACTGAAAAAAAGGTACACACTGTATCTCTGCTTTTGTGACTGTTTTTTCATTTTATGAAACTTATGTGTTTACAAGTAAGAGTGACTGCTGTTAAACTAAGGTTCTGTTGGGTGGGAGCGAGGTTGATCGCTGTGATCACATAGTGTGATGGCTTTAGCAAAGGGGGGCAACTGTAGTTTGTAACATTAATATGAAATATGTAGGTTTCCCCAAAGGATCAAAGATCAAAAGACAGATTAAGCAAATGCAGGAGAAATAAGGAAACAAAAAGCAAGAAAAGGTACGTTTACATTCTTGCTAGCGGGGTTGGTGGGGCTACGAGCAGTATAACTGGTGAGTGCTGGAATAGTCTCCTCAGTTTAAATTTTTGTTTATTTACACTTGTGATGCTAGAAAATGATGCCTGTATATGCCAACAGTTAAGAAATGTGCTTAGGTAGATGGGATTGTGCCACAGGTATTGTGGTTAGCAGGAAAGACACGTGGTACTGAAGGCAGGACAGACGAGCTGTGGAGCTGCTCATGAGGTACAGAACCATCGTGGTAATGTCTACCACCAGCAAACATTTTATTTAAACAGTAGATTCATTTATGCTTTTTACTGACACTTTTATCTGTTGCTGCTGTCGTATGGTCAAGATTGCTTCATTTGCACATGTGTGGGTTGTTGTTTCATGACTGCCAGCCATACGGCACCTACAGGACTCTGCCTGGTTGTCTTGCCTGTTAATAGATGCCTGCTGATGGCTTGAGGTGTGTACTTTAGCGGCCGGCTTTACTGAGTGAGAGATCAACCTGCCTACATCAGGAGTTTTTGTGGATGTTATCACTTTTTGCCATGTAACTTTGTGTTCGACTCTTCTTTTATTAATTCCGGATTATTTTTGGTGCGGTGGGGGTGATTTCTATACAGACTGGTGTGTAAATATTGGTTACCTAACACAAAAACAAAATGGTGGTGTGCCACTTTTGAAAATTCTATTGCACTTTAATATTTGTGGTGCGGTCCTTGCCACCGGTACTTTTAAAACCCAGGCTCTGTTGTCTGATAGATGCCCACCTTGGCAAGTCTATCAGTCAATCAGAGTCTGAGGATTTTTTTGCCCATTTTCTAATATTGCAATATTGCATATTCATACATCAAGAGCATATTCCTAACAGCAAGATGTAATGTTTCTTTCCATAGATCAACCTCCCTGGGATGAAACAATAGTGACTGCTTTGAAAGGTGAGCGATAACTCTTATTAAAGTCAATACCTCCATGTACACAGACACAGTCCCAGGCAATTCAAACCTGTTTGGCAATAGAAAGGAATATTATACTATAGTACCTTTATTGTTAACAGAAATAGAGGCTAGTTTTACATGCAAGGATTCAGTAACTGTAGCAACTGTACCCAGCATCCTTGGCATTCACAAAGATTTCCCAAAATACCCATAGCCTTGCTTTTTGCTCCTACAGTTGCATTCTGATTTCTTTCATGCAATCAGTTCCACTACATCTCACTTGTGAATTCCAAATGATGTTTGATCCAAAACAGGCAAAAGTACAGCAATCTGTACTGACATACTTAAGCAATAAGGCATGACGGGGGGTGTTATTTTGGGATAACAGACCACTTCAGGTAGGTTGAAGCATGAAGTATAGCTGAGTGCTTCCACCACCTGAGAAGGGCCATTAGTCTACCATAACACACACCCTGGAGTGCCTTATTGTGATTCTGAAATGGGTCATTTTTAGTATATTTTATGCCTTTTATAAACATATTACTTTTTTTTTCGTGTTATCTGTTTATCCCCTCCGTGCTCAGGGCACAACCACTCCTTCAGGCCGCCAAGGACTCCCACACTCCTCTGATTCCACCCCAAGCCTCCTTCACCTCATAGCAGCCTCTCAGGGTAACCCAGCATATCCCTTCGCTGGACGGGTCTCTCTCTTCCGAGGGGGAAGGCACCAGGAAGGGGGGACAGCACACTCTCAATTGGTCCTGTGCTGCTGAGAGAGGCATGGCTTACAGGAGGTCTGGAGGAGGTATGGGCAGTCCGGCCACCATCATCTAGCAGAGCCCCTAGCGATTTTCCGGTTTTCTTGATCCCATGGCTATTGATGTCCTCTTGCAGTGCTCCCGGTCTCCACCGGGGGCCACTGCAGAGTGACACGCGCCCAGTACCCACCCCAGAAGAGGAGAGCAGTCCAACGGATGTTCAATCCTCATCCTCCCCTGCCAGCCCACAGCAACCCGAGTCCGTTCCCGAACTCGGGTCACCGGCGTGATGCGAGGTAAGGTGTTCAGCGTTTCAACTCTAAGCCACCATACCGGCAACACATTACTTTTGTCTGGGCTATTGTGTTGAATAACAGCCCAGCTGAAAGCTGCTCTTGGCCAATCAGGAGCCAGCATTCTTTCTACTCATTTCATAATGCTGAGTAAGCAACCCCCCAACCACAAACACCTGACAGCAGTACTCCTGTCTTCGTGTTGGTACAGTGGTTTGTCCTTCTTCCAGCCCCTCCCCCCACACCCCAATTTTAGGTAACCACAGCTGTATATCATTTCAATACACTGTTAATGTGCTGCAAGTACAATCACTACTTGCAGAAATGGACAGTTCCAAACCACCCCCCATTGCAATCTTGCAGTGACAACTATTTTCCTACAAGTTTTGTTGCCATGTTTTTTAAAGATGGGGAAGAAGCATCACAAATATCACTCTGCACAACAGCACATGCAAAAAGTTGAGTATGCCAAATCAAGAGCTTCTCACAATGGGCCTATGCACTAATAGAGGCGGAGAAGCCACATATCACGTATCAGAGCACAACCACTATATACTTGTTTCGCCACCCGCATGGCGGGTCGACACCTATGGGGTACAGCCCTAATGCCAGGCCGCACTGAGGGCAAAGCGTTTGGGGTGAAGGGGCATGCCGGGTGAGCATGCCCACTCCAACTTTCTCACAGAGTCATGGAGCACTGGGCACAGGTGGCTTACAGCACACAGGGGAACTCCTGCAGTAAGGTCTGCGCGACCCCTGGGATGTTGGTCCCCCTGCCACCAACATACAAAAAAACCCAGCAATTTTTAATATTATATAAAAACTAATATTATATAAAAAATAATATAAAAAAGCCATTTTTAATATTTAATATTTTTAATATTTGTACAGTATGCAGAGCTCAGAATCCACAAATGTGACTGAAATGAAATTCGCCACTTTCAAAAGATCTACCCCACGAGATAGCCCATGAAAACTTTCATGGAAATACAGTATACTGTTGCAGTTATTAAAGTGCAAAATGTGAGATTTAACATACAAAGCACAGCTCGGCCCTAACTTTAGTGGTGCTACCTCACCACTAGAATATATATTATTGCCTTTATAGTTAGGGTTGAGTAGCCTGTTCAATGTTAAACCCCAAACTTTGCACATTAATACCCTTGGCTCCATTTGATGAAATGAGCTGAAAGTTTGTATGTGTTGTCTAGGAGGGAAGGTCTTGATCTGTGGAAATTTTTGTGACGGCAGCTTCTGCAGTTTCTGAGATCCTCATGTGTCATTTTTTGTAAATTGTTTCATATACTTAACATGTTTTTTTCTTGTTCTCCCCTACAGCCTACATGGAATAGAATTTTTATCCCAAACCTGCAGGGGAAATGAGCCTTAGGTAGTGCCTTTGACGGGTCTGGTGAAAAAATATTAAAGGGTTCCCGAGTTATAAGGCTTTAAAACTTAGTGGTTTTCAACCTGCTCATGCGCAGTAGGGTTTTTGAGATAACATTCTGCAGCAAAAGTAAAAATTTGATGCTGCAAATGCACATTTTTGATTTCATGCCACTTGCTTGGCAGGACACCAAACATTTTTTGTGCTGTGCCAACCTCCATCTTGTTGATTTTTACCTCGAACTAACAAACAAGGAAAATACATACAATTGCTGGGATTTTTGATAAACAAACATCGGAAGCTAGCTAAATGGGACCCCTTTAGCTAGATTCTGATGTTTTTTTCTGAACATAATGGCTAAAAATACCATTTCTGGGCATCCAAAATCTTAGGTGCCCAGCTTTGCTAGAGGAGTGCTTCCCCCATGTTCTGTGTATGAGAACAGCTGGAATTTTTTGACTTCTGCAGCACCAGCTCAACTCATGCTGCCTTCTACAGTGTGACCTGTGAGCCGCCATTTCCCTGGTGTTTGGTGGCACCCCCCACACACACACACTCTAATGTCATCCCAGGCAAGTTGTGATGTTGCTCTGGTGTTCGCTGGCACCTCCCACCCTTCTGATCACTGTCCCCTTATAATTTTAGACTTTCCCTGGTTTCTAGTGGCACCCCCCACCCACCAATCGCCGTCCCCATTATAATATTATATATTCCCTGATATCTAGTGATACTCCCACCCATGATCACTATTCCCGATTTCCCTGGTATCTAGTGACACTCCCCCACCCCCTGATCACCATTCCCATTTAAAAAGCATATATTCCTCGGTGTCTAGTGGCACCCCTACCCAGCCTCCCATTTCAGAAACAACCTGAAATGAAGAAAATGGTCCCTCAATGTTTTTTTTTTTTTTTGCCAGACCTGTAAAAAAAGGAAAATGGTCCTTCACTGATCAGCCCCCCAGCTCACATTCAGCACCCACCATCCCACACCCCCCAGTACACCCCTACACAGTCACACTCACCTGAAAAGGTCCCAGGTTCAAGACCCACTCTCCGATCAAAGACACGTCTTGCTGCTGGAAATGGCAACTGCACTATGAGAAACTAAGTTAAATGTGGTTCAGTGTATTTCAATGGGCGTTTCAACTTTTCTGCATAAATTAGCCATTTTTTGACATTCAATTCAATTCAATTTTTATTTTACCAGGATATCACCATTGAGACAACTAATTTGCAAGGAGGTCCTGGAGGGATAATAGTTACAAAACTGAACAATACAAAGAATTTACAATATGTACGAGATAGTAAGTGCATACAAAGAACACAGCAATACGGAACACAGCAATGCAGAATAGTTACAATAGGTACAATAGCTGCAAATGTATACATTTAGATCAAAATTAAAAAAAAAAGAAATAATGTATATCTAGACTAGGATATAATACACCATGCTGCAGGAATGACAACAGGGGAAACAGTGTTTGCATAGAAGTGCTTTAGGGGGAGGAGAGTGGAGCACACTGGTTTCAGAGATGGGTGCAGGGCAAGAGCATAGCAAATAATGTAGACTGAGCTGGGCTGGACTTAAGGGAAGCACACTGTGTGGTAGAGAAGGGTGCAGGATAAAAGCATAGCAGATAATGTAGACTGAGCTGGGTTGGACCTCGGGGGAGGGGAACAAGGCAGGAGGGGAGAAGACACTCATGAAGGGTGTGTGGAAATGAAGGAGTTGAAGGAACAGAGTGAGCTGGGAATGCAGAGTAACAAGCCAAGTGTCAAGATTTGATAATGCTGCAAGGGAGGTTATGTATAGCAATTGCGTTCATCCATAGGAGTTCAAGGGAGGTTATGCATAGCAGTTGCATTTGTCCTTCAGAGTAGATCTAAGCAAGGACCTGAAGGTACATATTGCAATGGTAAGTTTGAGTTTGAGGGTCATTTTGATCCCAGACTTTCAACATGACCTTTTAGGGACCCCTCCTCATGAACAATATTACTGTCATTATGCAACTGACGTCTGAAAAGTGATTTTGCAGTCACTTGGCGAAGTCTCCTTTTGGGTGGGATTTGAAAATTCTTCCTGCCCTTGTTCATGAGGTGGGGTCATTAGAAGGCTATATTGACAATGCGGGGGCCAAAATATATAAAAACGGCAAAGTTATGACCATTTGTTGCAATTCCACTATGCAAACTCGTAACCTTGGAAATTTTAAATATTTTGACCCCAGATTTTCAACATTACCTTCTTATTAACCCACCTCATGTATGTCACAGCTGTCATTTTTCAAATCCTGGCCAAAAGTAGTTTTTACACCTGTGGCATGGAACTGCATTGCAGTTGCACAGAATATGTTTTGGCAGATATTCAAAAATGTTCTGTACCGGGTACATGAGGTGGGGTAACAAGGTGGCTATGCTGACAATTTGGTCACTGTTGTCCTATAAATGAAAGCACTGGACTCTTCCATGGTGACATACTGTACATATACGCATCTATGGAGGGATGGGAGCACTGGGCCCGGAGGGCCATGTGCTCACATAGGCAAATAAGAATACGACTATACTATCTCAAAAAGTAAGGAAATAAGTTTCCATCCCTAACACCCCACCCCCACCCAGCACACACCAACAGGCATCGGGGGTGTGCCTTGGAGTCATCAGCCCAAACGCTCACTCCATTCTCCTATACTATACCCATCTCAGCTTATTTACTTATGGAATGGGGTGAAAATTAGGGCTCATGATCCCAAGGAACACACCTGACACCTGTTGGTGTGTTCAGGGTGGGGCGGGGTGTTAGGGTTGTAAACCCTAATGCCACATTTCCCTCCTTTTTTCACTTTAACCCTAACTAGAAAAATCACTGAATTTGTTTTTAATATATATACTGTGTATATATACTGTGTATATATATATATGTATTATAGTGGTGCAGTAGCTCCACTATAGTTATGGCTAAGCAAGGGTTTCTATGTTAAACCTCAAACATTACAATGGATTTGCATGAAATTTTGCATGCTTGGGGGGGGGGTCAATCTTCTGACATGACAAGTTTTGCTCTGGTTGGATGTGCAGATTCCAAGATCTGGATAGTGAAAAAAGGTTAAAACATCACTGTTTGTTACTGTCTTTATTTTTTGTCATCGCCCACACAGTTTGGAATTTTGTTCTGAAGTTTTCAGGGTAGAAAGGACTTCACCCTCAGATGTGCCTTTCACTGGTTTGGTGGAAAAATATTAATCCATTTCAAAGTTATTATATTTTAAAATTTCAGTTTTGAGTATGTTCAGTACAGACTTTTGGATAGCTGTTTGGAATGAAAATTTGGTCCATATGTTTTTTCTTTGTTTGTTTTTTAATGTCTTTTTCCCTCTGGTTGCAGCCTGTGGGGCCCCTCTCAGGCACCCTGGCCTGATCCTGCCCACCTGAGGTCTCCCATCCGGAGCCTCATCTCTCTCCCCCTTCTTCTACAGCCAGTACCCCCGGTTTGACCCCCCCCCAGGGTGGGGCCACCCCTCCTCTTGGGCGTTCTCTTATAGACTGGCCAAGCTGCAGGTGAGGGGCCTGGGTGGAGGAAGTGGAAGGCCAGGTGGGTGAAATCTGGCAGTGGGCATGAGGGCCAGGTGCCGTCACCTACCCTGCAGAGCTGGTTGTTTCCTTGTCCAGTTCATATTTAAACCCCAAAGTTTCAACATGGCCTTTTTGGGACCCACCTCATAACCAACAGCAGTGGAATTATGCAAATCAGACCAGAAAGGTGATTCTGTTGTAGCTTGGTGAAATCACCTTTCTGACAGGATATGGACATTTCACTGCCATTGTTCATAAGGTAGGGTCATAAGAAGGCTGCTTTGAAAATTTGGGGTCAAAATATTTAAAAATGGTAAAGTTATGACAGTACATTTAAATTTTGCAACACACACTCATAACATTGGTAATTTTATATATTCTGACCCCAAATTTTCAACATAGCCATATTTTCACATCACCTCATGAACGTGATAACTGTCATTTTTCAAATCCTGGCCAAAATGTGTTTTCACTCCTGTGGCACAGAATGACATTGTTGATGTGCGAAATCACCTTTTTGGGTGGGTTTTGAAAATTGTTTCCTCCTTGTTAATGAGGTGTGGTCATAAGAAAGCTATGTTGAAAATGTGGAGTACGAAAATTACAAAACAAAAAGGTTCTGAGTATACATTGAAATTTCACAATGTACTCTCATAACTTTGGTAAATTTAAATATTTGCACCTCAAATTTTCAGCAGTGCCATTTTTTCATATCACCTCATGAACATGATAAATTATCATTTTTGAGAATATGGCCAAAATGTGTTTTCACACCTGTACCACAGAATGACATTTCGGCAGAAATTTGAAAATGTTCACATACCAGGTTCATGAGGTGGGTTTGTAACAAGGCTATGTTGAAATTTTGGGGTCACAATATTAAGAAACAATACAGGAAGGTACATTGACTTTTTCCACATACTTTCATAAGTTTGGTAACTGTTGACATCCAATGCTACACAGAACAGCAGGGTCAGCAAGGCCCTTCACTTCCATATAATATATATAATTTATTATATATTACATTTATAAACTGTAGTTGTTGGGAAAGAGGAGTGCTTTCTGGTCAGGCTGCATTCAGCCACCACCTTTACAGCACCTGATACCCTCATCTCATTTGTCTCAAAATACGTTAAAAAATAATTATATATTAATAATAATTATAATAATAGTAATTATATGTTATTACATAATAACATTAAAATGATTATATTAAATGCACACTGAAAATAGAAAATAGAGTTAATAATCGACGTTTTGATCATAGGTCTTCTTCAGGGGTATCCGGTCAAATAGCGCAACCGCAATAACACAAAACAAAATAGCGAAGGATGTTAAGCGCATGGCCAAAATAGCGCTAGTCTTTTAAGTGCATGGCCATATTAGTGCAAAGATCTGGGTCAATAAATGTCCCCATATTCACTGAACCCCTAAATTCTCTGCTTAAGACAGAATGGATTGCCATAAGGATGTGTGCTTTGTGAAAAGCCAAAAGGGCAGTGATCTAGCTGTTCTGGAGGGCTTTGTATATCGAAGGGAGTGCATTACATCTTCTAAGACATACTGGAAATGTTTACAGTACGATAAGGGTTTTGTGGTGCAAGACTGCATTTGAATGGGACAAGAGTGTTCAAGATAATTGGCGAGCACAAACATCTACAACAGTGCGTGGATGTTTTTTCCATTTGTGTCAAGCTGTTTGGTGCAAAATTCAAGAGTTGCCAGAAATATGCACTAGGTATGTGTCTGACCCTGACTTTTCACTACAAAATCGCTATCTCCCAGCCTTGGCGTATGTTCCTGTGACAGATGTTCTCCATACCTTTGATGCTATACCTTCTGTGTTTAATAAAGGTTATGTGTGGCATTAATCCCATCTCTTCAGTACTTTTGTAAATCTCCAACACTGCAAAGGGAAAAGAGGGGCATTAAGGGAGGCAGTGGGGGAGTGGAGGGAGGCAGAAGGAGAACTGTGGAACTGTGGAACTTGGGATCAATTGTGAGGAACCAGTTAGAATGCAACACAGAATGGTCTGTGAGGATATTACGGTGTCTAGTCCTGTAAAAATGTCCTGCACAAAAGGTAATTCATTGCTTTTGTTTAAGCTATTTTAGCTCTTTTGTTACTTCGCTATTTTGCCAAAGCACGATTAAAGCATAGCACTATTTAGCATGCGTTAAGAAGTACTGTGCTATTATAACATTGAACCTCTTCAGGATATATCTAAAAGAGAAAAAGTAAAATTTAGCCTTTTCTCTTTTAGATATTTCCTGAAGAAGACCTATGGTCAAAACGTTGATTTTTAACTCTATTTTCTATTTTCAGCATGCACTCAATATAACCATTTTGTTTTGTTTTCAGACCACATGCTGATGCAGCACATTGCTTTTATTTTTATAATAAAATTAGTTTAATTCTTCAAGTGGAGCCTATGAATCTCAAACCCCTGTCCCCTAGAAACACTTGCTGTGCACTGTACCATGCTGTAAACCCCCAAACTATCTTACCAGCACCACCACATACAAAGATGGGCCCTCTTCTGCTTGTGTGGAAGGCCCTCCCCATTTGCCCTCTTTCTGAAATTAACTATTCCCCAGAACTGATCAGTTGGTGAAAATTCTACCAAATTGGCTGCTGTGTAACCCAGAACATTAGAAAACTTTTTTTTTTTTTTTTCACTGAAGCCCAAGTGAGGGGACAGGCAAGGGGCATGTGATATTGGCATTCAACCGAGCCTCTTGCCATGCCCCCTCAACCGTATGGTAGCTGGCATAAAACAAGCACAATTACTGCAACTGGTTTAATGCATTTTTAAAGGGCCTTCCAAGTGTTAGTATCAAACTCTTGTTATCCTCAGTACCAGTGCCTGAATGAAAGACAGACAATTATGTTAATCATGCCCTGCAAAACACATGGGGCTGGATATTCAAAAGGGTTGCGCCATGCGCAATAGGGTTGCGCCTGCGCAAGTCCGAAATGTGCCATTCTGCGATATTCAGCAGGAGGCAGTTGCGCGGCCCCAAGTCATGCTGAGCAACAGCGCAATGCTAATGAAGGCATGCTCAACCGGAGGGGGAGGAACCATGCATAAACTGCACAGCCCGATATTCAGCCAGCTGTGCAGAGTTGTGCAGGTGCAACCCCATACCTGCACCTGCACAACTTTGAGCCAAAAAAGGATCAAGTCGAGGGCCACCCACAGGTGAGCAGCCGCATTGCAGGGTGCAACACAGCAGTGCCACCTGTGGGTATCCTGTCCTGTGCCCCCCCTGCAGCCCGATTGCGGGCATAATAGTAATCCCCGTGGCCCGATCACGGGCAGAACCACACTCCTCCCCCACTAGCCCAATCGCGGGCATAACATAAATACCCCCCGACTAGCCCGATCGTGGGCATAACATAAATGAACCCCTGACTAGCCCGATTGCAGGCAGAACAGAGTTCACCCGACTAGCCCGATCGTGGGCAGAGCGGAGTTCACCCCCCCGACTAGCCCGATCACGGGCAGAACGGAGTTCATCCCCCTCAAAGACCAATATCCCTGGTGGTCCAGTGGACCGCGAAGCCCGAAAGCAGGCATCAGAGTAAAACCCACCCCCAAGTCCAATTTCCCTGGTGGTCCAGTGGACCGCGAAGCCCGATCCCGGGCATAAGAGTCAAAACCACCACCCCCAAAGTCCAATTTTCCTGGTGGTCCAGTGGCCCCCACCCCACCCACCCATGGAGCCCCCACCCCACTCCCCGCCCAGCCGGCGGGTGGCAGCACCCCACCGCCGCGCCCACCGCCCACCGACTGACAGCTGGTAGGGCTGCATGCCCATTGGTTCAGAGCAAGAGCCAATGGGCATGCAGCCCATACTCTACAAGGCAGTCCAGATGAATGGACCACCAGGGAAATTGGACTGTGGGGGTGGATTTGACTGTTATGCCGCGATCGGGTTTCAGCGGTCCACCACTACCAGGATATTGGTCTTGAGGGGTTGAACTCCGTTCTGCCGCGATGAAGGCTAGTCGTGAGGTGAACTCTGTTCTGCCTACAGTCGGGCTAGTCGGTGTGAATCTCTGTTCTGCCCATGATCAGGCTAGTTGGGGGGGTTCATTGCGTTATGCCTGCAATCGGGCCAGTCGGGGGGGATTTACATCATGCCCACGATCAGGCTGCAGGGGGTGTCGGTCCCGACGGCTGCTGCCTGGCAGGGCCAGGCGCAAGTCATTGGGTATCGGTGCACCTGCATGCTAATGGCATGCAAATGTGGCTGTAATTAGATGCAAATGGTCCCCCGTGCATCTTGCATAAATTATGGCCCCATTTGCATGTCACCTTTTGAATATTGGAAATTTGCGCATGGCGCAATGGAACTTGCGCCACGGCATCTGAAAGCTCCATTCTGACCACTTGCGGTGGTGCAAGTTCCACTGTGCCATGCACAGTGGCTGTGGCCCCGGGGCAATATTCAAAAGAGTTGCTCAATAGCGCAACTCTGTTGAATATCGCCTTGGCCACACCCCTGCGCAACTTTTTTGAGCAGCGCAAGGGCTTGCGCCACAGAATGGCGCAGTTTGAATATCCAGCCCATGGAACATAAACATGTGTATAAAAGTGGTCTTCCTCCCTTCCAAATAAATCAACAAGATACCGATCATAACAGCTGGAGGAAATGTTTTAAAAAAATAAACCTAATTTTGCAGAATCCTGTTACATGGCAAAGCAACAAAATGAGAAGTGGAACAGTAAAGTCCTGTGCATCTTTAAAATTGTAATTCAGTCCTGAAATGTTCCAATGCTCCCAGTGAAAACTGTAACCAGCTAAATGAAAATGAAATTGCACTTGCCCCCAACCCACTCACTTTGAGCAGAAAAAAATGCCAAAATTATGAGTCCCCCGCCCGGATTCAAACCACGAATCCCTTGTCCACCAAGTGAACAACATGCTCCTCGCCACATAGCCACCTTGCATATTTACTTCTCTTTTGACCCAATTAGCAGAGCCCCACATCCAAACAAGATGGGTTAACCTGCCCCGACCTTGTCCCCAGTGCGTCTGGCCCCTGCATGGTCTGCCACCAAATGTATCACTTATCACTCTGAGCACTAAGCAGCAAGCACTGACTTTAACAAAATGAATTGGGCCAGCCACTCAGATCTGCCCAGTGAAGAACCCTGTGGCTCCCCTCCCGGTACTAACTTTCTTTTTTTTGTTAAATTACTTGCTCTGTTGCCTCAATACACATTGACCACCATGCCAGCCACCTGGGATGTGGGAAGGGATCAGATACCCAGAGTGGATCAGGTGGAGGGACCCACTGGGCAAGCATTATGAATCATCCAGGGAATTATCCCACTGTGAGTTTCAACACATCTTGTGGTCAATCTAATGCCCTGTTCGCTACCTCCTGATGCCAGCAATTTGCCCAGGTACTCTCAAAAGCATTGAGGTTGAAGACATTTTTTTTTATTCCATGGAAAGGGAACAGGATTTCTTTTTCCATGGAAAGGGAACATTGTTTAACCAGGAGTAGCACACTAAGCTAAAGCTTGTTTCCAGATGCGACCTGAGAACACAAGGAAGTTAAGTGACTTGCTCAAGATCACACAGTATGCACCTAGGCAGCCGAGGGATTCAAACCCAGGTCTCCAGATCTGCAGCTCAGAGCCTTAACCCACTATGCTATATTGCTTCCTACATTATTCACTGAACCTTGCACTTTTTTTTTGAGAGGCACATTAGGCATAATGCAGCATAGTGTCCTCAATGCTGCAGTCCTTGCTGAGTCAGGAAAGCAGGGGGTCGCTACCAAGTCACATGAGTTTCTGCCACATTCACAGCTACTGCATGCCACGCCACATGGCTGGCCAAGGACTCCACTGCTACTCAATGAAATCAGGACCAGTGATAAGCGATGCCAATCCCAGCCATTTGTTGCACTGCTAGGTTCCCTTCCATATGTTTTCTCTACATTTCTTTTTTTTTTATTTATCTGCGGCCTTGCGGTCAAAACCTCTTTGCTGTTAGCACCCTGAGTGGGAGCTTTCCCTTCTTGGTCTTGACTGTACTCCACCGCCGCTGCCCACTTCATCAGCCAGCATTAGCCACCTGTAACCCTGCATTTAGGTATGGTCCCCCCATAGCACCAGAGATTCAACTTTTGGCGCCCTCTTACTGCTGCTCTCTAATTGGCCGCTTTCACAGCAAGGCGCTCGTTAATTGGCTCTGCTACTGCACTTCTGTCTGCTGCAAGCTTGGCCACATTTTTCGGCTTCAGCTTGTACTACAGCACAACTCTGTCTTCCTATTTTTTTTTCCTGTCTGCCTACCTTGCAACTGGCTTGTCTGCCTACTTTTAACTAGCTGCTTTTAGCCTCTACTGTGCTATTTCTTGTAGATAAAATATTGCTGTTGCTACTGCTGATTTGTCTGCATTTTGTTGTACTACAAAGTATTTGGAACTGTTTAAAGTTTAGAGGGGTTTGTTTTGAAAAAAATCCTGCATTTACTGTGTAAATTAAGTGTTTAGCTTTCTTTACCCTGCCTTTTCTCTCTCCTCCCCCACCCCAAAAGTCTCCTCAGAGCTAGGCGTTGACCCACCCTGCCCCTGGCATACTCCCTCTGCTCTCCTCACAGCTGACCCAGCCCACTGATTTAGCTTATTCCTTTATTTTTTTTCTTTCCCTTGCTGCCTCTGATCCCCACTGTTCTCCTGTCTGCTCCCCACCCGATTCAGTCCTGCTGCACTAATCCCCTGTTCTTATTGCCCCTGGCTACCCCCATCCCCCATTTCTGAGCCATCTTAATTTAATCCCCTCTCTTCTTTTCTTTTCTCCCACAGCTGTTAGCCCCCTGGCTGAGAGCTCTCCCTCTACGGTGTGGCTCTACTCCACCACCACTGCCCATTTCATCAGCCAGCATCAGCCACCTGGAACCCAGCATTAAGGTACGGCCTCCCGTAGTGTCAGAGATTCAACTTTTGGCACTCTCTCACTGCTGCTCTCTGACTGGCTGCTTTCATGGCAAGGCACTAATTGATTGGCTCTGCTACTTCAATGCTGTTTGCCACAAGTTCAGCCACATTTTTTTGGCTTCAGCTTGTACTACAGCACAACTCTGTGTTCCTAATTTTTCTTCCTCACGCCCTCCCCCACCCCCTTGTCCTGTCACTCATTAAATCCCCTAGCTGCACTCTGGGATCCACCCACAACACTGATTTATCCAATTACAGCTCAGTTGTCATCCCATCACTTGTGGCCATGTTGTAATGTCACCCTGTTACACCTCTCCCTAGGCTGTCATTACCAAACCTGACAATGGGTATAGTATCAGTAAGCTGCTACTATAAATTTTCATCTAATAGATAATAATTCTAGCAGTCCCATTCCATTCCACTGGTCCTGCTTTTTCTAGCCTGACCTGTTTGCTTTACCTCCTCATTACTGCTTACACCCCTTGATATGTCTCCTGCTTCACTGCTGTATACCTTATTAACCATGTCTTTAGCCTCTTACTGACTACCTATTACTATCCTCCTGGCAGTCTGCCTCCCTATCCTCACTCTCACTCCAGCACCATCACCTAAGTTGCCCGACCCCACCTGCTCCACCTTGCTCCACCCTCCTCTCTGTCACTCGGCTGCGACCCCCTCACCAGTCCTCGCTCCTTGGAAGCACTACCCCTTCAATTCCAGTGCATCCTCTCTACCTATACCAGCCTACTTCATCTTACTACACTTATTAAAATTTCACCCTCCTCCCTCTCATCACTCTCCCCTTTCTTCACCCTTACCTGGATATCCGCCATGGTACAAGAGTGTGAAACATCACTTCATGATCATTATAGTCCTGCTCTTATCTTCAGGCAACGTCAACCCTTACCCTGGGCTTAACCCTCCAGTCATCCCTGCATCTGTAGCTGCAACTGCTGGTCCATACCTAACAAGCCCCCATGCCCTTCCCATGGCTTAAAAATCTTACATCTAAATATATGCAGTCTTTTTCCTAAAATGGACTTACTTCAACCACTAGCTGTCTCACTTGCCCCGACATTATCATCCTTTCTGAAATGTGGCTCAATAACAAAGTAGGTGACCTCTCTCTCTCCATCCCTGGGTACACTATATCCTGGCAAGATCGACCCACTAGGGGAGGTGGAGTGGCAATATATGTCTCTTCAGCCATACAATTTACCAGTATCCTTGCTACTTCAGTCCCAAATACATATGAGACACTTATCCTAAAACTATCCCATCCATTCTCCATACCTATCAATGTTGCTGGTGCCTATTGTCAGCCAGTTCCCACCTCTGCTATGACCGATCTCATTAGAATCATAGCTTCTCATACACTTTCCAGCAAAGCATATATAATGGGTGACTTCAACCAAAAATGGCTATCTCCCTCCTTTAACAAAGCTTGTAATGATATCAACACCTACAACTTTTTAGCAACTTGTTCTTATTTTATTTTTTTTTATTCATTGTTTTTCCTGTCCCTTCTCTCCATGGTGGTGGTTCCCTTCCAGGTATCCTAGGCTGTTGATCTCCTAGTCCTTCCTCGGGTACCTCCCTTATGAAGCCACAGGACCTACCTCCATTGTGCCTCTGCCTACCCCCCGGGCAGGGAGGAAGGGTCCCCACTTCCCCCCTCCAGTCCATTGTAGTGTGAGTCAGGAAGTCCTTGGTGGTCTACATTGGGAGCCAGGTTATAGGATGTAGAGCAGCCAGATCCCATCTATGACTGCTGCGATGGGGTATTTTCCTGTGTTTTGGTGCCACCCTTCAGGGCATCAGCAAGCTAGGGGAGCCAAGGAGCGGTGCACATCATAATGTGCAGTCGCTCCAGCTCCCGACTGATGTCCTCCTTCCTGCTTCTTGTCTGTCTCACTGCACCTCCACCCATGGTCAACCAGGTAGTGCTGAAGTGGCGGAATCTGCAACCCACCCTCCCCGAAGGAGAACGGCCTGTGGGTGCTCGATCCTCCTCCCCCCGGCCAGCTCTCCAGCAGCCTGAGTCCGTTCCTGAACCCGGGACACTGGCACCATGAGCGGTAGCTCTACTGCTGCACCAGAGGGCTGGCCTTGCAGCTATTATGAATCAAAAAACGGGTAATCATTTCCTAATTGACTGGGCCCTCACATCCCACCTCCACAGGGTTATTAAATCTGGTATTCTACTAGATGCCCTGAGTGACCACCATATGACCTTTATGGTTCGCAAAATACACAGGATTAAGGCCCCCCCAAAAACCCTCCTATTTTGTTCATACAAATCACTGAACCTTGTTCCCCTCCTTCATGACCTGGCCCACACTAACTGGGAACCAATAGTTTTGTCTAATTCTATAGACACAGCTTACAGCTAATTTCATGGAAAATTTCTGGAGATCTGGAACAAACATGCCCTGCTGCGGTGCTCCAGGATTAGGGGAAACCACCTACCATGGATCACCCCTGAACTCCTGGCATGTCAACATGCCTGAGATCAAGCCTGGAAAATGCATAAAGCCTCTAAACTCCCTCAAGACTATGATCTACTGCACTCTTTGTAATAGATGCACAAAAGCCACTCGCCTAGCTAAAGCTGACTACTTCTGCTTTACCTTCCAGTTCAACATTAATAAACCCTAAAATTCTGGAAGGTAATTCTGTCCCTTTTCTCCCGCCCCCCAACACCCCACTCCTTAAAATAAACAACACACAAGTTGCTGATTACCTTAGTGCTGCTACTGAATTTAACTCATACTTCACCTCCTGTGCCTCTGCTCTCTTATCTTCCTTACCATCTCCCCTACCTACCGATTCCCCTCCTCTCCCAAACCTCCCCCCTCATCCAACCCCTTCCCTTTCTCACAGATCTCACACTCTGACACCTTGGATGCACTATATGTCCTTAATCCTTCCAAAGGCAGCTCACCTGATGAGCTGGACACAAAGTTGTTGTATCTATCAGCTCCAGCTAGTTCTGCTCCTCTATCAGACCATCTAAACCTTTCCTTTGCTACTGCTACTATCCCATCTGTTTGGAAGCATGCCACTGTTCTTCCCCAGCCAAAGGGTGGAGACCCTTCTGCTACTACTTACTACTGACCCATTTCTCTCCTTCCTACCCTCGCTAAGCTCCAAGAACATCTGAGTCTCTCACAGCTCTCTTTTTATCCCTCTGATTCCAAATTTTTTCACTCTGTTCCAATTTGGGTTCCAGAAGAACCGTTCCACCACTACTACCTCCCTGATTAGGCTCACAGACTCTATCCTATCAGGGATGGACATTGGCCAAATCACCTCAGCAATCTTTGTTGACCTAGCAAAGGCTTTTGACACTGTCTCCCACACCTTTCTATTAACCTCCCTTTCCTCGGCTGGCCTCACTGACTCTGCCACAAACTGGTTCAAAGCCTACCTAGTAGGTCAGACCCAGTCAGACAGAATAGAGTACTCTATATCCCCTCCTCTCCACATCAGCACTGGCGTACCCCAGGAGTCTGTTTTGGGCCCTATCTTATTCTCCATATTTCTAAATGACCTTCCCTCAGCCTGCTCATCCACCTCAATCCATATGTACACTGATGGCACTATCCTCTTCACTTCATGCCAGTCCCCTGTTGATGAAGAAACCAGACTCCAGCATGACTTCAACAAAGTTCAGCACTGGTTCCACTCCCATCAACTCTCTCTGAACACTAAGAAGACAGTCTCAATGACATTTGGTACTAGGCAGAGACTTACCAGACTCCCCTCTCTGTCCTCCTTCCATACCCTTGACAGGACAGTCCTTGAGGACACCTCATCTTTTAGGCACTTTGGGGTTGGCTTGACCAATACCACAACATCTCTGGGTATGTGGATGCCATCCTGAAGAAGCTGCACCCCAATATTGGCTCATTATACAGGAACCGGAGCTGCTTTATCCTACCAGCTAGGTGCAAACTTGTCCAGAAGATGATCCTACCTATTTTTGACTACTGTGATGTAGTCTACAGTGATGCTCCCAAGTCTTCCTTAACCAGCCTGGATACCCTTTTTAGGGCTGTGGTCGGAGCCTACAACTGTTTTCTGAGACCTCTGTAGCTCTGAAAATGGCAGATCGCAGACCCCCTTCCATTGGACTTTTGGAAGTATCCTTCCAAAAGCCCAACAAAGCTTAAACCCTCTGCCACGATCAGCCTACAGAATAACAGCTGCACTACCGGTTGTTACTTCTGCATTCTGATCGCGTGAACTGCTGTCTTGCGCCCCAACTCACATGTCGCGGAATCATACACATGGCAGTTCTGCGGTGCCACCATGCTGTGAATGGCACAATGCCATTCACTATTTTGCCCCCTCCCAAAGCCATGCCAGACATCTCATGTTGCACACTAGAGCCCACCCCAGTGTGCAGAATATTTTTTTTTTATGTAAATTAGAAAACGGTCCCTCGTCACTTTTTTTTTCCCCTGGTGCCCCCTGCCCAAGTCATGCCTGACATCGGGGTGCCCAGTCCCCATGTTGGCATTCATGTGGCACACTGGAAGCCCACCCCAGTGTGCCAAAATGGGGGTTTTTTTGTGTTTTTTCTGTAAATTAGAAAACGGTCTCTCATTGTCTTTCCCCACCCCGTGAAACTAAAAATGGTCCCTCGTTATTGCTGCGGTCCCTCTCCTCACCCTCTCACTGAGCACCCACCTCCCCACACCCCCCATTACCCTGTACTTACCTCCAGAGGTCAGCGCTGTCATCTTCTCTGGACCGGGATACATACGTACTCTTCAAAGCCCAACTGCGAACTGAAGAATTAGGGGTAAGCATGCTATACAGACTTTCAATGGGGTTTTCAACTTATGCTGATATCTCAGCCATTTTTTTGAATTTTCGCCCCTAATTTTCAAAGTGGGGTTCTTGGGACCCCTCCTCATGAAAACTGTCACTGTCATTTTGTTTCTTAGTCCCGAAAGGTGATTTCGTGGTCACTGCATGGAATCACCTTTTGGGACTGATTCATGAAATGACAGTGCCACTGTTCATGCGGTGGGGTCCCAAAAGCCATGTTGCAAATTTGGAAAAATTCCAAAAATGATCTGCGTTATGAGTGTGCATTGCACAGTTTCTACACACGCTCCTAACGTTGCCAATTTTTAATATTTTCACTCCACATTTTTAACATTGCCATTTTTGCACACCTCAGTCAAAACAGTGCAGCTGTCCTTTTCCACAACCTGCACAAAATGTGTTTTCTCACCTGTGGTGCAGAATAGTGTGCTTGGTCTGTGCAGTCACCCTTTGAGATAACTGAACAAAATAACACTGGCACTGTTCATGAGGAGGGGTCCAAAAAAGGCCATTTTGAAAACTTGGTACAACACCTCCAAAACATGGCCAAGTTACACCTGGGCACTGAATAATTTCTACACACATGTGTAACTTTCATCACTTGGTAGCTCTTCACAGACCTTTCGGCCCTGGCTAGAGTCTGTTAAGTCCTTTTGTCGCTTCGCTCTGGACTTCTCATCTTTAACACATCACTGTAATCTCTACCACTTCCTCACTTTTTCTTCACTAGAAAATCGTCACCACCTCCATTGTGCCAAATTTGTGTCTAAATTTTGGTTTGGAACACTCCCCCCATATCTTACTTCCTCTCTTTCCATTCTTCCCCCATCAGACCATTCTCTTGGATCTTATGACTCCCTTTTATTGGTAGTTCCTCATCAGTCAACTGCCGTAGGCCAGTTGGCCTTCTAGCATCGCTTCCCTAAACTATGGAATGCCCTTCCTCACCAGATTAGCTACTCATTCTCCCCCACTCCATCTCTTCAGTCCTACAAAATTTCCTCTCGGTAATCTGTACCTGCTGCTAACTCACCTCTTCCTGCTCCATACTCTGCTCAATCCACCTACCAGCTGGTTAAATGTACTTTTGGCTCCCTTCGGCTAAAGCTGGCACACTAGAAGATAGCACTTCTCTGTTCTCATGAGATTGTTAACACTATATACTTCATTACTGCACTTATTATGCACAGTGCCATCTGCAATCCTTTGTATTGTCATGCATTACTGCATTGCATTAATGTTAGTTGGATGTATGTATATATGTAAGCATTATTTAAATGTACCCTCTCTCCCAGGATGCACCATGAGACAAGCAACTTGTTGTTTAGTGTGCCTTTCCTGGTGAAACATTTCAATAACTAAATAAATAAATAAAAGGTATAGACCTTCAGCCATCAATACACTGATTTTCTTGTTAACCTTACACTTGATCTTCTGGCTGAAAGGGAAAGAAAGAGTGGGAACCCCAGGCCTGGCTATTTTTAACCCTCAGTCTCCACCTCCAAGCCAGAAGCCCCTTGCCCTGTGGGTGGCCTTAGTGGTCCCTCCCGGGAGGTGTGGCCTAGCCTCCAGGTAGAAGGGACCCTCTCCATACCCATCCATCAGATAGCTAGGGTAGAGACCCAAGACAATGGTCCATCTGCATGTATCTTATGGCAGGCTCTTTTATTAGCTTGGAAGGTAAACACCACAAAAGCACATTCCTTGGGGCAAACTCTATCAAACTTGTAAGTTTCAGGTATCAGATCCTCCCAGTTTTTAAATTATGGGTGAGCAAAAAAAGGTCTTAATTTATGTAATTTTTGGGGTTCTTGTCCCTCTATAATTTTGCCTCCAGTGAACTGTTAGACGTGATATTTTCAGGATCCAGAGACTGTGTCACCTCATCTGTGTTTTCCACATTTCAAGTATATCAGTTGAATCACTACAAAGTTATTAAGGTTCAGATATTGAGGTTTAATATCAAAGTGCTTACTTAACCCTAACACAAATATGACTGCACCTGTATAATACATATACAGTGCATGTGTGTGTTTGTGTGTTGTGGACTTACTAGCTTCAGAGGGGTTAACTTCTGATGTTATCTGGGACCACCCACTGGCGAGGGACTTGGATGAGCATGTCAGCCTTAAAAGGGGGATTTTGGCACAAATCAGAAAGCCTGGTTTGTGAGATGGACCAGGACTAAGGGCCAGGGTGGGGTGATTGCCCACGGCCCCACCACATTTGCAATAGGCAGCACTGGGGGAGAAGTGTATGGACCTTCCCATGAGGTGCCTGTTTACCGCAGCCGTGATAGAGAAGCCCGGGAGAGAAGGAAGTGTAATTAGTAAGAAGAGTTCATGGGCAGTGGTGAGTGCCTGTCCCATCCCCACATGGCAGTGGTTAGAGCCAGCTTCATCCCTCTTAGAGAGCAGGCACCTGGTAAAAGTACTAAATTGCAGAATGGGAGGGGGAATGGACAGGATCCTGGGTATGTCTGTGTGAGCAGCTCATGAAAAGGTAGTCTCTTCCTTGTGTTCAGGGTGGCCACTTTGGTCATCCACTATTATGTGCCCAGTAGCAGAGACAGAAAGTAGAAGCTAATTCAGCAGAGAGTGGGCCAGAAAGTGATACCATGAGTGTTGACTGTGGAGGTTTGAGCTCCATGAGAACCAGTCCAAAGCTACAGCTGACGTTTTTGGGCTTTGCAAGTGCAGAAACATAAAAACATAGACTTTGATGGCAGATAAGAACCACTTGGCCCACCCAGTCTGCCCATTTCCCTACCTATCGGATAAGCTGCAGATCCTAACTTTACCAACAGCCTACTTCCTCCTACCTTCCACTAGAATTGCCTTATGTCTGTCCCATACATTCTTAAATTCCACCACTGTTTTTGAATGCATGACCTCCTCAGGAAGGCCTTTCCATGCATCCAAATTTTTCATCACATTACCCCTGAGTCATCCCCCCTCTATCTTTAAATTGTGCCCTGTTGTTCTTACACATCTTTTTTTCTGAGAGATGCTATCCTCTTGGACTCTGTTGTTTCCCTTGAGGTATTTGAAAGTTTCTATTATGTCCTCCCTCTCTCTCCTTTCCTCAAGGGTATATATATTAAGCTCTTTTAGTCTCTCTTCATATGGCTTCTGCTGCAGACCCTGCACCATTTCAGTTGCCTTCCTCTGGACTGCCTCCATCCTGTCTATGTCCTTGTGGAGATGGGGTCTCCAGAACTGCATGCAGTACTGCAAATAGGGTCTCACCAACTGTCTGTACAGAAGGATAAAAACTTCCTGTTTTCTACTGGTGATACCTCTTCCTGTACATCCCAGTATCTACCCAGCCCTCCTTACTGCCTTCTCATATTGCTTGTCTACCTTTAGGCTGTCTAATATGACTACCACCAGGTCCCTTTCCATTATTGTCGTTGTTAGTACCTCCCCAGCCATTGTGTACTCTTCTCCTGGGTTTTTGTTTCCCAGGTGCATTACTTTGCACTTCTTTGCATTGACTCTAAGTTGCCATACATCTGACCATTCCTCCAACCTTGTCAAGTCCCTTCTCATCCTTTCTACCCCCCCTTGTGTATCAACTCTGTTACATATCTTTGTGTCATCTGCAAAGAGGCATACCTTTCCTTCCAGACCATCTGCAATGTCACCTATAAAGACATTAAAGAGGACTGGACCCAGTACTGAACCCTGAGGTACTCTACTAGTAACCCCCCTTCCTTCGGAGTGAGCTCCATTCACTATTACCTTCTGTGTCCTGTTGTGCAGCCAGTTTGCTACCCAGGCTACCACCCTGGTACCCACTCCCAGGCTGGCTAACTTGTTTATTAATCTTTTGTGCGGGACTGTGTCAAATGCATCCCTCCCTTAACCTTTTTATGCTCCCTAATGTACCTATAAAAGGTTTTATCCCCCTTCTTAACTGAGTTGGCTATATTTTCCTCAGTTTGGGCCTTTGCTATTCTGAGTGCCTTCCCCACTTCTTTCTGCTTTAACTAATACAGTTCCCTGTCGTGCTCCTTCTGTGATTCCTTATACTTTCTGAATGCTGCCTTTTTCTCCCTAACCTTCCCTGCCTCCTCTTTTGAGAAACATAGTGTTTTTTACTCCGCTTTGTTTTCTTTATTTGTTTTACACAAAGGCTTGTTGCCTTAGTGATGGCAGTTTTGATTTTCTCCATTGTTCTTCACCCTCCTTTCTGGCCATTTGCTAGTGCATTCCTTAGGTATTCACCCATTTTGCCAAAGTCAGCCCTTCTAAAGTCCAAATCCTTGTTTTTGTATGGCTTGTCTCCATGGTTGTGCTTATTGTGAACCACACTGTGCAGTGGTCACTTGTTCCCAGATGGCTACTGACTTCTAAATCTGTGATCCTCTCTCCATTTGAGAGTACCAGGTCTAATATTGCTCCTTTCTGAGTGGGTTCCAGCACTAGCTGCCTGAGGCACGCCCCCTGTAGGGCATTGAGAATGACCCTGCTCTTGGATGTGGCTGCAGTACATGTTGTCCAGTTAACATTTGGCATATTCAGGTCCCCCATCAACAATATCTCCCCTTTTTCAGCCATTTTGAGAATGTCTTCTATCATTTTCTTGTCCATTTCCTCCCCTTGAGACAGTGGTCTGTATACAACCCATGTGCAGATTGTGATGCCATTCCCTGTCTCCAAGGTGATTCACAGTGCCTCTTGTCCTCCCTCTTTACCTTTTAGTTCTGTAATGTTGATCCCTTCCCTTATGTAGAGAGCTACTCCACCTCCTCTTTTACCCACCCTATCCCTTCTGTAGATTGTGTACCCTGGTATGTTGACATCCCAGTCATGGTTCTCTGTGTACCATGTTTCCATGACTGCCACCATATCCAAGTGTTCCTCTTCCATCAGGGCTACTAGCTCAGGAAGATTGTTTCCCAGACTACAGACATTGGTACTCATTGCCCTCCATTTAATGTTGGCTTTATCCTTTTTTCCTCCATTCCTGCCCTTATTGGCTTTGTCTATTTTTCCATTTACCCCTGTTCTGCCCTCTGTCAAACTCTGTATCTCAGTGTTTACCTTACTACCTGCCATGTTTTGTGGGGGGAGGCTTGAAATCTCCTTCTTCCTATCAGCACCTCCCCCCTTGGTTAGTTTAAAAGTTTGCCAAGGAAGCATTTAAACCTATCACCTAGGAGCTTGGTTCCCTTCCTGGACAGATGCAGACCATTGTGCCAGTATAGACCTACATCTCTCCAGGTGGACCCCTAGTCCCCAGTGAAGCCAAAGCCCTGTGCTCTGCACCAGTTTTGCAACCATTCATTAAACTGCTTGATGTGCAGTACCTTAGCCCTACCCATGCCATACACTGGCAGTACCTCTGAGAAGGTTACTGTGCTTGCTACCTGTCTGAGGCCCCTCCACAGCTCCACAAACTCATCCTGCACTGCGCTGATCTCATGCCTACCTAGGTCATTTGTCCCAAGGTGGACAATGATATCTAGTTCCCTCTCCTGTGATGCTGCTTCTGCAATCATGAGGATTCACTTCTTGTCCCTCCAAGCCATGGCACCAGGCAGGCACCTTACTTCCCTCTTCTCTCCCTTCCCCAGTTCTACCCCCCTAACAACTGAGTCCCCTACCAGAAGCTGTTTCCTTCCCCTGTGGTGTCCCTTGCCACCCTTTTGTGGGTCTCCCTTGTGGATGTCCCCAGCATTCTTCTTGGTCTCCACTGAGGGTGTTATCATAGATGATCCTTGCTCTGCCAGACTGGCATATGAATTGCGTAGAGGTACTACTAGAGGGATGCACCTCTATTCCACCACCCTCACCCTCCCAGAACCCACTGTGTTCTAACTGTTCCTTATACTTGGCCACGTCTGAGGCAGTGGTTGTGGCACTGGTGCTCTTTGGGTGGGGGAGGCCTCCATAGTCCTTGCCAGTTCAGCCTGGAGGTGGGCAACCTCATCCCTCAAAGCTGACAGTTGCCTGCAAATAGGGCAGCAATGCAGTTTCCAGAATGTCTCCCAGAAAACTGCTGCCCCACAGCCAGTACATTGCATTACTCCCCACATGTCTTTCTCCCTTATAATATATAATATAGTAATATATATATATATATATATATATATATATATATATTTTGTGTGTGTACTTACACTTTATGCACTGTGCTGGGTTATTAAGTTCTACCTCCTGACCTGTTGAGGAAGTGATATCAGAACCTTGACTATAAAGGAAAGCCATGCCTGGTGTGGGTGGGATGAGGGGAAGGGTGGATGTGTGTTCTGCAACTACTGGTGACTGTCAGAAACAATCAACTACACCACTGCTCCACCACCCTGGTGAGTACTGCACTTCTTTACAGTAATTCAACCCACACCACAATTTACTAGACCACTGCTCCTACACAATCCACTCTACTGAACCTATGGATAAAAATGAATTCACTCCTCAGCCAGCAGGACACTTCTAAAATGCTGCAAACATATCCTTCCAAATCCTAGGTCTCAACCATATAAATCAAGCAAATTCAGTTGTATTTCACTCCCTCTGGTTATAAAATTACTACACTTTAATGGAATCATGCAATTCTCTTCTTAATGCCAATAAGCAAAAATGAAACTTTCAATAGAAAGAGTAGTTCACCTTCCTAACAAGTCCCAAACAATATTATGTCTTACCAGGTTCCCAGTTCCTAAAATGAGGTATAGTTTGTTCTCTGCAGTATAGCAAGTTTCTCAGCCTCAAACAGAAGCAACCAAGTCTGTCTGACTGGCTTCTCACTGTGTGGGTTGCCTGAGACAGTTCAGTGATGAAAACTCCACCCAGAAACAATTGATTGACTAGTGACACCTGTGATGTAAGCAGGCCTTTCTATGTAGACACTCTCCTATGTTTGATTCTAATACCCAAACCTTCACTGAAACCAAGGATAAAAATGAACTCACTTTTCAGTCAGCAGGACACTTCTAAAATGTTGCAAAACTATCCTTCCAAACCCCTGGTCTCAACCACAGGAATCAAGCAAATTCAGTTGTATTTCACTCCCTCTGGTTATAAAATTACTACACTTTAATGGAATCCTGCAATTCTCTTCTTAATGCCAATAAGCAGCAATGAAACTTTCAGTAGAAAGCATAGTTCACCTTCCTAACAAGTCCCAAACAATATTATGTCTTACCAGGTGCCCAGTTCCTAAAATGAGATATGGTTTGTTCTCTACAGTATAACAAGTTTCTCAGCCCCAAACAGAAGCAACCAAGTCTGTCATTGACCCCTGTCCTGCTCCCTATCAACTTCTCTACATTAGTGTTTACTTCAGTAACTACTTTATTTTGTGTGTGGGGGAGGCTGGGGTTTCCATGTTGTTTTTCAGTGCCTCCCCCTTTGGCTAGTTTAAATGCTTGCCAATGAAGAATTTAAACCTAGGATCCTGGTTCACCTTCCAGACAAATGCAGACCATCGCACCAGTATAGGCCAGCTTCCTTCCAAGTGGACCCCTGTCCCCAATGAAGCCAAAACCCTGAGCTCCACAACAGTTTTTCAACCATTCATTGAATCCCATGGTGTGGAGTACCCAAGCCTCAGCCATGCCATAGACAGACAGCACCTCCAAGAAGGTTACCATGTGTGTACTTGTCTAAGGACCCTCCCCAGTTTTACAAACTCCTTCTGCACTGCTCTGATTCCATTCCCAGCCAGGTCATTTGTCCCTAGGTGGACAATGATGTCCAGCTCCCTCTCCTGTGCTGCTGCTCCAGTGAGCCTGAGGATTTGCATCCTGTTCCTCCCAGCCATGGCACCAGGCAGGTACCTAACCTTCCTTTCCCCTCTCCCCCCCCCAGTTCTACACTCCTAATGATTGAGTCCCCCACCAGGAGTTGTTTCCTTCCCCTGTAGATTCTCATGCCACCCTCCTCTGGGTCTCTTTCATGGAGGTTTCCAGCATCCTCCTTGGTCTCCATGTGGATGCTGCCATAGAGGAACCACGCTTCGACAGAATGGTGTATGAATTGTGGAGAGGTACAACTGAAGGGATATGCCTCTGATCCACAACCCTCACCCTCCCTTAGCCCACCGTGGTCCAACTGCTCCTTTTTCTTGGCAACCTCTGAGGCAGTGGCAGTGGCCATGGTGGTACCTGGGTGGGGGAGGAGGTTTCCTGAATCCTCGCCAGGTCGACCTTGAGCCGGGCAACCTCTTCCCTCAGACCAGAGAGGTGCCTGCAATTCTAACAATATGGGACCTGTGTTTAATAGTAACCAAATTGTGCTGGAGGGATAGAGAAATGGGAAGTTGAAGCTGCCAGAGAATGCTATTAGACCTGATTCGGTCTCAGGACATGTTGCTGTCACCAGCCTTGGGAAGCCTAATTCAGCTTTGTGAAACAGCCAGAGGGGGATCTTCACAATCATCTGTAACCAGCTGGATGTTGTACTGGTATGCTTTGAAACTAACTGTTGACTTATGTAATCCTCACACTCCTTGGAGTGACCATTGTTCTGCAAGTTTTACAATTAAATGAAGTTTTATGAACTTTTATTCTGGATTATTCCAGACTGGACATTGGACTTTTTAATGTTCTGCTCTTGACTGTTGGTCAACCCCATTTCCTCCCATAGCTGCAACACACCACTATTTGGGCACCCCAAGGAAGAAAACCAGTAAACACAGCCATCTGGGTGGTTTCTGCTGTGTGTCATCGCCCCCTCCTGATGGGCATACCACCATACCCCTAGACATTGGGGGGGACCTACAATATATATATATATATATATGTATTTTATTTTTTTTCTTTAAGAAGAGTATATCATTTTGAAGTAGCCTGTTTCCATCATTTTCAGTTTAATACTGTGGAAAGTGTATATGCAGGTAAATACACATTAATATGTACAGCTGACCGATACATATAAAGCACAACTTGCAGACTAAACTGCAAAAAGCAAAATATGGTGGGAATGATGAGCAAATCATAGATTTCACAAAAAGCTATAACAGTGGTCAATTCTGCAGCAGGAAGTGTACTGTAAGTGCCACACACTAGGAAGATGAGACAGTCACTGAAGGACCGGTAATACTAAAGCACATGGGAAACACAGTGAAGGGAACAGAGAGAAAGATGGACAAATTGTAAAAATGGTGTAGGGGCAGCGAAAGATAAAGAAAGAAACTGTTTACATCCACATTTTTGCCTCTTATTCTTGCCTTCCTTTTACCTTGTTATGTCATATAGAATATTTATCATCCACAAATGACCATAGCAAAGTGAGAGAAAGATAGATAAATAGTATTAAAAATACAAAAGAATAGCTAGTGACTAGCTCTCTTTGTCAATAGCTAATATTTCCTAACGTTGTCATTCAAATAAAAAAAATGTCCAATGTATAAGGGGAAAGGACATTTAGCTAGATACAGTACACCATGGATTAACACCAACTTTGGAGACAAATGTAGGTCAGCCACACAGCCTCTAAATTCAGAACACTTGCACCGATGGTAGTGTGTAGTGCTAGGCAGTGTGTGTGCATTGGGAGGCCAGCTGGCCAGTGAATATGCATAAGCCACAGTTGCTGAGCAGGTTCCCTGGTGATGACATCATACAGAGCTGCATGCACCTAGTGGCTGGTGGCAGAGTTTGGAGCAAACATCTGTAGCTGTAGAGGGGCACCTGATTACTGCATTAGCAACAAAACATGGGACATTGTACATTGTCACACCTGTCCTAATCAACCTGCCCAGCATTGCCCCTATTGCTGTGAATGGTGATGGTTGGCTGCATACACATGTTCAGTGTGCCTGTCTTTGGTTAAGAAGGAAAATTTCCCTTCTTACTTACCATGGCATGTCGCAATGTGGTACCGTATCCTGCATACCTTGCTCTTGCACCCAGGAGCATGACACATATGGTAATATGGCCAGTGATTTTGCCCAGTGGGTTGCTTTGCACTGAAACATATGGTGCGGTTAACAGTGCTAACTCTAAGTCCTAGACTGCACACAGCCATCCTGGACTCGATGGTGTTTTATAGCAGGTGGCAGACCACCTACAATACCTTTCAGATTTGTGGAGGTTGGACTTCTTGAATTTAGCCCATAGTATGTTTATTTGCAGTACTCCCAGACTGACTTGACATTTTACTTGTAACTACAGGGCAATTTTCTTGAGTTTTCCTGTAGATAACATTATTTCCTAAGGAAGCTGATTTGTTTTCTATGTAAGCAATGCAAAGCTGCAGTATGAGAACAATTTTCCTATGGATAGTTCAATTTCCCTGCAAAATACAGGAATCTTTGTTTATCTAGAAGCCCTTCATTTGTTCTGCAATTATCCCATTACTTCCCATAGTTAATGCATATTTATTGCATGCTACTTCATGTAGCATGAGACCATCTAAGTTAAAGGTGAAAAACTAAATAAAAAACAAATTTTTTTCTTTCTTGATTTTTCTTTTTCTTCTAATATATTTTGTTCATTTTACCAGATGCTTGCCACTTCACTGGCCAGTTAATGAAAGTTTCAAACAAGGAACATGATCAAAAGTTTTACACGGACTGGGTACTAACTCAAGGTCAATTCAGGGAGTGTTACTGCTTTAATAAACACCTCAAATTGCCTCTGATTAATTCTAAATACAAAGGAGGACAGGCTGGAGTGTGTGATAAGTGATTTAGAGCAATTGGTGTTGACACCTCGAGCTGGAATAGATTAAAAGAAGAAAATGATGAACAATAGGAGAGATTAGCAATTCTTTGTAAGGCAGGTCAGGCCCTGGTATCGGTAGAGCGTGATGAGTTTTAATGCATTGAGAGGTAAGGTAATGGATGGGATGGGGGGGGGTAGCTCTGGAAAATTGCTGGGCAGCTGGAGCGCAGCCAGAAGTGTCACTAAGTCAAGAGTCAATAGAACAAAACTAGATTTGGATAGCACTGAATTGAACTATGAGAGACACATACAAAGACTGAGCAATTTGTAACTGAATCAACAGGACTTCCAGATAATGGCAAGAAAATGGTTGCTAAGGCTGCACCAACTAAGCCCAAGAGGAAGGATTACTAATGCCTTGGAAATATTGTTTTTTTCATAGCTGCCATAAGACTGCTGTTAGGCTGTCAAGAGATCATTAGCAAAACAAAACATGTACAGTACTTTGGGGACTAGGTAACTGTGTGGCTGATGAACTAACCTGTTACTGAAGAAGGATCTGGATTCAAATATTCACCTATAGCACTACTGACATGAGTGTACTGGTCTTGGCTTATTAGTGACATTGCAGAAGGACTGGAGGGAAAGGCCTGCCTGTTTGCAGATGACAAGAAGATTGGTCTTTTCCATGGCCAGGTAGTGGGGGCGCTCACTGGAGGGTGCAGTGGTCCTGCCTACCTTGAGGGCTACCCAGGTGCACTCTTTGCAGGATGACCGAGTTTCTGGGGCCCTAGTCCGTAGGTCTACCTGGGTTGGGTTGTCCATTTCCCGGGGCGGTACTTCGGCGGTCCGGTCTTTGTGAAGGTCCCTTGTAGTAAACTTTGTTGGGACTACTGGTTATTTCTGAACTTGTGCTGCAGTTACTGTACTGGGAGCAGTTGTTTGGGGTGGATGGCCCTATGAGGAGGCACTGAGCTTACTGGTGGGTGGAGTGGCCCTGATTGCCTTCTGGGTTCCCTAAGGCGTGCGTCGGTGCACATATGCTTTTCAGGGGCCCTAATTCCGGGGGGATTTTCAGCTCAAATTGCCAGCCTTTGTAGCAGTTTACCTGCAGCTAATGGATCAAGTGGAGCTGCATTAACCTCCGGACTTAGCCATTGCTGGAAGACATTGTTGATTCTTTTTCTGAGGTGTCATAGTTGTGGGCAGACTTAAGGCTTAAACATTTTGAACCAGGAGGCTGTGGGAGAGCTTCAGTGACTTTCATTTCATTTGTTCTTGAAAATAAACTTTAAAGGTGGTAGTGGGAGCACTACAGTTTGGATTTTACTTTATTGGCAGATGGTGGGGGTGAGAGCTCCATCCCTGTCTAAATTCAGCTCTGAAGCTCTGGTGTGCTTTGCCCCTGTACTGGAACAGAGACTTTTAACTAACAGTGAACTGCTTTATTATCGTCTTAGTTATTTATATTTTGAGTTTTATTTGGGGTTTTATAACATTTTTATGTGATTGATTCTTTCAATCTTGGGGGATTTTGAGGAATTGATTATTCTTCTTTTTTGTGTTTTGTTTGTGGGATTTTGTTGTTTGACTGATGTAGTGGGTTTATTAAGTTATGTGTTGGCAGGGATCTCACCCAGTCAGGTGCTATTCCCCCTCTAGGCTCTGGGGCCTCTGCCCTTTTAACTGTCCCCCTCTGTCTGCCGAGGTGTACGGGTGGTGCTGTGCTTTGGGGATAGTGGGGAGGAGGCATAGGGGTGAGGGTCCTGGATTTGGGGGGAACATGGAGCTGGATGGGTGGATTGGGGTTGTGGGGACCAAAAAATACCCTGGGGAAAAATGGGCTCAGGAGAGGGGTTCTCTCTGCCTGGTTCCAATACCCAAGGGCTCCACGCTGGGTGGGAAGATGACATGGCCTGCCTCGGTGTTCCATTCTACTCGGGTGGTGTTATGCAATGCCAAGTCTATTAAAAACAGAATTGATGATCTTGTTGGTACATTTGACCTAGCTTGCATCACCAAGACCTGGCTAGATGATAATTCAGTGTCAGTGACTCAGTAGGCAGCACACTCGCCTCTGAGGCCGGGAGATCAGAGGGCTGTGGGTTCAGTTCCTACATCTGGCACTTGGGTTAATATCCCAGTATTGACACTGTAGTGCAGCATGAGAGGGGTGCTGCACTTCTGAGGTGCCGCCTTTCGGATGAGACGTTAAACCGAGGTCCCATCTGCCTGGATTGGTGGTAGTTCAGGTGGATGTTAAAGATGCCATGGCACTTATCGAAAAGAGTAGGGGAAGTTTATTGAACAAATAAACAAAACATCGCAAATGACAAATCAGAAAAACTTCAAAAACAATCAGTGAAGAAAAGAAACATATATACAAAAATATCACAAAAATCTCAAATACATAGTAGAGTTGTATGACATCAAAAAACAGGGAAATACTTCCATAAAGCAACAACTTTATCATTCGAATATTTAGTGCCATCCCTTGTTCGAAGTGCAGACAAATCAGTTTCAACATGTGTGATGATAACAGAATGTAACACCTGCTGTTGTTGTAGGACAAACTGACAGCGAGCCTGCCAGAGAAAATATTGTAATAAGGCAAAAAAAACATTTAAAGTACTTCTGTGATACTTATCCCAAACACCTGCATAATCACCCAAAACTAGTGTACCATATGACAGTGCAGCCAAATGTGGCATATGCCAATGTAAAGCTACAGTGTCCCAAAATGCTTTACTCTCTATACATACTAGGAAAAAATGAGATTGACTTTCTTCTACATTAGTACACGTAGGTCTCAAACAATATCTATCACTTAAGGGCTTATATTTCAAATTACCCCTAACACCCAACCTCCCATGTGCCAAAACCCAAACTATATCCCATGTTTTCACAGGAATTCTAAAATCCATCAATTTATACAGAGCAAAAGTCATTTTCGTTGGGGTACAATCAGGGAAAAGAAGAGTTACTTTCTGAACTTCATAAACAACATATTCATAAAAGGATTTTCTAGTTAGGGAACGTAATTTCTGTAAAGGCACCTTCCATTGATATAGCTTCTTTAAGGTTGAAAGTCCATATTTTGGCAACTCATCAGAAACCAATATCTTAGGGGGAAACATGGACCATTTAAAAAAATACTTGTGCCAAATAGATTGTACCCAGAAATGCCATGGTAAACAAGCCTCATGCCATATAAAAGGAAGAGAAGAAAATAAAAATACAGAGTGAAAGAAAATAACAGGATTCACCATCTGTGTTTCCCTTTTTAGCGAAGATAAGTGAAATCTCTTTTAACCGATTAAGCCTTGTTACCCCAAAGCATTCGAAAAAAGATGCTGTATTACCTAGTTTCAACAGAAATTGGTGGAGGAAAAAGATGACTCAAGTATATAAATACTGGCAATAAAAATTTTTTTATAATCAGAATTCTTTTTTTTTTCCCGAATTTCCAACTCTTCCATTGATTGACCTTAGATTCCCCAACCAATAGCTGCTTCTCCCAGTTATAAACTGCCATGTCATCAGTCCCAAACCAGATCCCTAAAATCTTTTGTGGTGAATCTGAAAAGGATATACCTAAACAGTCAGTTAAATCAGGGGAAATAGAACCTAAAGACAATACAAAACTTTTCTCTATATTAAGAGTGGTCCCTGAAAAGCATCCAAAAGAGATGAAAACATCTAAGGCTTTCCGTAAGGATAGAGTGTCTGCTACTAAAAGAGTTACATCGTCTGCAAAAGCAGTGATTTTAACTGTTCCTAAATGTGGTGAGGGCAAACATAGAAACATAGAAACATAGAATTTGACAGCAGATAAGGACCGCTTGGCCCACCCAGTCTGCCCATTTCCCTACCTACTGGATAAGCTGCAGATCCTAGTTAACCAGCAGCCTACTTCTTCCTACCCCCACCCCCTAGAATGGCCTTATGACTGTCCCATACATGCTTGAATTCCACCACTGTTTTTGACTCCACAACCTCCTCTGGAAGGCCGTTCCATGCATCCACAACCCTCTCTGTGAAAAAATACTTCCTTAAATTACCTCTGAGCCGCCCCCCTCTATCTTCAAATTGTGCCCTCTTGTTCTTGCACACATCTTTTTTTGAAAGATGCTACCCTCTTGGACTTTGTTGATTCCCTTGAGGTACTTGAACGTTTCTATCATGTCCCCCCTCTCCCTCCTTTCCTCGAGGCTATACATATTAAGCTCCTTTCGTCTGTCTTCATATGTCTTCCGGTGCAGACCTTGCACCATTTTAGTTGCCCTCCTCTGGACAGCTTCCATCCTATGTCTATGTCTTTGCAAAGATTGGGTCTCCAGAACTGCATGCAGTACTCCAGATGGGGTCTCACCAGCTGTCTGTACAGAGGGATAATAACTTCCTGTTTTCTACTGGTGATGCCTCTCCCTATGCATCCCAGTATCCCCCAACCCTCCTTGCTGCCCTCTCACATTGCTTGCCTGCCTTTAGGTCATCTGATATGACTACCCCCAGGTCCCTTTCCATTTTGTTGTTGTTAGTATCTCACTCCCCATTGTGTACTCTTCCCTGGGTTTCTGTTTCCCAGGTGCATTACCTGTACTCTCGAGCATTAAATCTAAGCTGCCATACATTTGACCATTCCTCTAACCTTGCCAAGTCCCTTCTCATCCTTTCCACCCCACCCTGTGCATCAACTCTGTTGCAGATCTTTGTGTCATCTGCAAAGAGACATACTTTTTCTTCCAGTCCCTCTGCAATATCACTTATAAAGACACTGAAGAGGACTGGTCCTAATACTGAACCCTGCGGTACCCCACTAGTAACCCCCCTTTCTTCTGAGTGGACTCCATTTACTATTACTCTCTGTGTGTCCTGTTCTCCAGCCAATTCTTTACCCAGGCTGTCATCTTGGGACCCACTCCCAGGCTGGCTAACTTGCATATTAATCTTTGTGTGGGACTGTGTCAAATGCCTTGCTAAAGTCTAGGTAGGCCATGTCCACAGCCCCTCCCTGATCTACTACTTTGGTCACCCAGTCAAAGAAAATATCAGATTGTCTGGCATGACCTTCTCTCTGTGAATCCATGCTGCCTAGTGTCCTGTGCCCCTCTGGCCTCTAGATACTCGACAATTCTTTCCTTCAGAAGTGATTCCATCATTTTCCCTATCACTGAGGTTAAACTAACAGGTCTGTAGTTTCCTGCTTCTGCCTTGCTCCCACTTTTATGAAGGGGAATCACATCTGCCCTCCTCCAGTCCTCGGGTACCATCCCATCCTCCCATGATTTGTTAAAAAGGGTAGTCAGTGGTGTCACTAGTTCTACCCTTAGTTCTTTTAGAATTCTGGGATGAATCCCATCGGACCCCATTGCTTTGTCCACCTTCAGTTTTAAGAGTTATTTCAGAACCCTTTCTTCTGTAAATGGGCTGGTATCAACTTCTGTATCCAGAGTGTTTCTACTGTTTGTTTTAGGTACCTCTCCCTCTTCATTTGTAAATACTGAGCAAAAATATTTGTTTAGTATCTCTGCCTTTTCACAGTCTCCCTCTGCACCTCCTCCTTTATTAAGCCTCACTTCCCTCCTTAGTCTTCCTTCACTCCTGATGTGACCTATAAAGGTTTTATCCCTTCTTAACTGAGTTGGTTTTCCTCGGTTTGGGCATTTGCTGTTCTGACTGCCTTCCCAGCCTCCTTTTGCTTTAACTGATACAGTTCTCTGTCCTGCTCCTTCTGCAATTCCTTGTACTTCCTGAATGCTTTCTTTTTCTCTTGAACTTTCACTGCCACTTCCTTTGAGAACCATGGTGGTTTCTTACATCATTTTGTTTATTTGCTTCACACAAAGGCTCGTTACCTCTGTGATGGCAGTTTTTATTATTCCCCATTGTTCTTCCACCCCTCCTTCCCGCCCATTTGCTAGTGCATTCATTCCTTAGGCACTCACCCATTTTGGCAAAGTCAGCCCTGCTAAAGTCCAGTACTTTTGCCTTTGTATGGCTTGAATCTATTGCTGTGTTTATTGTGAACCATACTGTTCGATGGTCGCTAGTTCCCAGATGGCTACCCACTTCTACATCTGTGATCCTTTCTCCATCTCCATTCGAGAGAACCAGGTCTAAGATTGCTCCCTCCCAAGTGGGCTCCAATACTAGTTGTCTAAGGCATGCCCCCTGTAGGGCATCTAGAATAACCCCCCTCTTCGAAGTGGCTGCTGCAACGGCACTCCAGTTAACATCTGGCATATTCAGATCACCTATCAGCAATATCTCCCCTTTTTCTGCCATTCTAAGTATACTTTCTATCATTTCCTTGTCCATTTCCTCCCCCTAAGAAGGGGGTCTGTATACAACCCCTGTGCGGATTGTGGTGCCATTGTCTGTCTCCAAATTTACCCACAGTGCTTCTTCTCCTCCCTGTTTACCCTTTTGTTCTGTTGCTTTTATTCCTTCCCTCATGTAAAGAGCTACTCCTCCTCCTCTTTTACCCTCCCTGTCCCTCCTGTAGATATTGTATCCTGGTATGTTTACGTCCCTGTCATGGTTTGCGGCAGAATTTTCTGATTTCTGCAGCAGGGCTCCTTGACTTCTGCGGCAACGTTTTCTGATTTCTGCAGCATGATTTATTCATTTCTCTGGCAGAATGCAGTCCTGTCATTGGCTAAATATGATGTGACGTCATCGTTGACATCATATGCTGAGCATAGAGGAGGGGCTTCAGGATAAATGAGGTGGGAAAGAAAGCCTGACACTATGGAAAAACAGTATATTTAAATAAAAATTCACCAAAAACAATGAATTCTGCAGCATGATGCAAATTCTGTGGCAAATTCCACAACCGCAGAATTCCAGGGGCCTTGCCTATAGTGACTAGACAGACCACTTTGAGGGTTTAAATGTTACTTTGTGGGTCTGAACAGTGAAATGCTGGTCACTGGGGGGGCTATGTATCATTAATGACATTATTTGGGATGGGGGGCTCCGCCAACCACATATCAGGCAAGCACCTATGGTTGTACCACTCAGACATTAGGCCCACTTAATCTCCGGGTGCATGCACTCTGCAAACTAAACGTATCTGGATGCAACCTTCCCTCCCAGCAGGAAATGAGAGCACAGACCCTTCATTCAACCTTGCCTGAGCCCACAAGACGAGGGTAAACCACAACATCCATGGTGCCCATGTTATACTGGTGCCCATTGTGCTGCCTGTCAGCATCTGGTTAAAGTCCGATCATTATTTTTCTAAGTGCTACAAAATCTATTAAGCCCTTCCCCAAAGTAAAACAAAGTAGTGTGTATTTTAAGCATCCTGCACTTTTTTTTTTGCGACTGACAGATACCCATGTTCTCCAATATGCCCTATTTTTCCAGACATATTAATTCCCACAAATGTTTACACAGAGAACGATAATATCGCTTGCACCGCACCACAAACTCATACTAAAAAGCTGGGGCAGAGAACGTGAGTGCAGTCACACCGCCACACTTACAAGCCAGCTCTGACTACAAATATGTTACAACAACTTACCACACAGTGCCGTGCACCTCTCCATCTACCGACACCAAGCTGTCGAACTCCCTCTGAAATGGTGCAGCGTAATCGCTCCTCCCCCTGCACGTGGTCATGGGCAGCAAATAAATACCTATGATTTCATGATCTGAAATAATTCTTCTAATAACTGGATCTAATACAAAGGTATATAAAAGGGGGCTCAGGGGACATCCTTGCCGGACACCCCTGCCAATCCTAATTTCTGTACCAATAAACCCATTAACAATTGGAATAGTAACTGCCTGACTATAAAGTCTAGCTATCCACTGGACAAATTTTCTTGGAATGCCATATTGTAGTAAGATAAAATAAAGATAAGAATGACAAACAGCGTCAAAAGCTTTAGCTTGATCCAAAGCTGCCACCAAGCCAGTATGAGAACCAAAGGTGCTGCTTGCAAAAAAGGTCTCTGACCAAAAAAAGATTATGCTGAATCTTCCTAGTAGGAATGGAACATGTCTGGGAAGTATGTATAAGAACATCCGCTACCTTTACCAAGCGTTTATTCAAAATTTTGGTCAAAATCTTATAATCACTATTTAAAAGACTGATTGGTCTCCAGTTAGTCAAAAGGTTTTTATTACCCTTTTTTATAAATAAAGTTCATAAGAGATATGGTAAAGTCTTTACAAGATACATCCGAGGACAACATAGAATTAAACACCAAAGGCAAGAAATACCCCATATACTGTATACAAATCTTGTAAAACTCATTAGAGATCCCATCCAAACCTGGGGAAGATCCGTTATTTAACTGTTTAATTACATCTATGACTTCCTGTGTAGAGATAGGTTGAGTCAAAAGTGTTAAAACACTTTCCTGAACCTGTGGTAAGGGCCCTAAAGTTTGTATAGGAAAAGTGTCAGTAGAAGAATTCGAATGGACTGCAAAATAATCCTGAATATGTAGTTGTACAATTAATAACATGCCTATATCAGTAGTAATTAATTCCGTAGTTAAATTATAAAGACCTGACATAAGTGTATGTTCCAAACGTGATTTGCAAGCCTGATAAGGATCAGACATAGGGCTCTGTTTAGTACCAAATCTAAATTCCAAATCTAAAGACTTGGCCCTGTCATACTGAAATGCCTTCATCTGTTTTTTAATTTCCAAGATTTGAGAAGTGTAAAGTGCGTGATCTTTAGGAGGAAAATACATCAATTTATATAATTGGTTTCTATGTATTAAATATTGCATATAGTCTGAATTAACCTTAAATTACCCAACTAAGGAACAGGTTTTAATTTCCGCTTTGTCTGCAACCACCAATCATATAATGAATCAAATAAATCCATGGTGGAAAATTTAGCAGCAAAAAAATATTCTAATTTAGGAAAAAAAACTGGACTTTCTAAAAAGGAGGTATTCAATCTCCAACGCTGAGTTTTAGTCGACAATTTAGGTGGCATATTAGTCAAAGAAAGATTACAAATCAAAATAAGGTGATCTGAAAATTCAGTGGGTGTGACAGTACAAGATGTAGGTAGAAGATAATGGGAAATAAAAAACATGTCAATACGTGTAGCAAAGGTATGTCTATAGTAAGTAGCTCCTGTCTGTAAATGCATGCTCCTATAAACATCCTGAAGACCAGCATCTTTAATAATATTTTTAAGAGCGTTTGTATCACAGTATATTTTTTTTCCCAATTCTCCACAAACTTTTGCATCTAATGAGCAATTAAAATCCCTCCATACACCACATGTTTCCTAGTGTAGAAAAAGGTTTAATTTCCTCAAATAATTCTATTGGCCCAGCTTTGTTTGGGGAGCATATAAAGTAATGAAACAAAAATAATAATCCCTCAAAGAGCAATCCAAAATTAGGGGTCGTCCTGGCCTAACATCAATCAATTTAGAAATTCTAAAATTAGAATTTTTAAATAATATTCAATTCCATCTGCAACATCTGTCGAAAGTCCAAAAGATGGCCCCAGATCCACCTTTTTGGTTGCTCAACTTCAAAGAGAGAGAAATCCTGGTTTCTTGTAAAAGATTATATCTAGTTTCAAAGAGCCCAGGTATGTCAGTATAGAAATCTGTTTTTGAAATGCTTTCAAACTACAAACATTATAAGATGCCAGTTGTAGTGAAGCCATATAAAAAACAATAAAATCAAGTTCCATGCTTCTGACTAACTTTCCTTTTTTTCCTTTTCTTTCCTTTCTTTTCCTTTGCTAACTCTGTTGCCTTGCTATCCTCATCTTCGGTAACTAATTCGGACCTATGAGATGCATCAGATTCTAGGTCTGAATCCCCTATTTCATCTTGCAAAGGTAGGACAAAATTATCAGTGGGAAGCAGACTTGCAGCAGGCTGTTTGAGAGAGGCCCTAGTGAAACGCCTACTCTTAACAGTCTCAAAAGGAGGAGGCATGGACAGTCCAGAACTCAGCCTGCCAGACACTAAAGGCCTAGGAACAGGTTTGTCAACTGGGACCTGAGGTTCAGTAATTCCTACAATCCCTTCCTCCGCCTTTTGAGAGTCAGCCAGTCCACTAGGTACCTGAAGAACAGGAACAATGGGTATACTGAGGGGAATGGTCCCAACAGAGTCCCTTCTTTTAGTCTGAGCTTTAAAGAACAAATCATCTTGATCCCATCCAGCTGTATAATTACGTCTTGCCCAAGGACACTGATGAAAGGCATGACCTTTTTCATCACGTAAATTACATTGAAATATGTTATTACACATGTCCATTGAGTGACCAAACCCCCCACATAAGGGACATTTCAACATATCACACACACTACTAATGTGAGTGCGAGCTCCACATTTATAGCAGGCTCTGGGCTGCCCCCCATAAAAACAGACTCCCCTATCCTTACCTAGAAAAAAGCTATTAGGGAGGTGAACAATGTCAGAGTTAACCTGGAAAAGTTTCACCTTAAATTTCCAGCCACCCGTCCAAATACCCTCAGTATCAAGTAATGCCTCTGGGGGTCCTAATATATCACATTTAGATTGAAGCCAGTGATATATGTCACTCACATTCACCCCTTTGTTACAAAACATGATGGTGACAAAACGAACCTGAGGCCTGGTAAGTGGAATAACAAAAAAAAGAGACCATAAAGGGGTATTCTTAAGCAAAGCATATTTTTCCCAAAATCTCTCCAGATGTAAATTAGTTTGAAAGCTCACATCAAATGAGTCTTCCCCTGAAATATGTATTAAGGCATATACTTCAGTGGAAAGAAATCCCATGAAATTTGTTAAGAGTTGTTTAAACACATAATATCTATCTGGGTGTTCTGGGAAACCCCCCTTATATCGAAGCCGCACTGCATTGTGACGTGGAGCTTGCTCCAATTTATTTTTAAACAACTCCGACATGAGTAACTTTCTCCCATGTAATTGTGAAGCAGACTCTGTTTTATTTTGCAATACAGCTCCTTCCTGACCTTATGAACTACTGAAAACCCCAGCCGTGGAGGTGCTCGGCTTAGAAAAAGCCAAATCACGCTCCCCACCCCCAACAACCTGCTTACTAGAAACATTAGAGTCAGTAGGCACAAAGTCTGTACCTGAGCTCAGGACTGTAGTCTTGGTGGCATGCATAGATGAAGGAGTAGTGGCAGAAGACGAAGAAGTCCATGAAAAATCTGGAACCCATTTACCCGATGCAGTCTGTTTCCACCCAGAGTCAGTTAATGCAGTAGATTCTGACCAATCCTTCAGGAAGCTGTCCTGAGTAGTATCTCTAATCCCAAACTGCTGTCGCACAGCTTGTGACGCCATAGGTCCATCCACGAAAGTCTTCCCCGTAGAAACACTCCCCTGATCAGGCAGTTCTGTTACAGCCTCTGGTGTGACTTTTAACAAAGAGCTGACGCAAACAGCGGGCGTCGAAATGGTAGGCATATCAGATTCTGGGCAAACCTCTGCTGAAGACATTCTCTCCAATGCTGGAATATTATCAGCCAACTCCGGAAAGTTAGTACCTCTTTCCGGTGCTGTTTCCAGCGTGATAGCGTTTCCTTGTAAGTCTAGACAATCCTCCAAGCGACCGCTTGCAACTTCAGATACCGCACTCCTCTCCGACCTCCATACTGTGGCAGGTTCAATTATCTGCCACAATGCAGACTGACGTCAGCAGAACCCCTACCAGCCACTAAGCAGCAACCGAGTAGGGGAATTTCCCCGGTGTCCTGGCCAAATTTCCCTCATTCACTAAAAATACCACTAACAGCTTAATATGGTTCAAGATCAGTTGCCATTCATCTGTATCCCCCTCCCTCGGGTCGTGCCTGAAAATAGGCAGGACTTGTCTAGTGCACTTACTCAGTCAACAAAAACAAAATAAAATAAATAAAATGCTGGCCCCGCTTTGGAGGCAGCAATTCTGGCCGGGTTCTCTGTGATAAATCACCTGAGGGTGGATCGTAGGGGCATGGGTGTAGCCATATGTTTTAAATTGGAATTGGGCCTTGTAGATGTGTCAGAGGGGGAGACCAAGTCCTTCAAGTGTATCGTGGGTACAGGTGCGGGGTCAAGTCAAGTCATTTTTATTTTTAAAAAGCACTTTTCATAAAACCAAAGCACTTATACATACAGAATAAAAAACAATATTAACTTATAAAATGATTAAAATTAAAAAGACTAATAATAACAGGGCAGCCAAATCTAACAGCCATCAGAAAATGCTAAGCTAAATAAATGTGTCTTCAGTGCAGATTTTAAAGTCTCAGTGGTTAGGCACTCTCTAACCCAATGAGGTAGAGAGTTCCACAGGGTCAGAGCCATGAAAGCAAATGATCTGGCGCCCAAGGTCTTCAAACGGACCCTGGGAACCTCTTGCAATCCCTCATCAGTGGAGCAGAGAGGATGGAGGGGGCAGTAAGGGCAAAGGAGATCTTGCAAATAACATGGTCCCTGTCTGTGTAGGGACTTATAGGTCAGCAAACTGACCTTGAAGGTGATTCTTCTCTGCACAGGCAGCCAGTGCAGTCTGTGGAGCGCAGGTGAGACATGGCATGATTTAGATAAGCCAGTCAGCATCCTGGCCGCTGCTTTCTGCACCAGCTGCAGGTGGCAGATGTCCACCTTTGGTAGCCTTAGGTACAAAGCATTGCAGTAATTAAGGTGGGAGGTCATGAAGGCAGGAACCAATGTTGGAAGATCATCAGGCAGAACAAGGTGTTTTATCCAGGCGCTATTCCTCAGATGGTAAAATTAGATCTTCACAATGGCCGACACCTGAGATTTCAGTGTCAGCCAGCCACCCAGCATAATGCCCAGACTCCACACCAGAGATCATTAGCTGGCTGCCCCCAGCCAAAGCCTGGATAGCTGAAAAGCAGAAGACCCCCTCTACCTGACAACCTGGATCCACAACCAACACATCAGTCTTGTCAGGGTTCAACCTCATCCAGTTTGCATTCATCCAGTCTTGAATCTCAGAGAGGCAGTTGCTGAAGATCGAGACAGCTTCACCCTGTTCAGGAACAAAGGACATGTATGGCTGAGCATCATCTGCATAGCAGTGAAAATTCAGCCCATACCACCTTATAATGTCCCCCAACAGCAGCATATACACAGCAAACAACATGGGTGATAAAATGGAGCCCTGTGGTACCCCACAAGACGGGGAGAGAGGCCAAGAAAAAAATCCCTGACACCACTATCTGAGTCCTGACAATGAGAAAAGAATGAAACCACCTGAGGACTGTACCAGACAGTCCACAGATCAACCAAAGGCTCTCCAATAATACACCATGATCCACAGTATCAAATGCTGCAGAGAGATCAAGAAGAACAGAGATTGAACGGCTCCTCTGATCTCTCACTATCAGGAGATCATTAAGTACCTGAACCAGTGCCATCTTGATACTATGTCTCTTCCTAAATCCAGACTGGAGAGGACCATAGACAACATGGGTGGTAAGATGATCCTCCAGTTGCAACACTACTACATTCTCAATAACCTTGCACTCAAAGGGCAGGTTAGAGACAGGTCTGTAGTTAGCAAGACAGTCAGGGTCAAGGGAAGATTTCTTCAGTAGAGGTGTCACTACCGCCTCCTTCAAAGGACCAGGGAACACCGCTGTATCCAACAAGCACCAGACTGTCTATGCTAGGACTGATTTGATAACCTCCATACACCCCACAAGGAGGTGGGTAGGATCAGGATCCAAACTACAGTAAGTCAGTCGTATACCCTAGATAATCTTCATGATGTCTATGATGGCCAACCGGTCAAAGTCAGACCAGACAAACTGGGCACTTGTCACCTCCCACCAACCATCACCACACTCATTAGCGTGAGCTGTACAGACCTCTGACCTGATGGTGGCAATCTTATGTGTGAAAAATCAAGCAAGCTCATCACACTTAACCTATGAAAAAGCTCCCGATTCTGAAGACAAGTTGGATTGCACATCCTGTCAACAGTTCAGAAGAGCTGAGCTGGTCAGTTTCTCACAGCAGCAATCTCCTTGGACAGGAGCTTTGCCTTCTTACAGGAGACAGCCAATTGATAGTCCTTATAATGGGACATCGATCTAAGTCTGTCAGCAACCAAGCCAGATTTCCACCAGCGACACTCCAACCTTCGCCCTGCTAGTCTCAACTCCTTCAAGATCCCATCAAACCAAAGCGACCAAGGATGAAGGGAGAGAGGGTGAAGCCAAACAAGAGCTATGGAATCCAGGGCCACTGACACTGCCCTATTATAGTCCAGTAGAAGATCGTCGGGTTCCAACCTTTGCCCTGGTATACTTGATAGGTTCAGCACCGCCATAAGACCATTGGGTCAAACCTCTTAAATGGCGGTACTGGACCATCTCCATACAGGCAAGTTTATTGGGGTAGCTGTAAAACTGAACCCTATTGTGTGATGGTCAGACCAACCGGCAGGTTGGAGAGCTCCATCCCCAGGAGGAACACCAGATCGAGCGAGTGATCACAATTATGGGTTGCAGAGATAATTACCTGTGTGAATCCCAATGAGATCATCAGTTGGAAGAAGTCTTGTCCAAATTGTGAGAGTTCGTTGTCAACCCAAGCATTGAAATCCCCCCAAACCAACCATCTGTGGGATTCCAACACCATGTCTATGATGAAGTCCATGATTTCCTGCAGGAATTCCTTCTCACCCCCTGGTAGACAGTAGGTGAGAAGTATGCTGCAATCCACACCTGTACCCGTGATATACTTGAAGGATCTGGTGATCTCCACTGGCACATCGATAAGGGCCAGTTCTGACTTAAAACAAATGGCTACACCCCCGCCCCTAGGATTCAGCCTAGGGCAGTGTATCACTGAGTACCCGGCTGGAACTGCTGACTCCAACACAGGACCAGCATTCTTATCCAGCCAGGTCTCACTGACTGACACCAGGTCCAATGTTCCAACAAGATCACAGTCACTATTGACTTGTTCTTAATAGACCTTGCATTACATAACACCACCCAGGTAGGATGAGCTACCAAAGGGAGACTGTGCCATTTTCTCACCCATTGTGGAGACCTTGAGTATGGGAACCAGGCAGGGAGGACCCTTTCCTGGACCCATTTCACTCAAGGGCATCTCCTTGACCCCACAACCCCAATGTACCCACCCACCCTGCTCTGCTCCCCACAAAGTCCATCCCCCAACCCCTACATCTCTTCCGAGCTACCCCCAAGGTGTGACAGTGCTTATTCACCTCAGCAGGCAGCAGGTGGCAATCAAAGGGGCATAGGGGCCCTACGCGTGGTAGGGGAGTAGTGCATGACCGCCGGAGAATGATGCCAACACATAATTACTGCCCTTAAGTAGCAGTAGCTGAATTCAACAATATAAAAACACAACACCCAAAAACAATACACCACACAAATCAAATTAACCACACCAAAAATAAAACAAAATCCCAAACAATCACATTACAATATCACAAAGATAAAAAACAAAATAACAGGGGACCTTAAAACAGAAATGAATCAGGTCTCTTTTTGCCCAGAGTTCACTGACCCATGAAGGTTAGAATGTCAAGAAGGAGAAATTAATTTTCCATCACAGCTTTATAAGCACTGACCAGGGCTTTAAGTGAATATGGGTGAGGGTAGTGCTCTCACCCCCACACTCTACTGACCAGAAATGACAACAAAAACTGCAGCTCTCTCACTACCACAGCTTTATCTGGAAAAAGTCAAAAAGAGCAAATGTGAATGAGGTTCTCTCACCACCTCCTAATGTTCGAAACCTGAAGCCACAGCAAGTCCATACTGATATAGTTCCTTTGACCAATCCATAGGAAAAGATGAAGCAGATAACACAGTTCATTTGGTAAATCCACAAAATGGATGAAATAGTTCTTAACTCTAAGGCAGGGGACCCTGGAAAGATTTAACAGTCCGCTCTAGAAGACAGGCCACTAGCAGCACCTAGTCCCGAGAACAGATACCCCTCCTGAGCGTCCCCTCAATTGTGGCCCCAAACAAAACATCCAACCTCTGGCAGACATCTCTGGTAGACCGCTGGGGCAATCAGAGCACCATCCACCCTCCAACAAATGCTCCCCGATATCTCCGACGGGACAACCCAAGCAGAGCATCCACCTCAGGCAGGTCACCTGGTCCCGAGTACTCTCCAAGCAGGACGCTCTTCAACTTCACATCAACCAGCAGGCAGCATCTTTCCACCACCATCCATACCACCAAGAGGCCAGGAATCCGCTTAACTGCACCCCACACCCAGGATGAAGTCCAGTGCTCTCCAACAGGGCTTCCTCAGGAATAAGGTAACGTCAGTTTTCTCCTCGGGGGAACACAGAAGGGCTTGTAAAGAATAAGAAACAACCACAGGTGTAAACCCAGTAGAACCATACAATCTCGGTACCGGCACTAGGCTCCTCAAAACAGTGGACAAGTAAAAGCAGAGAGCCGGCACCAAAAGAACGATACTTGGCTAATAACATCATTAAGTTTCAGTAAAATAAAAAGAAAAGTCCAAACCTGAAAATAAACTAACAAGCAAACAGATAAACAGCACGGGGAAAGCAGTCTCTGGGCTTTAAAACTAAATGCGGAAGTCACTAAACGGCTAACTGTACTGCCTCACTTGAGATCCCTCTCTATTATCAGCTTAAAATGTGAAAAATTAATAACATTGAACTAAAAAATGCAGCGAAAATACTAAACAGCTGCAGAAGACTGGCCCAGCATGGCCGCCATCTTAATTGGTACCAGGTGCAGGATTCTTCTCGTCTATCGTCCAACCGGGGGTGAGAAGCAACTCCTGCAGGAAGTCACGGACTTCGTCATCAACATGGTGTTGGAGTCTCCAAGATGGATGATTCTGGGGGACTCCAGTGCCTGGGTTGATGATGAATTCTCGCAATTTGGTCAGGACTTCCTCCAACTTATGAATTTGTTGGGCTTCACACAGGTTATTACCTGTGTGACCAACAGTCATGGTCACTCATTGGATTCAGTCTTCCTACCAGGGATGGAGATCTTTGATTTGGTGGTGGAGCCAGTTGGATGGTATGACCATCACACTATAGGATTCAGTTTACAGGCACCCCCCCCATAGCCCTGCATCTATGGAGATAGTCCGGTACCACACTTTAAGGGGTTTGACCCCAAATGGTCTGGTGGTGGCGCTGGACCTATCGGGCATTCAGAGTGAAAGCTTGGGACCAGATGATTTGTTACTGGCCTATAATAAGGCTGTAACTGTAGATCTGGATTCCCTTGTTCCTGTCTGAGTTCACCCCCTCACCCTTCGCCCTTGGTCCCCATGGTTTGATGGGACCTTGAGGGAGCTGAGGCAAGTAGGGCAAAGGATGGACCTTTGCTGGCAGAAATAGGGCCTCGATGCTGACAGACTGATTGATGGCCCAATATACAGACTATTAATCAGCCATCTGCTGTAAGAAGGCAGAGTTCCTGTACAGGGAGATCGCTGCAGCACAGAATCGACCAGCTCAGCTCTTCCGAACTGTTAACAGTCTGTGCAATCCTGCCTGTCTGCAGTCTTGAATAGTGTTGTCACAGAATAAGTGTGACAAGCTTGCTCAATTCTTTGCAGATAAGGTTGCTGGCATCAGGTCTGAGATCTACACAGCACATTCTAATGAGCATGGTGGTGGTCTGTGGGAGGCTGAAACCCCTCAGTTTGTTTGGTCTGACTTTGACTGGCTGGAGATCACAGATATGGTGAAGATCATCCAGGGTATGCGGCCAACCTACTGTAGTTTGGACCCGGGCCCAACTCGCCTTCTTCTGGGGTGCATTGAGGTCATCAGTGCAGTCCTTGCTGAGATAGTCTGGTGTTCGTTAGAGACAGGTGTGTTTCCTGACACTCTGAAGGAGGCGGTGGTGACAGCTCTTCTTAAGAAATCTTATCTTTACCCGGACTGTCTTGCTAACTACAGACCAGTCTTTATCCTTCCCTTTGCGGGTAAGGTTTTTGAAAAGGTGGTCACTTTGCAACTGGTGGATCATCTTACCATTCACGACATCTACGATCTTCTACAGTCTGGATTTTGGAAGAGGCATAATACTGAGACAGCTCTGGTTCGGGGTACTTAATGATCTCCTGATAGCAAGAGATTGGAAGAGCTGCTCTGTCTTGGTTATCCTTGATCTCTCTGGAGCATTTGACACCGTGGAACCTGGAGTGCTATTGAAGTGCCTGCAGATGATCTATGAACTGTCGGAAACAGTCCACAGGTGGTTCCACTCTTTCTTCACAGGCAGGTTTCAGAGGGTGGTGTCGGGGATCTATTACTCAGACCCATTCCCCCATCCTGTGTGGTGCCACAGGACTCCATTTTATCACCCATGTTGTTCACGGTGCATATGCTGCTTTTAGTAGACATTATAAGGCAGTATGGGCTGAATTTTCACTGCTATGTAGATGATACTCAGCTATACATGTCCTTTGTGCCCAAGCAAGGTGGAGCTGTCTCAGCTTCCAACAACTGCCTCATTGAGATCCTTGACTGGATGAGCGCCAACTGGCTGAGGTTGAATCCTGACACGACTGAAGTGTTTGTTGTGGACCAAGGTCATCAGGTTGAGGGACCATTGGCTGGGTGGTCCTCCAGGCTCTGGCTTGGAGGCAGCCAGCTGGTGACCTCTGATCAGGTGTGAAATCTGGGCATTATATTTGATGAGGGGCTGACACTTAAGTCTCAGAAATTGTCTGTCATCAAGACCTCATTTTATCATCATAGGAATGTCACCTGGATTAAACACCTCATCCCGCCTGATGATCTTCCAACTCTGGTTCATGCCTTTGTGACCTCCCACCTTTACTACTGCAATGTCCTGCAACTAGGGTAACCAGGGGTTGATATCGACCACTTTCAGCTTGTCCAGAATGTGGCTGTCAGGCTGTTGACTGATTTACCAAGATCATGCCACATCACGCCTGTGCTCTGCCACCTGCACTGGCTGACTATTCAGTGGCAGATCACCTTCAAGTTTGGCTTGCTGACCTATAAGGCCCTACACCAGTGGTAGGCAAAATGGGATTGCATGAGTGCCACAAGTACGGCCCTCCAATAATCCAGAGGGCTGCATAAGCATGGAGGACTCTGACAGGTCCATATTTACAATTAAATGATGCAAAGTAGACCATTTAATAATGCACAAAGCTTTATTTGATGTCACTAATCATTAAAAATGTTAAAACAGTATCAGAAATGTGTCCATTTTTAGCAGTTCAGTGATGCAGTGTGTTGTCCAGTGTTTGTGGCAGTGGAGGTTGAAGTGAAACTAGTGAAGCTGCACCTATATACATGTTAATTAGAATGGAGGGTTAAGCTAAACTGAAAACAATAATAATGCAGCTGTAACAAACGATTTATTAAACCTGGACTACCATTTTTCAATCATCCGCATACCTAGTGAGGAAAGTAAAGCCAAATTAAAAAACTTGCAATTTTACTCCCAGTTCCTGATACTGGTCCCAGTGTATGCACAGCTTCCAAGGGAAACAAGAAACTGTATCAGCCACACACTATTGCTTTGACTGCTCCCTGTTCCATCCATGTCCCATCTGTATGCTACAACTATGTATTTACCGATCACTGCAACAGTCACAGAAGAGGTACCGGCAAATGTAATCACCAAAACAGTTGTAGAAATGTTATCGACGTTGCAGGAAGCTACTCACCTCCAAAACAGCTTTCAGCCTACTCGACAGTGACTGTGTTCTGCAACCAGGATAATGAAACAGCAATCTGAACCTGCATCAATACGACGCGCACACTGAACAACAGTCATAGTGAAAGTGACACAAACCTCACTTGCATTATTTTTATACCGAAAAGCATAAATTTCTATAGCAAAAAAAGTGCATGGCTACTCAGCTCCAGAAGCAAATGGTTTTGGGTAGATGCAGATGCAGGTATAACATGTATTTGCGTTCATGTCTCCCTTTTGAAAATCCTGCACAGAAACTTTTTTTTTAAATGATAACTTGGAGTATGTGCAACATCACAGAGAGCTGCATCTATAGAGTTTTAAATTACTCAATCTAAAGTATTGTTTATTTAAAATGTTTATGGATCTATATTTCTAGCATTACCATTTCCAACATTGGGCTGGCAGTATAGCCTAGAGGTTTTTTTTTAATTTACAGAGTATCGTGGGGGCCGCAAAAAGTGCATCGAGGGCCGCATGTGGCCTGCGGGCTGCAGTTTGCCCACCACTGCCCTACACAGACAAGAACCATGTTATCTGCAAGATTTTCTCTGCCCCTACCGCCCATTCCACTCCACCGATGAAGGATTGCTAGAGGTGTCCGGTCTGTTTGAAGACTCGGGTGCCCAGACATTTGCATTTGTGGCCCCTACGCTGTGGAACTCTTTACCTCATTGGATAAGAGAGTGCCTGACCATGACGAGTTTTAAATCTGAACTCAAGACCCACCTTTTTAATCTTACTTTTCCTGAGTCTTGATTAAGGTTAGCTGATGCTGATATGTATTAATATTTATTAGATATTTTAACTTTAGTTTTTTTAAATGATGTACAGTACAAGCACTTTGATCAGTTTGTGAACTGTGCTTGTTTACAAATAAAACATTTATTGATTCATTGATTGAAGAGCTGCAACACAGTGGACACTCCAGATGGAGTGGAGGCAATGAGAAGGGACCTGGGCATAGGTAGAGGAGCGGTTCAAAAACTGGGGGGTCAGAATGAATTATGTCATGATATGACAGTTTCACAGTCTCAGAAGTCATGTTATCAATACTGTGGGAAGGTGATACTACCATTAGAGGTTCATGGCATATCACTGTTTTCAGGTCTTTTAACCAGTTCTGGGGAGTGTTTTTCTATCTGTGCCATCTCTCCCTAAATAAATAAGAAATACATATCTTAATTTGCCAGGCTGGTAACTTCTGAGTGTGAGCCAAGCAGCTGTAGAGTGCTGCAGCTGCAGCCCCATCACAAAAATATGTTTAATGATGACACAAACTAGGGAAGGGGTTTACAGGTACTTTATGTAGAAACAGTATTAACAGGATTGGTGGGGGTGCGGAGCTTTTTAAACCTAGCTGTATTATTTTTCTGGCAGTTCGACATGTATGGGGTTAATTATAGACCCATATGTATAGAACTTCCAGCAAAAGTAGTGCAACTACATTTAGAGAGTCTCCTTCCCCATATATCCCATAGGCTTTGATTGGTATTCTCAATATGTTGTTTTTGAACACTCATTAACATCATTTCTTTTTTTTTTTTTTTTGCTCCTTACTTCCCCCTGACCTGTATCTCCTTCCAACTGCTCATGGCTGCCCCGGCCCCTCACCCCAACCCCTTCCCTCACCTCAGATCGCAGCTGACCCAGGGGGTGGCCCAGCATATCCCTTCACCAGGTGGGTCCCCCTCCTCCGAGGGAGAAGGCGCCAGGAGGGGTGGCCAGCGCACTAGGCAATCAGACCCCTGGGCACTGCTGAGGTGGGTTTGGGGATGTCAGGGTATCTCAGGTCGGTAGGAGCCTTGGCAGCCATCATCCAGCAGGCCAGAAGGCCAGGCTTTCCGCTTTTCTCCCCAGGTCTCGCTTAAGCAGCTGCTCTCCAGGCTTCCACCAGGAGGCAGCAGACAGCGAGTCTCGTCCCTCCTTCCCCGGAGTAGGTGAGCAGTGCTTGGGGCCTCAAGTCTACTCCCCCCAGCCGGCTCTCCAGCGACCCGAGTCCATTCCCGAACCTGGGTCGCCGGCGTCGCAAGCAGAAAACATCATTTCTGGTGACTAAAACATGCTAGCATGCCACAGACAGTGCTCCATGACTTTATAGGACAGTGGTTGTACTAAAACCAGGACAACCTTGTAAATAAGCATTGCTCAATGGAGCCTTTTCCAGGTAAAACTATCTATTAATATCTACATAGCGCACCTGCAGCCTGTTCCTTACTTGTATCCTCATTAAGCTTATTTTAGGGGCAGGGTTGCTACAGCGCTCAGCTGCCACTTGGCTCATGCATTGAAGTTGTAAGTCAGGCAACTTAAGGTACATATTTCTTTTAAATCTAGTTCTTTGTGCAGCCAGCTCCTTGGTAAGAGTTGCCTGCCTGGAGTATGTCAGCTGCTATCTGAGATACTGTACACACACGACCCCCCCCCCACACACAGAATCACAGAACATCTACAGATTATGTCCTCCTGCATTCACTACGGGACCCTTCTTTCTCACTGATCAGATCAAATCTAAAGTGTGGTTTCAGTGAAATTAATGGTCATACCACCAATATACAAATGATTCTAAGCAATAAAACAGTCTTTCAAGTGTCTAGCTTTTTCTACAGAGTATACTCTGCCTCTTGTCTTCCTAATAAAGATTGTTTATAAACAAAATTATTGGGCTTTATCACCACCATCTCCCTCATGCACAAAAATATCTGACCCATCCAACCTCCTGGCATAACTGGAGAATGGTGGGTCCAAGAAATAGCTTAGAGTGTGGTGCTTACACTTCTCTGTAAACATAACCACTGTTTATCATTAGGTTAAGTTTTCCCAGTTTCTTTTCTTTCTTTATAATCCTAATCGTCACTGCTACATCAGTATGTAGAGGGTTACAAAAGTCATAGACGTGGTTACTTCTGGATCTGTTTGTTCTTCCTAGTTACTCCAGGAATCAGGAAGCCTCACCCCAGGTGCCAATACTTCTGTACCCACCACAGTACACCAGTTATACTGCAACCAGTATGGTTATAATGCTATGCATTAACAAGCATAACATTTTATTTGGATCAAAATTGAAAACTGTGTGGCACTTGTCTTAGTCCCCCACTCTGAAATGAACACTGCAGCCTTTCTTTTTCATTTTGAGTCTGCCTTACACTTCCAGCACTAAGCTGGCAGTATAGCCTAGAGGTTAGAGTAAGGAGCTGTGAACAAGTTTGGTACATCCAGCAGACCTAGGTTTGCTTTCCACAGCCTCCACATGTATATTGTGTGACCCTGAACAGTTGCTCCCAGGTAGCACCTGAAAACAGATCTTGGCCTAATGGGCCTTAGCCAGTTACCAAAGAATAAAAAGAAAAACAAAATAAAAGTAACATAGGCTTTCATTGGTATTACTAATATGTTGTTTTTGAACACTCATTAACATCATTTCTGGTGACTAAAACAATTTATAAACTGGGTAGGCTGTTCCAGCCAGTCAGAAACATTCCTCAGGATGCATGAAATCTGTTCCATGCATGGGTAAAAAAAAGAGCTGGCAGTAAAAAGGCCAAGATTCTTGTGTCATAGAATGTTGGCATTTTTACTGGCAGCCATCTTTCTTTACCCACTCCGGTATGAGAGGCAAAAAAAAAACCCACATGAGTTGCTTAATGAACAGCAATGCTGAGAGACAGAGCATGCGTACCAACTCAGGTGCAGGGGCAAGAAAGCGAGAGCGGAGGGAAGTGGGGAGTGAGTGAACTCTGCAGGCACAGCGGAAGTCAGAAGGTGCATGGGCAAGAATGCGAGAGTGGACGGAAGTGGTGAGTGAGCGAACTCTGCGGGTACAGCGGAACTCCAAGGTTTCTCTTCAGAGCTTCAGGTTAGTGGCGCCAGGTAGTGGAACTGTCTCACCCTCTGCTGTCTCAGGTAAAGTCCCTTCATCAGTCGTGGGCAGCTCAGGTTGTGACAGGGAGGGAAGCAGCTGGCCCATGTCCCACAGGAGCTGGTGCAGGCACTACTGCTGTGGGCGCTCTCTTTGTATGGCTGCCAGTGGGGCTTGTTAACTGGTAATGATGCATCCTCACACAAAACAAAATTGAAGTCTACCCTAAATGTTGGAGCATCAGACTGTGACCTTAAAGACTCAGCAGACCTGGGTTTGAATCCCACTGCCACATGCATGGTGTGTCACCGTATGTCACGTAACCATACTACGCTCATGTGTAGTACCTGGATCTCATGTGTAGTACCTGGATAGTAGGCATATTGTGACTTCCTGGACCAAAATGCAACATAATACAGTAACGAAGTTACAGTGAATTAAATGGAGTTCCCCCTGTTTTTTTATTTCTCTACAAGTTCTCTAACTTTGTCTAGTACAGACATGACATCATAATGACATCATTATGTGGTAGGCGGAAGGACTATTTTATGTTAAATCAGCATAACTAACTGCTGTTTACCACATATAAAAATGATTTTTTTAACTGCAAAAAGTTTTTTTTAAAAAGGCAGCCCATTTTATAAGTGCAATAAGACACTCCAGGGTTGTGCATGGAACAGATTTTACTTATCGCCATTAAAGACCTCAGCTGGCGCCTCGTGCCTTATTACACCCCTAGCCGTGCGGTAAAATCTGTTCCATGCACACCCTGTCATGTCTTATTGCTTACCTAGCATGCAGCAGATAGTGCTCCATGACTTTATAGGACAGTGGCTGTCCTAAAACCAGGGCCACCTTGTAAATAACAATTGATCAATGAAGCCTTTTCTGGGTAAACACACACACACACACACAGTTGGTTTCATACTCTCTGAGCACACCCACACACACAAACACACACACACAGTTACTTTGATGTCCATTTCAAGGGAGGTAATTGAACACTTTACAATTTATAGCCCTTGTCATATTACATTCCTAGGGAAAAGGCTGATTTACACAAAAACTAGGATTTCAGACTTTTTTTATATTTCCGAATAATACCAATTCTACCCTATGTATTTAAAGTGAGTTTGTTGCAAAAGCCTACATTCTTTACATCTCTTGTTGGTCCAATAAAAGGTATGGGAAACGGCTGGTAAAAAATGTAGTTTTTGTGTGCCAGTGGGGGAAGGGTACACAGCAACTAGTCAGTACAATTCAGTGAGATCACTGACCTTGCTCTCCCTGACTTAAAGTGAATGCATGTAGTATGTGCCTCAGACTTAAGACAAACTGCAGGCTGAAGATAACGGACTAGTAAATCCTGTATCAAAAGTGGAGGGGTCAAAATGTACATTCTGACCCTTACTTTTGAAAATGAGGGGTCAGCTGACCCTCTTGACCCCCTGGCTCCACCACCTATGGATCTGGGGAAGCTTGAAAATGGTCTGAGGAGTGGCAACTGAGATTTAACTCAAAGAAGTGCAAAATTATGCACTTGAGATAAAGAAATGTTGGGGATAGCTGCAGGATGGGGGAGAGGGGGTTGCTGTCAAACACCAAGGAAGAAAGAGACCTGGAAGTTATTATTTCAGATGACCTGAAAATGTCAAAGTAGAGTACTAAGGCTGTAAGAAGGGCAAGTGGCATACTGGGGTGCATAGGCAGAGGAATTACAAGCAGAAGGTGGGAGGTGGTGATGCCTTTATATAAAACACTGGTCAGACCTCACCTAGACTACTGCATGCAGTTTTGGAGGCCACATCTTTGTTAGGACATTTACAGAGTGGAGGTGGTCCAGAGAAGGGTGATGCAGATGGTACAGGGCTTGCACCACAAAACGTATGAGGAGAAATTAAAGGACCTCAATATGTACTCACTGGAGGAGAGGAGGGAGAGGGGGGACATGATAAAAACATTCAAGTACCTTAAGGTCATTAATAAGGTGCAAGGGGGAGACTGTTCCAGTACAGGAGCACAAGAATGAGGGGGAATGATATGAAATTGGAGGGTGACAGGTTAAGAGGGAATGTGAGAAAGTTTTTCTCCATGGAGATGGTAGTGGACACATGGAATAGTCTGTTGCAGGAGGTGGTTGGAGCAAGCGCTGTGGAGGGGTTTAAATATGCCTGGGATAGGCATAAGGGAACCTTAGCAGTAAGGCAGAGGGAGAGAAAGCCACTGACCTGATAGGGCCAGAGGCCATGATCAGTATAGGACTTACAGGTAGACTGAATGGGCCTGGCAGTCCTTATCTGCTGACAGTTTCCATGTTTCTATGTTGTAGTGGACAGTAGTCCACACAGATGTTAGAACATCTTTTGACATTACTGGCCACCCCTTTCTATCTATTCATTTCTAGTGCCCCATTAAGCATTGCCACTGGTAGAAGCATGGGCTGCAGAACCACTTCAGGTTTCTCAGCATTGTCTGGTCACAAGTACAGTAGCTACAGTACAGATCAGACTGTCAAATATAAATGACTTTACTGGTTTATATTCGGTTACAGTTAAACGAGGAGGGTCTTAGATCAGCTTGGATCATCTGAGTCAAATTCTTTGAGAGTCAAGTCACCACAGACCTGTGTCAGAGTTGGGTGACGGGTGGCAGGAATTGCCTATATACAGGTATTTTTGCAGTATGTAGCCTGGGCTTGAATTCTGACCAGTACAGAGTCTGAGGTGGGTAGATTCATTTTGTCCCAGATCGTAAGAGTGAAATTCCCAGAGATCCAGGCTGGATCTGAAGCCAGTCACTGCCACCTCACCACCCCTAGATATAAAGTAACCATCTTGCTGCAAAATGTTACACTGTAGCAGAAAACATGTGGCATTAATGGCTGCAATTTGCCCTGTGGACAAATAAGGGAAAACGTAACTTCAATGTTTTCCCCAGTTTATCCTAGAGCTGCAAATTCAGTTCTACAGAAGAATTAATACATTCAGCTTGACCAGTCTGGTCCCTCATTGACCAACTCAAACACTGGGCAAGAGCACAAACCTTGGAATGCAGCAGTTTACAGCTCGGTAAATCACAAATTAGATTGTATTATTATATAGATAGAACTGAACCTTGGTTTGTCCCAGAAAACACTGCCCATAGCAGTGTGTCATCAAGTAAGGTTCTTTCTATTTTATGGCTGTGCAGATGCATCAGCCATCAAGATACTAGGATCACCAAGGTCTAGGCACAGCTGTTCCTGAAATGCCTCTCGCGAGAGATGGAAAAACATGCATGTCATATATCTGACTACCCGTTGAACTTTTTAACAGGGTGAGGAGGTCATCACTAGAGTGCTGGTCAGGATGCTTATTAGAGCTATATGGTGCTGATCCCAGGCTGTGGTGGAATAGTAGACCTAAGACAAGAGAAGGCATTAGAGGCCTAAGAATCTGTTTTATAGCGAACCTATCTGGAACTATTGCTGATTATAGCTGGTGTTGCCCTTCCTCTAAATTGCACTGCTAGCTGCATGGCATGCATTGTGTCTCATGGGGGGAGGGGTAATGTGCAGAATGCATTTGAACATTTTTCAGCTATTTTTTAGTAAGGTACCTTAAATGCCAGTGCCAGGATTGCCTTCTGAAGCTAGTGCTGAAGGGGCTTTCCCAGGCTGCTGCAGAAAGTGTCTTAACACTTTCACAATGTGTGCAGAAAAGTCACTCAGAGTCAACATGGAGCTCTGGTAAAAACATTATAGTCATGAGCAAAAGACTAGGCTCAATGTCCTCCATGAAGAATTGTCCCAAAGGGATTTAGCTAAGCAAAATGTTATTAATGTTCTGAGGTTAAAATTATAACAGGCAGCAGAACTAAATGCACAAATTCAAAGTTGCTCTTGATAAAGTGCACACTTGTGGGAAACATAAAGTCTGTTCAGTTACAGTACTGTAGCACTGTGGCTTGTTGTAATTTTGACCTTGGAAAATTAATAATTATTTGCTAAGTTGCATCCATATAGGATTATTCTTTACAGAGAGCACTGATCCCAGTTGTGTTGATTTATTCATTCATTCATTCACTGGGTAGGTGTGCTGGTCCTAGGACCATTTTCAGGTATGACCCAAGCCATGGAGTTTGCACACAGCAGCAAAATAGGAATGCAGTAGATACTGGACAGATCATACACATAGTTAACACATAGGACATCAACACACATCAATATGCTACATAGCCAGCAATTGGATGTTACCAGGCTGCTATTTAAATACTTTCACAAACCATTTTTCTTTATTTAGGTAGGTGCTGGTGCCAATTGTGCACGTCACAGTGCCTAAAAAAGTGCTAGTGAGGCTTCAACTGCTCATTGCAGAAAGTGTTTCCAGCATTTAACTATCCATATTCCCTTAGCTGGGTGAGTTACAGTGCCAGTTCTGCAGCGCAAGTCCGTGCCCATTGTTACTGGGTCTGCCTTTGGCTGAATGTCTTAAGAAAATAATCTCCAGCCATTTCTCTTTAGTTTGGAGGGTGCAAGTGCTTTTTGTGCAGGCCCATGCCCTGTGGTGAGACTTCGAAGGGAATGGAAAAAAGGGTGCCCACCCATCTGTTTAAAAATAACTTGAAAACAATATATCTGAGAGGTGCTGTCTCAATGGATTACTGACACATTAAGAAGAATAGTACTGTCTCTCACCAGTAAAACTCCAAATGTCTTTATTGTAACACTTTTCAAGGCCACAAATATACCAATGTTTCATGGCATCCTGATATCACTTTATCAAGGTAGCCATTCCTCAGAAAGCTAAAGAAATATCTTTTCATATGCATTCAGCAAGGTTAAATAGAGTGTCAACTAGTCTTGAGCTATCCAGTTTCCCAATGTTATTTCCCTCTGTTGCCCTTAGGTTAAGTCTCAAGGGGTTCTTTTAATGGGAGAATGCACTGGGTGCTTAGCCGTGGTGCAGCTCCCTTTTTTTTTGTGTGTGTGTTTTCCTTTTGCTCCCCCAAGCCCATAGCTGACTACTCCTTCAGTTGGCCTACAACTCCATTGCCAGTCCTCATCACTGTGCAGAATTTTCAAATTCAGGCATAACGGGAGGCAGTATAGCACAGTGGTTTAAGGCTCTGAGCTGCAAATCTGGTAACATCCTGCAAACCACACCTGGGTTTGAATCCCACTGCTTTCACTTGCATACTGTGTGACCCTGAGCAAATCACTTAACTTTCCTGTGCTCCCAGGTCACTCCTGTAAAAAAGCTTTCAGCTTAGTGTGCTACTCCTGGTTAAACAACTAAATTGAAAAAAAAAAAAAAAAAATGGAATTTTGTGAATATTCAAAATGCCTCCGAAATGCCACCAAATTCTGCCGGAAACAGAATGGCAGAATTCCACAGCATAAAATAGTTGTGAAATGATTTTCTGCAGAAAAATCACTGTTCTGTGGAATATTATTTCATGGATCTCAATATTTTCCATGGAAATTGTTGCAGAATAATTTTCCGTGGAAACATTAATGTTCTGCGGGATCACAGCAGGTGGAATTCCGCAAGCGAAAAAGCAAAATTCCAGTAGAAATTCCACCAGCGGAATGGTTGTTTCACACTAATTCCGCCAGTGGAATTCCACATCCCACACAGCACTACTCATCACTATCCTGCCACCCTCATTACTGCTGCGGCCCAGTTGACCCAATGTATCCCATCACTAGGAGGGCCCCCTACAATGGCAGGGGAACCAGGAAAGGAGATTTGCCTGTAGGCTTTGTTCTATGTCAGACACATGGCAAGAGATCAGCACGAACACTTCAGGGCTTCTTGTTGAGCAAGGGCTGGCCACAATCATCTGGTTGGCCATGCATTTTCCTGTTTTTCTTCATAATCCCCCTCCCCATATTGGCCCAACTACGGCAGTATCCTGGGGAGGCCATTCGGCAATGTGTTGAGGTTTTATGTCACCATGGACACCATCCATTAGCCACCACCAGGGGCCACCTAACAAGTGGTCTGGGACCATCCCACCCCCCAGGGCCAGTGTCCATAGGACGCTTATGACTCCCTCCCTGTTGGACTCTGATCCTGATATCCAGCCTCTGGACATGAACCCCAGTTGCTGGCGTACCAAGTGAACACCCATTGTCCGGTGCCACAGAACCGACCGGTGTAGCTCCCTTTGAAAAGAACCACGCAAGCCTCTAGTTGAAGCTGGATCTAGGCATATTAACCTAAGAGAAACAGAGGGAAACTGCACTGATTAACTGGATAATTTGGAACTGGATGATACTCAATATTTTTTTCTTAGCTGTATTAGAGAAAGTGCCACAAAATGCTGGCATGCATTTGGTGACCTGAAAAGTGTTACAATAAGGGCACTTGAAATTTTCTGGTAAGAGAGCATCCTATTCATCTTGTTTTGTCAGTGGTGCATCTTGCATAGCCTGCTGCAGAAAGTATTTAAAACATTTTATTAGACACTTGGCTTTGTTGTAGTGTGGGCCAGCTCAGTGCCAGTTTTAAAAAAAAAGGTTCAAGAAAATGGAACATCTTGCAAACAGATCACATTCCAAAGGGACTGGTGCAAGTTACACACAAAACAGTTCAAACTTACTTTCATTACCAGTAGTAGTGCCAAACCAAGGTAAGATACTCTTGTTACCAAACCATAACAAAAAGTAAGCCACCTACTGTAGCAACATGCGAGGTGAGAGGTACTGTAATAATGTCACAATCCAGATCATTGTTTCATTGTCACATGGAGCATTGTGTGCAGTTCTGGAGCACACATAATGCATGAGGAAGGACAGAGATACTTCTTTTTCGTTTTGTTCCCCCTCAACCAGCTTCTTTCCTCTGGCTCTCCCCAGCCCCGTCACCCCGGCATGTACTGGACTTACCTCCTGGCTCTTTCTTAGAGGTGCCAGCTGGCCGGGTGTGGAACCTGCAAGGGGCTGGCATCATCCTGCTGGTCAGGATTTTTCCTTATTTTCAGCTGACCCCTGAGTGCAGCACAGCAGCATAAAATGATGCCAATGGCTGAGCCGTGCATGTGGCATGCCCGGCATCTGCCCCTTCTGGCTATGAGTCCACTGCACCAGCCCCAGCCACCGCTAGGGGACAGGCAAGCAGTGGACACCAATACCACCCATACCCGGGAGAGGAGAGCTGTCCTCCGGATGCTTGATCCTTTCCCTCCCCAGCCAATCCCCGGCAGCCCACTCACACCTTGAATATGGGTTGCCAGCATGGCAGGAGGTAAGGCACGGATGCCTTAGCCCTCCTCACCACTGGGCCAGCTGGGCAGAAATACTTTTGGTTGGAAACCATACAGAGAAATATAATACAAATTATACAGGGTTAGCAGGGTGGATCCTATGGGGAGAGACTGGAGAGTCTTAATGTGTACCTTTTGGAGGAAAAAAGGGTGAGGAGAATGCAACAGAAACATGCAGATATAGTACATACTGTGCAGGGATACAATATGATGAATTCCACAAGGCTGTCCAAATTAAAGAATATTTCATGCACCAGGGAGCACACAATTTAAGAGATGAGACATTTAAAAAGGATGTTAGAAGGTATTTTTTGACAGAGTAGGCGACAAAAGGGTGCAGTAGTCTACTAAACAATGTGGTCAATGCTGGGACTATAGATGGGTTCTAAACACAACAGGAAAACTTTAAGGTAGTTATTAGGACACATAGAAACATAGCATTTTTTGGCAAAAAAGGTCTGATAGGCCCATCTTGTCTGCCTATTTTTCCCTGCCTATTACTATAACCTGGACCCTATTTGGTTACCAGTGGACCTCCCTCCTCACTTTCCTCTATTCATTACACCCATGCTAGAAGCTCCCCACTGACTTTGCCTCCACTGTTCTTGGAAGGCTCTTTCAGGTGTTCAGCACCCTTTCTGTGAAGAAATATTTCCTCATATTTTTCTTAAACTCCCTCTAAGCTTCATTGCATGCCCCTGTATTCTGGTGTTTCTTCTTCTTCTCTGAAAGAGGCTCCCTTCTGCACCTTGTTTACCCAAGTGAGGTACTTATAGATCTCCATCATATCTCCCTTCACGGTCCTCTTGCCCAGGGAGTACATGTTGAGCTTCTGCAGCTTCTTCTTGTATATTTTCTTGTGAAACTCTTGCACCATTTTGGTAGCCCTCCTCTGGACTGCCTCCACCCTGTCAGTGTCCTTGCAGAGATGCAGTCTCTAGAACTGGACATAGTACTGTAGGTGGGTTCTCACCAGTGAGCAGCACCACATCCCCAGATGCTAGAAATCCCCTTCCCTATACATCCTAGCATGCATCCACCCTTACCTATAGCTTTGTCACACTACCCTGTTACCTTGAGATCATCAGGTATGATTACCATCTCCCAATGTCCCTTTCTTGCTTGGTTACTGTAAATACCAACCCCAAAGTCAAAAATCAAATGAAGTCATACTTTGGAAAGATTCAGGACAAATTCATGGATTTACAGTCTATTTCTGTCTTTATTCTTCTCTGTTTCCATGTTTCAGTACTTCATTGTGCAAGACACAGTGCCAGTGGCAGAACAGGAGTTGAGCAGGGAGGGGGGAGGAGGAGGAGAGCCAAGGGAAGGAACATAACAGAAATAACATTTTTTTGTAATAGCAGATTAAGGGACGGGGAAGAGGATGAAGGAGTTGTTTTTATTTTGCAGAGGCTGAAGAGACAGACCTATACTATGGTCGGGTCTCAGAAAAAGGATACCTTTATTTATTTATCTAAGTTTCACCAGGAAAGGCATGCTGAGCAGTAATTGCTCATTTCCAGATGCGTCCGGGGGCAGACAACAATACATATTGCATTGTAGTATAGAATCACAATTTTTACAATGTCAGATCCATGAGTTAAGGATGTAAAACTCAAGTGGCATTTGAGTACATGGAGGTCAAGTACAGGCAGGTATGTTACAATATGATACATACAAAGGTCATTTCAATGTAAGGCATAAGTCATAAACAGCAAGTGCTACAATAGGGGATAGGGGACTGGTGTTTGAACAAGAACTAGAAGCAGTTGCAGGAGGAGGAGATGAGGTTCTGTAGGAGGGAGGAGAGGGACGGGGAGTGGGGCAGTTTGGATTGATAGGGGAAGGGCATTCCAGAGTTTAGGCAAGCAGTAAGAGCAGGTGGCCTGACCAGCAATTGTGGACCTAGGAAGGAGCACAACAACAAAGACACCAGTGCAGTAGAAGGAGAAGAGAAGACTGACAGTCATAAAACATGGTTCTTTAATGGAGGACATTGATGGTAGGCAAGTCTCTAAAAGAGTACAGCAGAAGCTGGAAGAGGAAACTGACTTTGACTATGGCTGCCCAAGAATTCTATAGAGAATATAAAACCAGTGAAATCTCTGCTCTGGGATTTATTTTCGATTTCCCAGTTTAAGAGATACTGTACAATATGTAGCATGCACTTCATTTAAGGAGAAGTTGAGTCATCGTAAGGATTACACCTACCTGGGGACATCAAGCATGACAAGGCATTTGAAGAAGTTATATATCTTAGCATCAGAATGTAGTCAAGCAGAGGCAGACTGTTCCAGCCATTTTTAGGGACAATGATGCTAATGATGTTATTAGATAACTCTATAGGAACCCTGATGGTTTGAGTGACCTCAGTGCAGTTTACTGCAACTAAACTACTGAGAAAAGCAAATCTGACCCTGTGTTCATTAATGTAGGGAACATAAGGAAGCTGGATGTTGATTAATTTAAATTTACCCTTTCCACTGTTAGTTTTTGTTGACCAGGAAAGGAGGACTAGACAATTCTGCCTATTTTCAGCCTCCTTCCGGGGGAGAGGGGGAAGATACAGATGCAGACTGACATGCAGAACCAGATTAAGCTGTTGATGGTATTTTTAGTGAATGGGGGGAAATTTGGCCAGTACCCCAGGTAAATTCTCCTACTATTTTTTGAGAAGTACAGTACCATAGGATTTTTAGCATCCACCAAAACAGGCAGATGGGACTTTGGGTTAATATCTCATCTGAAAGATGGTACCTCAGAAGTGCAGCATCCCCCTCATGATGCACTATATTGTCAGTATTGGGATTTATCCCAAGTTCCCAATGTGGGACTAGAACCCACAACCTTCCAATCTTCAAAGGCGAGTGTGCTACCTGCTGAACCACTGACACTGTTTGATTACTCCTTTCTTGATAGTATAACTGATGTAAACTTAGCTTATCATTGCTTTTGTAAAATATTTAATGGTATTTGTGTCTTATTTGTTCCCTATAAGAAAATTCAGTTTAGTAGTCAAAAAAGTGAGTAGTTAACCCGTGATATTTTGAAAATGCTTCAGGACATAAACAAAAAGTGAGCCCATTATATATACAATAATGGCTGGGTAGGGGGTTATAACAAGATTTTACACTCCTCCGAGGGGGGGATGCCACCTAAACCCCGAGAGCGAAGCTCAAGGGGTTTATTAAGCCATCACCAACCTGAGGGGTGTGTAAAATTTGAGTTTTATACCTCCCTACCCAGCCTTATTTTATATAATTGCTGGGGAGCATTTTCTTGCCACAGCAAACATATAAAATTAACAGAGAACCCCACTCAGTCATGCCACAGACCAGTGGGGATTGGCATAGTCCATCTGTAGCGGATCTTGAATGAACTTCTTTTTTTTAATGGCTGCAATGTAACCGGCCAGTAAACAAGCTAAAAAAAGAAAAAAAAAAAACTTACCCCCGACTGGGAGTGTCGTCGATGTGCAATGTGAAGAGTGGGGCTGGTGGCACACATAAAGAGAAGATCGGGACTGGCGTGTGTGCAGAGTGAAGGAAACCTGGCGCATACCAGACATAAGGAAAGAAGAAAATGTTCCTCTCTTCATGTAAATGATGAGGTAATTTATTTTATTTTATTTATTGAAGAGAATCGGAATTACAATCCTTTGAGTCACAGACTCCTTTGCAAAAGCTCCACGTCAGTACAGAAAGAACAAACATAACATTTACTGGTATTATATATAGGTACAGTATATACATTGCATCAAGGAACCTAAAGTGGATTTTTGGTCTTAGCTGTGACCAAATGTAGATTACAGATTTGGGGGGTCCTAATTGAACCCTGAGTCAGATTTTTATATACATTGTGATTGTTGGACCTGGGGATGTTGACAGGGGTAAGGTTGGGCATTTTTATCCCTGTCATTATGGATTTTCTACATTCACTGGTGCTAGATAGACTGCTATCAATGAGCTTCCTTTTGTGTTTTGGAGATGGTGGAGGCATAACAGTTGCAGTTGCAGGTGGCTGGTACAAGAAGGAGGTCCTTGAGGCCAGTTTTAATTTGGCAAAGACTAGGGGCTAGAGAGATAGAGGCTGGTATGCTGTTTAGCCATAGGGGAGCCTGGTATCGGAAAGACCTTTATCCTCAGGCAGTCCTACAGTGGGGAACTAGGAGAGAGGTGCCAGTGGTGTGTCTGGGGGCCCTTCTGTGTGGATAGTCTGGATGAGGGAGTGGAGGCCTTTGGGTGCTAGATTCATGAGAATTTTTTTTGCTAGGAGAGTGGTGTGGTGCTTAAACTTATCTTCGAAGGTGAGCCAGTTAACACATTTGTAAAGCTCACATGTGTGGGTGTCTCTATCCCTCCCAGTGACCAGTCTGCAGGCTTTATTGAGAGTAATGTTGATACTGCATAGTGCCATTTGGTCAGCAGAACCATAAATCCTAATGCCACAGTTGACCAAAGATAGGACAGAGGAAGTTACAGTGAGATGGAGGGCCTGAGGGGATAGGCAATGTTTATGTCTGTATAGGATCCCCAATCTGGTGTTTACAGTGGAGGAAAGGTGTTGGATGTATGTGTGGTAGGTAAGGTAGGTGTCCAGAGTGACACCCAGGTATTTGAAACTAGAGACCTGTTCAAGAAGGAGACCCTGGGAGTTTGAGATGAGTAGTGGAGCACTGCTGAGTGGGCTTTGGTGGGGAAAAGATCATCAATTTCATCTTGTTGTAGCTGAGTATTAGGCGGTGCTTATGAAGCCAGGGCAATGTCACTAAAAAAGCCTTGTAGGGCTGATTGTAGGGAGTTAGGATGGGGGGGTGTTTCCAGAGCAGTACTGCATCGTCCGCATACAGCAAGAGCTTCCCATTGCATGATTGAGGGAGGGAGTTTAGGAAAAGGGTGAAGAGTAATGGGCCGAGAATGGACCCTTGGGAGACACCAAGTCAGTAGCACACTCACCTCTGAGGCCGGGAGATCGGAGGGCTGTGGGTTCAGTTCCCACATCTGGCACTTGGGTTAATATCCCAGTACTGACACTGTACTGCAGCATGAGAGGGGTGCTGCACTTCTGAGGTGCCTTCTTTCAGATGAGACATTAAACCGAGGTCCCATCTGCTTGGATTGGTGGTAGTTCAGGTGGATGTTAAAGATCCCATGGCACTTATCGAAAAGAGTAGGGGAATTTTTATTGAAAAAATACACAACAATCATAATGACACACTCCGTTTTAACAATGTGCCAAACATACTTATTTACAAACATTATACAAAAGAAAAAGTACAAAGTACCCCCTTCAATATCTTCCCCCAAAACACTCCAAGACAACATTTGAAAAAGAACATATACATAATTCACCCGAAAACCCATATACACCATAGCCAGTTATCCCCCCTTTTCATTTTAACCATACAATATGTTTCCAAAAACCCTGAAAGATATTGTTCTCTAGCATGCACTGTTCATATAGTTTCTGTTTACCCACTGCTAATTCAATATGACTAAAAAGAACATTATTAGGCAGAAGGGTATGTTGTAAGGAAAACTGATACCTTGCTTGCCATAGATAATACTTAATACAGGCAAATATCAGATTTAGGGTACTTGGGTGGTATCTTCGTAAAAACCTGAATAATCCCCAGAACGAGACTCTGATAAGTTATATGAATCAAAATCCCCATTCCACCGTTTGCCAATTCAAACCAAAAGACTTAACATATGGACAAAGTAAAAAAAATGTTCTAAGGTTTCAATTTGATCTGAGCATCCAGGTCTAATACACATACGATCCTGAATCTGTTTGTGTTTTAAATTACCCCTGACTCCCAACCTCCCATGACAACAGAGCCACAACACATCCCACATACTAGGGGGTATCCTATGATCCATCAAGAGTCGTAATGCTTGAGACAATTTTGTCGGGGTACACAAGGGAAAATCCACTTGGACGTAAAAAAAATTAAACATAATTTCTGCATAAAAGTCTTTCCTAGGAATGGCCTGCAATTGAGCTTTTCCTAATTTCCATTCCCGTAGTTTTCTGACTGAGGCATCCGCATAGGATGAGGCCAAAGCCATCTTATCTCTCATGGGAACCCCCCCCCTCCTTCCCAAAATGACATAAAGGGAGAAAAAAGCAATTGTGTCCAAGCTGACCATGGATGATCCTGAGGTTTAACCCTGGATTGAAAGGCAGCAATCATGAAAAAGGAATGAAAAAATACCACTGGATTTATCATCCCTAAACCCCCTTGATTCAGTTTTAAATAAGTAAAGGCTCTTTTAATCGGATTCAACCGACTACCCCACACCATTTGAAAAAACACACTATACAATCTAGTTTCTAAAGCAACCGGAACTGGAAAAATCGCGGCTACATGTAAAAAAATAGGTAATAAGAACTTTTTAATAATCAAAACCCACTTTTTTTTGGAAAAACCCCAGGATTTCCATTGCTGTACTTTTTTCTCTGCAATAACCAAAGCTTTTTCCCAGTTTAAAAAGGTTAAGTCTCCTTTACCAAAGTTTAACCCTAAAACGGAAACATTCTCCTTAACTATGATGCCCCCAATATTCTGACAGACCATATTTTCCCCAACCACCAGACAGTTACATTTGTCTAAGTTTAGTCTGGTACCATTTAAATTAGCTAGACTTTCAATCACTTTAATAGCCTGAACCCTTGAATTAACATCTGCTACCAACAAACATATGTCATCTGCATATGCAGATATTTTCTGGGCTGGTAAATTACAAGAGGGCGATAACCCCGTACTGACCTGTTGTACTCAATTTCTCTCAATACTGGGTCTAATGCAAAGGCATATAGTAACGGGCTAATTGGGAAACCTTGTCTGACCCCCCGCTTCATCTGAATCTCGGAACCTACCACCGTATTAATGCATACACAAGAAATTGCATTGCAATATAAAGTGTGAACATATTGCACAAATATTTTCGGAAACCCATATTTCAATAACACCTGAAAAAGAAAATCATGGGACACTGAATCAAAGGCTCTTGCCTGATCTAATGCCATAATAAAACCTGACAGTTTTCCTTGACATCCAAATTCACATATATCCCGTAACAATCTTAAATTCTGCTGAATTGATCTATGTGGAATAGCACATGTTTGTGCCGGGTGAAGCACCCCTTAGCCACTTCTTGCAATCTTTTACACAGAATCGATGAAAGTATTTTGTAATCTGTATTCAAAAGGCTAATTGGTCTCAATTACCCAATTCTGTAACATCCCTGACTTAAAATAAATGTTAAAATAGCTAGATTAAATTTGAATCGCCAAACCCATATTGTAAGATATCATTAAAACTTCTGTCAGAATACCACTCAGGTCATCTGCAAAGGTTTTGTAAAATTCATTGGTCAGCCCGTCTATCCCCGGTGATACCCCTACCTTTAAGGCACCTATTGCCCGCTGTACCTCCTGCAAAGCTATAGGCCTTTGCAGCATCTCTACTTCTACCTGAGAAATGGATGGAATTGGGAAATGAAAAAACATCTTCCCACCCCAAGGTGGAAACGAAACTGTTTCCAAATTGGGACACCACCTTCTCCTCTGCTATGACTAGCATTTCTGCCACGGATGATTTTAAATCTCCAACAGAATTTCTGAGCCCTGACATCACTCTTTTCTCAATCTTAGTCTTACATGCCTTATACGGGTCTTGAAAAGGTTGTTGTTGAGTACCAAGTTTAAAACAGACATGAAGAGATGCAGCCCTGTGATATTGATAATTAGACATGTGCTTTTTCGCCCATTTAATCTGGGACTGAAGCCCGGCATCCTTACTTCTAGAATGAGACTGTAATTTATAATATTGATTTCGAAATTCTAAGTATTGTAAATATTCCCTTGAACCTTTCTGTTTCCCATAAGCTATAAAAAAATCCTTTAACGCCAACTTGGTATCCGACCACCAAGAAACCCAGTCTGAGAAAAATACTGCTACTGGTTTACGGAAAACCATAAAGTTTTTTGAATTGAACCAACAATCCTGCTTCTGTCAGCAACCGTGCATTCAACATCCATCTGCCCTGCAAAGCTGGAAAGAGGCTGGAATCTGTTGTAAGCCTACAATACTCCATAACACATTGTGATCAGAAAAATCATATGGAATCACTGAACACTCCACGGGGTTAAATGATGAGACAGAAAAAATAATCTATTCTCGTCTGAAAAGTTGCCCTCTTATAAGTATAACCCCCTTTTCATGCAATTCTCTAAAGCGTCCTTTAACTTTGCAACCCTATAGTTTGTGAAAGAGCATACGAGTCACAATAAGTTTTTGCTGGACACCGTCTCTTAACTGAACATCTAAACTGCAATTCATGTCTCCTCCCCAAATTATATTTTTGATGAAAACAAATATGGTTTACCAAATTAAACAAGGCTATCCTTGCAGTTTTACTTGTGGGGCATAAGTGTTAATTAATCTAAAACACACTCCATTCAAAAACAATCTAAAGCAATACTCTACCAGGCAGGACATCAATCAGCCTTGTCACCTGAACTGCTGTGTTAGAAAATAATATCCTACCCCTCTGCACATCTTCCCCAAATGACCAGAAGGACGGGCCTCCACCATAGCTTTTTAATCTGAGACACCTCTGTCAAAGAAGAAAAATGAGTCTCCTGCAAAAAAATCACATCCGCTTTCAATTCTCTGCAATACTGTAAGGTAATAAGCCGCCTCTTATAGCTCTTTAGGCTACAGCAATTGAGGGATACAATCCTTAAACAGGCCATATTACACTTTGGTCATCTATTCATGACTTATCTTGTTTCCTCTTTCTCCCTTTTCTTCTTTCCTTCTAATACTTCTAACCCACCTCTTCTTCAAATTCCATGTTTAGCTCTCATCTGATTTTAACAAATAGAAACTCCCTCCCTCTAAGTCTGCTAGAGCTGCAAAGGAATTCTGAATCAAACCCCCCTCCTGTACGACTACTTGCTCTCGTCACCCTCCGTGGAGTCTGAAAGGAATTTCTTCTCGGGTTCCCTGGTCAGGTCATCCGTGCTTTTAGTCAAGGAATCTGCCATAGAAATGGGGGGGGAGACTACATTCTGTTGCAAAGTTGCCCCAGTGAATCTTATGTCACTAATAGAAGACTCTGATACTTCTGGAGGCGTCACTCTTTCAGTTTCCCTTCTTACTATGGTTCCTTTACTTACACAGGATTGAGTAGGCTTCCCCCTACATTGGGCCTGAGAAATCAGATCTTCTTTATTCAATCCCCCTTGCCTATTCTGCTCCGCCCAAGGACACTGGTGGTAGGCATGACTTACATCGTCACATAAATTACATTTGAATTCATTCCTACACACTTCACTGTCATGGTCAATTCATACATAAGCACATTTCACTCTATCACATGCACTGCTCAAATGCCTACGACTACCACATCTATAGCACGCTTTTGGCTGGCCTGGGTAAAAACAAACCCCACGATCTCTCCCCAAAAAGAAGCTATTTGGGACATGTTGTATTTCATTATTCACCATGAACAGTTTAACTTTAAATTTCCATGCCCCAGTCCAAATGTTTTCAGAGTCCAGGATAGGTTCTGGTGAGCCTAGTACCTCACATTTCTGTTTTAACCAAAAAACAATGTCCCCCACATTCACTCCCTCATTCCTAAACATCACATTAACTGTTTTAAACACTGGTTTCGTGATTGGAATGGCTAAAAAAGGTGTCCATAAAGGTAATATCTTACAACTGTCATATTTATGCCAAAACCTTTCAAGACTAGCCATTAGTTTAAAGCTTACATCAAAAGTATCCTCCCACGAATGTTAATTAACCATAAATATCTGATGGTAAAAAGTTCATAGAGTCCATCAATAATTTTCTAGCTACATATACCGGTCCGGGTGCTCAGGTAGGCCTCCTCTATACCTTATCCGTACTGCGTTTCTTCTTGGGGCTTGCTCCACCTTATTTCTTTTAAAAAGGTCCGCAAAACATGGGCCCCTCCTTTCTTCCTGCTCTTCTGGCCCCAGTTCATGCATACTTTCAGCAGGAGAAATCTCCCCCCTCCTCTGCTTAGCTGATGTCCCCGTCTGGCCTAATGCCTGGTCCTGATTAATAAGTCCATCGGGGGCCAAAGACTCACCGTCCACTGTAGGTCCTTGCGATGCCTCCGTTGAAGAGAAGGACAGCCACTCTGAGTCTGGTACCCATCTCCCATCTGCCTGCTGGATCCATCCTGCTTGGCATAGGGCTGATTCTGCCAACCAGCTAGTGCTAGGCCCCGTCTCCTGGTCCGTACCTCCGGTCCCACACTCAAAACCGGCTGACTTCGTTCCTTCCTCTACTCGAGTTACCACTCTCGCGATACCCGAGACTTCCTCCTTTCCTCTGGGTTCTCGCTGATCCATGGCGCTTCCACCCCTCGCCGTACCGGAGAGCACCTCTTTTTCCCGTCCGTTCACTGTCTCGCCTCCTTCCTCCACCACTGCTCCTGCCATGATCAACCTCGGAATGACTCCCGACAGGTTTTCCTGAGACCCCACATCCATACCAGTCTCCGCTGCAGCAAGCTCCAATACAGGCCTCGCCTGTACATCCTCCGGTAAGCACAGTTGTTTAAATACTGAAATCTGTATTTCCTCCAATGCCTCTGTCTCCATTTCTCCGACCGGAGCCTCCGTGCGCCGCACTGAATCTGACCGCTCAGCCATCCTCTAGGTCAGTAGCTCCCCTACTGACCAAGACCCAGCAGCGCCTCTGAGTAGAGGAATTTCCCCGGTGTCCTTGCTAAATTTCCCTCATTCACTAAAAATACCACCAATAGCTTAATCTGGTTCAGGGTCAGTTGGCATTCATCTGTATCCCCCATCCCCGGGTCATGCCTGAAAATAGGCAGGATTTGTCTAATGCACTAACCCGGTCAACAAAAACTAAAATAAAAATAAATAAATAAATAAATTGGATTGGTCTTTCGGAGAAAAGGGTGGTGTTAATTTTAACTTGTTGTACCTGGCCAGAGAGATAGTCCTTGAACCAGGAGGTGGCCTCAGGAGAGAAATGTTGGGAGGGAAGGGCATGGAGCAGAAGAGCGTGACTGACGGTATCGAAGGCTTTGGTCAAGTTGACGTAGATTGCTCCTGCTATGGACCCCTGGTCCAGGGCCTTGTGAATGTATGAGGTAAATTCCAGGAGGGCAGTGGTGGTAATGTGCCTCCTCCGGAACCAGTGTTGTTCATGGCAGAGCAGCGAATATTTGGTTAAATAGTCAGTGAGCTGGTCTGACACAATTTTTTCAAGTGCTTTTGAGGGGGGGGGATCGATATGGGTCAGTAATTGCTGGTGGAGGTGGGATCACCACTTCTCAGTATGGCGGTAATTATACCTCTTTTCCATAGTGTGGGGAACTGGCTGAGGTGCAGTGACCAGTTAAGAATTTTGGTAAGATGTGGCAGGGTTACATCCAGAGTTAGCCTGAGCATTTTGAGGTTAATAGAGTCACTGATATAGCGTGCATTCGTCAAGGCTTTGGTGAGGTAGCGTTTAGCTTCAGTGCAAGAGAGGGTTCTCAGCTGGAAAGGTGGAGGGACCATGGTGCCAGAGGTGTCTATGGGGTCATTAGGAATTGGGTCGAAGAAGTTATGTGGGAAGACTTGACTGAGGTCTGAGAAGGTGGTATTAAGGGCATTGGATATGGCAGTTTGGTACTGGGTGAGGGCTCCATACACTAGAGTCTGCAAGGGTGCCTGGGAAATGGTTTTCCTGCACATCTCTTTTATATTGTTCCAGAATTTTTTCCATGAGCCCCAAGTGGTGTTGAGGGTGTGTTTGTAAAAAAGGCCTTGGCTAACCGAATGGCCCAGGTGCATTTGTTTCTGGCCTCCCTGTACAGTTGCCTGTGCTGGGGTAGCTGTGAGTCCAGGGCTCTATGCCGCAGGTTGTCTCTATGGTGCATCATATTAAGCAGGGACTGTGAGATCCAGGGGGTATCCCTGTTTTTTAAAATGTGCTTTGTGAATGGGGCAAAGATGTCACAGGCAGCGTTAAAGATGGTGATAAAGGAGAGGAGGGCAGTATCAATAGAGTGATCATCAAGGATGAGTGACCAGTCACAGGAGATAAGGTATGATTTGAGGAGGGAGAGGGCACCTTTTTTGAGGTGCTTCTGGACTGTAACTTTAGGGAGGCTAGGTGGGAGTTTATTTGACCACCAGCAGGTGACAGGGGAGTGGTCACTTAGTGCATCAGTAAAACACTTTAACCTGGGAGAGGTTATTGGGGTGGTTGGTGAGTATGAGGGCTATAAGAGTGGAGGACCCAGTTCTGGAGTCAAGTCTGGTGGGGGAAAGGGATCACTTGAGTGAGGTCATAGGCTCAAAAAGCATCTTTGTAGGTGGCAGCTGTGGTGGATAGCCAATTCACGTTGAAGTCTCCCATTATAATTAGGTCGCTATTGGGAGGGAGATAGGTGAGACTGGAGAGTATTGAATCAAAGGCTGGTTTTTGTTTAGTGGGGGGGGGTGTAATGTATAGTATTTTTTCATGATTGCCAAGTGTGATCTTAATGGCAGTGGATTGGGCACCATGGGTAGGCGGAGGAAGGGAGACTGGTAGGGCTTGCAGCATGGTTCTGACGTATATGGCACACCCACCTCCCCATTTGCACAGTCTGTCTATTTGAAAGATGGTGTAGCCACTGAGGGTAACAGAGGCATCAGGGAAGTTTTTTGAGAGCCAGGTTTCTGATAGCGCTAGGATGTCAGGGGCATGTTGAGCCATCCAACCCTGGAAAGGAGTAAATTTACTTAGGAGGCTGCAAATATTGAGGGAGGCTAGTTGTAGGCTTTCTAGCTTGCCCTTTGTCATAGCACCAGGAGTATGTGGCCCTGGATTAGGATGCACATTGCCTGACAGTAGGAGGAGGAGGAGGAGGAGGGCGAGACGGAGAAAAGCTTTCCGTAGTAGCTTGGGTGCAAGGTGATGAGAGTGAGGAGAAATGCGGTTTTTGGAGGGTCCTACAGGTATAGGAAGGGTGCTTACGAGATGGGCTAATAGTGCTGGGAGTAGTGAAGGATGGGGGCTGAGAGTGGGGTGATCAGAGGGCATGAGAGGGTGAGATCCCCTGGGGGTCAGGGAGGCAGTGCCGTATAGGTTGGAGATATAGTAGGTGCAAATTAGTTCTTGGAAGCCGGAGCTTGCGGGGGGGCACAATAAGTGGACAAGCAGGGGAGCTGACTTTGGGGTCCCATGTATGCGGCTCTTCGACTGGGAGAGTGGAAGGGGGCAGTGTAGAGAAAGGGAGCAGTGTGGCAATACCGACAAGCAGCCTGCAGGTTGATAAGCATGTTGTTCCAGGGAGAGATTTAGAATTGTAAGTGAAGGTGGCCACTAGTGGTGAGATAGTATAGGTTGCAAGTGGGAAAGTGGGCTGATTGGTTATTACCGATCACGTAAGCTTCACTCTATAATACTATGTTTGCCAAGGGTGGGTGGTGGAGGCAGTGATCTCATGTTATTGGTTATTATGTTCGACGATTTCTTTGGGGATCTCTGCAAATATCATGTAAATATTACAAAACCTGTGTATAAAGTGAATAAAACCAGTGTTTCATGTGCCCATAATCATCCCATATATTATTTTAAATATTTTTCTGTTGATCAGATTTTGAAATACCTAGATAGACAAAATCCGCATCCATGTACTAGTATTGTTGGCATTGATTTTAGCCAGGGACCCTGGTTTTCCATTTTCACCGGTAACACCGGTAACAATCACGGAATCCTGCTTGGTTTGCGGATTTTGAATTCTTGTACCGGTGCCTCACGGAAATTGCATTTCACTGCACAGAATCTCTAAGATTTCAGCATTTTTTTAAATTTTTTTTTATTTTCTCTTTCTATGTCCCTTCTCACAGCATCAGTCTCCACTTTCAGGCTGGATATCCCTTAGCTTCACCCCAGGTAATGCTCAGGAGCTCCTGTGTTCCTGCCCTATCCTGCCTGGGTTGTACCCCACCAGGTGGAAAGGAAGGGACACAGGACCCATCCCACTCCCTTAGTGTGTGTTGGCAGCTCAGTGGGTCCCTCATGGAGCCTGGTTATGAAGTCTGGGGCACCTGGGTCCCTTCTACCAGTGGGCAATGTGGGGTGATTGTTCCTGGTTTTCTGGTCTCTGTCCCAGAGGGCGCTGGCACTAGAGGAGAACCAAGGAGGTAGGTCACATAGAGACATGCCACTGCTCCAGATCCTGGCTAGGGTCCTCCCCTCCTGATCACTCTGCAGCACCATTGCATCACTACCCGTGGTCACACAGGTGGTGGTAAAGCAGCAGGTCCTGCAGCTCACCCTCCCCGGAGGAGGAGGAGGAGGAGGACAGCAGTCCCCCAGGTGCTCTATCCTACTCCCCTGGCCAGACCTCCAACAACCCAAGTTCGCTTCTGACCCTGGGTCGCTGGCATTGCAAGCAATAGTGCTACTGCAGCGCCAGCAGGCTGACCCAGATTTCAGCATCTTAAAATGAATGCTGCTGTGCTTTGCATTCTTTCTGCTTTGCTGCATATAGAGTCAGCAAGGAAATGACCCGCACTGCTCTGTTGTAATCAGCCATTCAGTTTAACCACCCATGCCTAGTGGTTAGAGTAACAAGCAGTGAATGAACTGGGTACATCCAGCAGACTTGCGTTTGATTCCTACGACCTCCACTTGCATACTGTGTGACTCCAAGCAAGTCACGTAACCTCCCCAGTGCTTCTAGGTCACTCTTGAAAACAGACAGTTCTGCCTAGTGGGCCTTACCTGCTTTACAAAGAATATAAAAAAAATACCAATATATGTTTACTACATCATAGAATAGAAGTCGGGGTACCATGTAATTTACCTGAGTTTTACTTGGGCCGAAATGATTTTGTATAGGTAAAGATAAATGTTCAGATACATTTTGTGTGTTTTATAAGATTGTTTTTAGATTTTAGTCAGGTGTTTATTGTATCTTTGCATATAAGCATCTAGGTTGTAGATTGCTAAATGCAGGATCACTGTTATCAACCAGCTAATTCAAGTTTATAACCAGAAGGGCCATCCACAATCCTCAGTTGTTTGAATGAAAACTAGTCTGAATGAAAGTATGTTCACAAAGAAGAAACTGCCTTACTACTTATGAAAATACTTCACAGTTAGCACCCCATTTAGGTGAATTGGATCATTTGCAGCTTTTCTCCCACCTACTGTTTCAGCCTCTGTGACAACAAAAGGTTTTCTGATAGACTGCTTCAACAAAAAGCAAATGTTAAGTATTTAAGTGTACTTATGTTTGGCCAGTGGATTTTGAAAGCACAGTCAATGACGTCTGGAAGGTAAGACCCCAGGGCTATATGATGCTGGTGGGCAGAGTAGTGTTCAATTCACATCTGAACAAAGACATGAAAACTGGAAGACACCCTTTCATGGACACCAAGGGGAAAAAAGCATCCACATGTCTGGTAGATGCATGAATCCATTTGAACGTCCTCCACTAATCACTTGTGGATTTTTAGTGAAGGCACTTTATTTCAAAGAAGCAAATTCAAGCAGTTTTTATACCCCCTGGCCATTCATTCCTTCAGGCCTGCCAAGGCCCCTACCATCACTGCTGAGTGCTGACCACCATCCACTGCCCCTTACTGCTGTGCTACCAGGTAACCCAAAGTAACCCTTCACTGAGTGGGCCCCTACCCCTGTGGGAGGCTGCCAGGGGAGGAGAATTGCCCTAAAGAGCTTCCAGTGTATCCTGGGCATACTAGGGGTCAGAACGGACACATGTCTGGGGATTCTGGCTTATGGAGGGAGCAACAACTGTCCTTTGGTTAGGTCAGTGAGTGTTTTTCCATTTTCTTGGGAGCGTGACAGGCCACATGATGTCAAGGCACAAGCCAACGTCTATCATGCTCCCTCCTGCAGTGAGGGCTGACATGTTGTCATGCCTCTGGCCTCCACCAGGGGCCAGCAAATGCTGAGCCATGAAGGTCCAGGAGAAGGGAGTGGTCATTGAACAAGCCTTCACCCACCAGCTGGCCCTCCAACACCTAAGTCTGTTCCCTAACCCTGGTCAGCAGTGTTATAGGCAGAAATCCAATTTCGACAGTTAAATTATAGATAAGAAAAAACAAAGGTAGTCCACCTTAGCGGTGATGGTTCAGATTAATTCACATCTGAGTTCTAAAAAGCAAAGAGACCAAGTCACTTGTAACTTGTGCATGTGGGGTGTGGGTGCTGAAGAAAGGGGATCATAGTGCTGTCACTACTGCCACCACCCCAGAGGGATGTGGACTGCATTGTTGCTACTGCCATCACACCGAAAGAGTGGGGCCTGTAGTAATTCTGCCATCACCACTGGTGGATGGGGAATGTAGTACTGCTGCTGTCCCACCTGAGGGATGGAGGCCATAGTGCTGCTGCTGCTTCTGTCACACCTGAGGAAGGGAGGTTGTAGTGCTTTTGCTGCTGCCATCACACCAGAGGGATGGGGGTCATAGTGCTGTTGGAGCTGCCATCGTACCTGATGGATGGGGCCATAGCGCTGCTTCCATTACACCTTAGGGATGAGGGCTGTAGTGTTGCTGCTGCTATCACATCTTGTACCTAAAATAACTTTAAATTGGTACAAGGATGGAAGGATGTGTAATAGTGGAAATCAAAATGGCTAAAATGAATGTTAGCAGAGTTAAAAATTGTTAAATAAAGTACACAAAACCAAACACCAGTAAAAGCGGATTTTGGCTTAGCAGACACCGGTGACAATACCGTTTTTTACAATGTGCAAAACAGAATATGCCCTTTCTCAACCCCGGTAAACCAGTGTCCCTGATTTTAGCCCTTAAACATACTTTAAAAAAAAATATATTGCATCCTCTCTCACTGAATTGATAAATCATTCACTTTGTTTTAGCATCTAACATACTAACAAACTGTTTGCCAGCAAATCAGGCCTTACGCTCTATCGAGTCTGCCTCAGAACTCTAGTTGGGTACCAAGGCCTTCCCCCCTCAAAGCATTTCTGTTTCTCCTGTCATCCAACCCAGCCCCCCTGGGCCAGCCCATCCCCTACTTCACCCCCTTTTTGTACCTGTCCCATCCCCCTCTTGAACCCCTCGACCATAGCAGCCAGAACCAGCTCACCAGGCAGTGTGTTCCAAGGTTCCACCACCCTCTCAGTGAAATACCTCCTCCTATTTTCCCCCCTCATCCTTCCACCTTCCAACTTCAAACCATGCCCTCTGGTGATACTACCTTCCTTTAGTCTAAAGATACCCTCCTTGTTTACCCTATTTATTTCCTTGAGGTACTTGAAGTCCTCAATCATGTTCCCCATCCCTCCTCTCCTCCAATGAGAACAGGCCGAGCTCCTCTAGTCTCTCCTCATACGTCAAATCCCCTAGACCCAGTATCATCTTGGTTGCCCTCCTCTGAACCCTTTCCCAGAGCTGTACAGTGGCGTGAAAAAGTATTTGCCCCCTTCCTGATTTTCTCTATTATTGCATATTTGTCACACTGGATGTTTTCAGGTCTTTAGACAAAATATAATATTAGATAAAGGGAACCTGAGTGAACAAATAACAGTTTTTTTTTTACTTATTTCATTTATTTAATGAAAAAGTTAACAACACCAACTGGCACTGTGTGAAAAGTAATTGCCCCTAGTTAAATCAACCCAATTAAAGGGATAATTAGAGTCAGCTGATTGAACACAGCCAGGCTTGATTACAGCCAGCCCTGCTCAATATAAACCGCACTTATTTTGGCCCTTACCATCAGAGTCACGTTGCCAGCACAAAGATTCAACATGCACATTATGCCATGATCAAAGGAAGTTCCTGAAAAGATCAGAAAAAAACTTGTTGCCCTCTATCAGTCTGGAAAGGGTTACAAAGCTATTTCTAAGGCTCTGGGACTCCATCGAACCATAGTGAGAGCCATAATCTCCAAATGGAGAACACTTGGAACAGTAGTGAACCTTCCCAGGACTGGGCAGCCTGCCAAAATTACTCCAAGGGCGCAGTGTAAAATCATCCAAGAAGTCTCAAAGGATCCTAAAACAACATCCAAAGAACTGCAGGCTACTCTTGCCTCAGCTAAGGTCAGTGTTCATGACTCCACAATCAGAAAGAGACTGGGCAAAATGGGCTTCATGTGAGAGTAGCAGTGAAACCACTGCTAACCAAGAAGAACATAAATGCTCGTCTCTCATTTGCCAAGAAGCACCTGGATGATCCACAAGCCTTTTGGGAAAATGTTCTATGGACAGATGAGTCCAAAGTGGAACTTTTGGACAACATGGATCCCATAATGTCTCGCGTAAAGCAAACACAGCATTCCACAGTAAGAACACCATACCAACAGTCAAACATGGTGGTGGTAGTGTGATGGTGTGGGGATGCTTGCTGCCCTAAGGACCTGGATAACTTGCCATAATTAAAGGAACCATGAATTCTGCTCTGTACCAGAAAATTCTTAAGGAGAATGTCCAGTCATCCTTCCGTCAGCTGAAGCTGAAGCGTGGTTGGGTCATGCAACAAGACAATGATCCAAAACACAAAAGCAAGTCCACATCAGAATGGCTAAAAAGAAGTAAAATTAAAGTTTTGGAGTGGCCTAGTCAAAGTCCAGACTTAAACCCAATAGAGATGCTGTGGCAGGACCTGCAACGAGCAGTTCATGCTCGAAAACCTACCAAATGTTACTGAATTAAAGCAGTTCTGCAAGGAAGAGTGGGTTAAAATTCCTCTACAGCAATGTGAAAGACTGATATTGAATTATAGGAAGTGTTTGGTTGCAGTCATTGCAGCTAAATGTGGCATAACCAGTTATTAAGTGTAAGGGGGCAA